>JANHMN010000023.1:35191025-35210313 GCA_030674055.1 Rhabdomys pumilio | reverse complement strand
AGAGAGAGAGAGAGAGAGAGAGAGAGAGAGAGAGAGAGAGAGAGAGAAAGAGAGAGAGAGACAAGCAAACTAAATCTCCAAAGAACATTAGCTCTCCTGGCTTGCACGGGTTACACATTTTTCCTATTTTTAAGTATCTGCCTGTATTTATCAAGTGCTTTATGGGAATGGGGGCAGGGGGCGGGGAGCAGGGGAGGATTCAGTTCAGTTGGTAGAGTGCTTGTCTCAAGTATCCCCTCCAAACCAGTTTCACAGGGAGGGTATTTTACTTATACTGAGGTTTAAAGTACCAGGCAATAAAGATGCCTGTGACAGGACTTGACACAGCCAGAGTCTGGACTGATTCCTTTCACCCAGCCTGCACTCGCCAGCAACCCACATTCCAACTCCTCCTGCATTACCCCAAGTTCAGGCTCTTTCTGAAACACATGCGCATATATTAAGAAAGCCAGCAACTCATTTCTATGCACAGGACCCTTTAGCCCGGGGCTGAGTCCTACAATTTGCTTATTTACAGTGCACTTTTCAGAGCATCTGAGGAAAGAGGAGCTGGGGGCCAGAGCTCTGTTTTTTTTTCTGCAGATATCCATATTCCCCCACCACCTAAGTTAACAGATTGAGACTTACAGGCATTTATGAGTGGTGTCTTTAATACAACTCTGGAATATTCTCTCTATAAATTCTTAAGAACAGACTTATGGATTGCCTATTACCTACTGGCATTATGGACTATTAATAAATCAGTTCCAGTGATGTTGTTGGGGCTTTTTTTTTCTTTTTAATTGAATTTCTTCCTTTGGTGTCCCCACTCCAAGCAGTTAAATGTTGGTGAGATGAACTGACCCTGTTTTCATGAAGGCTGTGATCTCCGTAGAGCAGAGACAGGAAAGTGGGTGGGGTGAGATCTTAAACATTTCAGATGTGGGGAGGGAAGAGGAGTCAGGGCCCGTACCAGATGGGTGTTGTTGCAATATTTTACTGCTTACCATCAATCTCCCAGCATCCTCCAGCAACAGAGGCTGAGTCCGCAGCAATCTGCTGCCTGCTCTACACCCCACCCCCACCCCCTGCCATTTCTCTGCCCAGACTTCTCCTGGCTGACTTCACATTTACAACTTTGCTTCTCAGCATGACATCCAGGGGCTCAGCCAGGATTGTTTCCATTCTGAGCCCAGGTGTAATCACCCCATCTCCCTGGCTCCAGTTCCTCAGCTCCCTGGGCCCCTCCCACATGAATAACTCACAGACCCTTCATCCTTTTCCAGGTTAACATTCCATCATAGAATTCCCTTCTATAAGGCATCATCTAGAACTCTCTGGGGGTTTGGTGTCTTCTTTGCAGTTGGCCTTGCCCCTTCTCATCTCTCCTCTTCCTCCTCTTCTTCTAGTGTGTGCATATACATGGTGTGCATACGTGTATGTATATTTGCATGTGCATGTATGGGTGCTCATGTATATGTGTGTATATGATTGAGCCCAGGAGTGATCACCCCATCACTCTGATTCCAGTTCCCCAGCTCCCTGGGTCCCTCCCACATGGCCAGCAGTTGGCTGGATGTCTCATCCACTTTATTCACTGAGGCAGGGTCTCGCCTTAACCCTAAGCTTGCTGATCCTAGCTAGTCTCCCTAGCTGGCTAGCCCTCGGGAATTCCTTGTCTCTACAATCTGATTTGCCAGTATTACCGGTGAGAATCAGGGTCCACCTAGCATTTGGAGGTTTCCTGGAGACCTGAGCTCTGGCTCACCAACCTGTGAGGCAAGTTAGCCAATGAGCCTCTTGGCACTGCTTTCCAGGGATAGAACTCACAGCTGCCTAGGATGGGTCCCCACCACCACATTGTGAGATCTGCTATGGACCCTCTGGCATCAGGGCCGTGACCTGGTACTGCTATACTTTTTGAATTCTTACACAAACAATCCTCTCCTCCCAGCCTTCCTAACACACACACACACACACACACACACACACACATACACACACACACTCCTTCCCTGGACTGAACCACTGTGGTCCATAAATTTGTTCCTTAGAAGGGCACTTTCTTAAATGGACCCTGTAGTCACTTTAGAATCTCATCTCCGTGAGCCTATCCTCCATGCTCCAAACTGTCACACGTCACTGAGACTAATACTGTTTAGCCATTGTCCTACAGAAAGTTTCATTGACAATCAGCTGTAATTAGATGCAGGAAGAGTGGTTTCTGGAAACAGGCCCAATGGTACACAGAATTATTGGTTATGATAGTAAAGCAACTCACGTCTCGTCAGCTCAGTCAGTCAGGGTATGTTTCTCACCTGGCAGCTTTCCTCAGAGAGACTCACTAAGGGATGCAGACTCATCTTGCCAAGTAAAGTCACAATCTACAGGAAGGAAAACAGATAGAGTGCCTGGGTATCGTTGGTGAATGCCCACTCATTTGGTTCCAAGTCAATTGTCAAAGAATCTGGGAAATTTGACCGTTCCGGGTAACCATGAAAGCAACTGAGTATCAAACCAGTATCTGCTCCAACTAGGCACCTGCAGTAATCAAGCACAGCCAGCAATCTGCAGACATGCAGATTCTTCACCTCTTCTCTTAATGAATGACATCAGACATTGTCTGAGGACAGAAAAGATTCCTTCTGGGTATGGCTCATACCTGTTATCCCAGAATCTGGGAGGAGGCAGGGGGTTATTAGTTTGAAGACTGTGCTAAGTCTAGGCTATCCGGGCATAGTAGTTAGGCGCTTTGGACAAGAAGGAAGGGAGGAAAAAAAGAAAGAGCAGGAGAATAAAAAATGATTAGTGCTGTCCCGAGTACATCCATGGCAGTGCTTGCTGGTATAACTAAGTCCTTCAATGGCTACAGATTCTAAAACAAAGTCTGCTGAGGCCATGTAGGACAATTCTCACTTGAAAAGACATCCAGCATGTTTATCAACACTGTATTATTTTTATGTCTCCTGTGGTGGTTTGTATATGCTGGGCCCAGGGAGTGGCACTATTAGAAGGTGTTACCCTGTTGGAGTAGGTGTGGCCTTGTTTGAGGAAGTGTGTCACTGTGGGCATGGGCTTTAAGACCCTCCTCCTAGCTGCCTGGGACTGAGTCTTCCATTAGAAGCCTTCAGATGAAGATGTAGAACTCTCAGCTCCTCCTGCACCATGCCTGCCTGGGTGCTGCTATGTTCCTGTCTTGATGATAATGGACTGAACCTCTGAACCTGTAAGCCAGTCCCAATGAAATGTTGTTTCTATAAGAGTTGCCTTGGTCATGGTGTCTGTCCATAACAGTAAAACCCTAAGACATCTCCTCAACCCTCAAGGGGTAAACAGAACCAGAGAACATCCCAGATAGATTTGAGGATGCCGGTGTGCAGAATATTACCCAAGACAACAATAGGAAGACCTAGAGTGAGGATAGGGTATGGAGTGGTCCAGGTGTTCCGCAGGCGCTGGTGGCCTCTAGGTAGGCAGTTAGGGGAAGGCCAGTGAGCAATATTTTTCCCAGTCCCAGTTATGACTTATCTTCCCCTTCTGATACAGTCTCTTAGCTATTGCTTTGCAGGTGAGTTCCAGAGTGAGAACCAGCATGTTCTTTTTAATCATGTAAATGAGAAGCAAATGAGAAGCCTGTAGTGACAAGATCATTTGGTGCAATGGAAAGTCTGTCTCCAAAGTCAGAAAACAGGCCGTGGCTCTGGCTTGTGACCCAGTGACAACATCATCTCTCCTCTCAGGCCTCAACTGTCACGCATGCAACTGGGCCACAGGAAAGAGACAAGAAATCAGGACTTGCGACTTAGGAAGAATTAGGTTCCAATCCCACCTCAGACAGCTGAGCCCATGTGACTACATAGTGGCTGCACCCCTCTAGTTATTCAGCCCCTCCATTTTTGCCTTTCTCCTTACCCTAAGCAAGAAAATCAGGTCTTTATCCTCAGAGATGCCTGAAGACAGGGCTGACTATGGTCAAGGAGGAGACATGTCTAGGCAGATGTATCCCAAAATGGAATCAAACACCTCCTTAGTACCTGCCTCACAAATGAGATGCAGGTGTTCTGGTAGCCACTGCTGTAACCACTGTAACTGTGACGCAGAGAGCCACCCAGAGAGAGCTGTGGAGGCTGGAAGCAGCCCAAGGAGGAGGAGGAAGGAGAGCCAGAGGCCTTGAGAGTATTCAGATGGCAGCAAGTCTCTTGTTTCATGGACCAGCTGATCCCGCCTCCATGACAAACATCATATCCATACCAGTCAAATGTCACACCTCAGTTACTCAGTTACTCTGACCTTGATCCAGAAGGTTGTTTGGGCTCAGTATATCTCCAATCCTGTCAACAACCCATTTCAAAAATGCACAAGCCAAAACTCAGAGAAGGTGGGTGATTAGCCCAACGTAACACAGCAAATGAATTTGAGCATATTCTCTCTCTCTCTCTCTCTCTCTCTCTCTCTCTCTCTCTGTATCTCTCTCTCTGTCTCTCTGTCTCTGTCTGTCTGTCTCTCTGTGTGTGTGTGTGTGTGTGTGTGTGTGTGTGTTGTGTCTGTCCATCTGTCTGTCTGCTATGACTGGCAGACACACAGTCATAAACATACCTCTCACCCTGCCCAGCACACCAGTTCAGAGGGATAAAACCCAGAACCTCTCACACACAAAGCAAACCCTCTGTCACTGAACTAAATCCCCAGACTTAAATTTGTCCTCCGGAGCCCAGGGTTCTTAATTATAACCTGTGTTTTGTTCTCCTGAGTCTCTGCTCCCCTGTCTATAAAGTAAAACAGAGAAGAGTCGTGTGAAGAAGCTAAGGCTTTGGGCTTAAATCCTAAGAATTATCGTTTCAGATCCTGCCTCTATCCCTCAGTGCTGTGTGACTTAAGAAAATTACTAAGCCACTCTCTGAGCCTTGATTTCTATTTTAGTAAGTCTTGAACAGGGTGTCTATCTCAAAGAGTTGATCTAAGGATTGACTTTCAGGTTAGGATGCTGATCAAACACAAAGCCCGGTGTGAGGTTCTCTGTGACTCAGATGACCTCGTCTGGCACCTCAGGCACGGAGTTTCCATAGCATCTGTGTCTGCCTCCATGCCCAGCGTCCTTCCTGAGAGGAAAGTACTACAGCTGCATTCTATGTACACGAGACAAATTGAATCCAGAAACGTTTCATCTGAAACCAACCGTTTAAAAAAACTAATTGTTTCCAACTCTGTTTACTCCCTGCAAGGGCTGCACCTAGACACGCAACTCCTCCCTGCCATGCGCAATGGGAGAGAGAGAATCACCCCGCAGGGGTTTCTCTGGACCCCAAAGCTCAGTAGAAGCCATCAGAAGCCTGAAAGAGGGAGGGGCCGCATGGGATGAAAAGGCGCAGGTTCTGTGGGTTAGAGAAAACAATGAAATCGTAATATTTTCACAGCAGATTTCATCAGCGCTGCTTGAGTGCATCCCATTAGGTCTCATTTATTAGATTTTTTGAGGAACATAATTTAGATATAAGATTCCGGACAAGCAGGTTTCGGAATAGTTGATTCCGGGTACGTCGGCAGGCCCCCATGCGTGGAAAATAGGCTGGTGTTTTTCATTTTGATGGTCTCTGGAGAGTCTTCATCTACAGCTCATGTGGGGAAAGGAGAGTAGAGATGGAGGCCCGGAAGAGGCTCCATGATGTGCTTTGGACTCCAACCACCACGCCCCTCACCATCCCGATAGCCATTTGGAGAGATTCCCTGCCCTGTAGCATAAACATCTCTTGGGTTCATCAGGCATGCTTCTCTGTGTTCTGGAATTTCTATGCCAAGAGGAAGTGGGTGAGCAGATGCCAAGGACCCACACAGAACAGATAGCTCATTTGTTTGTCTCGGGGTCTCCACTGTGTCTCCCGAGATGCTCCCTTATTATCTTACAATCTCCTGTGTTACTGTTTCCACAACAAGACATGATCAGGATCTTTGGGAGCCTGGAATGGACTACACTTTTATTCTGTGTCGTGACCGCTCGACCCCGAAGGACGCGCGACGATCTGCGTTCACTCGACCAGGAAGGAAGACGCCTGCGTCTGCTCGACCAGGAAGAAAGACACGACGATCTACGCTCGCTCGACGGAGAAGAAGGACGCGACGACCGGGATCTTCTCAACACGCTTTATTGCAGGAACGCCCCATCGTGAAGCAGGGACCCAGAGCAGACAGAGAGGGCTGCTTATATAGAGGGAGGAGGGGGCGTGGCTTTCCCTGGTTGGTTGCCCTGTCGGACCTAATTTGCATGTCTTCTCTGATTGGTCGCCCCACGACCTCATTTGCATATCTTCTCTGATTGGTCGTTCTACCCAGATCTAATTAGCATAAATCCTATTTGCATAAGTCCCCTCCCAGGGAGTGGTTGCTGTGCAGGGATTGGCTGGCACCAATACCTCATTAGCATATACCCACTTGGGAGGGGTTTGTATCAGAATCTGTTGATGCATGCGCAGTAGACTTGTTTGTGAGTGGTGCAACAGTAAACCAGCGCCATCTTGTAATGCCGGATCGGGATCGGCGGGCTACAATTCTGCAATTTCAAGGTCACTGGGAGACCTATCAACCTATACCAAGTCCCAAGGATTTCCTCTGCCCTCTAAGTTCAAGCTGGCCATTTGTTCAAACAAGCAATGGGGAGAACTCCAACACAGGCCCCAGACTTAGTCTGTGAACATTACTTCTGGCCCGTCCCTGGGCCATACAAGGCATGGATATGTATAGGCTGGGAAAACTGACCCTCAAGGAGGATGTTGTGGGGCCAATTCCTCCAAATTGAGACATCCTCTCCAGGAAGTTGCAGGATGCTTGGGCATTTTATAGGGTCTATCTCAGTGTTTTACTGCTGTGAACAGACACCATGACCAAGGCAACTCTTATAAGAACAACTTTAATTTGGGCTGGCTTACAGGTTCAGAGATTCAGTCCATTATTGTCAAGGTGGGAGCATGGCAGCATCTAATAGAAGCTGAGAGTTCTACATCTTCATCTGAAGGCAACTAGGAGAAAACTGTCTTCCAGGCAGCTAGGATGAGGGTATTAAAGCCCACACCCACAGTGACACACCTACTCCAACAAGGCCACACTTCCTGAGAGTGCCACTCCCTAGGCCAAGCATATACAAACCATCACAGGGCCCAAGGGGCTCAGGAAGTTACCTCAGTCAGAAGGTTATTTAGGTAGAAACAATTGCTGGGAAAAGACTCTCTTCCATGAAGGTGCCTGCAAATTTTTCGGCGATCTCCAGGGATACAACCTCCCTGAGTCATTGCCCTTGTTGGTATGCACTTCCTGATAACTCGGATGCTTCTGGGCCATCTGTGCTCCTGTAAGGGAGCCCAGTAAACTCACTGGATCACTAAGTTGGACCCAGATGGAATGATTTCCTTGGTCTGACCTCAGTAGCCTAATAGACATTGGTTCACATCTCTCCAAAAACAGTCACACAACAGAGGGAAGCAATTGTCCCAGGATCACTTGGGGATCCGGTATAGAAGTGGGGTTTAAGCCCTGATGGTGATCAGATTAGAGGCTGGATTTCCATGTAAGAAATAACAATCTTTGGATGCACAGATGAAAGGCAGAACTCTTTGTTCCGTGCAGTTCTAAGGAAAGTCTGACCTCTTGTGGGGACAGACCCAAGGGTAGACCTAGGGACAGGATACAGACAAGCTGGTCCATAGAACGGCTGGTGGAGGCTTGTAGACTCTTGGTAGATTCAGAAGCCTGAATCATTTCTCAAATTCCAAGAGGAAGAACACCTTCTGTTTGCCTGGTGTCTGGATTTGGGAGATTTGGATTGGTGTGAGAGCCATGATTCCCATGGTTTACAGTGTGGGATTACTCAGTTTCTCAAGAAAACAATGTGGCCAGCCCATAGCTAAGACTTTAAATCTGTCAGATTGGCTTCGGTTCAAATCACACACACACACACACACACACACACACACACACACACACCCCGCCACTTGCTGCTCCTTGACTCCTCTCATAGATGGAGCTAATTCCAAGCCCCACACCCTTTCCTTGTTTGGTCTACAAAGGTCTCACAGTTTGGGAACTGCCCATTATCCTCTGAGACTCTCTTGGTCACTGGACACCCTCTCACTGAGAGCCTTTGATGATGGAGTCTTGCTCTTGTAAGCCTCAACAGACAAATATGCAAACAACCAAAAACATAATATGCACCCCCAACCAAAACCATCATTTAGCCTGCCCAACAGAGTGACATATAGCAGTCTATTCCCTTCATCCTTTGGTGGGCATCAGTAAGGCAAGGCTCTACCTCCCAAGCTCTCAGGGTCTCCCTAATGGGATTAAGGTCCAACTTCCCAAAGAAAAAGTAGGTGGTATGATTATCCGTCCCTACTTTTCTCTTCCACCATTGTCTCCAAGACTGCTTCTAGAGAGATCCAGATGAAGAATGTTCCTGTTCTCTGTGAAATCTCAGGGATGTTATGGAAGCCCTAGGCTCTGCCTCCATTTCTTCATTCACAAATGGGACTCATTTTCATATGGCACTGTGTTTTTGTGCACGAGGTGGGTTCAAATGTGCTAAGTCGAGCTTTAAAAGGTACCCAATAGGCAGAGAACACTGGAAAAAAAACCGGCTCTTATTATGCTCAAGGTCTAGGGGCAGATGGGGGGGTGAGACCTGGCAACTCTGGGACTTAAACACAATGTTTGCTTCTTAAAGCAGATGGAATCTCTGGGGACAGAGGGCAGCCATTCTGTAGCTTTCTTCTCATTGTGCATTATAGCTAGGTTTTCCTGGTTGCCTGGAGCTCACTCAATCTCTTGCAAGCAAGGACGTTTGCCACAAGCCAGAGACTGTAGGATATAGATGGACATCTCTAGGAAACTCTACAGAACAGCTCACACCATCATTGTGCACCCAGCAGGGAATGGAATGGTGGCAGGGGTTCAGAGTGGGAGACACTTCTGATGGCTGAGCTATCCTTGTGCTCAGATCCTAGGTACAGGATGGTTGTGTATCCTCTCTCTAAAGATCTACGGATAACATGGTCTCCACCCCCCAATCCCTCTCTCCCACTCTCATGCCTGTCTGTATAACTCACTAGTTCCATTGAGAACCCTGTGGGTTCTGATCCAATTGAGAAATAATCAAAGGACCCACCCCCGCCAACTTAAGTCCAGTTTTGGAGCATTCTACAGAACGGGTCCTCCTGCCTTCCTGTACCACGCAAGCTTAACAAGAGGGGTTCGGAAAGTGTGTCACCTCACAAAGCAGAACCAAAAGCAAAAGTGGGCGTGCCTCAGAGCAAGAGGACTCAGGAGACAGGCTTTGTCCCCAATGCCACCAACACACCATCTAGTCATCCCCAGGAAGACTGTGACTGGGTGGGGGTGGGGTAGACAAGAGTGAAAGCTGTTGTATGAAGAGAACCACTTGGTGGACTGAACAGCAGACAGGTGAAAGGATTTGTTTTCCTGCATCCACAAGCCAACCAGCCTAAAAAATCCCTGTTCACCCTCATTTTATAGAAGGCCAAGTTGATAAACTCTTCACAAGTCACAGGTCATGGGCTGGCTGACTGCTAGTGCACCTAGGATTGTCTTTTATTCGCCTCATCCCTCACTAAAATACCCCTGAAGAGCAAGGGACCTTGCCCAAAATGCTTGCTGCTACAACCCAGGATCTAGAGTTTGGCTCTCGGTCCCAGGTAGGAGCAATAATTGAATGATTACAGAGAGTATCGAATACCTGAGTGAAAGAACAAATTCAGTATATGTTCATGGAAAGTCCCCTTCCCATGTAGGGAGCCGACTTTAAGCAGAAAGCGGCTAGAAAGCAGCTATCATCTTTGCAGCCATCTGGAACCATTTACCCTGATAGAGACTTGGTTTTTCAGCAGCCTACAACAGCTAAGCACACTCTAACAAATATCTTGTTTATCCCACATAGCTTGTTTTGCTGTTAGTGACGCCAGCTGCATAGTGCACGTGGTAAAATGTTTTCACCTGTGTTCTCCTGCATGTGCTTATAAATACCCAGGATTTCCTTGTAGTGGTGTGTGTAGTGTGGGGTGTAGTAGTAGTAGGTGTAGTGGTGTGTGTATGGTGGAGACAGTAAAGAAGACTTTGCTACAGATCCTATGGCTTGTTTCTATTCTTCGCAGCTCTTCCCCTTCTTTCCCCCACTCTCTCTCTTGCTAAACCCGGACCTGCGGAACAGAGCAGGCCGCTATAGTTTGGCCCCCAAACGTGGGAAAGAGTGGTCCTTTACAGTTAGCACAGGGCTTTTACAGTTTGGTGCCAAGCGTAGGGCAGCTCAGGGCTTTTACATTCCCACACTAAATCACTAGCCTCACCCCTCTCCAGTCTTGCCCAGAGAATCATCTCAAGCCTGAAATGTGCACAGCATCCTGGGAGAATCCCAGCAGAGTAGGAAGAGTGTGCTTATCTAGAAGGAAACTGGATTAGTGTGTGCATAGCTTCCTAATCCCATCATCAAAGCAACTTAACCAAGAGCTCCTTCTAGCCGCTCACTGGACATTTCCTCAGAGATGATATGACCAACGCAGTTTTCTCTGTATGATTTCATTTCCAGGGATGTGTTAGCCCCTCTTGAGACTGAACCACTGCCCTGATCACACGTCTCTTCCACCACCTCCAAGTCCCCCCTGATGAATGCCCATAGACAGAAATTTTCCTTCCAGTCTGCTCCCACGGACCTTATTTAACAGAAGCCCAAACCAAGCCTGGTAATAGAAACAGCTTGTGCAAATGCTCATTTAAAGGGATTTAAAATGCCCATGCCCTAATATAATACATGGGTGCAAAGTAATGACCTTTAAAATATGGACAAACACCCATGATATCTCAGGCTTTACCCAGAATGGATACAGAATGATAGGAAACACACTGTGAAGTCAATCCCTTTGGGAAATACATGTGGCTTCATGACTGAGCCCAACGCAGTGTCACAAAATAGCTTTTCAAACAAGGAGCTTGGCTGTGTGATGGAGAAAGGTGGTAATGCCTAGATGAACCACACTCGGGACTTAGAATTATCTTCAGTGCTGGGCAGAGGTCCTAAAGGGCTTAATGAAGAAGCTGCAGGGTAAATAAATCAGACCCAAGGGGTTCTTGTGAGATCGGAGACAATAGGCGCTTAATAAATAGTGGCCATCGATGAGATGTAATCTATACATCCATGTCTGTGACAGGCAGAGACCTGGAGGGACAAACTTCTCAGCTAGTGTCTTAGTCAGGGTTTCTATTCCTGCACAAAACATCACGACCAAGAAGCAAGTTGAGGAGGAAAGGGTTTATTCAGCTCACACTTCTACATCATTGTTCATCACCAAAAGAAGTTAGAACTGGAACTCAAGCTGGTCAGGAGTCAGGAGCTAACGCAGAGGCCATGGAGGGATGTTATTTACTGGCTGGCTTCCCCTGGTTTGCTCAGCTTGCTTTCTTATAGAACCCATGACTACCAGCCCAGGGATGGCTCCACCCATAATGGGCCTCCCCCCTTGATCACTAATTGACAAAATGCCTTACAGCTGGATCTCATGGAGGCATTTCCTCAAGGGAGGCTTCTTTCTCTTTGATAACTCCAGCTTGAGTCAAGTGGACACACAAAACCATCCAGTACAGCTAGGATCTCCAGTACTTTGATACTGATGGACTTTCTGTGTGCAGCCAAAGTGGGGGTTGTAGCTGTAGACTTTGTAAATACTGGATGTGTTCTTCAAGACTCTTTAGACCCATGGGCTGATGGCCCTGAGTTTGCCTTCAGTCCCATATGGCTCGTGGATTGAGAGACCAGGGCAGAGTCCTTAGTTTGTACTGATCTGGAATGCCCTTATTTCTCCATCCATTTTGAGAGAAAGCTTTGCTGGGTACAGCACTCTTGGTTGACAGTTATTTACTTTCAGGACCTGGAATATACAAAATTTCCTGCTTTCCTGGTTTGAGAGCCTTTATGATGATAGATCTGACATCCTTCCAATAGCTCTGCTTTTGCGTTGTGAGTTTGGTTTTCCCCTCGATGGATTTTAGATTCTGTCTTTACTTTGTATTTTTGACATCTTCACTGTGACTTGCTGTGGGGACGTTCTTCTCCGCTCATGTGTTTGGGTTTAAACGCCTCTTGCGTTTGGTTGTCAGCTTCTTTCCCTAGGTCTGCACACTTCCCTGCTCTGGCTTTTTTTTCCCCCTATGATAATTTATCTATTCTATTTGTTGTTTATCTCAGCTCTTTCTGTCCCATGGTTTGGTCCCTTGAATGTACCTCAGAATTCTTGGAATCATTAGCCATGTCTATTGCCTTTGTTTTTATATATGACCAAGCATATTCATGTCTTGCTTGTCCTGTATCCTAGGATTCTTTTCTCCTGCGTGGTCTTGCCCGTTGATGATGCTCTGTGATGTGTTTTTGTGTTTGATCGGTTTCATTTTTCATTTCCATAATCCCTGTTTGGTTCTTCATAGGTGAATAAATTCAGTCTGCTCCATTGTGGGCGGAGCCATCCCTGGGCTGGTGGGCGGAGCCATCCCTGGGCTGGAGGTTCTATAAGAAAGTAGCTGAGCAAGCCATGGGGAGCAAGCCAGTAAGCAGCATCCCTCCATGGCCTCTGCACAAGTTCCTGCCTCCAGGTTCCTGTCCTGCTTCAGGTTCAGTTTGCTGCTGATTTTATCTTCCATATCTTGTACTTTCTCCTCCACCTTGTGGTTTCACTCACTTTAGATGCCATCCTGTCAAGATCTTAACTTAACCAGTTAGGGTTACTATTGCTGCAATGAAACACCATGACCAAAGACAAGGTAGAGAGTAAGTGTTTATTTAGTTCACACTTCCACATCACAGTCCATCAATGAAGGAAGTAAGGACAGGAGCTCAAACAGGACAGGAACCTGGAGGCAGGCGCTGATGCAGAGGCCATGGAGGGATGCTGCTTACTGGCTTGCTCCCCATGGCTTGCTCAGCCTGCTTTCTTATAGAACCACCAGCCCAGGGATTGCTCCACCCACAATGGGTGTGGTCACCCTATCAATCACTAACTAAGAAAATGCCCTACCAGCTTGACTTCAACCCCATGTGTCAAGATGCCATAAAACCATCCAGAGCAACTGGGTGTCCTTAGTTTGTTCATCCCTTTATCTAAATTTTGATAACCTAATCGAGGCTGTTTTAAAGTAGTGTTTTGAACTCAGGCATTTTGCTTATCAGGGTGATGCGAGACAGATTGGGGTGTTGGGGATGGGTTGTGACAAGAGGTTGTCTCATTCTCTGTGTTTCTTTATTGTCTCTGCATATCCATTGGGATTCATACCTCTTCCCGTTTTAACTTGCCCTTTTCTCTGATTCTGTGTTGTTGATTGGTTAATTAGAAAGGTTTCCTATCATGGGGTGGGGGTGGGGAGGGACCTGGTAAATAAGTGTCAAGAACTACTGAGTCTCCCCTGAGCACCTGCAGTGCTGCTACAGGTACCTAGGTGACTCCTAGCAACAGTCACCAGGAAGAGCCTGGGCTTGAGTCTGAACCAAGGCACTGCAGATCAGCTGTGTTTCAGAACTGCTGTGGACCAGTAGCTTGGGTAAGCTTCACAGTTCACATATTCTCTGTTTTGAGCAGGAAGGCCAGTAGCAGCTATTCTATGTCTGCCCCACTGGTCCTGCCCTGTTGGTGTATGTAAAGACAGGTTGTCTTCAAATTCTGTCTCCGTAATTTGATACCCTAAATATCTCCTAGTAACCTCAGTTTCCTTGTCTCTGAAATGGGAACAAAGTACCACTCAACAATCATGTGTGTTGCTATGAATGCCAGTAACTCTGGCGCGTTAGAGATTTTCCTATGGCTGTGATGAAATGCTGAGATCGATGGATGGAACAAAGAGTTTATTTTGCCTCATGGTCCCACAAGGATTGGAGTCCACCATGGCAGACAGGCATGGCCAGCACGGTGGCGGGAGCAGGAAGCTAGGGGCTCACATCTTCACAAAGCAGAGAGAGCAAACGGGAAGTGGCTATGGGTGTGTAATCAGATATACTTCATCCTGCAAGGCGGTGCTACCACGGTCACAAACAGCGCCACCAACTGGAGACATTGGGTAACAGCTGCAATAGCACCTGCCTATAGCTAGGGGCTCACATCTTCACAAAGCAGAGAGAGCATTCTCTGACTTAGCAGCTGCCATTCTACACTAGAATTATGAGTGCACCTGTCTATTAGGCTCCAAGCCACAACAGGCAGGTAAAATATCCTTCTTATGTCTACGTCTTCAATAAACCTCAATACCTTGACATATAAGAAATGTTCAGACAGTGTTTGTTGAATAAATGAATGGCAGAAAGATCGTGTGAAATAAACATTCTGTATTCTGCTCTGCATTCTTTGTGATTTTTGACACCTAGATTCACAGTGCTCCATCCCGACTGTCACCGTATAAGACGAGTTGAAAAAAAAAATCTCAAATCCTTCTGATCGGTCCTGTTTACCACACCCGTCTGACCACAGAGTTGGTGAAGAGCAAAGAGGCAGGCCCAACAGCAGACGCTGCTACTCCTGAGATGAAGACCCATCCCAATTTGGAGACACCAGAGCTCCAGAAATATCAGAACCCAATTTTCCTCAGCTAATACCATTGCCTGAAGCTCTCTGGCAGCCCTCCTCCCATTTTGTGTTGTAAGAGGCTGTTCTGATATGTTCTGCTGCCACAGACAGCTGGAGGCAAACTGGAATGCAGACACAACGATGGATAAATAGGCTCCTTTCCAATGCCTTATAAAGCATTATATTTGGCCAATTTAGGAAGTAAACCAAAATAAAAAGATAACAAGTAAGGAAAAACAAAGTTGTCATGAACCAAACGACAACCAAGAGACCATGGTGACTTACGCATGATGTCCTTGAAAAATCATGGCCCTTAGATCAAGCAAACTCCAAACCTGGGGTGCAATGCTGCTGCTGCTGCTTACCGATGGCAGACATCACTAATCGATTACGGCATGCTTTCACTTTAGCCAGTGATTCAAAAGCTTCCTATCCTGTTGATTGGAGTGAGCCGCTACTAATCTATTAGCCACCGTACAGCATTAAACTCCCCTCCCAAACCTGATTTAGATGTCCACACTATGTGTGTAAATCACAGGAGTAGAACAGACTTCCTTGCTTGTTTTCTAAATGACGCTGAGCATGCAGGTTTTCATGACATCAGCATGGAACAAACAATTTGCTTCTTTCGATGCTCTCCTCCTCGCATGCCCCCTCCCCTTACGACCATCTCCAGGATTCTTCTGCTTTCTTAACCTCATTTTAGTGAAACATAACACATGATGGCAGGGCTGGAGAAATGGCTCTGTGGCTAAGAGCATTCTTTGTTCTTGTGTTTGATTCTAAGCACTCACAGTGGCTGCTCACAACCGCCTGTAAGTAACTCCAGCTCTGGGTATCTGATATCTCCGACTCCTCAGGCTCATACACAGATGCAGGTGTATGTACTATAAATAATAAAAATGTAAATAATAATAATACCTATGGCAAAATGCAATCTGTGTTCACTATAAAGTGTCCCCGAGGGGAACCAGGAGGTGGCTCAGTTGTTAACATGCTTAGTTTGAGAGCCTGAGGACCTGAGTTTGACTCGCTCATAATCCACCTGAAAAGCCGATCAGAATGGTAAGCATCAGATTCAGTGAAAAGCCCAGTCTGGAAAAGTAAAATGGACGGGCCAGCAAAAAGCTTAAAGGCACTGGCCACCAAGCCTGAGTTTGCTCCATCCCTGGGTCCTACACGGTAAAGGAAGAGAACTGGCTCCCTCCAGTTGTCCTCTGACCTTCTCCGCATGTGCACACAAAGCATGGGGGTGCAGACCACACCCACACACGTGTACACATACACCCATGTACACACACATGCACACACACCTCCAATGTAAACTATCACTGAAGTCATCTATGATGTTACTGAGTATCTTCTCTCTAGAGCTCTAGGAGGAGGACCAACACCTTCCTGGTCTAGCATCAGCACTGAGTGTCTTCTGACCTGCCAGAACTCTGTGCCTTGTTCCTTGTAACCTCCATGCTCTCTCTACCCAGCAGGGCCCCACTTGGCACCGGCGGTGGCACACAGCTTAGAGCAATACTGGATGACTGCCATGCAATGCCCCATTCACCCGTCCCCTGAGAATGTCCTGATTTCTGAATCATCTTCCTGCTTTGCCTCACTTCCCCTTTGTGGATGCTTTGGGGGGTGGGGGAGCATGTTCAATACCTGGGGGAATAGGCCTGGTATAAATAAGAAAATACGTAATACATACATACATACATACATACATACATAC
The DNA here is from genome assembly GCA_030674055.1 of Rhabdomys pumilio. Classification (NCBI taxonomy): domain Eukaryota; kingdom Metazoa; phylum Chordata; class Mammalia; order Rodentia; family Muridae; genus Rhabdomys; species Rhabdomys pumilio. The sequence goes on along the minus strand of JANHMN010000023.1, from coordinate 35,194,011 downwards.
ATACATACGTATCCTGATTAATGTGAGACACTATTTAAGCTCTTTAACATCAGACTCCTGTGCAGATATTGAGGGTTAGAACTCACCAAGGAAGAAACATTTGAACATCCATGTCTTCTTTTTCTTTTGAGCACCAGAAAGATCAAGTAAATACACAGAGGGGGGGGGGGGTGCAGAGATGGGCAGCTCTGCCTCAGCTTCATTTGTGTCCCTAGATGCCTGAGATCACTAAGTAGCCTCTTAAGTCAACCTCATAATAGGCTCACAGACTTTAATACCGAATGTGAGTGTCTGAGGTATTGGGATGGGAGGACCACTCTCTCGTGGCTCCCACGATTGCCAGTTATTGATTGCCTGTGCTACCTATGGAAACCGCTACAGTTTGAAGCAGTTAAGATTCATGTTCTGCCATTTAAACTATGTTTCATTCACCTGTGTTCACGAGCCTTGGCTTCCTTCCTGGGACTGTTCAGCGGCTTATGGGAAATAACATATGGGGAATGTCTAGAGTGGTGCTTGGTATATGAAATTATAAAGTAGCCATTACTTTAAGGCACTGATTACTCCTCCCCCTAAATCTTGTCAACCGAAGGCTCTCATTTGCTCTGCCTGGTGGAGGTGGGACTGGTGTAGATTACAATGCGACCCTGGTAGACTCAAGCCCAGAGTCAAATACATTGGGTTGTTTAAAATAAGCTTGAGGGGTGGGGGGGGGCCTAGAGAGATAACTCAGTGCTTATAAGTATACACTGCTCTTTCAGAGGACACAGGATTGGTTCCTACCTTGCATGTGTGGTAGCTCACAACTGCCTGTAAGTTCAGCTCCAGGGGACCTAATACAGTCTTATGAACTCCACAGATATGAAATGGCTAATCTTAGCTGTCAGTTTGACACACCTAAGAAGAGAGGACCTTAATTGAAAAAGCGCCTCCATCAGATTAGCCTGTGGGCTACCTTAATTGGAGAACTGCCTCCATCAGATTAGCCTGTGGGCACGTCCGCCCTTGGGATACTTTCTTGATTGCTAACTGCTAGAAGAGGGTCCAGCCCACTGCAGGCAGCACCATCCATAGCAGGTGGGTCCAGGTTTGATAAGATAGCCAGTTATATCTGAGGAGCCTGAGAGAGCCCTCAGGCAGTGTTCTCTGCTGTCTCTGCTCCAATCCCTCCCTCCAGGTTCCTTCTTTGGCTTCCCTTGATCATGGATTATAATCTGGAAATGTAAGCCAAATAAATTAACCCTTTCCTCCCCATGTTGTTTGGGGCCACAGTGTTTATCAAAACGACAGAGAGCAAACTAGAACAGGGCACCTGGATTCTCACGTGTAAATACCCACTCACCCCCAGGCGCTCACACACACATATGTGTAATTAGCAAATGAAAAATAATAATAATAAAAATAAATCTTAAAAAATAAAGTTCACTTCAGAATATCAACCTACTTCCTACTCAGTGTGGCATTTCATTATGATTAAGATTTTCTCCTTCCGGGAATTGGAGAGCTGGCTCAGCAGTTAAGAGCACTGGCTACTCTTCCAGAGGACCTGAGTTCAATTCCCAGCACCCATATGGCAGCTCACAACTGGCTGTGACTCGTGTTCCAGGGGATCTGACACCCTTGCAAAAATACACATGCAGTCCAATCACCAATAAATAAAAATAAATAAAATAAAAATAAATTATTTTTTTAAAAAAAAGAAAAGATTTTCTTTTTTCTAGAAAGGCCCCTCTCCAAAGTGCACCAGCTGTGTCCATAGCGCCCTCTGCTGGCTGGAATTAGAAACAAACAACCTCCCCAACAACAGGAGAGGATGGGCGCTAGACTGAGCTGAGCCTTGGGCCTGTCTGTCAAGTGCACACAAAACTGTTGTTTGTTAGTGAGCACCTGCAACAGTCCCCAACAGCTCAACTCTCCCTGTGTGTAAACTCTACAGCCAGAGTAGCTAACAATCTATATTCTTTTCCAGGTCAAAAACGTGGCAAGAGGATTTAAAAACGCGACTCGGAAACCCATAGATACAGCCCAGGAAGGCAGCGACGGGGGAGAGTCCTGGTTAATTTTGACATTCCAAACAGCCAGCTTTCCATCAGTTTCCAGGACCTCATTCTCCCCTACACCTACCTCCTTTATTCTCAGAACCGATGTTTATGTTTCCACCAGGCTAGAGACCAATCCTCCTCGGCATCCTCCGTCAGAGAGAATCAGAAATTTTCCACCTGGGATGCTACAAATTGCGTTCCTCGACACTGTTCAGGGACGTGGGGGTGTGACCAGCATAGCTACCGGAACAGACCGACTTTATCCCAATCAACAACAGACAAGTGAAGTTCAAGACGAGGTATGGAGTCCCCTGTCCACCAAGAGCCAAAGAGAAAGCCTGGAAGCCGCTCCCTGGGACGTCTTCAATCGGGAGGGAGGCTGGGGGTGGGGGGAGGCTTTTATTGTAGATGTATGAAAGGAACATTGCTCTGTTGCTCTGAGCATCCATTTGCCCGTCTGCGAAAGACAAATTAATCTCTGGGCTGGGGGATAAACCTAGAAAAGAAGTGCTTGGGTCTCAAGTGTGATGACCTGAGTTCAATACCCCAAAGGCCAAGTTAAGAAAAATAAGTCAAACAAACAACAAAGCTAGGTATGACCATGTGTTCCAACAGTCTCAAGGTTGGGGAGGCAGAGACAAAAGGATCCCGGCAGTTCAGTAGCCAGCCAGTCAACCGGCCTTGCTATTGAAACATCCTGGTGCAATGTTTGTTGAAAGAAGGAGAAAAAGAAAGGCTAAACCAACTTCATGCTATATGGGTTATTTTGGTCTTGTAAGGATTCATTCCTTTAAAATAATGGTCTTAGAATATAGTTGTATATTGAGGTTAAAGTATTAAATTATTCCAAAATCATGTAAAACAATAAGGTGACAACTGGGAGAGAGAGAGAGAGAGAGAGAGAGAGAGAGAGAGAGAGAGAGAGAGAGAGAGAGAGAGAGAGA
>JANHMN010000023.1:35174212-35191015 GCA_030674055.1 Rhabdomys pumilio | reverse complement strand
AGAGAGAGAGAGAGAGAGAGAGAGAGAGAGAGAGAGAGAGAGAGAGACCTGACATTGACCTCTGACCTCCACATGCATGCAGGTTTGTACAAGTGCACACACATACACATACACATATATACATGTACACACACACATGTACACACACACACACACACAAACACACAGAGCAGAATAACATCCCATTGGAAGGATGTACCAGAAACACATATGAGTCACTTAGCACCGTGCCTGGCTCCTGGGCTATAAGTGTGCAATAAGTTTGTATATACTTGGCCCAGGGAGTGGCATTGTTTGGAGGTGTGGCACTGTTGAAGTAGGTGTGTCGATGTGTGTGTGGGCTTTAAGACCCTCACCCCAGCTGCCTGGGAGTGAATCTTCCACTAACACCCTTCAGATGAAGATGTAGAACTCTCAGCTCCTCCTGCACCATGCCTGCCTGGATGCCGCCATGTTCCCACCTTGATGATAATGGACTGAACCTCTGAACCTGTAAGCCAGCCCCAATTAAATGTTGTTCTTATAAGAGTTGCCTTGGTCATGGTGTCTGTTCACAGCAGTAAAGCCCTAACTAAGATAGTATGTATATCACTAACTTTACAGGGAAGCCTTTGGTAGCCATATTTACATATTTACAAAGTCGAGAGCCTGCCCTCAACATCAGACCTCTTAGCCAATGGTGGTTGGACAGTGGAAGACACCTCTGTCCAACTGGATCAGTCAGATCTTCCCTCCCTGGACCACTTAGATTCTGGAACGTTGTCTCACGTGAGGATAGGTTAAATTCTGCAGCCAAGATGATGCTGTTGTCCATCCCATGAGAAAACGAGATGAGAAAGTTTATGAACCCCAGGTGGTGGTGATGCATGCCTTTAATCCCAGCACTTGGGAGGCAGAGGCAGGTGGATTTCTGAGTTCGAGGCCAGCCTGGTCTACAGAGTGAGTTCCAGGACAGCCAGGGATACACAGAGAAACCCTGTCTCAGAAAAAAAAAAAAAAAGAAAGAAAGAAAGAAAGAAAGAAAGAAAGAAAGAAAGAAAGTCTACGAACAGGGAAAAAGACTAGGGAGGTCAGGAAGGAGAAGATAGAGAGGGAATCGAGCAGAGGGAAGGGAGAGGGAGGAAGGGCAGTAACCACCCGCCCAGGAGGGCTTCTCACTGGAAGCTGGGGACAGTGTAGCTGAGATTGAATCCCCTGCCCCCAGAAAACATCTTGATTTCAGACTTCTGGCCTCTCAGGCTACATATAATCAATTTCTATTGTTTTCAGCCACTCAGTGTGAAGCAGGTGACCTGGAAGGTCTCAAGGGAGTGTTCTTGGTGCTAGTCCACACTGAAAGGTGGAAAAGGCTGGCTTCTGACATCCCTGGGTGATGGCAGCAGCTGTGCAGCCACTTACTCGGGAGCTTGCAGTCACTGTCTGGGTCTTTCTCTTTCCTTCCCTCCTGAGCACTCAGCCTATGGAGCTGTGTCACGCACATTTAGAGTGGGTCCTTTCCTGCTGGGAGCCAAACCCAGGAAATTACCTGCTGTTTTAGAAAAACTAGTCAGTACAAGGTTAAGAAAGGATGTTCACAGGTCTCAGGTCCCAGGAACTTAAAGAACATCTGGCATTTCCTTGGGAGTTGGTCATGATAATGGGATGGTCTGTCTTAGACAATAAGGATTCCATAGTAGGATAGCCCTAAGCAATGACCCTCGCCCAAACTTCCTGGTTTGCTGTGTCTTTATAACTTGCCCCCAAAATTAAAGTTTCAGAGCTTGATCAGAACTTCAGACTTGCTCTCATTCTTTGTGTCTCTTGTCCTTTCATTCGTTCGCCTCCTTCCCTAAGGTCTCGTAGAATCCCTGCGGGCCGGGGCACTTTCCCTCATTTGTATCCCAACTGCCAATCAAATCATTCCTGGAACGCCATCATGAGCACACCTACACGTGGGCTTTATCAATTCCCCAAGTGTCTCTCGATCCAACAGAGTTGTTGGTTAAGACTAACCTTACTGGCTGGTTTTGTGTGTCAACTTGATACAAGCTGGTGTTATCAGAGAAAGGAGCCTCCCTTGAGAAAATGCCTCCATGAGATCCAGCTGTAAAGCATTTTCTCAATTAGTGATCAAGGAGGGAGGGCCCAGTTATTGTGGATGGTGGTCCTGGGTTCTATAAGAAAGCAAGCTGAGCAAGCCATGGGGAGCAAGCCAGTAAACAGCACCCCTCCATGGTCTCTGCATCAGCTCCTGCCTCCAGGTTCCTGCCCTGTGTGAGTTCCTGTCCTGACTTCCTTTGGTGATGAACAGCAATGTGGAAGTGTGAGCTGAATAAACCCTTTCCTCCCCAACTTGCTTCTTAATCATGACGTTTTTATACAGGAATAGAAACCCTGACTAAGACACTAACCATCCTGGGTGAGGGAGGAAAAGAAGGCAGAACACATTTGACTTGCTAGGCTGCTCAGTAAACTAATAAACAACCCAGCTAAGACTCAAGAGGACTTATCTGATCCCACGCTGTGAGACTGTGAGGTCCCCTGTCCTGGGAGGACAGAAGCTGCATCCCCAACTCCCCTGCTGTAGTTTGTGAATGAATGAATAATCACTGGGGTTATAAGAACATGGAGCTGATTCCGGAAGAGGAAAGGGTTAAACTTGCCTGCTTTGGGCCATTGCTAGGGATAGCTGGAAAGCCAGGCCCAAACCCCAGGCACAAAATTGCATGTTGGTGGTGAAAAGATTTGTCAAAGTACCTTTTCAGAGAGGCTGGGCTACTTCCAGAAGTATCCTGAGCATCCTAAAGGTTGCAGGCTAGCCCTCCCTCCATCTTTGTTTCTCTCCGTGTCTGAGGAAGGCCTGAAATAAACTCCAGGGAAGTCTTTTTAGAGAAAAGTCGAACTCCACTGACTGGGGCCTTGTATATTCTGAGTGCTGTGCTAAGTACTTTGCTGAACCAAAGTACTGAGTATGTGATAAGTACTGAGTGCTGTGATAGGTACTTTGTTGAGCCAAACCAGGTATGCTGAGACTACTACACACCAAAGCAGAGAGCACTTAGACACTTGGGGTCTGGAGACAGGCTGCCTTAACCTTCACTGACCTTGGACTTCAACTTTCTTTCTGTGAAATGGGATGATCCCATCAATACTCCCTTCTTGTGAGAGTTATTTTAAGGGCAATGAAGTAGTTGGCTGGTGCTCCCTGCACATGCATGCACATTAATCGTTCCAATGACCTGTGAGCCCACAAGTATGAAGCCATTTTGCATACATTATTCCTGGGTATTTGGGGGTAGATAATTGCTACTTATGACAGAGATCACGTGTGTACCAATTTCCTTCCATGAGACAGAGCCTTTCCAGGTTAAAAGCAAAGGTGAGAAGACAAACTCGAAACACACCAATTCCACTAGGAGCAAACAGAGATCCATGGAGACACCCTGAACCCCAGAGTGTCCAGGTTGTGGCCAAGGCACCTCCCTAAGGAGATCTGGATGTCACAGGGAAGGGCTGGAGATCACTGCTTGGCTTCAGGCTCAGTCATATAGTGCTTGTGAAACTGCTAAAAAACCGTTGGCATTCATAAATGTTTAGGGTCTTATTCAGTGTTGGGAATGCATGGTATATAAGTACTCTGTACAGAGCTGCAGCCAACAAATGTGTTTGTACATACATACCTGTCTGTCTCTGTCTGTCTGTCTGTCTGTCTGTCTGTCTGTCTGTGTCTATCTGTGTGTGTGTGTATATTTGAGTGTGTGTGTGAGTGTGTGTATCTGTGTATATGAGTGTGCATGTGTGTGTGTACTTGAGTATATGTGTGTGAGTGTGTGTATCTATGTGTGTATATGAGTGTGCATGTGTATGTCTCTGTGTGAGAGACTATGTTTGGAGATCAGAGGAGAACTTGTAGAAGTCTGTTCTCTCCTTCTGCCACGTGGGTCCGAGGGTTTGAACTCAAATCATCAGGTGTGGCAGCAAGCCAAGCACTTAAAAGCATCTGACCGGTAAAAAAGCAAAGGGTTAATCTTTGCTTGTCTAAGAATGTCAATGAACCCTACACTCTGTCTCAGCAGACCGACCACTGATGGGTGAGCTGCTTGTGTCATCTTTCACTAGCGACATAGCACATCTGTGAGAACTTGCTCTCCTGGCCGTGAAAGCCACAGTGGTTATAGATTGGAGCAATTATCCCGCTGCGTTGCTGTGTTTTATTGTGTAGTCCCGTGCTGGCGTTGACACACTGAGAGATATAAACCCTCTTATTACAGGCAACTTCAGTGTCCTCCCTCGCGCAATACTGTGAGACGGTTGTATTCATCTTCTGACTCTCTATGCGTGTATAGATTATACTATCTGTGGAAATTTATTTCTGAATGGTAAACAGGGTGTTACGATTCTTCTCTTTCATAAAGCGGGGTATTGAGTCTGACTGAGAGCGATGTCCTTTAGTGGCTGTGGTTAAGCTTTAGAATATAAGTCCTGTGGATCTGGAGAGAGTCATGGCCTTGTAGCTTTATCATGCTCTAGTGCTCTGACGCCAGCTGTCTCCTCCTTTGGCATTGAACTCTTCTGTGACTGTATTAAGCTTGTCTCAGTAATCCAGGCTAACCCCCTTTTTTAAGGTCAGCTAAGGGGCAAGCTACTCTAATGGCTGACTTTGCCAGTTCTCTTTGTCAGGTCTCTTAGTTAGGTTGGGGTTTTTCTGCTGTGAAAAACACCATGACCAAGGCAACTCTTATAAGGACAACACTTAATTGGGGCTGGCTTACAGGTTCAGAGGTTCAGTCCATTAACATCAAGATGGGAGCATGGCAGCATCCAGGCAGGCATGGTGCAGGAGGAGCTGAGAGTTCTACATCTTCATCTGAAGGCTGCTAGTGGAAGACTGACTTCCGGGCAGATAGAACGAGGGTCTTAAAGCCCATGCCCACAGTGGCATGCTTCCTCCAATAAGGCCACACCTACTCCAACAATACCACACCTCCAAACAATGCCATTCCTTGGGCCAAGCATATTCAAACTACCACACCAGGTAATACACTCATCCACACTATTTGTGTAATAGGCTGGCCATCTTGAGATGGATTGCTTTTATAGTGTTGGGGACCAACCCTGGAGCTTTGTGCATGCTATGAAGTGCTTAGTGAGCTGCACCCCCAGTGTAGCATGTAGACTGAACCACTTGGAGGGGAAGAGGGGGCACACACATTCCTCAATCTCCACTGCTTGCTTTGCCACCACAGAGACTGCTCGTTCATAGCCAAGGCATCATCAACCCCAATCCCCACGAGCGATGTGTCTTGCCTAGACTGCAGTCAAGCATGTTAAGAAGAAATCCACAAAGATGTTGGTATCCTGCAGACCTGAGTTTTCATTGTTCATTCATCCACAGGGCATCACTGATTTAATCCTGATTTTTAAACACAGCGTGATCAGCCACCGTTGAGTAACTAAGCAACCTCATGCTCAAGACAGTAAAGATGCAATTTCCCATCTCCCAGGGAGCCAAAGACAAATAGGATTTCAGGCTAAGCACAATCCTTAAAGGCCACCATAGACAGTCTCTTTCTTTGATTGGTTTGGTTCTTCTAGAGACAGAGAGACCATTAGCACTTAAGTGACCAATTTTGACTTTGAACTTTCTAACTCCTAGTAAATCATTCCTCACTGCACAGCTTGGTTATATATTTACTGCTATGACAAAATACCTGCAACAAAAGCAACTTTAAGGAAGGAAAGGTCTATTCTAGCTCAGAGTTCAAGACCATCATGGTCAGGAAGTGAGGGCAGCAAAAACCTTAGGCTGCTGGTCACATTACATCCACCCTCAGGAAGCAGAGAGTACTGCTTACTGTTGTGTTGCACTGCTCTGCCACCTTTCTCCATCATACAGTCCAGAGTCCCGGCTAGGGGATGGTGCCGCCCACAGTGGACAGTTAATATAATCAAGATAATTCCCCACAGGCAGCCCAGAAGTCCATCTCCCAGGAGACTCTGGATTCTGTCAAGTTGACAATGACCATCTCAGCAGCCTCTCTCAGCATTCCCCCTCTCAGCAGCCATTGAAAACTTAAGAGACAGACGTTTGAACCACCACAGAATTATCTCTAAAACAGACACAGACGATGAGTACACTGAAGGGCAATCTACCTCACACCATCTGCTTGGTATGCAAAACGAAATCCCCTTAGTGTGTGTGTAACTGTGTAGAAAGACATATGGAATCATAAGAACAAAGAAAAAAAAATCAGCAGTAATGTTAGCTTTAATAAGGAGAGGGGTTGGGGAGGGCTGTATATTTTTCTGAATTATAACAAGTCCTTGTGAGTTGCTGCAAGGATAAAGAAAGAGAAAGCATGTTCTTTTTCAAACCTTACCACAGACCATCACTCTGTAGTAAAATGGTGGCTAAGTAGATGTGTAACTCAATACCCACATTCCTTTCTTCCTTGATACCAACAGCCCAAGACTGGAACAGGTATGTCCAGCCCTCAGCTGAGGGCTGTGACATATCAGTGCACTGATTTTTATCATAAACATATTTTAAACGATAATAACCTTGAATGTATTCCTGGTTTTTTTTAGGGGGGGTGTGTTGTATTTATTTTTTGTATTGATCCATTTACTACTTCTAAAATGAACCATTTATTCGTTGCAAATAAAAAATAAATAAATTATTTTATATCAGTTGGGTTTGTTTGGTTACAAATAACAAAATACACTAAACAACCGTGAGGTCAGACAGGAGAAATGCCAACCTACCCGTAATGTTCCAGAAGCAGATGTCTGCTGGCACCACCCCAACTGTCAGCAGTGGAGGGACGTTGCTGTACAAAGGGGGAGGAAAGATGGCCTGGCTTTGTCTTTTTTTCTTCTCTTGAAAGACTGCAGGGATAGATTATACTGGATCCTTGTTTTCTTGACAAGGATCTAGCTGCAAGGGAGGCTTGTACAATAAATAACAGGAAATCTTAATTCTTCTACTTACCAAGCCTGATATGCCATTACCCAGCATATGACTTTAGCTTATGAACAGTTATAGGACAGTTATACATTAGGTGCAACAATGATTACTAGAGATTGTACTAAAGAGCTAAACTCTCTAATGTTTTTCAAAGCCAAAAAAACAGAACAGCTGAAGGAAGAATTATTTATTCTGTTTCATGGCTTCAGAGACTTTGGCCCACAATCTTATACTCCACCTATTCTGAACCTCACAGGGAAAGCAGAACACTGTGGCAGCTGGAGAGCATGGTAGAGGTGGTTGTCCATCTCCTAGTAGGCAGGAGGCAGTAACAGGAAGGGGCCAGAACAAGATGGAGTCCCCAAGGACATGCAAGTCCTCCAACCAGACTCCACCTCCCCAATGGCCTATTCCGATATGAATCTATGGATGAATTCTACCTCTCAGTCATCTCTCACCAAATCTAAGTTTAACATCAAGACCGACCACACCACAAAATTCCACTGTGACCTTAGCAGTTATTTACAGTATGAATGTTAATAACTCCACGTATTGTACTTTATGTTGTAACACACAGATTATTTAAAACCTGCAGGCTCAGAGCTGGGATTTAGATTTCACCCTGAAGGGTTGAATAATATTCCTTCCAACTGACATGAGTCTTCCTCATCACTGTAAATTATAAATACTCAAACATCATCTGAGAGGAATAAGAAGCAGGCAATGGGAGCCCACTTTGTAGTGATTGATGGCTCAGGATCTGAGGCCAATGTCTAAATATTATAAAGACTGCCTGGGAGGGAGACTGGACAGATTAGTCTGAATGAGATTCACAGAACAAGGGAACAAGAATGCATTGGAGCCTGGAATCAGTTAAGGGTGGGACACGTATGTGACTGTGTGAGTTCTTGGAAGAGACATTTGGAAAGTCTAGTATAATGTCACCTCACATGAAGCTCAGAAAGAACACACAAAGTTGTGGGGAGCTGACAGAAGGCGGCTATCATCCGTGCAGCCATCTTGAGCCATATACCCTGACAAGAGACTTGATTACAACAGCCTACAACAGCTGAGCACACTCTGATAACATCTTGTTTTTATATACCCAGGATCTTCCCTTGGGTGTGTGTGACTTAAAGGTGTGACTTAGAGATGAGACTTAAAGGCGTGACTTAAAGGCATGACTTTAGAAGTCAGACTTATAAAAGGCAAGAGGCAGACAGAAGAAGGGACTGGAAACTTGGAACTTGGAGGCACTAGGAACTAGGAACTAAGGACTAGGAATTTGAGACTTGGGACTTGGACTAAGAACAAGAAACTTGGAAAGAGAGAAGAGAGACTTGAGAATAAACTGGACTGAATCACACTCTGTCTGGTCTCCATTCTTCACTTCCGCCCTCACTCTCTCTCTTGCTGAACCCTGACCCATGGACCAGAGCAGCAGTATAAGCCCTGACAATTTAGCCCCCAAAACTTGGGGCAGTGCAAGGCTCTAACAATTTTGGCCCCCAAGCTTTTGGCAGTGCGGTTCCAACATTTGGCAGAGCGGTCCCTGACACAAAGTCTCTTAAAATCATACATTAACCCTGAGGTGCTAAAGCACAGAAAGTGTCTGGGTCAATATTTAGGAGAAAGGGTGGGGCCTTTGGTCTCAACCATTGGTTTCTTCATCTCTACAACCCTTAAGACAGAATTGTCTTCACACAGCAACTGGCTCAGAGTAAACTCTGGCTCGTCATCCATAGTTGGTGTTGTGCAGGGCCCACCCACCATGACATTGAAGGAAGTTCAAGTTCTGTGATTACCAGAGGCTAGACCTAACTCAAGAGTACTTGTACAACTCTAACCAGATTCATATCCCTGGGTGGACCAGTTTGAAGCACTGTAGAATCCAAATAACCAAAGGCATGGTGCTTTAGACTTCTATATCACTTAGCCTTTGCTAAAATGGAGCTAAGTTCATGGTGGACATAAACTCTTTGTTCATGGACCCACCAAAGTACTCTTCTTCAACTCTCTTTCCATTTATAACCAGATCATTACCCACAAGGCTTTCATGGTCTCTCTCCCTCCGTGGAACTTTGATTTTTCTGCTCACACAAGTGGGTCTATGTTTTTCCAGAAAGCACTCTCACAGCCTATTTCTTCTTTCTCTGTTGTTTGTTCTCTTGAGATAGGGTCTTATGTGACCAAGGCTAGCCTCCAAACGACTGTGTAGCTGAGGATGACCTTAAACTCTGAATCTCTTGCCTCCATGACCCGAGGGCTGGGATGCCAGGCATGCGCCATCACACCTGGAACACTGGGAATAGAATCCAGGGCTTCACACATGTTAGGCAATCACGGTACCAACTGAGATATGTCCCACCCCTTCCCTCTGTTGTTTGATGTTCTGGTGACCTCATTCTACACCTGAGCCTGGGTAGCAAAAAAGCGAGTCTTTACTGAATGGGCAACGAAAGAAATCACTCAGAGACATTGAGGGACAGGAGCTAATCCACCCATTCAACTGACGGTCATTTGTGCCAGGCAGTATTCTAGGCGGGTATCAAGTTGCCTCTGCTTTTAATAATTCCCCATCAGCCCCTCCCAACCACTTCTCAAGATGGAGATCATAGGGACCCCCAGATCAGATGTGCAGCCCTCCAAAAAGCTGTCCAGCACCCCACTATTGGATGATGGAGCTCCATCCTGGCTATCAGTGGATTCCAGCCTCTCTCCCTCTCCCTAGCATCTTGGGAAATGATGACACTGAGCCAACAGTGGCCTGGGCAGAGCCAGCAAGAGCTACAGTAATTTATCACCATCCCCCGATCCCGTTCAGCCTTGCTGACCTGTAAAATCCACACTGAGCTCAGGGCTGACTCTTCTGCATCTAGCTTTGATTTAGACCCCAGGAAAGATCCCCGAGGCCTAGGGTTGGCAAACCACTGATTCTCAGCACTTCCTTCCTTGACACTGGGGTCTGAGGAGAGCTGGAGGGTAGAGGAATCAGGCTTGCCTCACCTACTAGGTGTAGATTCAAGGGTCCACAGAATTCCCAGGCCCCAGAAGTCTCCACTTTGTCATATTTGAAATAATTGGACCCGAATACCCTTCTCTGATATGTCCCAGGTGTTCCGATATGGTGTATTCTCTTCCATATGCCAAGCACCAAACCCAGTATGTGAGCTCTGAATAAATACCTGCTAGCATTGTCTTTTGTGATCCAGCTTTTATAACACACCTGAAGAAACACACAAGAAGTATGAGGATCACCTCTGCAAGGGGACCAAGCAGAGTGCGCACTCCACCCTCTCCGTGTCACCATAACAGAAGACCACATTTATAATGGATACATTATAAAAAACAGATTCACAGCTATGAATGCTGGGAAGTCCAAATCTGCATGGTGTACTGTTCCATAGTGGGAAATGAGGGAGAGAGACAGAGAGGCAGAGAAAGAGAAAGAGAGAGAGAGAGAGAAAGAGAGAGAGAGAGAGGGAGAGAGAGAGAAAGAGAGAGAACCAAAAACCAGGAATCTCTTCCAGGACCTTTTTAACCAATCAGAGTTTTTGCCATCATATGCCCCCAAGTGAGGGGGCATTAGCAGCCCGGTTTTCTGTGTCAAGGCTTCCTGACATTAGTCAGCCATTTGGCTTCATGGTCATTTCTTTCCTCTTGTTATTAACAGGGCAATCAGTAACATTAACACCCCACACACCGTGAGCACCCTCCATGCAGGCCTTGTGAACTCCCTCCTTCCTCCTCCTCCTTGCTCTCTGCCTCATTTTCTAGCTCAGAATAAACTGAGCTCAGGAGACCTGTAGTGATTTGAATAGGAACGGCCCCCATAGACTCATGTGTGTGAATGCCTGGCCAAAAGGAGTGGCACTATTAGGAGATGTGGCCTTGTTGGAGTGGGTGTGGCCTTGGAGTAGGTGTGGCTTTGCTGGAGAAAGTGTGTTACTGTGGAGTTGGGCTTTGAGATCTCCTATACTCAGGCTACACCCAGTGAGTGTGGATCACAGTGTCTTTCTGCCTCCATATCGAGATGTAGATCTCTCAGCTCCTCCAGCACCATGTCCGCCTGCAGGCTACCATGATCCTTGCCATGATGATAATGGACTAAACCTCCGAAACTGTAAGCCAGCCCCGATTAAATGTTGTCCTTTATAAGCGTTGCCATGGTCGTGGAGTCTCTGCACAGCAATAGAACACTAAGACAAGACCCAAGTTCTATGTGCCAGTCACTGATAGAACAGACAAGTTTTAAGGTGTCACTGGCCTTCTGTGACCTTGGCGTTGTCTCTATGAAAGAGATAAGCGTAGACATATGGTATGTAGGCAGCAGATGGGCATGCCCAGTTTCACCAGGATCACCTGTAAAGCCATCTAAGAGCCGGACTCTGATAGCTTTGAGCCTCTTTGTTTCAGATGGAGCTGAGGACCAGTGAGTCACTCAGCTCTGAGGTGGGCACAAGAGCCCACATAATAGCAACCCACATCAGCCCTGAACGCTCTGCTGAAATTGTTAAGAAAAGGTGATGTAAGATGTGGCTGAGCTGTCGATTTAAGGCTGACTGGGGATATCTGGCCTCATAGGATTTAGATCCAACAGTAAAAAACCTCTTGTGCTATTCTAAGCAAAGCAGAGGCTTTGCCCTGAAGTTGAGGATATCTCCAGCGTCTTCACCTGTAGTACCATAAGCAAAAGCAATTCTGTTCTGAAGCTCTGAGTTCAATATATATATATATATATGTATATATGTATATGTGTATATATGTATATGTGTATATGTGTATATGTGTATATGTGTATATGTGTATATGTGTATATGTGTATATATGTATATATATTTTGATTATCTATTTTAATCAGTAACAAACTCATCCCTAAGAAAAAATATGTTCAAGGCCAGGTTTGATGGTGTACGCCTTTAATCTCAGCACTTGAGAGGCAGAGACAGGCAGATCTCTGTGAGTTCCAGGTCAGTCAGAGCTACCTACTGAAACCTTGTCCCCCCAAAAAAGATGTCTGGCTGCTAGGCCAGAAAGGATCCACCTTAACCCATGCCTTCCTGTCTCCCCTCCGCCCCCCCCCCCCCCGACTCCTGCTGCACTGTCCTGAATCTTGGCCATCTATGTTCTGAGAATAAGACAAATAGGTCTAAGTAAGAAGCAACCAGTGGCTAGGAAAGATGGCTCAGTTAGTGACGTGCTTGCTGCACACCCAGAGAAGCCTGAGGTTTGAACCCTGGAAATACACTAAGGGGGGAAAAAAAAACCAGATGTGGTGTACATGCGTGTAATCACAGTGCAGAAGTGGTGTCAGATAGATCTATAGAGCTTGTGGGCCGGTTAGCCTAGAGCCAAAGTTGGACTCCATCTCAAAAAAAAAAAAAAGATGGATGGATCCTGAGGAGGCTATTCACGCACGCATGCGTGCACGCATGCGCCAAGAAGGAAAAAAACGGCAGCCATCAAAGGTGTCTGTTAAGGACAGTAGCCTGGCTTTAAAATTTGGAAGGGGTCTCTGGGCCATCACAACTTTTGTCCATAAATTTTTATGCCATCAGTTTACCGTGAATGTCCCCAAGGTCTCCTGTGTGTCTTGACAAGTGGTCAAGCCTAGGGCCTCGTTCTGAAACAGCCTGGTTGCTCTGATCACCGACACTTTCACAAACAGCATTGACCTTTGTCAAGGACGTAGGAGTCTTCGCTACTCTCCCATCAAATTTTATCTCCCGGTGGAACTGCCCATGGCCACGAGATAGGAACAGCCCCACTAAATTGCTTTGATGGAGCTGATTGTGAGCCTTAGATTGCCCGGCTTTTCTGAAAGTTATGTTACAGCTCAGAGCTGAAATCTGTCTTCCTGTCGCCCTAACACTCAGGAGGATCAAACTTCTCCCCCTTCAGGGTCACCCTGGAATACCATGGAAACCCTCGTGTTCTGAAGCATCCATAACCATAACTGCTGTAGCAGGTCGCAGACCCTTTTAAGAATCCAATGCCAAAAAGCAGAGAGGGGAGAGGGAGGGAGGGAGGGAGGGAGGGAGGGAGGGAGGGAGGGAGGGAGGGAGGGAGGGAGGGAAGGGAGAGAGAGAGAGAGAGAGAGAGAGAGAGAGAGAGAGAGAGAGAGAGAACCAGAAATATCTTTTGTGTAACATGTTGGGAATAACCCCAGGACCATGGGAGATACTTGAAAACTCTGTACTCAACATGGGCCAGCAAGATGGCTTAAGTAGGTCAAGGAGCCTGCTGCTAAACCTAGGACCTGAGTTCAATCCCAGGAACCCACATGGTGAAAGGAAAGGACCAACCGCAAATGTGGTCCGCTGACTTCCAAATGTTTGGTAGATGTGTGTGCGCGCGCGCGCACACACACACACACACACACACACACACAACACACACACACTAAAGAAACAAATCAATAATGTTTTAATTAATCACCTGTTAAGTATTTATTACATGCTACTAACCCTGCCAAGACTCTACATCGATCAGGGTCATAAAAAATCCCAAACTGTAACTCAACCTTAGATACCATTTGACCCCCATTTTACACAGAAGGCAACTGAGAGTCCTTAGGGTGCCACTTACGGATACTGAGACCTGACTCAGAAGTCAAGTCAGCTGACACACGGATCCACACTCACAACCATGGTGAACTAGACCTGCTATGTGCTGTCCTTTCCTTCTTCTTTGCCTGTGAGTATTGGGAAGTGTCCTGCTTTGTTTTCAAATCACTGCAATAAATATTATGACCAAGAGGAACTTGGGCAGGAAATAATGTATTTCATCCCACAGCTTAACGGTCTAGCATAAAAGAAGCCAGGGCAGGAGTAGATGCACAGCCCATGGAGGGATGCTGCTTACTGGTTTGCTCAGGACCATCTGCCTAGAGGTGATACCTCCCATGATGGGCTGACCCCTTTACACCCATCATTAATCAAGAACATGCCCACAGGCCAATCTGGTCATGACATCTTTTCAATTAAGGTTCCATCTCTCCAGATGACCTGAGCTTGTGTCAAGTGGACATAAAACTACCCAGCAGGGTGCCTAACTGGGGCTAACTTCAGCTGTAGGAGATGTTTACAGAATCCACAGGCAGGGCATGATCTGGGTCACAGGTAACCCCTGCAGTTAGGTGGACTTACTTAGCAAGTTGCTGTAGGAAGCAATCCCCCTGGGAAGGGGATATCTGCCTTCTCCCAAGTCATTCCTGAAGCCCCAACCACAAGGCCACTGCATTTGCTGATGCAACCTTCAAGGAGATGCCAAAGACGAACTGAGGAATGGAGCCCTCATTTACCACAGAGTGGACACCTAAAAAAGTGGGGGGCAGGGGATAAATGGGGACACAGAT
This sequence comes from Rhabdomys pumilio, assembly GCA_030674055.1. Taxonomy (NCBI): domain Eukaryota; kingdom Metazoa; phylum Chordata; class Mammalia; order Rodentia; family Muridae; genus Rhabdomys; species Rhabdomys pumilio. Next base: position 35,176,712 of record JANHMN010000023.1, on the reverse strand, counting down.
GGCACAGTGACTGAAGTGCCTAACAAATGCATGAGGACCCCCATAGCACCACAGCACTGGAGTAAAGGCAGGGTGTGGTGGTTTGCCTCTGTAACTACAGCCTTAGGGAGCCAGAGACGAGCAGAGAGCACTCACTGTACAGCTGGTCAAGCAGAAACAGTGAGTTCCTGGTTCCCTGAGAGACACTGTCTCAAGAAAAAGAAAAAAGTAGAGAAGCAATGGGGAAATACATCCTGTGTCAGCCTCTAGACTCTGTGCACACATGGGTGAATCCCGAATCATACACACACATGCTCACGCACACATGCAAAACCACGTGCACACATGTACACACAAATGCCCAGTGGACAACAGAAGAAGACACCGGATGTCTGTCTCTAACATGCACACACACACACACATATGCACACACATGCGTACACAAATACCCAGTGGACCAAGCAGAAAATACCTGATGTCAGTCTCTAACATGCACACACATGCACACATACATGTACACCACATGCACACACACATGCACACACACGCATGCACATATATACATTCACCCCCATAACCAGAGACATGGAGCTCTGCCCCCACAATATGAGAATCCAACAGGAATAAATATACCCTCAAGACGGGAGGGAAGCCTGCACCAGGAACCAAACTCAGCAGGGCCCTTGAGCTTAGACACAGCCCCAGAAATGAGAGAAAATAAATTGTTGTTGAAGGAGTGTCTTCTAGTTGTCATGGCAACTGTAAATGCCATCTAAGTTTCCCCTGCCACCCCTTCCTCTTTCTCCTCTCAGCACAAAAAGCGAATCAGTGCAGGGGACACCTAGAACCTGGGATTTTGTAGTGTGGCAGACACTAAAGGGGTTATGAACCAGATGTGCAAATGCTGAGGTTTCAAACACCATAGATGCCCAGGAGGGCCAGGCAGGGGACAAGTGGAGAAGCAGGTGCTGAGAGCCCAAGCTGATGACCTATTCACTACTCAGCTTCAGCACCTTGTCATGGAGGCAGCAAGCCACTGCTAGGAGCTGGTATCCTTTACTTTAAAAGAAAGAAGGGACTGGAGAGATGGCTCAGTGGCCAAGAGCACTCACTGCTCTTCTGAAGGTTCTGTGTTCAATTCCCAGCACCCACATGGCAGCTCAGAACTGTCTGATGCCATCTTCTCATGTGCAGATTTACATGCAGACAAAGTATATATATATACATATATACATACATACATAAATCTTTAAATAAATGAATAACTGGTATAATCTGTATCTTCAGGTGGAATCATAGGTTTTTTTTAAAACACTGAGAACTTGTATAGCTCAAAAGAAGCCTGCGAATGGGCTGTTTCCAGACTGAGGTTGGCTGTTGTCGAATAGTGTGCAAAAGCCACTTAGGATCTAGCAGAGAAAGAGAGAAGCAAAGAGGACACATACTGCAGAGCCACAGAGCTAAGTTCGAGTCCAAGGACTACCACTTAATTGCTGTGTCACTTACCAGGCTGCAGACCCTCTCTGATCAGCCTAAGGTAACATTTCAACCCTGTTGTTTCCAGTGTCTTATTGGCACGGACAACAATCTCATGATTCTGCATGTGTCATTTTATATGTAGACATACTATATTTTTAATTATCCACATGCTGGTGTATGAGCATGTGAGTACAGGTACCCTTGGAGGCCAGAAGGGGGCACTAGATCCCCTGGAGCTGGAGTTACAGGTATTTGTGAGACTCCTGATGTAGGTCCTGGAAACTAAGCTTGCATCCTGGGAAGAGTGGCAAGTGCTCTTAATCTCTGAGCCATCTCTGCAATCCCCATCTTTATTGTGCAAGTCTATCTGTAAAAAAAGTCCCTAATGGGTTAGTACAGCCTGCTGTCTCACAAGTACACAGAGATGGAGTTTGGGTTACAAACGAATACGTCCACACACAATCCTGTGTAAGAGTCCTCACAGCAACCCAATTAAATGTGAACAGTCAAAACATCCATCCATTTAGGAAGATACAGATAAAACGTGGTACATTCACCCTTCAGAACAGTACTCAGAAATAAAACATAAAATCGGATCAGCTATGGATACTTGCTATGACATGGATGGACGCTAAAGACAGCGTGCTAAGGAAACTCAGCCAGTCAGCCTGGGCATGGAGCTCAGCTGGTAGAGCACTTGCCTAGCATGCATGACTCCCTGGGTTCAGTCCCAGGACCACGTAGGACAGGACTAGTGCATGACATGTATCTGTAGTCCTAGCACTTGGGAAGTGGAAGCCGGAGACTCTGAAGTTCAAGGTCATCCTCAGGTACACAGGAAGTTCTAGGCTAGCCTTGGCTACATCAGACCCTGTCTTTAAGAAAATAAAAATAAATGTAGCAGATGTGTAGCTTGTTCTTCATGTGGGTCCCGAATAACTGGAGCGGGAGCTATCCCAAAAGCTGTTGCCTGCACATGGGGTATGTTCTTCTAGCTGGGCTGTCTTGTCTGGCCTCAGTGGGAGAGGAAGTGCCTAGCCTC
>JANHMN010000023.1:35134149-35166163 GCA_030674055.1 Rhabdomys pumilio | reverse complement strand
CCCATGTGACTTTCTGCCCCGCCCCTTCTCCCCATGTGACTTTCTGCCCCGCCCCTTTTATTACCGCTCTCTTGTCTCGTGATCTCCAATCAACCTGTCTAAACCCACTCTTTGCGCCTTATTTACATACAAATATTCATTTAGCATCCATCCATGAGGGCAGACATGTCATTTTTTTCTTTCTGAGACTGGGGCGTCTCCCTTCCTCACTTCTCTGTAAATCTCATAATTACAAAGGAAACCGGGGCTCTAGGAATAGGATCACTTTTCCAGAGAGAGAAGAGCTGCTAAGTTCAGAAAGCGGAATCTGGACTCGAGTGTGACTGAGCTTCTGAAGAAGCCGCCCAGCCTTGCCTTGAAAGCTCCAGCAATGTGCGTAGCATGCTCTGCTTACCCAGGCTCTTACCCAAGATGCTCTGCTGCCTCCGTGGTATCGTGCACGATGCCTCAGGCATCCCCAGAGTGCATTGTTGATACAGACATCACTATCAGAAAGTAGCTGCTAAGGATCCAGCGTTTATTATAAATGTCAAAATCTACACTCCGGCCCTTACAAGGAATGGTGTCACATTCACCTGCAGCCTTCCCGGCATCCTCCCACAGACTCAGCCATCTTAGTTCACAATCTATACCTACCACAGAAGACAGAAGCCACATGCCAGAGGTCAAGACGCAGTTCAGTAGGAAAGGGCTTAGTGTCCGCCTTGGGACTGGGAAAGAGATCTTAAGAGGAGGTATGGCGTGAGGATAATACCCAGGTCATAGCGCAGTTGCCTAGTATAGACAAAGCTCTAGGTCTGATTCCCTAGACCCCAGAAGCCAGATGTGATGGCGCACACCTGCAATCCCAGCATTCCGGAGGTGGAGACTGGAGAATCAGAAGATTAAGCTTATCCTCAGGTATATAGGGAGTTTTGAAGTCAGTCTTGGCTACATGAGATTCAGTCTTGGAAAACTATTTTTAAATTACAATTTAATATAAATTTAATGGAAATCATTGCTGTTCCGTTTAGGATGTAATAATAATATAAAAAAAATCTATGCAGTCAATATGGGGGATTTTCCCCTGAATATCTTTTTTCCAGATGGTCTCGGCTATGTCCACCAACATAGAACTTGCATACACAGAAGCCTGTGTCCCCAGCATAGATTGCTGGAGAGAGATGAACTGTTGGGGCTTTGCAGCCAGCTTTCTTTTTACCTGGTTCAGTTCCTTCCTGGGACCTAACACGGACCTGCAGTCCCGCACGGCTGCCGCTTCGCGTTCACACCTCCACCGGCGTTCTCGTTTCTTTAATGTATCTTTCAATTTGAGAGATGAGAAACGGCGTCTCCGGGGTGGTTGGATTTGCAATTTTTACCACAAGCGAGGTTAAATCAATCATCTGTGGAGTGACTGCTCTGAGTTTAGAAGAGAGAAGGTAATTCGGGAGCGAGGGGGACATGGGAAGCTATTTATCAACATGAGGACCACGCAGCAGCAGAGGGCAGAAGCCCCGAGAGCCAGCTTGGGCTACATACAGCAGAGCGCGTGCCAAGGTAGAGTTCAGGGGAAGAGCTCAGTATCTGTCCTCAAGCTGGGAGAGAGGTGTCAGGAGGAGGCAGTTGGGAGCTCTGAGCAAGGGGGAGCTCCCTTGTGCATCTCTCCCCTCAAGTGCTCTGCCTTAAACCCCTTTCCAGCTCCCAAAACTCCACCCCCTCTTGCCCCCTGACCTTTGCACTTTCCATTTCCTCTGTCCCACCCTGCGGAGCCTCTTAACTTTTCAAGTCGCTTCTCTTCCCTCCGGAGGAGCCTCTCAGGCACACTCGCGTTGCCCTGTGACATCTGCTTTCCAAGGTAATTAATTAACTGTCTGTAATTATCCCCATGTCCCCAGTCTGTAGGCTGTGGATAGACCACTGCCTCTGAGAGAGCCCAGACTTACCTCTGGGCTCCCGCTGCCTCGTGTGCTGTCTGGGGTGGGTATGTTGCTCGCTAACCTGACTCTGTGTGTCTTGCTTGCTAACTTGCAAGCAAGGCTGGCGATGCTGGGTCTGCAAACTGCATTTCTCCATTGGCTGCTGGGTTTCTTCATGGATTCTGTCAACCGCTGGAAGAGGGAGACATCCCAGACCTCAAAGGACAGAACGCGTGGAAAATGGCAGGGCTAGAGAGAAGGGCTTCCTGTGAGGCAGTCTGCATTCTCCATCTCTCCCACCAAGAGGTTCAAGTCTCCAACCGCCTTTTACACTCCTTATTGCCCATCTCCAAGGGAATCTCAGATGGATGTGATGCCTTCTTAGATCTAAGCCCTAATGCCACAGGCCCCTCTTCCTAGCTTCTCTCTGCTGTTCTTCTACATGTCCCCAAGGCGATGGGGGTTCGTCGGTCACTACCAGCATCCTTCAGTCATTACGCCTCCAACAGCGCATGCTCAGTCATGGCGTTTCTCCTATCCATCCATAACCTACATCTTCCTAGTTCTCTTCATCAGATCATCTCCGTTCAAATGCCTGCTTTGGTTTCTGCCCTTCCTCGCTGAACCCCAAAGGCTCAGCGACACTCGATGAAATTCCATTCAAGCCCTAGAATGTTCCATGGTCAAGAACTGGTGCAAACAGCCTTTCTGGAACTGACAGTTGAGAATCTCCTGTGTCCCTGATGTCATGGTGGGTCCTCGGGGTCCAGACAGGAAACAAACAGAATGAGCCAGGAGCATTCAGGTCTGCTCTCAGAGAACAGGAACTCCGTCTCCCTCTCCATCGCTCTTCCTAACGCAGAAGCCAAAGGTTTCTCCTGCCCTCTGCAATCTGTGGTGATTTTCAGTGGGTTTGTTTTGGTTCCCAGGGCAGAGCAATTCTCTCTTGAACACAACTGAATTGGCAAGAAGCTTGCCTTTTGCCCCTCGCTAGATGGCGCTATAGAGCACTGTGAACTCACCCTCAAGAAAGCCTATTGGACCCTCATGCTTTCCCACACCTCTGAGCTGTATGTAATTCCACTCGGACTGCAAGTCTGGGAGGTGACATAGTATATACAGCATTTGAAAGTTGACTAAAGAAGAGACTCCATTTAGATAGCAACAAGGAAGTCATCATTCATGCTGGAGTGAGACTTTTCAGAGCTGTCGTAGCTGCTTTGGGGTCATCTATGCCCCGCGAGTAACCCTTCACCCATGATTTATAAGCCCGATGAACTCATCCATTTGCCAAGCTGGACCCTGGCAATTGGTTTTTGGATCTGTTCTCCATGACCTATCGGGAGGGAAAGTGAGAATTTGTTTACCCAGAAAAGGTTCACAGAAGGCAGCACCCGCTCTCCAGACTCTCCATCAGTCAAATGGTGTCTCTACAAATTGACAGGCCTCCCTTGGGTGGTACTACCCCTCCCCCTGACTACTTCAGGATCGCCCATGAAGAAGATACCCCAAGGTGGGGGGTGGTAAAGAACTTCCTAATTAGTTTTGGCATTATCAGCCTCAGCAGAGAAACCTTTAATAAATGTAAAGGAAGGCATACTTCTGCGTGGAACCTTCAAATTATCCCAGACAGCCAGCAGAATTTGAGCCAACACGGGGTGTGACGAGGCAGGCTGGTAGGGGTGGGTGCAGGGAGAAGGCAGCCAGAAACCTAATTAGCCAGCGCTGCTCACACCAAGCGGCTCTGTTCCCGGCTGCCTCCTGACGCATGACATGTTGAAAAAGAAATCATTAGGGGGCCCTTGCACACAGCTCCTTGTTAGAAACGCATCCTCGACAGCCCTAATTGGAAGCGGAGAAGTGAGGAGGCAGAGCATGGGAGGAAAGAAGGAGGTGGGTGGGAGACAGTGGACTGTGGGCAACGCATACACAAAGCAGGCTGTGTCCTCTCTTTTTCCATTGAGGTGTGTGTGTGTGTGTGTGTGTGTGTGTGTGTGTGTGTGTGTGTGTGTAGTGCATGCATATGTGTATGCCAATGTGTGCAAGTGGAGGCTTGAAGTTGATTTTGCAAATCACCTTTCGTTTCCGCCACTTTAGTGCGGCAAGGACTCTCAATCAAACCCAGAGCTCACAGATAAGGCTAGCCGGCTTGTTTTGGAGAAACTTTATCTCCAACCTGAAGTGCCCAGGATCAATTCCAGTCCTCAAACTTGAACAAGAAGTTCTTTAACCACTGAGCTATCTCCCCAGCCTCCCCAAAATGGGATGTTTTTAAAAGTTTTTTTTTGTTTTGTTTTAATTTATGAGTATATATATATATATATATATAGTCAGGTATGCAGGTGCCCTCAGCAGCCACGAGAGGGCGCTGGATCCTCTGTGACTAGAGTTATAGGTGGTTGTGAATTGCCATGTGGGTATTGGGAACCAAACTCAGGTACTCTGTAAGAACAGACACTGTTCGTAACCACGGGGTCATCTCTCCAATCTCCCAAATAAGGCATCTTTGCAGATGCTAAGGCTGAGTCTATGGCTCCCCACTCTTGTCCACTCCATCTACAAAGCACCAGTTTTCAAGGCAGCCTGGCATCCCCTGATGTAGGAAAACTGGTTATGAAATACAGGCTAAGTTTGTATAGTATGATTAAGATTTATAAACTGGTTCAAAAATACTAAAGTCTGACCATGTTTTCTCACTTCCCCTCCAACCCCCTCTTTCTTTATTCCTGTAGGGGGGAAATCAATTACAATATATTCAAGGCGTCTCTCTCAGAGCATTCTCTGCCGACGTATCCCAATATCTCATATTCAGCAGCAGAAGAGACATGGAGGGTTCTGGGCTACAACCCAACCTGTTCTATTTCCCCAGTCTAGTCATGAAGGGCGCTCTTTCATAGGAAATATTCACTCCCCACCCTCTACCACACACAGGAAAAGCTGTTTTGAATGTTGATGTTAATGTCAGCAGACTTCAGAGATAGAAAGACCGGGTTCCTGCCCTCTCCCTGAGCATGTGGGCACTACGAGACCAGCAAGCAACAAGACACTGACAAACCCTGAGCTCTGGTTCCCACTTTGAGGATACAGACAACAGCCATCAGTATGTCAGCCTCTGGACTCGGGCTGCTGCTGGGAAACAGAGCCCCTCATGTCTACATTAATGAGACAAGACTGTCATGGAATCTGTGGAGCTAAAGGAGGTGGCCTAGGTAGTTTTATGTCAACTTGATACAAGCTAGGGTCATCTGGGAAGAAAGCTCTTCAACTAAGAAAAATACCTTCATTCATTTGGCCCAAGGCAAGCGCCTGTGGTACATTTTCTTGATGTGGGAAGGCCCTGCCCACTGTGTGTGTGTGTGTGTGTGTGTGTGTGTGTGTGTGTGTGTGTGCTGGCACCTCTGGGTAACTGGTCCTGAGTTGTGTAAGAAAGCAGGCTAAGAAAGTAAGCATTTCAGCAAGCCAGTAAGCAGCACCCCTCCATGGCCTCTGCATCAGCTCCTACCTCCAGGTTCCCACCCTGACTTCCTGTCCTGACTTTCCTCAAAGGGCTGTGACTCAGGATGGTATCCTTCCCTCCCCAGGTTGCTTTCAACTATGGTCTTTATCCCAGCCACAGAAAACAGATGAGGATAGGATGATAGGGTCTTTCCGCCAGAGCTTTAAAACCCTGACCTTAATGTTTCACATTGAAGATGTGTACCTGGCTTTTTGATTTGCCTCTCAAAGATGTTCCCATGAGAGAACCCTCAAGAGCTGGTGAGTGGGTGGTGAGCTCTCTAGATTACTATGCACACCCAACAACTGCTCGGTCATGCTTGCAACAGAATTCCAATTTAGTCTCTTAAGAACTGAATGTTTGCTAGGCAGTGGTGGCGCACGCCTTTAGTCCCAGCACTTGGGAGGCAGAGGCAGGCGGATTTCTGAGTTCGATGCCAGCCTGGTCTACAGAGCGAGTTCCAGGATAGTCAGGGCTACACAGAGAAACCCTGTCTCAAAAACCAAAACAACAACAACAACAAAAAAAAAAAAACAAAAAGAAAAAAAAGAGCTGAATGTTTGTCCATGTGAATGTTTGGGTGTGCACACATATGTGGAGGCTAACCTTGGTTGACAGTTCTCAGGTACCAGCCACCTTGGATTCTTTGTGGGCGGGGGGCACCTTGCTTCTAGGTACAGTGTTTCCCATTGGCCTGGAGTTCACTCAGGAGACTAGGCTGACTGGCCAGCAAGCTCCAGAGATCTGCTTGTCTCTGCCTCCCCATTGCTGGGAGTATCAGGGCGAGCCACCACACGCAGCTCTTGTGCTCGGGCTCTGCAGATAAAACCCAGCTCCTCCTGCCTGAGCTTTACCGACTGCGTCATCTCCACACCTCAACGACTAAATATTTGAAGGTGAGTTGTACCGAACTCATCTCCAAGGAAAGAAAACCATAAATAACACCTTTGCCCTTGTCAGTAATTGAAGCAAGATCGCCTGATATGATTCTAACCATGATGGAAACTCCTGGAAATGGATATCTTCATCTTCCAGAGTTGATGCTGTCAAGACTGGTGTGTTGGTGCCTGGGGCTTGTTCAGCCATCTCAGAAACAGAATGAAAAAGAATAAGACCCAAAAGCCAGCCCTTGAGACCTTGAAAGGTCTAGAATCTCTGGGCCCTGAGGTTCATTACAGAGCTGCCTCGTCGAAAGGCATCTTGATACAGAGGGAAATTATGCCCTGATCCACGCTGGCTTTGTGAGAATTGTGCCTGTTATCTGTGCCAGCACACTGTTCCATGCTGGATCTGGCAGGAACAAAATCTTCCTGGTTTGGATGACAAATGGCATAGTCTCCTTGACTGGCAAAAAGTGTCCTCATTTTTTTAAGCCATTTTGAGTTAAACTCACTCTCTGCATCCAAAATAGTCTAATTAATCCAAGTCTAGAGAGAGGCAGGCAGGGCATATCGGCGAACACCTACCTACACAAGTGTACAGGAAGGGCTGAAGTTCAGAGTGAAGGCTTTGTGGAATTTCCAATTCCCTGTGCCTTTTCCTCTTTGTTCCCTCTTAAACACTGTGACCGTGGAAGCCTAAAGCACAAGAGGGGGCAGTGGGGGGAGGAAGCACACAAGAGAGAAATGAGCACTGTGATGGTTTGTATATGCTTAGCCCAGGGAATGACACTATTGGAGTAGGTGTGGCCTTGTTGGAGTAGGTGTGGCCTTGTTGGAGTGGGTGTGGCCTTGTTGGAGTGGGTGTGGCCTTGTTAGAGTAGGTATGCCAATGTGGGTATAGGCTATAAGACCCTCATCCTAGCTGCCTGGAAGCCAGTCTTTAACTAGCAGCCATCAGATGAAGATGTAGAACTCTTAGCTTCTCCTGCACCATGCCTGCCTGGATGCTGCCATGTTCCTGCCTTTGATGAAAATGGACTAAACTCCTGAACCACTCAAATGTCATCCTTCGAAGAGTCGCCTTGGTCAAGGTATCTGTTCATAGCAGTCAAACCCTAGCTAAGATAAACACCAAAGTTAGAGTCCAAGAACTTATCTCTTCCTAGATGCCTCATAAATCTTCAAGGCAAGCCCTTCCTTTGTCATTGTCGTTGTTGTTTTTAAAATAATTCAAGATTTATTTTCGCACACATACAGGCACACACAGAGTGTGTGTTATGCATACAAAAATGCAGTGGTCAGCAGAAGCTAGATGATGGCACCAGATCCCCTGGAGCTAGAATTCCAGGCTGCTGTGAACCACCTGATGGGGGTGCGCAGAACCAAGCACGGGTCCTTCAAGAGATCTCCACTTGCTCCTAACATCTGAGTCATCTCTCCAGCTCCTTTCTGCCATCTTTGCAGGTATGTCTCCCCAGTCCCCACACACTGTGTTTCTGATACTTCACTAAGCAAGAAAAGCTCTAGGGTTTTGTTTGTTTGTTTTTTGATGGGCATGGCTCTTCAACTATACCAAAGTCATAAACCCTCTATCACCAAATAAGCTGCCAAGGTCTCCCTCCCACACCCATCTCTGTCTATTCTTCCTCCCATAATTCCCTAATAGCCTACATTTCAAGAGCCTCTCCTCTTCCACTATGGTCAGCATGGTGGGGCTGGCATCGTCAGGACACGGTGTGAACAGCATGCTAATACAGTGTGTAAAGCAAGGAAGGCTTTATGCTTTGCTTATACATGACCCATTCATGGGGTGATTGTCAGCTGACATGGTGCTTTGGACACACATGACAACCTGAGTGTGGATCCCAGCACCTAGCGTGAAGCATCACCAGGGAAGCAGAGACAGAGGATCCCTGAACAATCAGACTAGCCAATCAGTGAGCTCCAAGTTCAGTGGGAGAAGCAGTTTCAAAAACCAAGATGGAGATCTGATAGAGGGAGAAAATAGCACCAATCTCTGGCCTTCACATGCACACACACACACACACACACACACACACACACACACACACATACATCCACACATACATCCACACATGTGAGGGCACCTTCATGCACATATATGCACACACATGCACATACACATACATGAACATATATGTGTACAGAAGTACACGTGTGTGCACACTCATACACATATATGCACACACACGCACATACATGAACATACATGCATACAGAAGCACATGTGTGTGCAATCATGCACATGCATGCACACACAAGCACATACATGAACATGTATGCATAATGCACTCATGAACCTCAGCCACTGGAAGCAAAGGCAGCTTGAGATGTGCAACTTGCATCAATGCTGAGACAAATCATTTCCCACTTTAACAATGTATTACATTGTTGCCAAGGATTATCTAGATGATACTGACTGTGAAGAGATGAGGAAGCACAAATTGACAGCAGAGAGGTGTGCTTCACTACCAAGGGGTGTGTGTGTGTGTGTGTTTGTGTGTGTGCGCAATGCAGTGCCCATGAGGCCAGAAGGGAGAGTACATAGGACCTATCGGAGCTAGAGTTACAGATGGTTATGAACTACCCAACATAAGGGTTGGGAATTGGACTCAGGTTTTTTCCTCTTAAGGCCTGGCGACATCACTTCTTCTCCATTTTAATGGCCCTACTGTGTGCACCCTTCTGTGCTGCAGGGAATCACTGAAACAGTAAGGGAAAGGGGACTCCTGATAGGCACAAATGAGATGGCTTTCCAGTGGCAAGGGGACCCAATGAAGTCCTTAGAGGTGGCATTGGTGGTGGCGGTAATGGGTGCTGTCATGTGTGGTGGTGGCTGAGTGTGGTCAATCCTGTCAGCAGCCCATTCCTGAGCCTTCCAAATGACAAGGCTAAATTCATATGCGGTGATGGTGGCATTGGTGTTTACCAGGACTTTAAGATTATATAACCATTTGCTCTCTCCAGCGATAGACTGAAAACAGAGAGGCAAGCTGTCATCAGAGAAAGCCGGAGAGGGGAGAGGCAAAGAGACACAAAAGAGAGTAAGCAAGAGTGACAATAGCAGGGGTGGGTGTGGGAGGTACGGTTGATGCCACAAGAGGCTCTTAGAATACCTGCCTCAGGGGACTCCACACTCTGGAGGCAATCATCTGCAGATCTACTTTGAATCTCTTACCGCTTGTCTCTCTAGCACAGCACTTCTCAACCTATGGGTCGTGACCCCGATGGGAGTCAAATGACCCTTTCACAGGGATCACCTAAGACCATGAGAAAACACAGTTACTTACATTATGGTTCATAACAGTAGCAAAATTACAGTCATGAAGTGGCAATGAAAATAATTTGTGTGGTTGGGGGGTCACCCCAACATGACCTGTGGTTGGGGGGTCACCCCAACATGACCTGTATTAAAGGGTCACAACATTAGGAAGTTTGGGAATCACTTCTCTAGAATAGTTTTCCATCTTCCTGTGAGGGGCAGGCAGAAAAAAGAGCACGGCTTTTTGTACCTGGAAAGCCAGTTTGGAACATCAGGATGGGTCAAGGCTACTACGAACAGCCCATTCTGAGATCTGCCTACTGGCTACCCTTGGGGGCTTCCTCCTGGCTGGACATGCTGAATGAATGACATGTCACAGTTTCCACAGAGGCTCATCTATGAGAGTCATCTGTGCACTCACAGGTGGCTCTGAGAAAGGCAGGGTCTACCTTGATGAGCAATGCTTTGGAAGAGCTGGGGAAATGTCTGCCAAGGGGTCAGAGTGCAACAGTCACTCACTAGATGGACATGTGGATGGTTGGCCCTGGACACATTGTACTTTTCAAAGTTTCTGGGGTCAGGTACCTGTAAAAAGAAACAAACTGGCCCTAGTGTAGTGATTTGACCTGATGCTACTTGTATTCTAATGCTAATATTGGGTCCCAAAGACTGGTTTCCCCAGAGAGGAAAGATTCCACACATAGAAGCTAAATGATCCTGCCCCCAAGTTATTTCTGATTGGTAAATAAAGATGCCAATAGCCAATAGCTGAGCAGAAGAGACATGGGCAAGGTTTAGGTTTCCTAGGCTTGGTGTCAGAGGAGAACCAAGAGGAAAAGAAGGTGCAGAAGAAAGAAAGAGACTCCATGGGTTAGGTGTGCCACAAAACTGTGGTGCTGAAGGCTGGCCAATTAGAGCCAAGAGCAGCCCAGATGAAACATAATAAGTAATAACTCAGGGTTACTGATAGGAAAATAGATTCTAATAGAATAGAGGGTAGGCAGCTGCTCAGCTCTTGTGCTGGTTAAGGCTTATTGTAAATATAAATGATGTGTGTGTCTTTTATCTGGTCAAAGGCAGGGTAGAAACCCCAGGTAGGGATTAAATAATTTCTACAACACCCTAGCGTGAAGAACTATAGTGCAATGTTAAAAAAAGACTTTGTTTTGCCAGGGAGTCTCCAAGCTATTTGACCATATCATTACACTTTGAAATGCCTTTCTCTGTGTCTAGGGAACATTCTTAGTGATGGTAGTACATGGTACATGCTGCTATAACAGAAGTAAGCAAGAAGTCAGGAGCCCGGCAAGCCAAAGCCCAGGTCCCGTGTGTACCTCAGTCCATCTTCAGTAAGTCACTCAGTCCAAATGACTCTCTGAGGGAGAAGTGATGTAACAATACTCTGTGATGGCTCAATCTTGACTGTCAGCTTGATACAATCTAGACTCACCAAGGAAGGCAGTCTTGAAGAGGGACTGTCTAGATGAGGTTGTCCCATGGGCATGTCTGTGGGGGAGGGGGATATTATCTTGATTAACTTACTTGAGGTGGGAAGACCTACCCACTGTAGGCGGCACCACTCCCTAGACTTAGAGTCTTGAGCTATTAAAAGGGGGAAAACAAGCTGAACTCTAGCAAGCATGTATTCATTCTCTCTCTGTGGGTACAACTGGCTGCTTCAAGTTCCTGCCTCCCTGACTCTCCTGAAATTATGGACTATCACCTAGAATTGTGAACCAATTAAGCCCTTTCTCTTTGAGTTGCTTTTATCGGGTTTGGTTTGGTTTTGATTTATCACAACAAAAAAAGAAACTAGGACAGCCTCCTTCACGGAACGCCTGGGCTGTCACAGAATGAAAGTCTACACATGGAAAATGGACTGTTTGCACGTTGTGTTTGCTGGCTGCTGCCTCTAAAAGCCAGAAGCATTGATAATTTTTTTCAAAGCTAGAAGTATGAGAAGTCCGCCTTGCCTGAACAAGGTTCTGTCTCACTGAAGGATTTGCTAAAAGCATACCAGGTTTGACTTCTGGGAGCTTCGTGGGCATTCAGGGCTAATTTCCACATACAGGAAAATTCATACCACCATTGGCTGAAAGGCCAATTGAGGGCTACAGTGAACATGCCAAACATTCATGGTTACCTTCTACTCAAAGATGAGAACATCAAATTCCCAACTTCTAGACTCTCTTGCAGCTAGAAGGTCTATAGCCTGTGGACATCAATCAAAAACCTAAAAATGCTCCTAGGAAAGTCTTTTTGTTTTGTTTTGCTTTGCTTTGCTTTGCTTTGTTTTTATCTGAAACAGTCAAACTTTGTACACTGTGATGATGATAACTGTATTATGCAATGACTATCAACATATTGTACTTGGAAATCTGATGAGTAAATTCTAAGTGTTCTCATCGCACACACAAGAGGTATGTGAAGCCAGGGGTGGTGACACACATCTGCAATCCCAGCATTCAAACAGCTGAAGCAGGAGCATTGCTGAGAGTGCAGGGCTAATGTGAGCCGTATAAGTTTCAGGTTGGTCAAGGTTACAGAATGAGATGCCATCCCCAAAATGATATTTTTTATATGTTAAAAAGCTTGACTTGATAACACCAAAACATACACAAATACCAAAATACCATGTTGTTTGATATCTATAAATACATAAAATCTTCTTGTTCATTAACATAAGTCAAAGATTAAATTTTTAAAAATTAGGCTCAGATAAGGTTAACAGATGTGAGGGCTGAAATGGCAGCAGCCACTTTGACACCTTGAGGGAAAGCTCGAGAGAACTATAAAGTCCTAGTTCTGGAATGGCACAGCCAATATGCCAGAGGCAGGAGCCACCTTCCCTCAAATCCTTACGTTATAAAAAAAATAAAATAAAATAAAATAAAACAAACCACTTACTTAGATTGGTGCTACTTTCAGCTAAATGAAATTCCAAAAAAAAGTAACAGCGAGAAAAGTTCTGATTGGGATTTTAATCTTGAAAATCAGATTTAAAATTAGGGAGATATGTTTGTATCTCACATGAAAGCAACTTGAGGTTGTGATTAGATTGCTATGACTCCGTGCTCTGACTCTCAAGCTGGGAAATATTTTGGATGATTTGCTTGGGGCAGACCAGATTTCTTTAAATCCAATGATATCCCAGGATATTGTGAAGATTCGTGGTCTCCTACTTAAGTTTCACAGCAAGTTTATTTGAGATGAACTCTGTGGACCTTTCCAGGAGACTCTTTTCCCCTGGGATTCTCTCCTCGCCCTCTGCAGGATCCCTGCAGTCAACTTTATGCACTCTTTCTCCTTCCTCAGTTAGCTGCCTCTGCCAGGGTCCTCCCCACCCCACCCCACCTCCGCCATCAGTGAGATTCTCGTGAGATTCAGCCATGCTCCAGCCTCATCATCTGTCCTCATGTTCATGAAATCTTGCATCCTTTCTGAGATTCACAGGCTATCTTCATTGTATTTCCTCAACTCTGTTGGGTACTTCCAACTTTAGGTGGCTGACAGCTGGGCAGAGGGACGGGGCTGGGGGGTGGGGGGGAGCCTGTAGGGGGGGCAAGGAGCATGCCCTGAAGACATGGCGGTCCAGAGGATACTGCCTCACGTATTTTCTTGGGTGAACGGCACATGATGGCCTAGAGCTGGTGGTGTCACTCTCGATATGGTCTTGAAAGCAAAAGTGGAATCTGGAAGACCAGATGTACCCTCCGGTGATCTGACAGGCTGGGTAAACAGAAATGCAGTGTCCCTCTCTGGGTAAACTGAGAAACTGCTTTCCCTCACTGGAACTTTGTTTTCTCGACTGTAAAACAAGGCTCCTTGTCTTAGTTAAGGTTACTATTGCTGTGATGAAACACTATGACCAAAGTAAGTTGGAGAGAAGAGGGTTTATTCAGCTTATTATTTATCCATATCACTGTTTATCAGTGAAGGATGTCAGGGCAGGAATTCAAGCAGGGCGGGGACGCAGAGGCCATGGAGGGGTGCTGCTTACTGGCTTGCTCCCCATGGCTTGTGTACAGCCCAATCTTATGAAGGCATTTTCTTAAGTGAGGCTCCCTACTCTCTGATGATTCTACCTTTTGTCAAGTTGACATAAACTAGCCAGCACAGCCCTGTATACACGCTAAGATGCTTCTCAATTGCTAAAATGACTACAATCCTGAAAATGGTTGTTAATCGGGAAGGGGCACCAAGTTGGGCTTCTAGCCCTAGAAGTCTCTGCAAGAGATGACAGAGGCAGAAAACTGGCCAGGAGTTGGGGCAATAGCTCAGTCGATGAAGAACTTGCCTCAAAAACTTAGAGACGTGAGCTTCATTCCAGAAATCCACATAAAAATGCCAGATATGGTCTCCTGTGCTTGTAATCCCAGTGCCAAGGCACTAAAGACAGGCAGGTTCTCAGAGCTCACTGGCCCAAGAGACTAGCCACTTATCAGTGAGTGCTAGGCCAGTGAGAGACCTCGTCTCCGAGCACAGTGTGTCCTCCGGCTACATGTGCACATGGAGGAATGCATGTACACACGTGTGCACGCACAGCTAGAAGCATCCGTGTACCTCCATGGAGACACGGGCTCTTTTGCACCGAATATTTTTTTTTAGAAAAGAAAGAGAGCGAGCGCACGCGCTGTGGCGCAGCGCTTGGGCGTCCGCCTGCAGAGGGTGGGCGTGGGCGCGCCCCTTCCCGTGCCAGTTCGAATCCCATCGGGACTCTGCTGCGGAGTCTGATTGGGGAAGAAAAAAGAAAAGAACGAGAAAGAAACTCCCCTTGCTAAACGTGACTCCAGCTACACGTTCACGTCAAAGACACCCTCCTCTTTCTCTCAGCCACAGAGAAACTAATAAGAGACGAGGCTATGAAATGAAGTACAGGCTCAGCCACAGAGAAACTAATAAGAGATGAGGCTATGAAATGAAGTACAGGAGGGATACCACATTGTGCAGGATTAACACACGCTCTGCTGTGTTCTCAATAAGAACACTGAAACCCCCATTTATTCTGAAATCTTTGACCCAGTCAGGAGTGTAGGGAAGTGTCCCTTCCTGCTGGAGGAGTGGGTGTTGTCACTTCAAGTGCAGGACTTCAAGTGCAGGGGACACTTCCCTACACTTCTGTCTCAGTCAAAGATTCCAGAATAAATGGGGGTTTCAGTGTCCTTAAACCTCTCACCTTGCACCCAGACCATGTCCTGAGATGGTTCTTCAGCCAGTTTTCTCATCCACCCATGGTGAGTGTGTGTGTGTGTGTGTGTGTGTGTGTGTGTGTGCGTGTATGTGTGCATGCACCCTTGTGTTTGTGTGTTTGCACAAGCGCTAGTGTGTGCGTGTGCATGTGTGTGTGTGCATGTGGGGGGATGTGTATGTGCATATGGGTGTGCATGTGTACATGCATGTGTGCATGCACCTGTGTGTGTGTATGTGTACATGCCTGTCAGATTGTTTACATGACTGTGCTCACATTCTGGGTCATTTTTCCCACCCTCTGCACACAGTTGCTTATCATGAGAATTCCTGTTTATTGTTCTTAGAAGGTATCACCTTCCTTTGAATTCCGAGCCCCACTGGGCCTTCAGAGAATGCTAAAAGCCCCAGGAGGCAAAGCAGAACTTTCCTCTCAGAGCACATAAAAAGTATTACAAAACGCACTTAAACCTTTCCCACTGACAAATTATAGAGGGTTTTCCTTTGTAAGGAAGACAGATGAACTACAGGGTATCTCGCTTTAGTGTACTCTCCTGGGCTCCGTATATTTTCTTAGCGTCACTGAGACAAGAACTGCATGGGATGCAGACTCCAGAGTTAGCCCATGCATACCCCAAAGTGCACCTGAACCCTCATTTGCTGCCTTAACATGACTCAACAGCCACAATTCTGACATCAACACAACCCCCTTCTCTGCCTCTCCTGTCTCCCTATAAAGGCCATGGGGACTTTTTCCCTTACTCATCCCCTCCCCCTCCCTGCCTATTTCCCCCACCCTCCCTACCTCCTCACCCTCCCTACCCCCACCCCCATTGTATCGTGCCCTTGCCATTCTCTCTCACAATGGGACCCTAGAGTGGTCTTGAGCTGTGAGTATGGTGTCAGGCTCACCTCTGCCATGGCTACCTGCATGGCCTTGGTTGAGTCACTCAACCTTGCAGTGCCTTCAGTCAACCTTTATGTGGTAAACGAAGCTTGTGCGCAGATGGACATGCTTAGAATTTTGACGAATATGTGATTTACGTTAAATCTATGTGAGAAGTAGTTTTGAAATAATCAGTGAATCTCAGTAGAAACGGGATTTGCCTCGTGGAAATGGGCTCATATCTGTTAAGTATAGGCCTTTGGTCAAGGGGAGATCTGGTCTGCCGTCACGCTGAGGTTGAGAAGCAGATCTGTTTGCAAAAGTCGAAAAAAATCGAAGCCTTCCTTCCAGGAAAGGAGGGGATGCTCCTGAGATTCTCGGGTGTAGGTGATGGGGGGAGGTGGTAGATAAAGCCCATGTCTTAAAAAGCTGAAACTGGGAGATCCTTGAGGGCCTTTCCGGGGATCTGAGGAAGCCGAGGAAGATGAGGAAGCCGGAAACACTGACGGGAGCACGGGGCCTCTGACTGGTTAAGCTTCTTTGAGGTGATTTCTCAGACCTGCCTAGCTGCCTACCAATCCTTTAGAGCTCTGGGATAAGCTTTTCTCGAGTCCTCCCCTGGCCTAGGCTGGCCTTTGTGGTGATACAGCTGCTTTTGAGTTGGCCCTTTTCCGGTGAACAGCCATACTCCTGTCGGCAACCCCGATAGACTCTCACCGGTCCACCAAGCTGAACTTCCGTAACAGTCGTTACTTTGTTCTGTTATGGATTCTCTTTCCAGGGTGAGTGGGTCTGTGTGTTGTCTCTCTCCAGGAAGAGTTTGTCGTGCATCCTATAGGCTCTGCCGTAGGTGACCTCGGGTGACAGACTCAGCTCTCCTGATAACTATATCCTCTGCTAAGAGGAACCATAATGACCCCTGCCTCTCTGGGAGGCTCAGGGATGGTGCTGAACCACTCCATAGTGGCTGCCGTTAGCTATGTTGAGTTGCCCTTGGCATAGCTACAGCAGCCCCCACGTCTCCTAGGTCTTCACGCTCCCCGTGTTAGGAGAACTCATGAGAGTATTTTTTGTAGCTTTGTTGCTGCTGTCGAACCACCACCTTCTTGCCCCTGGAAAAAAAAAAAACTAGTAGACCAAAACAATAATTGATACTTTCTTTGCCTTCACACAGCAGGGATATCAGCCTCTGTTCCATTCACCGTCAGATGATTGGATGGATACGCCAATGCACTGGTGCCAAGTGTGGGCTAGGAACTCAGCTAAAGCTAAGGGCTGAGAGCTGGGTTTTCTTCCATAGGGACCTTCCCTTGGGCTTCTTCTTCATAGTATGGTTGCATCCCAATGGAAACACACCAAAGGAACAAGGAGGCAGAGCGATGATCTCCTATGGAATAGCCGGGATCATCTTATGGCATCACTTTGATCATATTGTACCACTGGCGGCTGTGTGGGAAATCCCCCAGACTCTTGGTAGGGGAGAGGGAAGCGTAAAGCTAAAGACGTGCATGTGAGGTTGAAGATACTGTGGTCCATCAAAGCTGCCACAATCATCCTCTTCCCAAACTCCAAAGGAGCCGCCTTTCCCAAACAGCTTCGATCAAGTCATCGCTAAAAGAAGCCAAGCTGGGAGGTTCCAACCACACTGCGCTGCACCAGTCTGTTAGCTTTGGATCACCTGGTTGCTTAGAGGCAGCGTCTCTGGGAAATCTGGGTGGCAGCCAGAGAGGCACCCACAGGTGCTGATGCCAATTCTCCCCTGAGAAAGGAAAACGTGGAGACCCAGGAAGAGGAAGTAAAATGAGGTCTGTAAGACCAGGGGCAGGATTCACTACCAACTCCTGATCCCAAAGGGCAAAGGGCTTAAAGAAATCCAATAAACTCCAGAGTCTGCAGGATGGCTCCGTGGGTAAAGGTGCTTGACGCCAAGTCTGATCTGTCACTCTATCCCAGAATGCACCTGGAGAAAGGAGAGAACGGACTCCCGAAAATCATCCTTTGATCCCCATGCGTGTCATAGCCATGCGTGTCATGGCATGTGTGCACCCTCCTCCCCTCACACTACATAAAGAAATGTTAAGAAATTTGAGAGTTGTTTACGAATGAGTTGGAACATGCGCACTAGCTGCTTCATGGGTGGTCCTGGGCTGCTGGCCCGGGACTTTGAACAACGGGATTCTATCTGAAGCACATGATTGATTAGCATTAATCACCTGACCTAAACGTAGCCAACCCAGAGACTTCAAACATACGCATAAGCTGAGGCCCTCAGCTCCTCTGTCAGATATTCCATGGAGACTTGACATGACGCCATTTCTTCCACAGGACTGGAAAGCCACAGAGAGGGACTGGAGCAGCCTTCAGAGTCTGCAGCAAATTGGAAGAGCAGAGACCAAGAGATGGGGCTGGAGGGAGCCAAGAAAGGGAGCAGAGGGCAAACAGAGACAAAGAGAGGAAGAAGAATTCCACTGTTGCCTTAGAGACTCTGAAACTCCATATTTCAAGATGTAGACCAAGCTCCTTTGCTTGACACCCGCGTGTTCCCTTTACAAGTTGCCTTATCTCACTGAAATATGTAGTTATTTACCTGCTCATAGAAACCATTCACCTATCTCATAGAAAAGGAAACCGAAGCTCAGAGATGTCAAGTAACTTGTCTGAGATGGCACAGCAGCCAGGGAGAGGCTGAACAGGCCTAGAATAGGAAAAAGTCCTATGCCCAGCCCCATCCCTTCTGGTGCCCCAGGGAATGGGTTGGTTTTAGTAACAACCCTGCCCTTGCTAGGTGACTTTGCTCTGGGATTCTGTCACCCTGGTAAAACTCTTTGATTCTGCCACTTTCTGGAGCCAAGTTAATTGCCAAGACTGTGGGGAAATGGCACCACCCCCTCAGTTCACCCAGCGGGACCCCAAACCTTAACAAGGCAACCTCCTGACAAAGGGTGTTGGATGGTCTCTGACTAAACTTTCATAGCAGGGGATTGGCTGGCAAGGGAGAAAAACTAAAAACCAAGTAGAGAAGCATGGAGGGGGGGAAGTGGGTTGCCATTGATTTCTTTGCCAATGAGAAGTCTTTTAAAAACCACTTTTTAGCTGCAGCCCTCAGATGCCTGGGCTGTTACGCTGACAGAAAGAGGGGGAGGGAATCAAAGTCTGAATCAGATCAAACTGTGATTTTTCATTCATCTGAAAACCAGCCATCTTGGTAAACAGGAAATTAGAACTTCTAACAGAAGGAATGGGGGGTGGAGGGGTGACCTAGTCAAAATGGTGAGGCCTGAGAGTCTGACTAAAGCACCTCACAGAACCCCTTCTTTCCCCAGCCCCCAACCCAGACAAAGTCTGCCATAATTGAGGTGAAAAGAAGAATTTGGGACTGACCTGTCCTTCTTTCTTCCACTTTTTGATGTCTCCCTTTGACCCACACAGACTTCTTGATGTCTACCCCAGAGCTATTTCCTCCTTCTCCAAATGACTAACTAATGGCTCAACACACCCCTTTTCTTACAGAGGGCAGAGGCAAGAAGATAACTTGCAAGAGGTGACTGTTTCCTTTCACCATGTTTGTCCAGGGAATTGAACTCAGTTAACCAGGCTGGCTGCGAGTACCATTATTAACTGAGCCATCTCTGTGGTGGTTTGAAAATGCTTGGCCCAGGGAGTGGCACTATTAGGAGATGTGGCCTTGTTGGAGGAAGTGTACCACTATGGGGGGTGGGCAATGAGACCCTCCTCCTAACCACATGGGAGTCAGTCTTCTCCTAGGGGCCTTCAGATAAAGATGTAGAAATCTCAGCTTCTCCTGCACGGTGCCTCCCTGGACACTGCAATAAAACCCTAACTAAAACAATCTCTCTGGGTGCTGCAATGAACTATCACTTGAATAATGATACCTAAAATGTGAATACCCCCACCTCACCAATGTACAAAGACCTGAGACTTGAAACATAGTTGGCAAAGAGTCCAAGACACTGAGACTCCAGGAGGGAGGCCGACTCCAGGAGGGAGGCACAGTGGGCTATGTGCTGAGCAGGGAATGCAGTGGATGCTGCCTGGCAAGGATTTGAAAACAAAGGGCTTGGCATCTCAGTGGCTTCAGTGCTTTGGGGATGGAGTGTTCTGCAGTCAGCCCCTCGCTGCCTCAGCTGCAGACAGCTGCCTCGTCCATAGCCAGACTCAGGGTGCACCTGATTCCCTCGGAAGCCTATGACCAACAGAGGGTTTCAGCTTCAGGGGTAGGTTTGAAAAGTTTACCCTACCATCAAGCTTCTATCTTCAGAATGCCATACTACTGACTGGCTTTCCTTTTGATATGAGTGTGTGTGACCATATGCATACACGTGTGTGTGTGTGACACGTGTGTGCGAACATGTGTATAGGAGCATGTATAAGTGTGTGTGAACATGTGTATGAGCGTGTGTGAGTGTGTGTGTGTGTGAACATGTATATAGGAGTGTATGAGTGTGTGTGAATGTGTATAGGAGCGTGTATGAGTGTGTGTGTGTGTGTGTGTGTGAACGTGTGAGTATGAGTGTATATGAGTATGTGTGAGTGTGTATGTGAACGTGTGTACTGGGGTGTGTGAGTATGCGTGTGAGCATGTGTGTGAAAGTGTGTGTGTATGTGAACATGAGTGCATGTATACAATCACCTGTGCCAGAGGTGGGTGTCCGGTATCCTCCTCAGTCACTCTCTTTTTTTCTTTGAAACAGGGTCCCTCACTAAATCTAGAGCTCGCCGATTTGGCTCTACTGTCTAGCCAGCGAGTCTCAAGGATCATCCTGTCTCCACCGTCCCAGCACTGAGGTGACACGTGCACATTGCTCCACTCAGCCTTTTATGTAGGTGCCAGGGATCCGAACTCAGGTCTTCACACTGTGTGCAAGCACCGCACTGACTGGGCCTCCTCCCCTGCCCCTTGCACCGTGTAGCCATCCCTCTTTCCCAATGCTCCTTCCTCATTGGCTCCCATAGCTGGCGCCCCCAGGAGCTCAGTCTTATAAAGCCTCTGCTTGCCCATTCCCCGCTCCAGCCTACAGCCCTAAGTAATCCATCTTCAGCAGCACAGCTGCGGAGGACCCTTTCCAGCAGGGCCCCTCCTCCTCTCTAATCCTCTTCAATTTTTCCCCATCCGTGCTCACCACTCACTACACAACATTATACGGCTCCTCCTCCTTCAAACGTCCATTTCTCCCCTGTGATTGGAATACTGATTAAGCATCATTGCCTCTGATTCCTTCCTAACTTTTCCCCAATACATCACCAAGCAACAGCAAGATAATTCCCAGCATGCCTTGCAGCCAGGAACAACATCATGGGTGCCATGTGACCACATTGTAGCTAATGATGTGAATGTGGTAGACACTATGCTCTTCCTCATTGACATACTCATCTCTCCTGTGGTGGTTTGAACATGCTTGACCCAGGTAGGGGCACTATTAGGAGGCGTGGCCTTGTTGGAGGAAGTGTGTCATTGTGGGGGTGGGCTTTAAGACCTTCCTTCTAGCTGCCAAGCTTCTAGTCTTCTGTTTGCCTTCTGAACGAGATGTAGAACTCTCAGCTCCTCCTGCACCCTGCCTGCCTGGATGCTGCCATGTTCCTGCCTTGATGATCATGGACTGGACCTCTGAACCTGTAAGCCAGCTCTAATTAAATGTTGTCTTTATAAGAGTTGCCTTGGTCACGGTGTCTGTTCACAGCAGTAAAACCCAAACTAAGACACCCCCCATTATCAGGTTTTCTCTCCTTTATGTAAGAAATTATAAGTAGAGCACCTACTTTCAATCCGTAAGTAAAAGTCAGCTCCAAATACCCAAACTATGCCAGTCACATGGGTGAAAAATCAGCTTTACCTTGGTTAAGCTGATGGACGCTCTGGATGAGAGTATCTTTGCAGGTTATCAGAAGTCATGTGTGTACACAGAAATTAAAATCCTCAGCTCACAGACTCCCCAGTATCCATCCTTTCTCGATGAGTTTCGGTCTTCTTATTTTTGTTGAACCTCATCTAGAACAAGGGGTTTAAGATAACTGATCTTGGGCTCATCAGGTTAACCCAAGGGCATGTCTGTGGAAAATTTCTTGATTAGTGATTGATGTAGGACAACCCAGCCCATTGTGGGTGGGGCCAGCCCATTGAGGGTGGGGCCAGCCCATTGAGGGTGGAGCCATCCCTGGGCAGGTGGCCCTGGATTCTATAAGAAAGCAGGTTGAGCAAGCCATGAGGAGCAAGCCAGTACGCAGCACCCCTCCATGGCCTCTGCATCAGCTCCTGCCTCCAGGCTCCTACCTCGACTCCCTTCCATGATGGAGTATATACTGTAAGATACAATAAATCCTCTCCTTCCCATGATGCCTTTGGTCATGGTGTTTATCACAGTAACAGTCTGCACAGAAATGCAGACTGTATTTGATAATTCAGGAGACCGAGACATTCAGAAGAAACCTGCTTGATCAATTATTCATTTAAAGATTTTTTTTCAGCAACCATAAGTATAGTATATAGTATAAGTATATAGCTCTAACATAATAACAACAACAATAACCATAATAGAACTAATTTTTTTAAGATTACCACGCAGACTTCAAAGGGAATTGGCACTGTCAGTCACTCACTACTTGAGCAATGGCCACACCTCTATTGTTCTTAGCAGTAGAACCAGTTTTTATCTAGAAATGAAATGCAAGCTGCCCCAAATGGACTGCAACTGACATCGATTGAGCATGACAGTTTATTCTCTCTTCCCAGCATCTCTTGCAGCTATGAATGGCCATGTGACCCAGGTGTAGCCAATGACCATGAGAAAATGTCTTGGACAGGGGACTCCTAGGGAAGTGTTTTTATTTCCTGAAAGAACACAGCACCTAGTGCCTGTGCCCTTTCCTCCCTCCTGCTCCTCCCCGTCTCTGTCCTGAACAGCTCTGAGATGACAGAGATCAAAGCCAATATTACATGGCTGTGATGTGGCAGACCCCTTGACCCTGACACTTGAAAGCCATTCCCTAAACTGGCTCCAGTAAGCAGTGAACCATCTACCCTGGCTGCTTGCTGCAAATTCCACAGGTGTTTACAACAAGGTGTTTACTGGTCCAACTTGCAGCTCTGTGTATCTCTAACATCACGAATCCTTCCACAGAATCCAGGGATAGATGCACAGAAGGAGCCTTGAGGCCATGAGGGGTTCTACTTGTATATCCAAGCCACAGCAGACAGGGATGACAAGAGAAGATGACAGTGGAACCATCCCTCCAGCTGCCATTGCCCCTGTGGAGGTCATGTACCGCAGCTCTGAGGATGAACTTCCCTATGGTGAATCTAGGGAGGGTATTGATCAACCAAAGGGCTCAATTCATCTAATGACAGAGAGAATATGTGGTCCCTACCCTCAAATGGCAACCTTGCTCAATTCAAGTCGCTACTCCCCTCGGCCCACAGTCCTTTCCTTTCCTGTCATTTCTGCTTCTCCACGTAGCAATTCTGTCGCGAAGGCCTTTTCAACTCTGTAATTACCCAGCAGTTGGTAAGAACTATTAATATTGAGTCTCGTTTTCTTTTTTCTCAATTGGAAGGCCACGGTACTCATGGAACACAAGCCTTCTATTTGTCTGTGGCAAAAGGCCACCCAGGTGTCTCAGAACGCCCTTTAGTGAGACGGAGTTTCAGGACCCTGGAGAGTGCCCTGTGCAGTTTCCGCTGGGTCCGCTTCTCTGGCACCTCTTCCAAGATCCTGGGGGTGGCTATGGCTCTTCTGGATCTATTGTTGACCAGAAAACAGAAAAACAAAGCCAATGCCTTGATTCATAAAACTACTGTAAATGTGTACGTGTATGTGTATGCTTTCTAGAGCCAAAACCTGGGTCCTATGGTAGAGCAGAGAGTTCTTAGCCATAAATTTTTCTCATCAGCCCAGACAACCATCTCTTATGCCTAAAATATGGCATCTCTCTTCGAGAGACCTCGAGAGATAACGTATACAGTTAGCGAGATTAAGACAATAAGCACCATTCACTCACTAAGTGCATGATATAGGATGCAAGACACTTTTGTTGTAGCTTTACAAAAGGAAAAATTGAGGTGTAATAAGCTATCACATCCCTGGACACTTGCTAAATGTCAGGCAGTCTGCTGAGACAAAGAGAAATGTGTGCACACACACACACATAATCTACATTTTCATGTCTGTCTGCAATTGCCTATCTGCAAACCTACAGAGATATGGTAGTGTATGAGGAATCTAAAACATTCTTGGGTGTTGATAAAAACTGATTTAAGGCGTGAGAGACTCATATCATCTACCTATGTCTTGTGAGGAAGTTAGAGAAAGTAGCACATGAGACCCTCAAATTCAGTCCAGGCAATCTGACCTTGGGGGTCTATATAGTTTATTGTAAAATGTAACATTTCAACGCATTTTTATGTATTTCTTGAAAAATTGATACATGTGTACAATGTATTTCAATTGTATCAAAACACACACTTCAGAAGGTGAAATCCAGTGGTGATGATGTGTGGGTCAGGTTGTCACATGCCTTCAGAGCTGTCCAAGGTACCTCAGAACATATTGTCAGTCCCCAGGAATGTGGACCTGAATACACACTGCACCTAACACATGACCTCCAGATGCATGACCCCAAAACCATGACCCCCAAGCATATCACCTCCAGGGCTCACACACAGCACGGGGTGGTACCTCTTCATCATTTCTATTATCACCAACGCCATCCCACTGATGTGAGGACCATGTGAGGTAACAGCTGTAAAACGGTCCAGAGATACACACACAGCATCACCAAGAGTTTTCCTGACATTGCATCCTGCACTCTGGCTCTGAAGATAGCATCAATCCTGCTGTGTGCTGTCTGGCCCCCTGGAAGACTGAGATGGCTCAAAGCCCACCCACCTTAAATTGATGGATAGCAATCCAGTGAAATACTGAGTCTGGCTGGAATGCCCATCTGCCACACCCCAGGAAAGCAGTCCAGGTTGCTGGAACAGCCATTGGCATCTGATCTCTCAGCTAAATTCAGATTGGCAGTTGATAGGGTCCTCCTTCTGAGAGTCATTTTCTGGGCTCGCTGAGCTGGCCGGCATGTCACTGTGAGGGAGTGGGAACTTCATTGAAGGCAGGTGCTTCTGTCTACAAACAGCTGCTGACGCTCCCCAGCCCTCCTTCCTGTCCCCTCTGCACTCTTAACTGCTCCATCTTGAAGAACAGGGAAAACATTTCAGCTATGGCTGCTTTTCTCAAGGTGTGGTTTAGAGATATCGAATCGTGAAATCTGAGGAATCTGAATAGAGTTGGTTTAAAGTCTGCTCTGAGCTTAGCAATCTACAGATCGAGAAACTGATTGAACAAGAAGAGATTTGCCTAATGCAAGAGGCATGTTATTTTAGAATTCTATTGGAGTTAGAAAGCAGGGCTTCAGACGCAGGTGTCTTAGCCAGCGTTGGGTTGCTGTTAAGAGACATTATCACAGCAACTCTTATTTTTTTAAAAAGCATTTAATTGGGGCTGGCCTACAGCTTCAGAGATTTAGTCTATTATCATCATGGGAGGGAGCATGGTAGCATGCAGACAGACATGGTGCTGGAGAAGGAGCTGGGAGTTCTACATCTGGATCCTCAAGCAGCAGGATGAAAAAAGGAGACACTGGGCCTGGCACGGGTTTTGGGAACCTCAAAGCCCATCTGAAGTGACAACACTTCCACCAGCAAGGCCACACCTCCTAATCCCTCTCAAATAGTGCCACTCCCTGATGACCAAGTATACAAATATACGAGCCTATGCGAGCCATTCTCATTCAAATGACCACACAAGGCTTTCTGGGTGAAGTTCAGATTCTCACAGCTTTGCACCACCCTCTCTGTTTTCTCATCTAAAAACAAAGTCTTAGAGATACACACACCTTCTTATGTCATGGAGACCATCAGATGTGCCACAGACTACACACACATTAGCATAGTTCCTGGTGGTAAAAATGCACACTGAACAAGGACTTTTTTATATTTTAATATTGATGAATTGGGTGCATATTTTCAAAAGTTATCCAGATGCCATGGTGGAACTCACTCTGTAAACCAGGCTGACCTCTAACTCGGAGATTCATTCTCCTCTACCTCCTGAGTGCTAGCATTAAAGGTGTGTGTCACCACACCCAGCATGAAAAGGGCACTTCTTATGATTCCAGGTTATAAATTTCTTTTCTTCTTCTTTAGTGATCAATATTCTCAATGTCTCATGAACTTGACTGTCCTTTGGTCCTTCAAAACTGAGAATCCTAAAATTGAGTAAGGAGACTGAATATGTTTGCAAACATATACCGCCTTCCAGAATACACACTCATGTGCTCATTCCACAGATGAGTCTCTGGGGAGTCTCTCAGAACTTGAAAACTGAGTCTGCACAGTCTTATTTGCAGAACCTTTGTTATAAAATCATTCTTCATAGTTTTAGTGACACTGGCACACCATGAACACAGTCTGGGACATTCTGACCAAAACTTCAAAGACTCATGTCACAAAACAAGCTCGTTCCCTTATATCCCACAGCGGTCCAGCCTGACCAAGATGCTTTCTAGCAAATAATGTCTATTTGACATCTTCTGCCCGAACTCCAAACTCACAGAGAGCACTGCGTTAGTGGTCACGTGTTATTTTAGGTTCTATTTATGTGTGTGCACACAAGAGTCAGGGAGACTCCAGAAGAGGGTGTGAGAGTCCCTGGAGATGGAGTTAGAGGTTGTGAGCCACCTGATTTGTATAAAGGCAAATACATAAATTTCTCTATGGTGAAAATAGCAAGTCTTTCTTGTTGGCAACTGGAAGTGTTTGGCTGTCAGGCCCATCCTCCTGCTGCCCAGTGGGTAAAAGCCAGCTAAGAGAGAATAGAACCAGACCTGTTTCTAAAAACAAGCTTTTGAGAGTGTGATGGCCCCACCCTGTAGTCCCAGTCTTGGGGGAGGCTGAAGAAGGAGGATGACACCTTCAAGAACAGCAAGACCTTGTCTCTAAAAACAAACAAAAGGATTTAAAAAAAAAATCTAGAAAACAAGAATTCTTTCCTTTCTGTCCTTTCACATCTGAGAGCTGCTGAGGAGGAACCAGCAATTCTGAAGGGAGAAACTGAGTCACATAAATTATGGGCTGTTTACCAAACATAACCGCACCCCCAAAAGGGATTTATGTGCCACCATGTCTTACTCTGCCCCCGAAGGTCACACTCCTTAACCATTCGGTCCCTCCACAGCATGGTGACAGCCTCTCTAAGCTCTCTCACCTGGCACACAGGACTCTCTGTTCTTTGCCAGTCTCCTTGGATAATGTGAGGTCTGTGACCTTTGGCTTTCTTCTGAAGTTTAAAGTGAAATGAACTGACAGGAGCTTTTTTTGGGAGGGAAGGGAAAAAGATAGAGTCTTGTGACTTTGCAATCCAGAACGCCTCCAAGGACTGTCTAGGTTCACAGGGGAACATGTTAACCCCAGGCACGTGCCCTAAAGTTGGAAGCAAGCAGCGTCTGCAGACAGCGTGATATGCAATATTCGCTCTCCCATTTGTTCTGTGTCCTGATGGCTTTGCCTTTCATAGGTAGCAATTGTTCTGTCATTTATTAAGCTGATTTTCTTAAAAACAGCTCATATTTTTCCCATATAGCATCTGTCTGAGCAGCATGATTTATGAGATTAAAGGTTTTGCAAGGTAAGGAGGAGGGGGCACGATGGCACACACCTGTAATCCCTGCGGAGAGGAAGGCAGGACTGAGTTTGTGGTCAGCCTGACTAAACAAGAACTTGTCTCAAAACAGTTCGACAACGTAGATATTATCTGATAATTTTAGTGAAAAAATTTACTGCCCAAATAGAAAAAAAAATAAGCCTATCAGAAGTTAACACCTTCGTGAATATCTCCAACTCCAACTGCACACACACTTCTGCTCTGACACCTGCCACCAAATATTAGCTTTGTGGCTTTAAAGAGGTCATTTAACCTCTCTGAACCCTCTCTGTGCCGCTCTGATGGCTCTTTCCTAAAACCTCAATGATATGTTTTGTCTTTTTTAATTGCTGAGTAAGAGTTGTGCATATTCGAGGGGTGGGGTGTGATCATTTGGTTTGTCGATGTAAAACACACAATGAGCAGACCTGGTTGACCAACATTATTTTGGCATGGTTGAACTCATCCCTCCTCAAGCTGAGGTGGCACAGTGGGTAAAAGTGCTTGTCACCAATGCATACCTGACAAGCCTCCTGGCCCATATGGTGGAAGAGGAGAACTGACTCCCATAAACTGACCTCTGGCCTCTCCATGAAAGAGCAGGTGAGTGCGCCCACACACGCGTGTGCACACACACATACACACAGATACATTGTCATCTCATTGTACTGAGGCACTGGAACTGAGTCCTGCTACCTAACTGTGTAACTCTAATTACCCAGCACTTCCCCCCCCCCCCCCCCGTTATCCGGCTCCGCCCCCATTACCCAGCTCCTCTCCACATAACCTGGCTCCACCCCCATGACCAGGCTCCTCCCCCCATTTCCCAGCACCTCCCCCTTTACTCTTCGGTTACCTGCTACTCCTCAATCCACTCTGTGGTTTGAAGTTCTGTTTCTATCGCCCATGTACAAGCAAGTTCATATTGCTTGTTGTCTTTCTGGAGTTGGCTTAATTTACTTAGCAATGCCCTCCAGTCCCATACTCATTACATATTAATTTTAAATCAGGGAACCCCATACGAAAACCTTGAAGCTAAATTTATTCTGAGCTGGCTTCCCTCATTCCCAGCATTTCAAATCCATGGAATGTTTTCTTATTGTCTACTCAAGATCCTTAAAAACCTCAGAGATTTTGACTGTGCTGTTGTTCCCTTTGGCAGCAATGCTATTTCAACTCCAGCTAACCTTCGTCTGTCTGCCATGCCTCTGACCACTGCCTCCAACATAAACCATTCCTCAATCTAAATAACTCGAGACCATCTTGTTTCTCCCACGTGTAATTCTTTTTTTTTTTTTTTTAATTTGGGTATTGTTTAACTAACACGGGGCCTCTTAGAAGTTTCACGTGACCAAGAATAGCATTTCCCTTCATGGCAGATGTATTTCCAGAAGTTTCCACAGTACCTGGAACACAGCAAGCAGCCATTTTGTTGAAAGACAGATTTCTAAGCGGGCGTGGTGTTGAAATTTCACAGAAAAACTAGATCTCCCTCTGCTAGCCTGGACACTTCCTCATTCTTGGGAGAGTAAAGATTTTATAAATAGAGTTACACCCAGAAGCTTTGAGCTCAAGAACTGCCCACCTGTTTCTCTAAGAGCCCGGGGAGCACGTCCCAACCCTCAAGGCAGGTGAAAGCCACATGTTCCTGATACCTGCTCACCACGGATGCAGCCTTCCATCACCTGGTTAATAAAACACATTATCTGGTAAGCTGGTCCAGAAAAGGGCCCGAAAGGAGGTGGTTAGAGAACAGAGAAAAAACGAGAACACTATCCGAGCAGCAAATAAGCAATCGGGATCTATCATGGTTAATTATTTGTTCTTAATTGTCAGGAAATGAAGGCAGGCTCGGAGAGGGCTTAGGCGGAATAACACCAAAACCACTCTTCCCAGACACCGGAGCCAAATTTCCAAGTGAGACTTTGCATAGCCCACGAGTTAATCATCTAAACACCGAGCCCCTCAGAGCTGCCTGAGTGAAGATTAATTAGTTTTTGAAATAATAGCTAAATTGATGCGGCGAAGGAGCCCAGACTCCAAAATAATGGCTGAAAATTAGCCACCCTATTTCTTCATTTCTCTTCGCCGGGGCTCCCGGAGGACATTCATCTTTGTTGCTTTTGTAGAAAGGGCTCATTAATCAAACAGGCAGATGGGCCTTCCGAAATCTGTGACGTGGAATGAAAAACCAGCCCCGCAAAACACACAAAGAAGAAAGGTGGGTATCTGTCTGCTTGGAGCTCATTCCAAACCCAGCCATGGCTAGGTGTTTTTGTCCTGTAGTCCCAGCAAGGCGCCAACCACAACATGTTAATCTTTTCTCCCACGCTAGAAAATGGGCTTGCCACAGGATGGAGGCTTTTATGGGTCCAAAGGCTAGACTCCATTAAGGGGATTAAAGTTAAGTTCATATAGAGTTTATAAATCAACCTATGTAAGTAAAATATCGCCTGTTTATTACTGTGTTATGTCCCCCCACCTTCCCTCAGTGTGGGACGTTTTAACACTAAATTTAACTTTTTACTAAATGTAAGAAGACAATGGGGCGTGGTCTCTGAAGAAATGGGCTCCAGCTGCTACAGAAAGCCGTCTGCAGACTCAAGGTGCTGGCTGCCTCCTGGAAGCCTTGGGTTGCCAATTTAGAGCCAAGTGAGGACCAAGGCTAGGTCTGTGGGCCACCAATATCTCACAAAGTATCAAATACTAAGTAAGAGCAATGCAAAAACATCATAGATGTCACACAATACAACTCTGTCACCCCAGACAAGTCCCCAACTATCAGAACACTTCAGGGAACCACTTAGAGCCCAGTATCTGGAACCCCAAACTGAACATGGAGGTCTCTCCTGCTACTGAATACCACATCCTACCTTCCTCCCTAGGGCAAGAAGCCCAGGTTTCTGGCTCTACTTAAAGATTCACCTGCTCCATCCCCACCACTGAAGCCTGATTCTTCTCTCCCTTCTACACCTCTGCTGTGTGACACAAGTATGCCCTCTCTGTCCTCCAGGCCTTTCCATATGCTGACATCCTGGCTTGTTATACTTGTCTCAACTTTCTCACATTCTTCCACGAACCAGCCTCAAGTCTCAGTTAAATAATTCACATTCCAGGAAGCCTTCTTTGTCTCACAGATTGGATGAATGACTCCTTTGGACAAACCCACCCACCTCCCTAATAAAGGGGTCAGCATTTGGCACAAGACACCTCAAGACCAAGTTCTCAGCACAAAGATTTATTTACCCCAGAGGGACAGAAGGCAGGAACTAGGAGACAAAGACAAGACATAGAGGAGGAGGGAGAAGGGGAAGGGAACAAGCAACAGAAGGAAGAGATATTTGTTCCAGAAGGACAAAGGACTGCCTCTGGAAGAAGAGATAGATTTGGCCTATAGGCAAATGGCAAGTTATAAAAGTAAAAGGGGAAGCCCCATGTTTGGATGTGGTGTTTACTTTTAATTGGGCATGTTAATTAGGGCAAAAAAAGGGGGGCTTTTGGTTGCTGGACCTTAATACTTTGGTAGCTGGACATTGGTAGTCAGCCTCGGGAGTAGGAAATAGCCAAATAAAAGAATAAGTCTCGGTGGCTAGCTTTAGGGAGTTGAGCTAATGGTTTTTAGCAAGTCAGGAGGGATGGGGAAGAAGGCAAGACATGCCAGAGTCAAGTTTGCCATGCTCAGGCTGGCTCAAGTCCCTCCACTCCCCGTTAGCAGTCTGTGTACAGGCAGAATGCATTTCTGACTTGTGTTTCTTATTGACACATTTCTCTCTGCCATTAATCCCTGAGTTTTACAAGGGCAGAATATATGACTTGTTCGCTTATATAAAACGCCTCGCATACCTGAGGCATAGCTTCCACTCAAGGAACTGCGGTTGGCTAGGTTAGGTTGGTGAAAAGATTAGGGAACTTTCTCGGATGTCCTAGTTTCTTCTCAGATCATTCCAGTTCCAGCAATTTGCTTTGACTCGTAACAAGTGTCCCAGTTGTGAGGCAGGGGAATGTCTTCGGTTTTCTGGCAAACCTTTCCGCCAAGGGCATCATAACGTCTTGACCTTAGGAGTTGGAAGAAGCTGGTATCTGGAGCCCTTGAGAGAAAGAGCGCGTAAGATCTGCCTGCAATCCTGTCTCAGAAGTGTGATGGGCAGAAGGGCAGAGGGTGTGGAAAAAGAAAATGGAGGAGTGTGTGTGTTTGTTGAAGATACTGCAGTGGCGTGGGTAGACCTCATCTCTTATGGCTGGCTTCAGCAAGAGAAACAGATGATAAATCAGAAGCCCGGAAGCCTCGTCAGGCAGCAAAGATCCAGTCCGCACACTAATTGACCTCCAGGACTGACATTGGAGTTTTGGAATTTAAATGTATCCAGATGTCCAAGCAGTCAATAATCCCCAAGGAAGCCAATCAAATTAGCTGGAGCCCAGCAGACTGTGGCCAAAAAGAAATTGGACAGAGTCTAAAGGAAATCCATTTGCAGACTAGGACAGGAATGAAAATCAAAAGCTGAGGGCTTTCCGCTGGTGCTGCAGTTCCCATAAGAACGCCTCCTGTTTCTAGTGGACTGTGAACTCCATGAGGGCTGGACTCTGTCTGTTTTTTCCATGAGCATCCCCAGGCGTGTGGTGTGTGTGTGTGTGTGTGTGTGTGTGTGTGTGTGTGTGTGTGTGTGTGTGT
>JANHMN010000023.1:35061299-35107654 GCA_030674055.1 Rhabdomys pumilio | reverse complement strand
GGAGAAGGAGAAGGAGAAGGAGAAGGAGAAGGAGAAGGAGAAGGAGACGGAGAAGAGGAGGAGGAGGAAGAGGAAGGGGAGAGGAGGGGAGGGGAAAGGGAAGGAGGAGGAAAAAAAAGAAGGAACAGTGAAGGAACAGACACAAATGAGCCAAGGGAAGTGTGGCCTGCGCCCCAGCCTTGGCCACTCCTTCACCGTGTGTGTGTGTGTGTGTGTGTGTGTGTGTGTGTGTGTGTGTGTACGGGCGCCCATGTGTGTATGTCTGCTACTGCACAGACCACACTTTGAGCAACAATAACTGGATCTGGCCCCTGGCCCCTCTGACTGCTCTGTCTGGCAGATTCCCTTTGGAGCTGCTAAATTGGGCATACCCTCCAGGGATTAAATAATCATGACAGAAAGGAAAAGCACCCAGTCAGCGGGTGTTTGGTGTCTACCAGACACCATTCTGAACGTAGTGGAGCCACAATGACTCATTTAAACTTTATAACAACAGCTGGGGTGGTGGTTCACCGGGTGCTTGCACAAGGACCTGAGTTCCACCCCCAGCATCCATGAAATAGAAGTGGGGCTTGGTGGCAGCCTGCCATGCCAGCGCTGAGGAGACAGAGACAAGCAGATCCCTGGAGATCACTGGTCAGCCAGCCCAGACAAATGGGCAAACTCCAGATTCTATGAAAGACACAAGGTAATTTGTACCTGATAAAGAATCAGGCACATGCCCAGTGTACACATAGGTACATAGTACATACATACATATATTCATACATACATACATACATACATACCTTCCTAATAACCCAAGAAAAAAGTTGCTTCTTGAGTATTCCCACTTTGCAGGTGGTAAGACTGAGGCACAAAGAGTGCAGGGAGCTTTATTGGGAGCAGTGCAGCTTGCAGAGCAGGAGAACCTTGGGTCCCAAATGCTGCATCCCCAGGGTATCCTGCAATTTTCTACCTATGCTTGGCAGCACTAGGTGAGTGTCTTGAACTCTCTGTTCTCCAACTATGCTGTGCAGCTTGAGATTGGTCACGTGACTCCTGCAATCCTGATAGCTCAACTTAAAATGGAGCATAAAGCACTGGTTGTCTCACGATGGAGGAAAATATTCTGAGGTTGAATAAGATCATGACCCTGAATGGACACCTGCTTTTCTTTTTTTCTTTTCTTTTTTAATCATGATTTTTTTCTTCTTAAACTTTTTAAAAATTTATCTATTGCATGTATTTGGGTATACTGTCTCTGTCTTCAGACACACCAGAAGAGGGCATCAGATCCCATTACAGATGGTTGTGAGCCACCATGTGGTTGCTGGGAATTGAACTCAGGACCTCTGAAAGAGCAGTCAGTGCTCTTAACTGCTGAGCCATCTATCCATAAAACTAAGAATAAACTTCCCTGACGGGATATGAAAACTACAGAGTTGTAACAGTGATTCTGTTTACAGGAAGCTCTGAATGGGCAGAAATAATCCTGGAGGGGGGTGGCTATGGGCACCTCAGTATTGTTGGGGTGACTGTGGGTGGAAGGCACAAGGAGAGTCTGCTAGGTGCTAAGGGATGCTCTCCCTCCCAATGCTCATCCCCACCATGGGATGGTGTGTGAGTGCATTCATCCATAAAATCCACATGACTGTGTCCATCAGATCACATGGTGATGGTGGCGTATGTTAGACCTTGTAGAGGGAAATATTACAAATGACGCGTCCAGCTTGTCTCCCGGCTTAGCTGCTCTGCTCCTGCACTAATGGCAGCACCAGCTGGTGGTCTCAGAGGCACTGGCCAGGGATCCTGAGACACAGGTGTGGCTGCTGCCTCTGCCTGCCACCTCCCTCGACCTCCATGGCTCTTGGTCTGGCCCCTAGGACAACCCCGCCGCCTCCAT
This sequence comes from Rhabdomys pumilio, assembly GCA_030674055.1. Taxonomy (NCBI): domain Eukaryota; kingdom Metazoa; phylum Chordata; class Mammalia; order Rodentia; family Muridae; genus Rhabdomys; species Rhabdomys pumilio. The sequence goes on along the minus strand of JANHMN010000023.1, from coordinate 35,105,769 downwards.
GGCGCTAGGCTAGACCCATGCAATAACCGCCATCCTGGCGGTTAGATATCACAATACCCATTAACCTGGTAAAATCAAAACTCTCAATGCTTATAGTTAACCAAACAGATTTATATATTAGCAAATACTCAAATCCCAGGATGTCCACACAATTTAGACAAGTTATCCCAATTATCCTAACCTTTAGATTTGGTATCTACCTATGCTACTCAAAGCCACGCGGGTCCATGTCCGCTGCCATTTTCCTCTACCTTTCTCTCTTCCCTCTTGGTCCCCTCTCTGCCACCCTTAGCTCCGCCTCCCTTTTCCCTGTCCAATCACAGGCCTCCAGCTGCAAATAGATTGGTCTGGGAAATATCTACCACAAGACCTCTATTAAAAAAAAAAAAAACAAAAGAAAAAGAAAAACACTGGAAAAAAGAAAGAAAAGAAAAAAATAATAGCAGGCAGGTCAGGCTATCAGCCATGCAGAGAACGAAAAAGGGGGTGAGGGGACTTAGAAGACTGAGCCCAGCCATCCCTGAACAGTTTGTAAGAAAAATTGGTCTCCTGGGGCTCGTTTTATAACCTGTGAGTGGGACACTCTATCACAGTAGCTGTCACTGCAAAACCAAGGCGGGCCCTGCAGAAACACAGCCCAAGAGAATGTCCCAGGAGTGATGGAAAGTTCTGGCAAGAACGCTGCATGGCAGACTCCAGTCCCCAGGCAGAGCTACGGGAACCAGGATGGCAGGGCCACACAGGAACCCTCTACATTGTCCAGGGAGCTGCAGGCAGCGCTGGCTGATTCTAAATGCCTTTGAAAGTGGAGTTTCCCAGCATGCCTTGTCAGAAGGACTGGAGGAGCCACAGGCCCCGAGGCTCCCTACTTCTTTCTGGACTGTGCGGCAGGTCCCACACTCCAAGTCACATCCACGTGACAGCAAAGGTTAGTTAGAGCCAGGCTGCTCATCACTCATGGAAACCAAGTGCAGTAACTCGAGACTCCTGTTCTTCCTTGTGTCTCTTCAGAAACTAAATCAAGCACCCTCCCGTTGGATCATAAAAGTTCATCTTGGCTCACTTAGAGATGTGGGGACATTTTTAAGTACCAAAATGAAAAAGGAAATTATATATGATATATATATATATATATATATATATATATATATATATATAAAAATTTTCCCTTCTCACCCATTTTCTTCCATTCAATGACAAGTCTTCACCGAGGATGTGGTTCAGCGGGCACAATGCTCGCCTAGCATATAGGAAGTCTTGGGTTCGAGACCCAGCATCGCATAACCCAGGTGTGTCAGTTCACATTTGTAATCTGAACACTCAGGAGGTAGAAGAGAGGACCAGGATTCAAGTTCATACAAATCCAGCATATTCTACATGAGTTCTCACCTCCATCATCTTCCGGTATCAGTTAAACTTAGCATCTCTCAAGTTCATTACCTTTCTTAGTACCATAAGAGAACAATCCACAAGGATCCTCTTCGTGTGCTGTGATGGTCCAAGCATCTCTTTCAGTGTGACCCTAGGTGCCTACCGCATGCTTTTTGTTAGGCTGGAACCCCTGCTCATCCCCTGCATGAGCTGGGAAACCCTGTCTGCCCTTTTTCCCCCAACCCCGCCCACACAGAGAAAACTCCCCGCCCACTTGGAGCTAACTTCTCTCCAAGTCTCCTAGTTTCCAGCAACCCACCCAAGAGTGTCTACCCAGGGGCTCAGTTTCTGACCATGTAAGGACACAAGCCCAGCTCCTAACTGACAGTCATCGTTCCTTGGCCAGATTCCATAAAAGCCCTCTTGCTTTTAGCCTGGAAGTATGACTTCACTGATCTCCACCTTGAGATTGGTGAGCCCACGGAGAGCTGCCTCCTAACAAACTTGCCTTTATCTACTTTTAATCTGGTCTAATCTGGCCTATATCTGTGTCACGGCGAGATAGAAAACACCTATCACTTTACAGTTGCATTCCTGGCTTTTATTGAGATCCAGTTTGTCTAAAATGCGTAAGGGTTTTATTTTTTTTTTTTTATGCGTGTATCCACCTTGTTTTTAATGAGACCAGTTCTCTCACTGATAGGCTACTCTAGCTGGCCAGTGGACCTCAGGGATCTGCTTGTCTCTGTTCCCCCAGAGCTGGAATTATAAACACATGCGACCATGTCCATCTTTTTAAAAGTGGGTTCTGGGGATCAAACTTGGGTCTTCAAGTCAACCATTTTTCCCCATGGATCCGTCCCGTCAGCCCCATAATCCAATGGGTTTTAGAACGACCACAGAGTCAAGCAATAATTTCCGTCTTCATCGACCGAAATGGAAGTCCTATCCCCACCAGCTCTCTCCTCGCCTCCTACCCCCTTGCCTTCCACCATGAACTCATTTTCATTCTCGATAGATTTCCCCAGTCAGGATTTTCACAGGAATGGAATCATAAAGTGGATTTCTGTGACCGACTTTTCCCGCTCAGCACTGCAAATTCGAAGCTCATCTCTGAGGTTCCAAGGATCTGGTCCGACTCCTTTGGTGGAATGGAGCCACCCTAGGGTAGAGCGGGGGGGGGGGGGGGGGGGGGGGGGGGGGGGGGGGGGGGGGGGGGGGGAGGGGGTGGGGGGGGGGGGGGGGGGGGGGGGGGGGGGGGGGGGGGGGGGGGGGGGTGAGGGGGGGGGGGGGGGGGCAAGGCTGAGTGACGGGGCAGCATGGTAGGGGGCGGGGCTAATAAGCTTTCTGCCTACACCCTGGTTCTTGTTTCCCCTCCCCCCATCCCCTGCTCACTCCTCTGAGGATGGGCATTGGGTGGTCTCTGATATAAACGCGTGCGTACATGTTTTACGGGGATGTCTGCTAGCAGTACTCTTGGTGTATATCTGGCAGTCGCGGCGCTTTCCTACCACATAGAATTTTATTTCCCTCTCGTTTAATATACGCTCTTGGATTTATTTAGACATCACTATTTATCACATTAATATCATTCTGCACGCACTTCCAGGGAAAAGACTACTAAAGCCGAGCACACTGAGAGCATAGTCCAAACTGCCTTGTCTTTCCTCACTTTCATCCTTCCGTCCCGGGTAACCTTAAACGCACCGTGTAGCTGAAGATGGCTTTGAACTTCTCATCCTCCTGCCTCAACCTTGAGAGAAATGGTTTATGCCATACTGGAGTCATACCCAGAGCTTAGAACATGCTCAGAAAGCAAGCTACACACTGAGCCAAACCCCAGGCCCAACACTTTTTTCTGTACAGAGAATCATCATATAACCCTGGATGGCCTGCTACTATGAATTACAGCGCCTGGGCCTACTTTTGAACTCACATTTATCCTCCTGCCTCAGACTTTTGGGTGCCATAATTACAAGCATTAGCCACCACACCCAGCCCCAAATTATCATCAGCATGTGTGGACAAATATGCTAAACAAACCTTCGTGTTCTCTACATAGTAATTTTTCAAATTGCAATTGCCAAAGTTAACATTTTCCCCTATAAGATATTGTCCTCTGTGCCACAGGGGTCATTAGAGACCTATGAACTCTCAGCACATAGCTTCAGGCTTGTTTTCTGTTGAGGTCACCCTGGTCCTCGCTGCCCCTAGCAGACAGCAACTTCATAGCACCATCTGCTTCCTGGTTCCAAAGAAGTTAGTATGTCACAACACCAGTCTTAAAACTCATGACCAGGGCACAGCTGCAAACACAGTGTTCTAAAGGCTGAGGCGGGAGGGAGGGAGGCAGCCAGCTGTCTATTGATTTCCCAGAATTAAGTTCTAGGCACCCTGTTCCTGCAGGGGACTGCCTGGCCTCTGGCATCAGTACCCTGAGTCATTCTCCTGACTATTTTAAGTGTGTGACTCACTTACACCCCACAGGGTGGTGGCCTAAAGGAGGTAGTTAGTCATATAAGCTACCATCTCCCTGCCCCCTGCTGCCACCTGGCTCAAGTGTCCTGCCACCTGCTCAGGTGCAGTTAGCCAATGAACACCCATCCATGGGTGTGAAAACCTCACTGGTTGGCTAGGCAAATTTCCGGATGTTTCTCACCTCATGATCTCATCAGTTAACTGGAGGTACCAACACCATCCCCCAAGACTGCTGTGAGAAGGTTTCAAATCGCCCTTTTGAAGCATGAACTCAGCTAGTGACCTCAAAGAGGACCTTGTGACCCCCTAGCGCCCTTCCAACCAAGCCTACCTTCCAAGATGGAGCTGCAAGAGAACTCCAGCAGGTTGCACCCACTGTAGGTGAATCCCAAACCCAGTGAATGAAAATCAGCTCCTCCCAGATAAACAAAGCACCACAGGAGGGCCGCGTGCATCTCCACAGCATCCGAGAGGTCTGAATTATATATAACAAAGCAGCAAAAACAATTTATCCCAGGCACAAGCAAGTCAAGAAGAGGGAGTTTTAAGGCGCCGGAGACAATTTCCAGATATTGGCCAGCTTTATCAAAGCAATAAGGCCCTCCCAAAGAGCATGCCCTGGAGGGTCAGGGATGCCTTAATCAGGATTATTTATTATCGGGGAGAGTAATCACATGCTCCCTGCCCCCTCCATTCTCAGACTTCAGCCCACCCCCTGAAGCAGCTGCTTCTCAGCTCAGAGATGAATGTTAGTTGGAGCTGCCACCAACTCTCGTCCTTCTGCTGGGGGCCTGCAAGAGGTCTGGGGGTGCTGCAACATCCAGAGAGACAGAGGAGAGGGAGAGTGGAAGATAAGGAAAGGACATGAGGAAATGGAGGCACTGCACAGTTAAAGCAGTTCTGCTCAAGCAAAGAGCTGGGAGGGAGAGGGAGGGGGAGGAGGGGGGAGGAGAAAGAAGAAAGGAAGGAGAGGGTGAAGGGGAGAGGGAGAGGAGGAGAGGGAGGAAGAGGCAGGGGAAGGGAGAGGAGAGAAGGGGAGGGGAAGGAGGAAGAGGGAAGGGAGAAGGGGAGGGGGAAAGGAGAGGGAGACAGGGAATGGAAGGAAGAAAAAGGGGAGGGGAGAGGGGTGGGAGAGGGAGGGGAGAAGAAAAAAGAGGGGAAAGGGAGAGAAAGGGAGAGGGGGAGTGGAGAGGGAGAGAAAAGAGGGAGGAAGAAAAGGAAAGAAGAGAGGGATGGGAGAGGGAGCAGAGGGAAGAGGAAAAGGGAGAGAGAAGGAAAAGGAAGGGAGGGGGAAGGGGAGAAGGAGAGGATAGAGCTGGAACAACTAGCTCTGTCAGGCAGGACTTCACTGAGCCCTTACCACCCATGTCCTTCTTCGAGACACAAGTGTCAGTAACCTGAACCTATGGCCTCCGGGTGCCTCGGCTGCTTTTTCTGTTGCTGTCCTCATAAAAATGCCCTGGGGCGGGAGGGGGGGCAAACATAACTTGAGGAAGAAAGGGTTTTCTGGGCTCACAGTTCAGGGTTACAGGTTTGACCACAATGGGGAAATCAAGACAGTAGGAACCTGAGGCAGTCAAGTGCACTCGCTGCTCTTCCAGAGGATCTGAGTTCTGTTCTCAGCGCCTGGGGCAGGCAGCTCACATCCGACTGTAACTCCAGCTCTAGGGAATCTAATGCCCTTCTCTGGCCTCTGTAGACATGGGCACACACATGGCATTCAGAGAGACAGACGTACACATACTCAATGACCACCTTGTCCTCAGCAAAAGCTCCCAATCCGCCCTCAGATCCCATAACGTCCTCTGTTGGGTTCCGGGGGTTGGGGGGAGATCTCAGAGGAGTGTGGAGTGACAGGTAATTCCTAAAGATCCATTCCCGAGAGTGTAAGGGCAAGTGCACAGTGAGGGTTGGGGGAAATGAGGTTGTGACCTCCATGACCCTCCCTCCTCAATAAACAGCTCGACAGCATCACAACCCAATCGTCCAGAGTTGGACTGGGATGCCTTGGCTGTGCTCAAACCCTGCCTTAGCCTCTGGGTGCAGGTTGGCCTGGAACAGACATGAACTTGAGTAGGGCATCTCTCTGCAGCCAAGACAGACCTGAAAGGAAAGGACAGCTCATGGGGGGCTGTCTCCAACCACATTCCCTGCAGTTGAGAGCAAGCCTTCCCTAGAGGAGGTGTGGACGGCCTCTCTCTGTGTCTGTAATGGCTTCATTTTGCCTCTCCATCCAGATATAGCCTCCTTGGGGCCTGGAAACATGTCTGATGTGTCTGTCCTTCCTCCCATGTGCTGACCAGGATGTCCCTACTCCAGTGAAGATTCAGTGAATCACTGTGGAGTGTATAAATGGAGCTTTAAGGGTGTTAAGTGTGGCTCTGGGTGACCAGGCATCCTGACAACCTCGGTCACAACACAGCATCTGCAAGTGCAAAACTAGCCATGGATCAGGGAGCACCGGTTCAAGCCAGATACTGCGGTAAGCAGTTTCTATATATCAGCACTGTGGGTCCTCACAGCTGCCTTCCAAAGTAGGTACAGGCTTTCCACAGATTAGAAGTTCAACCTACAAAGCGGCGTCTGCCAAGGACACAGAAGTGGGCACCAAGTATCTTCTATTGGCTCAACATTGAGAATCTCACAGCCTTGAGTTCCGGTCACTCTCCATGGCGGTTCATATTGTCAACTTTGAGGAATCTACGACCAAGAGACAAGCCTGTGAGACATTACCTAGATTAGGACAATTTGATGTGGAAATACCCACCTTAACTATGGGGCCACCATTCCGTGAGCTGAGATCCTGGACTGAATAGAAAGGCTGAGTGGCAGCCATCATCTCCCTCAGGTTCCTGGCCGTAGACGGGCATCCACATCCTGTCCCTGCTATGAACTGCACCATCAAAGTTAAGCTCTAATAAATAAAGCACTTCTTGCCTCAGTTTCCTTTGTTCAGCTATTTTGTCCTCAGCAAGGAGATGAGAAACTGGTACATTTCTACTTTTCAATGTAAGTCAGGGGCGTGGCCCGACTGGGAGGAGAGAAAATGAGACCCCGCCTCCTGATGGAAGGTTTTGCTCCCAGCTTAGGGGAAGCACTTCTCCAGAACTGTTCTCAGCATCTCAATGCTGCAGCAAGAAATACCTAAGCTTCCTGTCTGCTGGAGAGGCAGCTTTTGGTCCTCTGATGCTTACACAACAGGTCATAGTGGACACAGTCTCTTCTGAAAGATGCTAATGCATTCGGCTGAGTGACAGCCCGAGCCTTGCAGGCCTGGAAGCCACCAGCAAGGTGACTTTCTGCTGCCTTGCTTTGATCCATAATATATTGACTTCAGGATTTAGTTCTCAGAATGTGCACTCCTGGGTTTTTTTTTTTTTTCTTCCTTCTCCTTTATTTATTTAAAGACAGGATATCATTTATCCCAGGCTGGTCTCAAACTGGGCTGTGTAGCTAAGGATGACCTTGGACTTCTCATCTTCCTGACTGAGGTTACTAGAATCATCACCACAGTAGGCTTATACAGGGCTAGAGATGGAACCCAGGGCTTCAGGCATGCATGTGAGGCAACAGAGCCATATGCCCTTTTTTGTTTGTTTGTTTTGTTTTGTTTTGTTTTTGGCTTATTAAGATTGATTCTCATGTAGCCTAGGTTGATCTCAAACTTCCTCTGTAGCAAAGAATGAATTTGTACTCCAGATCCTCCTGCTTCTGTCACCAAAGTGCTGGGCTGGCAGTACACTACCACACCTGGCCGCTCTCTCCACTTCCAAATGCAAGAGAAAGCATTAGTGCTGCTCTTGAGATCAGCAGGAACTAGACCAAGGTGGCAATCTTCCCCAGTGTGAAACCCAGGTTGTTGGAAAAATCAAAGCCAATGACTGGTAGAAAAAAAAAATATCTTGTAGTAGCTAAAAAGGCAGTCCTCATAATGCTATGCATTGTAGCAACTTCTTCCAAAATAAAACATCCATCTTTCAGGGACCCAGATTAAAATTCAGGAAGTAAACAAGTATCTTCAGGAAGTTCCTGAAACTGACCAGACTCACAGCTTCCCTCCCTTCCCAATGCTGAGAGACACTGTCAGAAAAGCTAGGCTGCCTGAAAGAGGTTCAGACCAACTGATCTCTCTGGAAAGCACATATTTCAAATTGTCTAGCTGCCTCCAGATTTCCAGCTTTCATGAGCCTTCACTCATGCTGGGGGGTGGGGGGGCTTTGGTGATGCAGCTGTTCTTGAGTCATCTCTGCTCCTGTAAGTAACCCCTCATCCATACTCCTGTAAATAACCCTAATAAAACTCATCAATTCATCAAGTTTATGGCATCCATACTTAGGTCTGTCTCCAGTCCCCCTATCTGGGGTGAGCAGATGTTTATTAACAACTCCCCAAGAATTATGTCACATTATCACAATCAAATATGTCTGAGATGTAGATTGTAACTTGTATAGTAACGGGCAACATTAACAGCTTTAAGCAAAGAAAGATGCCTGAATCCTGAGGGCCTGATGGGTTCCAGCCACCTAAACCCTTGTCAGCTAAACCTGTGTTCTCATCCCCTTTCACCCCAATTCTCAGCTGCCTTCCTGTCTCAACAGGACGACTGATTGCAACCTCACAACCATATCCTCTTGTGGTCAATATGTATTCGTGGTCTCATCTACTCCCCAAATTAACCAACAGTCCTTCATTCGATGCTCAGTGGCTCAAGTTTGCACTGTCGCCAGCACTAGGTCATCATGATAATGTGAGTGGCTACAGCTGGGTTGCAGGATACCCAAGACCTAAACACAAGATTGAGAGGCTTGGAAGTTGCCATCAGAAGAGAGGGTTGTTGCCTGGTGTATGTCATGGTAGAAGCACACTGGGTGAGGACTCTCATCTGCACGTGGCTCTGCTATGCAGAGCAGTTCTGACCCATTGTCACGTGCTGCCCTCTCTACAGACCTCATCTGACAAATACATCTTGTGAAATGAACTATACCATCTGACCAGACGCTTTAAGCATTCATCAGAGTTATTCTGATTGGTCCATCTCAGGGTCAGTCAGTCTATAGAGATCCTTGAGAGAGGCTCTGATTGGCCAATCTCATGAACTGATCAAGCCTTAGAGATTCTTCAGAGATACTAATTGGTCCAGCTTAGGGCCAATCATTACTTAGAGATTCCTAAGGCTGCCTCTGATTGGTCCAGCCCATGGACCAATCAAGCCTTAGAGATTCCTCAGTGTGACTCTGATTGGTGCACCTCAAAGTCAGTCAAATCTAGTTCTTAGCCCGCCTATGGAATCACTTTCTCTACTCCCGACTGTGGCATGTGGGGTGCGGGGAGGGGGGAGGGGGGAAGGGGGGAGGGGGGAGGGAATGGGCTTGAGGAGATGAGGGGTGGGGAGTCAGAGAGTGGGGGTGGTGGGGAGCAGTGGGGGTTGCAAGGCGGAGGGGGGTGGGAATGGTAAAATGAAACATGATGCACACAGGTGTCTCAGCAGGAGGAAGAATTGCAGAAGCAAAGAGAGAAGCAGAGACACAGATCAACCATGGCAGGAAGTAGCTAAGGATGCCTGTGCCCTGTGAGAAGAGGAAGAACCTTCCTCTCCACTCTTCTTTGTATCGCTGGTAAGAAACTCAGCCTAGTAGATGATATTTTCAAAATCGTATTCCCATGGGAAACAGTGGAAGTGGGAAGGAGCTTGATTCAGAGTGCTATCGCTTAAAAAGAGGAAGAAATGGAACTTTATTAAAATGGCAAGGTTTGGGGCCGCCATTTCAACTCCGCATGAATTCCTATTCAAACGAGAAAAAGAATTAAGCGGAGAGTTTTGGGGTGTAATTTTCCTGACAAAATCCTTCATTTCAGGTATGGCCTTCAGAGCCCAGCAGCAAAAGGGTCATTTAAAAAATAGCCTGAGGCTTTGCCAAGGTTCCTGGAGGCCCTCCTGAATCTTTTGATATGGAAATTTGCCTCTTTTGAAGTGCCCACCCTGTAGCTCTCCTTTATCACATTTTCCCTTCAACTGTTAACTCTTCTTGAGGTGATAATAGAAATATTGAATAGACATTATAATGCGCTGATCTATCAATCAAAATCGTTGCCATGGCAACGGTACATCCATCAACTAAAACCACTATGACAGTTGCCCCATGTGGACCTCGGTTGCACGATGGACCACTCCTCCCATGAGTCACATGTTGGGTTGTTCTAATGTCACTTCTGTCTGCCACATGAAGTCCTGAGTACTGAGGCAGAGTTCAAAGTGTATTCAGCCATGTACATGAGCCAGATCTGTCAGCGAGACATTAGTTCTCTTTGTCAAGAACTAAGGCTTGGGTTTTGCTCTGAACCGGCTTTCTTAAGTTCTCCTTTCTTATTGGAATGATCCACAAGAGATAATTACCAACAACCACACTAATTGGGCCAATTAAGAGTATAAGAGTCCTGTAATAATGGTCAGACCGAGAGTATGCTAACACTGCTAGAATGTGTCTTGGTGTCAAAGCTCAACACTACGGTGTTTTTAAAGACAAAAATCAGAAAAGCAACAATGGTATCTGTGTCCGAGGAGGTTGGACTAACCCTTGTAACATCTGTCCTTTTGTTGAGGTGAGCAGTATTTTTCCAGACACAACACAGCAATTATTTTTTATTTCCTCTAGCTGTTTTAATTTTACATTTTTGCTTGCACAAACATTAATTATTTTGGTTAATACTTCTGAACCATGGTCAGGATCGGGGACAGTCCCAAAGTATTGCCAAGGTGGATGTGGCCATTGTTTGTGTGTGAGTGGGGAACTGTCTAAATAAACACAAGATGGAGTCGGGATAAGATGGTGTTAACGTCATCTCTTCATTACCACCAAGAGAATTGCCAAAGACAACAGAGATTTACAAGTAAGACCACCAGGTATACTCAACAAAAACAGCAAAGCATACTTTAATAACATGTGACTGGAAATGACACAGTGAAAACTACCGTTATGAATCCTAATTGTGTGTGCGTGTGTGTGTGTGTGTGTGTGTGTGTGTGTGTGATATATGTATGTGTGTATGTGAATGTATATATGTGTATATATAATGTATATATAATATATATTTTTATTATATATACATATATACACATATACACAGACACACACACACACATATATATGTGTATATATATATACATATACATATACACACACACACAATGTTGTGTGAAACTGTTCAGATGTCAGTGATCATCTCAGAATGGGGAACCAACTACAGATCAAAATAGAGACATCACCAAAGTCCAACCCATTGGACTGACTAATTCATTGGTGACTCGATACATTGTATTTTGGTTACTTACAGGAACCTGGGTGAAAGCTTACTCACAGGAGCAGAAATGACTCAAAGACAGCTACAGTGCCAAATGCTCAGACCAGCATGGGTGACAGCTCCTGAAAGCTGGACACGTACAGGCAGCTCAAGTCAGAGAGAGCCTCATTTGGTAGCCCAGCTGTTGCGTCTCTTGCAGGTGGCTCAGCTGGGCTAAGGGCATCTCTCATGGCTCCTTCTATTTATACACAGTTGGAGAAAGAAGGTCCTAGTGAATCTAGTCGGTTTCATGGACTTCCTGAAGCCTCGGGTTGTTTATAGGCTGAGTGTGAGATACTTCTGGGTAGGGTCTAAGTATTCCACCACTCTTTGGAACTTCCTGTGCCTCTGTGATCTTATCTCCAAGATGGAGGTGTACCTCTGAGGAAATGCACAACACATAACTAAAAGATTACTAGAAGGAAAGAGAAACAGCAGACCAGCTTGGCAGAACAGATACCTGTCTCTGTGTGAGTCAGTGGTATGTTTTAAATTCTTTGACCAAACAAAATGTTTAACTATCAACAGAGTTGAACAATGCCGTTGTTCATAAAATTCAGGACAGGGTCCCCATGCAGCAGATGTTAACTTGTGATCTTCACAGTCAACCTGTGACCCAAAGGATGTGAGTCACCTGCTAACTACATTGTGTCTTTGTTATGGATTTAAATTTCTGATCCTTGAACAGAAGGGTCAGGCCCTGGTGGTCCCAGATCACTGGGGAGGCCCTGGTTCTAATTTTAAGCCACAACATCAAGGGTTCATGTTTTTGCGATAATGAACTCGAATCAGCCAAGGGTCTGCCTGAGTCTGAAAGTGCTCCGAAAAATCATAGCTTGGGAAGTACACAGACTGCAAATTTTCCTTAATTAACATATAAGCCTGCATCTTTTTATGGATCTAGTTGAGGCTTCTTCATTCCTAGACAGAGAAAAGGGTAAAGGGATTCCAAGTGAGAAGCCTCAGCAAAGGTGGGTGGCTTGGTGACAAAGTACTCTCATAGGATCCAAGTCACCCTGGAGTCTAACCCCAGCACTGCAGAAATGTTAGAATAAAGATGTGAGGCTGGAGATGGACCAGTAGTCCAGACACTTTCTGTGCTTGCAGAGGACCAGGTTCAAATCTCAGCACCCCTAAAGTCCTCACAACCATCTCCTAATCCCAGGGGATTTTAGATGCTCTCTGGTCTCCGAGAGCCCCGCACATATGTGGTGCACAGATATGCATGCATGCATGCATGCAAGGCACATGTGCACATACATGTAGCTTGGAAACAATGTGGGGAAACCACTATCTTCCTCACAGGGATATTCTGGTGTGGGGTCTCCACATAGTGGATGCTTATTAATTATTATGGAGTCCACCCAGCAGGGAAGGTCTGTCATGTTCACCCCACCAGGCATAACACAGTATCTCTTCGTAAAAACTAAGTTTAATTTTTTATTGTATTTTATGTTATTGGCCTGCCAGGCAACCAGAGAGGGTGAGCAACTCTAAGCTCTGTCAGAGACCCTGTCTTGAAAAAACGAGGTGGAGATCGATAGACACCTGATATCAACCTGTGGCTTTCACACATGTGCACATGAACAAGCACACCCACCCATATACCATCCATATACCATGCACACTCAGACACACATACACATTAATTAATTAATTAATTAATTAATTAATTAACGTCTTTTTAAAAATGTGGAATAGACTTACAAAGAGATCCTTTATACTTTTCTGTCTGAGGGAGAAATTCTTTAAATAACCAATATGCTATCCAAACCGTATTTGCAAATTCCCAGGACACTTGTTATCCCTGAGCTGTGTTTGCTAATAACGTGGTATCTGAAGACTGGTTTTAATGAGGTCTAATGACTCCGAGAGGAAATTTTAAAGCCCCTCCCGCCCACACACAGGTGGCTCAAACCTACCCCTTTATGCTTCATAGATGACATCACAATTCTCTGCTGCCACCTAGAGCGCCTTTGCTTGGGACCCATGGCAGCCCCTGTGCCAGGCAGGACTGTTATTGTCACATTAGACAATATCTAGAGAGGACCATGTCCCATTTGGATAGCCAGAAGACAGGAGCTACTTGAACAAGAAAGGTTTCCATGTGGTCATAGCAGTGGTCTGAGAGAACCAGAGAGGGGTAATAGGATGCTATACCTTGTCCACTTCAGGGAGGTGGGTATAAAATACCTTACCCTGTCCTCAGTGTTCCCCACCCCCAGCAACTTTCCTACATCCTAAACAAGAAAGCCTGTCATGTGTTTGCCAAGCTGAAAGCTTTTCCCCAGCTCAGCTGCAACGCTGCTTTGTGAAGACACAGCTGGGCTGATGGCCAGTGGTTCTGTGAGTAAATCTGCTTGTCGTGCAAGCCTAGTGAGCTGAGGTTGAACCTCAGGACACACACACACACACACACACACACACACACACACAGAGAGCTGAATGCAGTGACCTGCCTCTGTAATCCCAGCATTTCCAGGGTGAAATGAGAGGTGGAGACAGAAGAATGGCCCAAAAGCTTCCCTGTCAGTGAGTTCAGAGCACACAATGCAGCAGTAGTAATAAGAAGACAGACTGGAGAGACGCCTCAGCTGATTTGCTTTGGCAGGAGACCTGAGTTCAGTTCCAGCACCCACCCTAGGTAGCTCACAACCACCATAACTTCAGTTTCAAGGGACCCAATGATGTCTCCTGAAGTCTCTATTCCCTCTCTCACTGGCCAACCCTCCATAAAAGGGAGCAGAGAGAAGAGAGTCTTCAGACTCATTATCTTAGAACATCAGCAAAGAGCATTATGGGAAAGGAAGGACTTTATTATCCTGTATTGTTTCCCAGGAGGAAGATGTTTCCTGTCTTCTGTGAGTTATTCAAGCATCTAGGAACACATCTCATCATAGTCTTTCACAGGGCAAGATTAGACCACACAGATACAGCCAGTGTGAGGAGGAGAGTCTCCCAGCAGGCAGGTGTGAAGATGATGGTGTCATGGACCGAAGGAGCCTGGGTCTCTGAGTCAGCATATGTCAGAGGTCACCTACACATCACTTCAGACTTTCTGCCCATCCATCAAGATTTCAGGTGTGTGTTATGACAGCTGGTGACAATTACACTAACAAATAAATGACTTCAGCATGCACTGCATAAATGACACTGTGACAAAATTCAGGGTCACAACCTGTCTGTATTCCAAGAAGCCAAATTCAGCCAAATAAATCAGACAATTTAACAGTTCACATCAGAAAAGGGAGACTTAGTCAATGTGGCCACATTGGGAAGAGGGACAAATTGATCTAATGACTCCCCTCTAGTCCATCTTTGGGGACCTGAAGAAAAACTAAAGTCTAAATAGAAGGCTAGGGATACACACATTTAACAAGTCCTGGTTAAGGTATGGTCCCGCTCACCAGCGATTTATCCTTGTCTGGGCTTCAGTGTCTTCCTATAAGATAGGGAAAAGTTGATAGAACTGCATGAAGTCTCCTTCCGGGAGCTAAGTTCCCTCTTTGGCTGATACCTTTTCCTTCTCCCAGCCTGGGGTTCTTAGGGAGCTCAGGGAAATTCCCCTTTCCTCCCAGGCCCATTGTTTCAATAGTCTGAAAGCCAGATTTGGACAAAAGTATCTCTTGAGACCACTTTCTTGTTGCCGGGTTGGCCACACTCAGAAAAGACATACAGAACAAGGCCCTGTGTCGTGAGCACCAAAGGCTAATGCTGTAGGATTTGGGGATAGTACAAAAGCCCTCAGTTATGCTTAGTAGGTATGGAGTAGCACCATTTGAAAGGATTAGAAGGACTGGGAGGTGTGGTCTTGTTGGAGAAAGTATATCATTAGGGGTGGGGTTTGAGGTCTCAAAAGCCCATGCTGAGCAGAGTCTCCCAGCTCCCAGCTACTTCTCCAGCACCATGCCTGCCTGCCACCAAGTTCTCTCCCCTGATGAAAATGGACTAAGCCTCTGAAACTGTACGAAAAACTCCAATTAAATGTTTTCTTTTACGAGAGTTG
Organism: Rhabdomys pumilio; assembly: GCA_030674055.1. Taxonomy (NCBI): domain Eukaryota; kingdom Metazoa; phylum Chordata; class Mammalia; order Rodentia; family Muridae; genus Rhabdomys; species Rhabdomys pumilio. Next base: position 35,090,576 of record JANHMN010000023.1, on the reverse strand, counting down.
TTGGGGCCATGGTGTCTCATCACAGCAATAAAACAGTGACTAAGACACAGAGAGAAACCATGGTGTCTGACACACCGGCCACCACCAGCCTAGCACACACCTTCCAGTCCTCAAACATCTAAAATGTCACCGATCCACCTGGTTCCTGAACATCCACCCTGGAGCCAAAGCCATGAATGACTTTCATACTGACTTAGACATTTTCAGATCATCTTAGGCTCAATTACAGCTAAACCAATAATGGCCCCCAAACATCATGATTGGAAAATCACCAGGCGAGCCAGCTAATCGTGTTTGCCACTTCTTCATCAAATTAGTACCGTCATCAGGACAGCGTGATCCTCCCAGGAGAGAGCCAATCACAAGGCCAATTTCCTTAGAGTGGCACATTCATATCCTATCACTTTGGAACTAATATATCTTGGGAAATAAACTGTCAGATCAGTAACATTTGCAATCAAGAAATATTTGGAGCAAATGGCAATCTGGAGCCTGTAACCCAAAAGGACATGATCTGTTCCTGATATCCTAAAACTGGATGATACAGAACTCTGGGGGAGGTCTTCCAAAGAGTCATTTTGGAGATATTTATCACAGTTTCTGCCAAGACAGATAGGCCTCACTAATATTATTTTGTGGCTCTTTCCTGGGAAGTCTACTACAGTATCACGAAAAACAAATCACGTTTATCGGGCTCCGTCTGTGCTTGGCTTAAGGCGGGATTGGCACATTAAGTGAGCACATGCAGAAATAAACATTCTCTGCTGGCACTTCATGAAAGAGTTCAGAATCCAGATCTTAAATGCACTGGGGTGAGTTCTTCACTTTCCTGTGCCTCTGTGTTCAAGTCTATAACAACAGAAATAAAAAAACAACTACTTCCAGGCCACACACCCAATGGGTAAAGGCCTCTTCTACCAAGCCTGATACCCTGGGCTGCATTCCTGGACCCACAATAACTGACTTCCATGTACCTATTGTGGCATACAAGTGCCCATACACAAAAAAAAAAACAAGTAAATAAATAAAAGAAAAAATTAAATTAACAACTACTTCCCAAAAATGTGCTGATGGCTATAGATGAAACAATAAACCAAGTACTTATCTTAGCTTGTGGCACATAGTAGGTCCTCACCCTAGTGCATTGGCACACAGTAGGTCCTCTCCAAATAACAATTACTGTTGCAACTAGGACCTCTTTGTAATTAAAATTACCAAACATCCACTGAACAAATCAATGTCTTTTAACTGGCCATTTGAGAGGAATGAGGTGTCTAGACTGGCCCACAGAATTCCTCTACCAAAATTGAAATGTCATTTTGTACTAAGGTAACAGAAAGAAGTCAGCAGCTTTTCTTTATTTTTTTCTTCTTTTCTCTCTCCAGGAATATTCCCTGTGTATACTCTATTTACATCTCCCCAAAGTTTATGTGAGAAATCAATGCCCAATGTTAGATTGTGGGAGTCTGGGTCTTTCAGAAATGATTAAGTCATGAGGACAGAGCCCATGTATGGAGCAAATGTCCATAGTGTCTGTGATGGATGATGAGATGCCTGTGGGTTAAGTAAAGCTATGATAACTAGTCATTGGCTATTGGTTGAAACTCTCCTTGGGAGACATGATACAATGTCTGCTCGCACCAGGGGCACCAATGAGAGAACAAAGTAATGATTACATCAAAATCCAGTTTGGCGAACCAATAAGTTTATTAGAATTATTTAAATCATATGCAGGAGGATGACTGAAGAGACACTTTCAGGAACATGGGTGACTAGAATACAGATACCTCATTAGAAAGCCAACTTGCTTGGAGGCAGCATAATGGTCTGAAAGTCTACTACTTACATTACCTTGAGGAGGGAGGTGTCTTATGAGTTGGTCAGTTTCAGGAGCTTCCTGAGACTTGTAAGTTGTTCACTTCCTGATGCGTAAGGATCTTTGCTTCAGGATAGAATGTTTCAACTCTGGGGAAATTAATACACAGCACTAGCATATATAACAATAACAAGTAAATATGAAAGAGATTTCTGCGGACAAATGGAAAGTTACGCTAGAGAAAGAGGACACAAGAAGGATTCCCCATAGGGCAAGCATTTGCAATATATATATGTATATATATACAATTAACACTGAAACAGCAGTAATTTCTAATGAGGCTTTAAACATCTGTATATTTAAATGAAAAAACATGCACATACATAAAAGGCAGAGCACTAGATAAGTTAGTTTACAGTATAATAGACCTTCATATTATCTGAAAAGTTATTTTAAAATACTGATTTATATTTATATTAGACTCCATTAAACAAAGAAGCCATCTCTTCATTTTTAGAAAAAGGTAATGTCTTAGTTACTTTTCTATTATCATGAATAGACACCATGACCAAGACAATTTATTAGAAGAGTTTATTGGAGCTTACAGTTTCATCTATGACCATTATAGCAGGGATCATAGTGGCAGTCAGGCATGATGGTGTAGCAGTGGTATCTGATCCATAAGCATGAGGCAGGGGGTGGGAGGAGACTGGGCTTGGTGAGTTTTTGAAACCTCAAAGTTCACCCCCAGTGACACACCTACTCTAACATGTCACACTTACTAATATTTCACAAAACAGTTCTACCAATTAGGGACCAGGCATATATATATATATATGTATATGTATATGTATATGTATATGTATATGTATATGTATATGTATATGTATATGTATATGTATATGTATATGTATATGTATATGTATATGTATATGTATATATAATATATATATATGCTTATGTCAACCATTGTCATTCATACCAGCATAGATGTATAATTAAAAGATTAATAATAGAAATACTCACTTAATTTTCAAGAATTGGTTGAATCAAATTATAGCAAAAAGAAAGAAAAACAAAAAAGTGAGAGAAATAGAAAAGGGCATTAATATGGACATATGCAAAATAGGGTGCATCAGTAATTATATTAAATGTAAATGGACTAAATATTTTGGTTGAAAGATCCACTTTGACTCCCCGTGTTAGAATAACAGAGCTCTATGTTCCTTGCGTGAGACACATCCTAAACATGAGGTTACAGAAACCTGAAAGTGTAAAGGATAAATACTGAACAAACCCCAGCAAGTAAGCTTACAAGCAACAGTGTAGCAAGATACATAAAAGAAATGTTTTGGCAAAAGAACTATTCCACCAGAAGATAAAATAATTTTAAATATGCTTGCTTGTAACAGCTAACTTTCAAAACGTATAAATCAAAAAGTTAGCTTAAAAAACTAGATAAGCCCAACAGAGCTGGATATTATCACTTGAGAACTTATTTTTTTAAGTGAACTAGTGAATATTAAGGACTTTTTGTTTGTTTGTTTTGTTTTTCGAGACAGGGTTTCTCTGTGTAGCCCTGGCTGTCCTGGAACTCGCTCTGTAGACCAGGCTGGCCTCGAACTCAGAAATCCGCCTGCCTCTGCCTCCCAAGTGCTGGGATTAAAGGCGTGCGCCACCACCGCCCGGCTGAATATTAAGGATTTAGAAGAAATAAGAAACACCTCTAATGAATCTGAGCAGTCTGACCTTTACACAATTTGACCAGACAGAAATCCATAAAAGACCCAAATATAAATCCTAAAACTTTAAAAAAATACAATGATTGAAATTTAAAACTTCGTGAATTTGTGATGGAAGATTAAATGCAGCTACAAAAATATGCAATTTTTGTGCAACAGGAGATAAATAAAGATCTACTTTCTTCAAAAAGTGCATTCTAAATGCACAGGAAACATTTACCTCATTAGTCCAACATCGAGTCAAAAAGTTAGGCAAAATTGTAAAACAAAGTATTAGAATGCACTTCTGATCGCAATGCAATTAAGTCGGAAATTAATAATGACAGTTAAAATACTTTTTAAAAAAATTGTGCATGGGGAACTATTAGGAACCTAGAGGGCACTGGATATTCTTTTTAAATAAATGGTAATAAAAATGAGACACATCAGAAACTGTGATACATAGCTCAGTCTCTAGTTAGATACAAACTCACGGCCCTCAACGGGCAGACTAGACGAGAATAGAAATCGGAGATAAGCAGCCTTCTGAAGCATTTAGAAAAGTACCCATTAAGTCAAAGAAGGAAAAAAATAATAAAGAGCAGAAATCAATAAAAACAGAAAGCCAGCTTACAATAGAGGAAGAAAAATCAACAAAACCTAAATTGCTTATTTGAAAAATTGATAAACTCAGAGCAAGATCCTTTGGGTACTGGGGAGAAAAAAAAAACAATAACAGAAAATTATTTGTAAAAAAGAGAAAAACTTTATCTCAGTGGAATTAAAAACTCTAGGTGAAGGACGCAAGCGAGAGGCGTACTTTATGGGAAGAATTCACACAGAGAGAAACAAAACATCTGAACACTTCAGCATTGATTTTTAAAAACTGAGCCTGTAATTAACTTTTCCACAAAGAAATCTGTAGACCCAGTGGTTTTCTCTGCTTAATTATCCCAAGTATTTAAGAAAGAAATCAGAATGACCTTCTCCCAACCTCTAATAAAAAATACAAAACAATGAAATACTTCTCTGTTCAGCTCTTTGAAGTTAATATGGCCTTGATGCAAATATGCACATATAAAAATCAGATGAGGAAATTACCAGGAAAAAAAATCAGAGGCCACTGGCTCTCATGGACCCAAATGCAAAGAAATAAGATAAAAATATTTAAACAAAATATTGAATCCAATACAACAGCGTATAATAAGAATTCTGCCATGAAACACGTTTTGTTTATTTCAAGAGCTTTATATTTGAAAAGAAACCACATGGATGAAATTCAGAACAGAAAGAGTAGAATTATCTGTTTGTAGTTTGAACCAGAAATGTCCCCCCACTGACTTATATGTTTGAATTCTTGGTCCCCAGTTGGTGGCGTTGTTTAGGAAGGTTAGAGACCCTTTAGGGGGTACAACTTTGCTGGAGAAAGTGTGTCACTGGCATGGGCTTTGGGGTTTGTGATGGTTTGTATATGGTCCAGGGAGTGGCACTATTAAGAGGTGTAGCCTTGTTGGAGGAGGTGTGTCACTGTGGGTGTAGGCTGTAAGACGCTCATCCTAGCTGCCTGGAAGTAGTCTAGCAACCTTCAGATGAAGATGTAGAACTCTCAGCTCCTCCTGCACCATGCCTGCCTGGATGCTGCCATGCTCCTGCCTTGATGATAATGGACTGAACCTGTGAACCTGTAAGCCAGCCCCAATTAAATGTTGTCCTTATAAGAGTTGCCTTGGTCATGGTGTCTGTTCTTAACAGTAAAACCCTAAGACAGAGTTCTATAGCCTGGCCCATTTCCTCTGTCTCTCTGTCTCTCCTTTGTCTCTTTGCATCTCTGTCTCTGCCTCCCTCTCTGTCTGTCTCTTCTCTTTCCTCCCTCTCTTCCTCCTTGCCTAACTTGCTCCTTCCTGTATACAGATGGAACACGACTCACCACTCAGCTTCTTAACTGTCATGCTGGCTTCAAACTCCTACTTCTATGACATCATGTAGTCCACCATGATGGACCACACAACCCTGGGGCTGTACGCAGCTCTGTCATCCCTGGCTTTTTTTGTGGGGAAGGGGGTCAGGGCACTCTATGACAGCAACAGAAAAATAATGCATAACCCAAGAGAGTTTAGGGGGAGCAATAAAGCTTGTTTTAAAACTCCAGTGGTTCCTTATAGAATAATCTTTGCAAAGGAGAAATACTTTTGATAAAGAGTAAGCTATTTTTAAAATTGCCTGTTGTGGTGGGACATTGAAAAATATCTGTGTGGGGTTTAGAATGGGTGGGGGCTGTGAATTATCACATTGACTGCTCAGATCTGTAGAAATCCCACCAGCTCTTGGGCACAAACCCTCTAGCGGCTTTCTCTGTCACCCAGTAACTACTGACCAGCTGAAGCCAGCTTTTTCCTGCTTCTTCTCTAGGGGTTTCCAGACTGCCACACATCCCCAGAGGTCTCCGTCTAGCTGAACAACGAGTAAGGGGTCTTTTTAACTTCCCTCCTATTTTCGTTTATTTTCCGTCCTGCTATAACATCTGCCCTGTGCGTGCACACATTTTAGACCCCTGAGATTCCATCACCTTCTTATAATTGTACTAGATACACACAGTTTTGAACTAAAACTTTACTGTCAGATTACAGATCCGGTTTTGGGACCTTCTTGGATCCAAGACCTAAGTGAACTAAGGAATAATGTCCTGGATTGGAAAACTCCATACTGTAAAAGTAAATCATTCTTGAGGCTAAGGAGATGACTCGGTTGACTATAGGCATGAGGACCTGAGTTCGGATCCCCACTATCCACAGAGGGCTGAGCATGGCAATGCTTCTGCGGAGGCCAAGACAAGCTCCTCCATGGAGCTCACTCAGCCACCAACCTCAAACAATTAGTGAGATGTAGGCTCAATGAGAGATGTTGTCTCAAAACACAAGGTGGAAGGTGATTAAGGAAGATGCCCACTGTCAACCTCTATGTGCATGGGTGATCACTCTCCCCAAACTGACCAACTAAAATGCCAGTGGTTGCTTTGACTTTACAGTCAACAAGCTGGTCCAGTCATTCCACGGACATGAGAAGGGCCAACACATGCTAGGACAATCTCAATCGTCAACAAGGCTGGAAGGTTTCTCCCGCCAGATGTGAAGACTTAGAATAAAGCTGTAGTGACCAAGGCAGTGAGGGACAGGACGGAGAGACACGTATTTCACAAGAGACCCTGAAGCCACTGAATGTGGCAGCGTGGTGAATGACAGGGGTGTCGTTCGGTGCAGAGGGAAGGGATGGCAATTTCAGAAGCTCATATTTCGTCTGTAGTCTCCCGGGAGTAAATGAGGGAAGGTTTGGGTGGCATGGCATGGCGCCGCCCAGTGCCTGGACGAGGTGCAGTATGGTATGGTGTGGTGCAGTGTGGTGTTGTGTGCTGCGTCAGGGTGTGGCACAGTACAGTGTGCTGTGGTGTGGTGTGGCATGGCGTAGTATAGTGTGGCTTGTGTGGCATTGCATGGCACATCAGGTGTGGTGTGGTACAGTGCCATGCAGTGTGGTGCGGGGCGGTGTGGTCTGGTATAGTGTGGTGTGCAGCATGGCGCGGTGCTTCATGGTGTGGTGCAGTGCACTGTGGTGGTGTGGCATGGTGCTATGCCATATGGACCTGCTATGGCAGCGCTCCTGAGGCTGAGGCAGAACGGAGATTCCAAGCGGCCCTGGGCTGCATGACAAAATCCATCTCAAAATACCTGAGAGCAGAAGGAAATGGAGAGAGGGAGGGAGACTTCGTCTTGACGTCCAAACTCTTTCTAGCTGGTATTTCTTTACTGAAGCATTCTAACAGATATAGTCTTAGTCACAACCCTGAACAAATCCAACAGGAATGCCAAATGAGTTTCCAGAATCCTCCATGCCCTGAGCATCTTTGTCCCCACATCCTCTATATTCCTAGATGCCAAGCTCCTCACTAACTTGAAGATCCCAGGTTAACTATTACTTTTCCCAGGATTCAGCCAATCCCCTGGCTCTGAACCACATGAATTGTCCCACCCCAACCCCAATGCCTATGCAGCAAATGCCAAAATCCGCACTTGGGCACCTCTCTGAATTTTGTGAGTCTGTCTCCAAGATATCTCCCTGGCTATAGCATCATCAGGACCAGAGCTGGTCCTTGCTTATCTCTGAACTCCCAACAAGAGTTTGCCTTTGATCTTAGGCATCATCACTCATGACTTGCTCCTCATCGTCTCTAAAAGGAGATTTTTTCCGAGCCATTGCTGATCTCTATGCTGGCTAGGTTCTATGCCAACTCAACACAAGCTAAAGTCATCTGAGAGGAGGGAGTCTCAATTGAGAATATGTCATAAAAATCAAGCTGCAGGCAAGCCTATGGGGCATTTTCTTCATTAATGGTTGATTAGGGAGGGCCCAAGCCCATTGTAGAGTGAGTGTGCCATCCCTGGGCTGGTGTTCAAGAGTTCTATAAGAAAGCAGGCTGAGCAAGCCATGGAGAGCAAGCCAATAAGCAGCACCCTTCCATGGCCTCTGCATCAGCTCCTGCCTCCAGGTTCCTGCCCTGCTTGAGTTCCTGTCCTGACTTCCTTTGATGATGGACAGTGATTTGGAAGCATAAATCAAATAAACCCTTTCCTCCCTGACTTGCTTGATCATGGTGTTTCATCAAAGTAATAGTAACCCCAACTGAGACAAGATACAGAGCACCTAACAGACAGATAAGTATTAAGGCGGTAAATAAAGTGTAAGTGACTAAATTTAGTAGTGTCACAGTTAGGCGATGTGGAAGGATAGCAATTATTCACCCCATGTGAGCAATGGATGAATAAGCCATGATTTTTCACCGTAGGCTGTCCTTTGGTGATGAACACTGATGTGGAAGTATAAGCCAAATAAACCCTTTTCTCCACAACTTGCTTTTGGCCATGGTGTTTTGTCATAGTAACACTAATCCCAAGACAGTCCCCAAGTAGCACTGGATCTAAAGCCAGAGTCAAGAGGCAGTGACCTTCTGAGCTCCTCCCAGCTCTGACAGTCTCAAGGCTGTCCAGTCAAGGAGCCTGTATGCAATGTCAAGGGGCCAGATGTAGATGCACTGTCGGTAGCCTGCACTTGATAAGAATCTAGAAAGTTCCTTTCCCCTACTTGTCCCCTTATCCAGTATAGATTTACTGGGCTGAAGTGGAAATTTCTGGTTTTTTGGAGACTCAGTTGTATCATGTGATGTTTTTCTGGAAACTCTCTTATGAGAGGATATTTCTGCTGAAGAAGACACACAGGAGAATGTTTTTGCTGAGAACAGGAAGAAGAAGAAGAAGAAGAAGAAGAAGAAGAAGAAGAAGAAGAAGAAGAAGAAGAAGAAGAAGAAGAAGAAGAAGAAGAAGAAGAAGAAGAAGAAACAGTGATGTTTTTCTAAAGCAGCCTGGAAAAAAAGGCACGGGACGTTTTGCTAGAACGGATGCTTGAGAGAGCATGTGATGTTTGGAAAGTATGTAAGCACACCTTGTGGTGGTTTGAATGAGAATGACCCCTCACGGGCTCATACCACTCACTGGTAGAGTTGGTCCCCAGCAATGGAACTGCTTGGAAAGGGTTGGAAGGTGTGGCCTTGTTTGGGGGAGGTGCATCACAATAGCTGGCTTTGTGGTTTCAATAGATTTGTGCCATTCCCAGTTAAGCCTCTGCCTCCTTCTTGTAGATCAAGATGTGAGATGTGAGCTCTCCGCTGTTCCTGCCGTCTTACCTTAGCTCCACCACCATGGGCTCTAACCCTCTGGGACTGTAAGGCCCATTCAACATTTCCTCTTTTAAGTTGCCTTGGTCCTGGTGTTGTATCACAGCAGTGGAAACATAACTAATACACAACCCCATGTGCAGGGACATATATACAACAGACATGCGCAGAAGATCAGAGGTGACAGAGAGTATAAAGAAACGTTTAGACATCCGGCTTAGCCGAGGACACAGTGAAGGAGCCAAGGGGCAGGGAGAAGCCACACTGAGTGCTGTATGAACAAGGCAGTGGAGAGCACTCGGAAGACAACAGGGAGCCACCGAAAACTCTAGGAAAGAGACACCTGGGTTTTCCTGTCAGCGCTCTGACTGTGAAGTTAGACATAGGGCAAGATTCAAGTTAAAGGGAGGATGATGGAGATCAACACAGCAGAGATCTGGGGGTGCAAAGAGCAAGGCGGTTATCAGAATTTAGGGAACTGCCTGAGTGTGTCAGTTACTGGTATATCCTGGGCAAATACAGGCATTCTCAGACAATCAGCCTCTCTCTCCCTCTCCCTCTCCCTCTCCCCCTTCCCCCCCCCCCCCCCCCCCCCCCCCCCCTCCCCCCCCCCCCCCCTCTCCCTCTCCCTCTCCCTCTCCCTCTCCCTCTCCCTCTTCCTCTCCTTCTCCTTCTCCCTCTCCTCCCTCTCCTGCTCTCCCTCTCTCCCTCCCTCCCTCTTTCCCTCTCTCCCTCTCCCCTCTCTTTCCCCCTCTCTCCCCTCTCTTTCCCCCTCTCTCCCCCTTCCCCCCTCCCCTCTCTCCCCTCTCTCCCCCTTCCCCTCTCCCCTCTCCCCCCTCTCTCACCCTCTCCCCCCTCTCTACCCCCTTTCTCTCCCTCTCCCCCTCTCCTCTCTCCTCCCTCCCCCCTCTCTCCCCCCTCTCTCCCCCTCTCCCTCTCCCCTTCTCTCCCCCTCTTCTTCTCTCTCCCCCTCTCCCAATCTCTCCCTCTTTCCCTTTCTCCCTCTCTCTCCCTCCCCTCTCCCCTCTCTCCCCTCTCTTCCCTTTACCCCCTCTTCCTCTCTCCCCCTCTCTCCCTCTCCCCTCTCTCCCTCTCTCCATCTCTCCCTCTCTCTTCCTCTCCCCCTCTCTCTCCCCTCTCTCCCTCTTTCTCCCCCTCCCTCCCTCTGTTCCCTCTCTCCCCTCTCTCTGTCTTTTTGTCTCTCTCCTTACTCCTTTCTCTCCTCTCTCTCCTCTTTCTGTCTCTCTCTCTCTTTCTCTCTCCTCTCCCCTCTCTCCTCTTTCTCTGTAACACATACATCTACATACAAACACACCCAATTCTAACATGCTAACCCTGGATGTCATCCAAAGAAGAGCTTCAGATCACTGCCATGTGAGTTCAGAACATGCTCTGTCATGCGAAGTCAAGCAGATGTACCACCATTGCAGGACATCTCAGAGCCTTTGGGGCCTGACTGTCAACTTGCTTAAAAGGAACACAGCAGAGGACAATGCTGAACTTCAGCGGCTTGTGGGCCACTCCCCTCCCCAGCTCCTGCCAGCTCCTCCCTGTAGGAGAGCTGACTTCACTCAAGCCAGCATCAGTCTTGTAAATGCCAAGGTACCTCTTCTCAGCCTCTCCAATGCTATCCTCAGCTCCAACGCATCATCATCTCCTTCCTGCATTTTTTTCATCACCTCCGAGCTCAGCCCACACTCCCACTCCTGCTTCTGCTCGGCTCTCTCAACAGCCAGTGCTAAGTTATACTTGTCCCCTCTCTGATAAAGCCACCCATTGTTGGCCCCTCTCCCAGTCTACATAGCAACCATAGGACTCCTCCTGGATCCTACCCATTGTCCTGACACTCTCTCTACTCCATGCAATGAGCCACACTGTCCGGCTGCCCCGTAAGTCCCCCAGGCTCTGCACTTCAGTTCCCTCTGCCAAGAACCTCGTCCCCGGATCCCTATGGACCAACCGCTTCCCATCACTCAGGTTGCCACAGATAAAAGGGTTTTGCTTCTTGTTTTAACACATCTCCATCATCCACACCGGAGACAGGCACCTGGCAGGGGTTCAGGAAGGACTGAGAGAATGGATTTATATTTGACTAGCTTGGAGCCAAAACACTCAATTTCGGGACCATGCTTGGCGGGAGAAATTCGATGGCTTTTGCTTCTTCTTGCTGCCAACCAGATGAGGAGGGGGCAAAAAAAACCTTGCAACTTATTTCCTTATTCTTCCCTTTGTGATGCAGAAACTATTACCTCCTGTTGTTTCTCATTTGGGGGGCACAAAGCCAAACACTGCAGGTTCCTTCAAAGCTCTGTCAGTGACTGGGAAGTGACAGAAGGTAAGACACAGCCCTGGTCTGCTGGTATCTCTGATACAGAGCTCAATAAATGCTGAAGGAACCAAAGCAAATTAGAGAAGAGAAGGGGAGATGGGAAGGATGCAGGAAGGGAGGGAGGGATGGAGGAAGAGAGGAAGAGAAAGATGGAAGGAGGGAAGGAGGGAGGGAGGGAAGGAAGGAAAGGAAAGGGGAGAAGAGAGGGGGAATGCAGGGAAGCACTTGAGGAGAATAGAAAAAGAACTGGCCTTCCAAGCTACAAAATATTGCTAATTGTTTTGTGTCTAGTCTTATCCTCAGCCCTCCTGGCTCCATACCACCCACCAACCCTTAGTGTCTTCTACATGCCCTCTTAGAGCTCAGTCTCCATCCCAGAGAAGCCCTGGAAACAAGAGGAAATACTCAGGGTTCATCCAGGCTGGATTCTATATAAATCAGTGATTTGAGCCAAAGTTGAGGTATCACCAGCCTCTCATCCTGACCCCAGCTCTGTCTTGAAGGTGATCCTGCCAATCAAGGCATCTCAGGGTTGTCACGCATTGTCCACAGCTCTATGTGTTCATCTATGAGGAGGTTCTATTCATTTCTTCTTTTAAAAGTCATTCCAGGTGATGACCAGATGAATGAAGTCACTGGCACTCACCGTGTAAGCCAGACAACCTGAATTAGACCCCAGAACCTGTGTAAAAGAAAGAACCAACCCCACAAAGTTGCCCTCTGACACACACAACCCCACATATGCACCACAATATATACATGCACATGTATAGACATGCACATGTACACACATGGGCACAAGCATACACACATGCACACACATGCACATATGCACACATGTGCACCACAGTAAACACATGCACATATACACACATGCACACACACACATGCACACGTGTGTACATACATGGGCACAAGCACACATGCATGCACACACACATGCACATGCACACACATGCACACTCACACATGTGCGCACACACATGTATACACATATATACACATATGGGCACAAGCACACACATACAAACAATAAATAAAACTAAATGTTTTAAAGCCATTTCAAGAGCTGAAAACACAGGATACTTATGTGTCTCTTCAAGTTTACAACAAAGAAAATCTCCCCTCACCCCCCTACCCCAACCTCTAAGCCTTGGTGACCACTTTCAGCATGAGGTAGGGAATACTTCTGCACAGGTTTGTTGTCAGGCTAAAATAAGTGGCTGTCAACCTTGGCTGCACCTTACAGTCACCCAGGGAGGCCCAACCATTCCTGACAAGGCTGCTTTTAGCTCTAGACCAGCCATGTGGCCCTCAGCAATGGGACCCTAGCCAAATTTCAGATCCAGTGGGTTTAGCTGAATATCATTTTTAAGCACACAGTATCTACTAACAAATGTTCCCTCATCCTGGCTCTGGGAGAGCTTGTCCCTTGCGTGTCCTGAGACCTTAGCCTATTATTATATAAAAATGAATGCAAATGCTTTTCAAAAATCAAGTAATACATAACAACACAGAGCTAGGCAGAATATATGCAAAATATATGCAAATCATTTGCTGATTATGCAAATGACCTCGTGGCCCTCCTAACTATCTCATGGGCTTGCATAAGGCCCCAAGAAGGTTTCGCTTGACATAATTGTCTTAAATGATAGAAACATAGAAAGTTCTCGTCTCAACAGCAGATGTTCCTGAAACCAGGCAGCGACTCTGAGTGGGAGGAAGACAGAATTGCCCAACAGAGAAGAAATCATGTTCATTTTGTTCTAATCAGGAAATAGATCATCTTATGGGTTTTAATTATCTCAGAATTAGGTGTGACCTCTTCCTGCACCAAGAAACACCTCTAAAATTATCATTTTTGCTTTATTTCTCTGTTGTTGGTGGTGGTGGTGATGAGGATGATAATTTTAGATAGGTTTGTGTTATGTACTCTAGCTGGCCTCGAACTCACAACCCTACTAACTCTGCCCCTGCTGTCTGAGATTGTATTGTGCACCACCATGCCTGGGCAGGAGTAGATTATAAATGCTGACAACACAAGGCGTTTTTACCTTGTTTTTAATATGGCTTGGGAGGCATGTGAGAGACATTATTAATGGAACCTCAACGGCATCATAAGAAACGTTATTGTTCTCATCTTTCGGAGAGACGGGAGCACGCTCATGGGAATAGAACACTCATCCACAATCCTTGGCTTGGCCGTGGCAGGGCTCACAGCTGGATCCACATCTGTGTTGGCAAAGAAGACTCAGTTACTCTTTGCATTCATTTGTGGTGCAGGAGGAGCTGAAAGTTCTGCATCTTCATCTGAAGGCTGCTAGGAGAAGACTGGTTTCCAGGCAGCTAGGATGAGGGTGAGCCACTCAGTGGACATTTCTCTTCTTTAATATTGTTTACATTTTGTTTGCTCATTTGTTTATTTGTGTGTGTGAGAGAGCAGGGGTGTGTGCATACACCACTGCACCCATGTGACAGTCAGAGGACAACTTGCAGGGGTCGGCTTCCTCCTCCTGCCATGCTGGTCAGAGAGACTGAGCTCACATTGTCAGGTTTGGTGAAGCCTTGACATTAGTCACATGCCCCCCACCCCCCCACCCCGGTCCCATGGGATGCTCCCAACTGGGGGAGAGACCACAATTGACAATATGACAAGATGTGCGTGCAGATTAGCAATGAGTAACTGTTAAAATAACTATATGCCATGGAATATCTTCAACGCACTGGAACATTATTTACTGTTTCCGTTTAACTAGAGGTTCTGTTTGTGATCTTGCATCTCTATCTGGGAGATTCCTGGCAATATCTGCAGACATTTTTGGCATCTCATAGTAGGGGGCAGGCATGTTCCAGGCAAAGGAAAGCCCTACCCAACCACATGTCAGTGCTGAGGTCAAGAACCTCTGCAATAAATATCCACGTGACAGTGTGGGATGGTATGGTGGTTCGTATATGCTCAGCCCAGAGAATGGCACTATTAGAAGGTGTGGCCTTGTTGGAGTAGGTGTGGCCTTGCTGGAGTAGGTGTGGCCTTGCTGGAGTAGGTGTGTCACTGTGGGTGTAGGCTTAAGACCCTCATCCTAGCTGCCTGGAAGCTAGTATTCAGCTAGCAGCCTTCAGATGAAGATGTAGAACTCTCAGCTCCTCCTGCACCATGCCTGCCTGAATGCTGCCATGCCACCTTGATGATAATGGACTGAACCTCTGAACCTGTAAGAAAGCCCCAATTAAATGTTGTCCTTTATAAGAATTGCCTTGGTCACGGTGTCTGTTTACAGTAGTAAAACCCTAACTAAGACATATGGGCAGAATTTTATGCCTCAGCATGGGTTCAATTTCAGCCCCCCCCCATAAACATGTCCCAAGACCTAACCCCAGTACCCGTGAGTGTGAGTGTAACTGAAGTTTGTAGTCCCATTTGACATGGCTTCAGAGGTGCATGCTTGTTGACATCACTGTTCCAGATCCCAGGGGCTCGAATGCGTTCATTTTTGATGGTGTGTAGGCCTCTTTCACGAACCTGTTGACATGCTCGGCTGCGGGTTGGCATTTCCAGTTATTATTGTCCTTGTTTTGTTTCGTTTGCCAAATTCAGTTATTGCCAACAGTGCATGGGTGAAGCACAGTACAAGTCTGCACTGTGGAAGAATTGCTCCAGAGTTCTGTTGTGCAGAACTTTCTCAGGGATTTGAGAATCACAGCAGAAAAGAGTGAAGTCGGTCTCATGGTTCTGTGGTCAGCACCGCTTTTCTTTTGCTTTGCTTTGCTTTGTTCTGTGTCCAAAATAGAAGATAAAATATCAGGGTGCATTACAGAGTATTGCCTCTAAAAACTTTTATTTCAGTTACAGATATGCATGTGCTTGTCAGATAGCACCATAGTGTGTGTGTGTGTGTGTGTGTGTGTGTGTGTGTGTGTGTGTTACTTCCAGACACAGCCACTATAAGACACACAAAAAAGAAAAATATCAAAGAACCAATCCTCCATGGCCCGACTGCTCAGTGTGGTCAGGAGACCTGTAGGGGTATTGCATGGGGGCTGATAAGAGATGCGGAATCTCGGGCTCCATCCTAGACCTGCTAGAGCAGAACCCATATTTTCTTTGTGTGTATTTGTGCGCTGGTTCGTTTGTTTGCTTACAGGGCTGGAATGGAACCCAGGTTTTGTGCATGCTAGGCAAGTCCTCCAACCATGCATTCCCAGCAATCTAACCAGACCTCCGGATTCTTCATCTGCCCATTCAAGTCCTACAAACAAATCTCTAGAAACAGACCAGCGAGAGCAATTGTCTGCCACAGAAAACATCTATGTTTCTTTCCTTTTGCTAAGGATTTTTCACAGTGCGATCCAAGCAGGATACTCCAAGGAGTCCCCTCAAAGATCTGCTTTCCATTTGTCAAAGGATGGCTAGATCAAAACATCCCGCAAGCTGGCTTTAATGAACTCAACTGTCATCCCAGCCACAGGGAGGTCACTGCAGGAGGAATATTAGCTCAAGGGCAGCCTGGGATACACAGTGAGACTCTGTTGTTTGGTTGGTAGACTTAAGAAAAAAATTAAGAGACTGGAGCTGTAGCTCAGTTGCTAGAGTGGGTACCTAGGTTCTACCTCAGTATCTCATAAACCAGACGTGGCTCATGTCTGCAGTCCCAGCACTCCTGAGGTGGAAACAAGGTGATCAGTTTAGGGACATCCTTACTTGTGTAGTTCCAGGCCAACCTGGACTACTACATGAGACCCTGTCTCAAAATAATAAAATAAAATAAAGTTTAAAAAAAAAAAAAAACATTCTGAGATAGTTTGGGAGAATGACTTTTTTTTTTTTTAAATCACAGGCCCTCTTTGCTGCTTTTTGTGAGTCTGACATTCACTGACTTGCTGAGGAAGCATGGGAGGCCAGGTCTATGGTCTTCAAGTGCAAGTAAGGTGAGCAAGGCTTGACTCAAGAGTTCAGACAAGGAACGGCTGTGCTCCGACATTGGAAGGCAGCTAGTCCCAGGGTCTGTTTCAGCCCTCCCTGGCTAACAGGGTGCTCTCCTAGAGCTAAGAGCCTCCGCAGCCCTTCTCAGCTTCCTGGCTGGAGCAGCCATACTCTGAGATGCAAACTTTAATTCGATATTTTCCACTGGAGTAACCAAGGCGTTTCTGAGCACTGCTTTGCAGAAGTCATGCTGTGTCCCTGGCCCTCTGCTCTCCACTCAAGCACTTGCCGCCTTTGCCTGGGGTTTCATCACCTTGCAGACAGCTTCTGCAGAATCCCTGCAGTCGGGAGCTCCGCCACTGGGTGCTGACAGCCACCACTGCTGAGTAACTGTCAGGAGCCTGCCACTGTGCAGGGACTCACTCCCCACCTCAGACAGACACAATTGGTCACACTGAGGGCTAGCGAATCAGTATTCTGAAATACACTGTGCCTCTGTTAGGACATGGTGAAGGGATGGCTTCAGGTCATTATGTGGAGCAGCCTGTGTGCTGTGTGGGCAAACATGGCTGTTTTCCCTGGTGACGGGGGAGGGGAGAATAAAAATAAAAATGTACTGTCTTTCTTATCGAAGAGTTAAATGAAGCAAAACACCATTTAAAGTGCTATAAAGAAGTTGCCTGGTAGAAATTCAAATTCCTCCAGGGTCAGCACTTCTCATAATCAAAATGGATGCTTAAGTTCTTTCTCCCTAGAAACCACACTGCTTTGAATTAGCCAATCAGGTAAAAAGGTGAGGCCTAGCCCCGACCAATCAGAGTGAGGCACAGGACCCTTTTGCTTTAGGAATTAAAAGAACGGTGGGATCCCACTGGGTGTGCTTATTTGATGAATCAAGGTGATTCACACCCTTCTACAGAAATGATCCTCTGTCCTGCTGAACCACTTTAAATTGTGTGGTCAATTTCTTAAGACTCCAGACTCACTTCCTACATGTATGGATAATTGCATTAGTTTCGTTTACAACTGTGAAATACCCTGGCAAATGGAACCTTAGTGAGAAATATTATTGGGTTCACAATTCTAGACTGCAGGGCATCCTGGCAGGGAAGTCACATGATACCCATACTCAGAAGACAGAAGGAACACATGTACTAATGTATACATGCTGGTCCTCGGCTCCTTTTTTTTTTTTTTCCCAGTCTAGGACCCAAGCGTAGGGAATGACTCCACCAATGGTGGGTTGTCTTTCAACGCTAATGAAGATAATCCCTCTCAGAAATTCCCTGAGGCCCTTCTCCTTGGTGATACTAGATTGTGTCAAGTTGACAAGTAAAACTAACCTCCCTAAGATGGCAATCAGCAAATTGTATCAGGACTGATAAGGGACAGGAGGATGAAAAGGGTTATTCCTTGTGTAGAGAGAAATCTGCAGGCCTGTTGTTGGCAGCTTAGCATCTATGCTTCATTTGTTCTGAGTTAGCACCACTGCAGCTCAAATGTCCCTGGGGGAAGTTGAAGGTTGGCGGTGACAGAAATTGGCATGGCTCATCATTTCAAGAAGTGCCTAAGCCCAAAAGGTCACAGAAGGGGAGAAGAACAGGAAAGACAACAGTGGAAAACAGACATCAAGAGTCTCAGAAATGTTAAGCTGACCACCTGACCAGAGGGGTGAGCCAAGACCCTGAATGACTGATGGCTACTCCCTTCTCCAGATATAAACATATATCTGCTGGCTAAAAATTAGGCACAAGTCAGATATCTATTACATTAATCCACCATCTTTCCTGATTATCAGCTCTCTGAATGAAGAATAGTTTTAAGATTTGATTCCTGAGATCTGGGGACAGAGCTCAGTGGGAAAGCGTACTTCTCCTATAAGTATTGGGACCTAATTTCAAATCCCCAGTGGTCACATAAAAAGCTGGGCATAGCTGTACATGCCCATAACCCCAGGATTGCGGCAGGCAGGGGATTCTGAGAGATCTCTGGCCAGCCAACAGCGTAAATGACAAGCTTCCAGTTTAGTGATGGGCCCTATCTCAAGGCAATCTGTCATAGAGTGACAGAAGAGGATACTCACTCAGTTTCTGAAGAAGCACACATGGGTGTGCGTGCGTGCATGCGTGCGTGTGTGTGTGTGTGTGTGTGTGTGTGTGTGTGCGCGCGCGCGCACGCGCGCACACACACACACACACACACGGGGGGTGGGGGGAGAGAGAGAGAGAGAGAGAGAGAGAGAGGCCAGTTAATATTTAAATAATAGCCAAAAGTAAACAATGATGTTACCTGTTGGAAAAAGTGCCCAGACATTGTGCACAGCTGATATCATGATGAAAGTACCATTTGTGTCTTAGAATCTAACTTGTAGTCAGAAGCACCTGCCAAAATGAAGACGAAGACCTAATTGATTGAAGTCCATAAATTCTGATTTTTGGCTTCTGGCTAACTATTTTTGATAACAAAGATGTGTCAACTCAGGATGCAGTTTTTGTGCTTAAAACTTCTACCTGAGAAAGTCTATGATTGCGTGGGGTTCTCAAACACCCAGTGTAAGGTACCAGATGGCTAATAAAGACGTTTTATTGGCTTGAACTCATCTCCATGAAGTCTCCTCTGGTAGATAACTCAATTACTGGAGGCCCCATCGAGATGTCCAAAGACCAAACCTTGAGATACCAGGGACCTCAGAGCTCATCAGAGCAGAAAAGACTGTAGTGGTCAAGGGACTTCTAGAACATGTACAACATGAGATGTTCCAGGGACCCAGGACTCCCTTTGATCAATTGCTGCCTAATGCCTCAGAGGTATCTGACACCTCCACACCAATAGGGAACAAAATTGGAAGTCACCTGGTGTGTCACCTCTGGAGTTAAGTCTGATTAAGATAACCTTCTGTTTAGAACACAAAGAAGATTGACATACTGCTGATTCAGTGTCCAGGATCCATGTGAGATGTCCCCAGGCTCCCTTGGACTGTTCAGGTGTAAGAATGTATGATGCTCACTTCTGATTGTCTTTACTATGTGTCTCTCTGCACGACTGACTCTCTTTCTGCTTCTGTCTGGATACAATGGATTTTCCTTTCTGTCTGACCTGACTGGGAGTCAACACTGACCAAGGTAAGAAGGCTCAAGACAGTTTTTATCAGGCCCTTTTTAGGAAGACTGAAGCTGGCTTCTAAAAAACCCACCATATGAGGTAAATGAGGTCATGCAAGAGCCCCAAAAATCACCCACTGGGTTCCTGGAATGCTCACCAGGTGTTCATCCACAGAGACCCAGACACACCGGAAAACCAGGAACCAGCATTGCTTCTGTTAAGCAGTTGGCCCTAGATGTTAGAAAGAAACTTCAGAAGTGAAAAGGATTTGAAAAATGTAAATAGGTACCAGTTATTAGATATTCCTCAAAAGTTAACAATAGCCCCGGCTCTGTAGAAGAAAAGCAAGACAGAAGATGAAAGAAATCTCAGAAGAGAAGCCAGAGATACCAGTGGGGAAAAAAGAAAAAAGAATTGATGTGTTGTCTTATGTAAGTGATTGATTACAAAGGGGCCCAGGCACCCCAAAAGAGACCAGAGGCCTGACTGTCCAAAAGACTTAATCCTGTTTCTACTGGTTGGCTGCCTTGATGTTCTTGAGGTGTCTGGAACAAATCCCTAATATCTTTTGGCTTTCTGTTCCTTAAAGGAGGCATAAGGCAGAAATGTAAGGTTCAGAGCACTTGGCCCTGGTCTTTCTGGAGTCTCGGCAGAGAATCTCACGAGGCCACTATTGACTTCATCTCTGGCCGGGGACCCTTCCCTTCCGAGTTTGAGAGCTCTCTGCCATCTCTAAATCCAGCCAGCTCTGGTTTCTTTGTTGGTTGTTCTTTAAAATTAATCCGTTCTTTAAGCTCCTGTATCTTGATCTTTGATCTTATCATATAAAGCATTAATCAAGCTGGCACTTTCAACAGTCTCCTGGAGATATACTTAGTGCTGAATTTGGGCTTACCTGAGTCAGGAGAGCAAGAAGCAATAACAAGTGGCTTTAGGACAACATTCAAAAGAGCCCTGGATTGTCACTGCAGGATGTGAGTAGCAAGCATGACAGCCACAGGCCACTGGGACCCCCACTGCTTTGTCACTTTATGACTCAAAAGTTCTTTTCTACAAAGACTCCCATGCTAAACTTTTAGTGTCACAGAGGAAGTTCAGCTATTCCTCTGCCACCTCCCAGGAATCCTCTGTCTTCCCTAATTTCCAATCAACAGCTTCTTCAGGCTACCAGACTTCCAGTAATAGGCTAAGATGACTCCCACTTTCCATTATTCAGTTTATGTTCAGAAGGAGAAAGACATCTGTCCATGTTATCCACAGTGTTTCTCTCCAGGGGATAGATCCCACTAGGCTTATGGTACACACTCAGACTGAAACAGGGAGAAAATAGGCCATGCCACCATAGTAGTTCAAAAGAGGGACTGTCCTGAATAGCTCTCTATTGCTGTGATGAATCACTGTCCAAAAACAACCTGGGGAGAAAAGGGTTTATTTGGCTTATAGGTCATTGAGGAGAACCAAGGCAGAAATTCAAGGCAGGAACCTGAGAGGTAAGAACTTAAGCAGAGACCATGTGGAGGAACACTGGTTACCAGCTTGTTCAGTAGCCTTTCTTACACAGTCTGGGCCTGCCTGCCTAGGGAATGGCGCCACCAACTGTGGACTGTGCCCTTCTACAGCAATCAGCAATCAGGAAAATTCCCCAGAGACATGCCCACTCATCAACTGATAGAAGCAATTCCTCAGCTGAGATTCCCCTCCCCATGTATGCATAGGCTTGTGTCTAGGGAATGGCACCACCAACAGTGGACTATGCCCTCCTACATTCATCAGCATTCAAGAAAATTCCCCAGAGACATGCCCACTCATCAACTGATGGAAGCAATTTCTTTAACTGAGATTCCCTCTCCCCATATATGAGTAGGCTTGTATCAAGTTAACAGAAACTCTGACAGAGACCCTTAGTTCAGTCCATGGGGAAAGCCGAGCAGAGGAGCATCATGGGTAAAGGCACATTCTCATCCTACTGGCCTGCCTCCAATGTAGACAGAGCGTGTGCCACTCTGGGCTAGAATCAGATGAGAAAATTAGGGCTCCAGTTTACATTTTTATTCAAATATTATATCTAACACCTGGGAGTCTAGAAAGAGAGCCTGTGTCTTCAAATCCTGGCTCCAGGCTTACTTCCTTTTTTCAGTGTGTGTTTGTGTGTGTGTGTGTGTGTGTGTGTGTGTGTGTGTATGCCCGCGCGCGCACATGTGTGTGTGTGTGTATATATATATCATAGGGTGCATTTGCCCTTGTATGCAAATGTGGAAAGAAGAAGTCAACATGAGGTGCCTTTACTTTCTCTACACCTTATTTTTTGGAGACAGAGTCTCTCACTGTCTTAGTCAGGGTTTCTATTCCTGCACAAAACATCATGACTAAGAAGCAAGTTGGGGAGGAAAGGGTTTATTCAGCTCACACTTCCACATTGCTGTTCATCACCAAAGGAAGTCAGGACAGGAATTCACACAGGGTAGGAACTTGGAAGCAGGAGCTGATGCAGAGGCCATGGAGGGATGCTGCTTACTGGCTTGCTCAGCTTGCTTTCTTATAGAATCCAGGAACACCAACCCAGGGATGGCTCCACCCACAATAACCCCTCCCTCCCTCTTTGATCACTAAGTGAGAAAATACCTTACAGCTGGATCTCTCATGGAGGCATTTCCTCAAGGGAGGCTCCCTTCTCTGTGATAACTCCAGCTTGTGTCAAGTGGACACACAAAACCAGCCGGTACACTCACTGAACCAATACTTCAGCATCTCCTCTACACTGCGGTCAGAGAGCCCTCAGGATCCACCCACTTCAGTCTTGCCCCACTCCTGGGGTTAGAGTCATGTGCTCCCACATCCAGCTTTTACATGGACGCTGAGGATTTGAACTCTTGCCCTGGTGCTTAAGCAGTAAACATTTAAACCATGGAGCCATTTCCCCAGCTCTCTCTTAATAAATGGAGCATGACCTACTGGAACAAGGAATGCCCCTCTACTTTGGAGACTCCAGGAATATATTCTCCCATCAGAGCAGTCAGCTTGGGCAGTGGTCCAAAGATCTGGCTCCTCTCAAACAGACCATCCCCCATGACCACCCTCTCATTTATTAGACATGTGATAAAATTCATACATCCTTCTAAACTTGTTTTTTTCTGTAAGTGGAGAATAACACATAAACCCACAATAGTCCCCTTATCTATCATTCATACCTCTTTCTCCGGACCTGGTCTCCCTCATCTGGCAAGAATATATACATTTATTTTTCTCGGGAATTCTGCTGCTGCCTCACTCTCACACCATGTGTTTCTGTGGGTTAACTCCACCCACAGCTCCATATGTGAGCAGGTGACCAAAGCTTGACCAATCAAAGCATTCCCCGCATAGCTGTCCTCAGTCATTGGTCCAGAGAACACAAGAGGATCTGAACTGTGGACACGGAGTAAAACACTGAGAAAGAGAACATCTCCAGTCTACAAGCGGGCTGAGCATGTGACTAGTAGCCTTTTAACTCAATAGGCATTCATCGAGAAAGGTACTTGAACGTAAAGACAATCCGGAAGAGGACGAAGACGGGAAAAGACATGACCGGAAGAGGACAAAGACGGGAAAAGACATGAGTTAAATGATAAGATCTCAGCCCTTGCCCAGCCATGTCTCCCTTCCCTGGACTTGCTGGTTCTTGAGCCAACAAATTCTCTCCTCAAGCTATGGTGCCCTGTCCTGTTACCTGTAACCAACATCCTAAAGTGTCATCTGCTGTGCTTGTTAAACAGGATGTATTGAGATGTCATTTCTCGTGATGATAACTATTGATTGGCAACTTGGCGGGAGCTAGAATCACCTAGGACACATACTTCTGGGGATGTCTGCAAGGGAGTTTCTGGGTTAGGCTACCTGAGGTGGGGAGATGTATCCTAAACCCTGGGCAACACCATCCCTGTGAGGCTGGACTGAGTAAAATGGACTAAGCAAGCTGAGCACCGGCATTCCTCTCTCTCCCCCTCTCCCTCCCCCACATCCATCTCCACCTTGCCCTCTCCCTCCCCCACATCCATCTCCACCTCCCTCTTTTTCTCCCCTACATTTCCACCTCCCCTCTCCCTCCCCCACATCCATCTCCACCTCCACCTCCACCTCCCCCTCTTCCTCCCATACCTACCCCCTTCCTCCCCCACCTCCCCCTCTCCCTCTCCCACATCCATCTCCCCCTCTCCCTCTTCCCTCTCCCTCTCCCACATCTATCCCCCTCCCCCTCTATTCCCCACATCTATCCCTACCTTCACCTCCCCTCCCCCATACTTATTCTTTAAGATACGCAAGTAAGCCTTCCCTTTTAAGTTGCCACCATGATAAATTCTGACACAGAGGCCAGAAAAGTAGTCAATATACCCATAGCACAAAGCCTGGCAGCCAGCAAATGCTCTTTCTATTTGCCCATTGCTGGTCCCACCCTCCTCCCTCCCCTTCAGACACTTAGCCAATTAAGCAGTCTTGACATTGGAGGGGGGGGCTGCTCACTTGGCCTCCTACACTCCATCCCTCTCTTCTCTCTGCCTCTCAGTACCCTCTGCAGACGCCCGAATGCAGATAGCTTGAGAATGACAGAGGGGAAACTGAGGCAGGAAGATGGAGGCTTGTCTTGGTGGAAAAGTCATAGGAGGACAAGAGGACCTCCACTTAGGTAGAGACCCAGGACTTCTCAAGAATGTACATACTCTGAGAATACAGTGGAATCCAGAAGAGAATACGGATAGAGACTGAGTAAGCCCAAGTGATTTACGGACCTCCAGGTCTCCAGCGTCTGGAGGATCACTCTTGGTACATGCAGGTACCCACATCTCCCAGGGATCAGAGGGCTTGCATCAACCTCCTTCATCTAGCAGGGTTGAGGGGGTGGGACTGAACAGCCTCTCTGGATTCTCTGCTGCCTCTGTCCCTCACATGCCTGCTCAGGTGCGTCCGAAGAAGTGTGTACCAAGGATAGATGTTGTCAGTGGCAGTGAGGGGAGGCAGTGGGACTGGCCCGGCTCTATTTCTGTTCCTCCTTCCTGATCAGAATCAAGTTCCTCTCATGTGCCCACTTCTTCAGTGGCTTCCATCCCTCCCAATCCCTTGTCCTATCTCCTTCCTTCTTCATTTGCTTTGGCTGAAATGACGTTTCCATGGTCTAGAGGGTTTTTCTGGAACCGCATCCAGGATGTCTTGGATGCCTCCCAACACCTCTGTACACAGCCAAGCCTCTGTGTGGTTCAGTTGGGGAGGATTTGCAGCTTTAACCTTTACAACATCACCCTTGAGCTACGAGGGTGGCATCCCACAGGTAGAGACCCAGGACTTCTTGAGAATGTACACACTCTGAGAACACAGTGGAGTGTGGTCTACTGTCGGTGACTGCTTCATGAGGAGAAATCCCCAGTCGTCTTTGCAAGTGGGATGTATAATTTACCATCAGAACGTTTTCAAGGCCAGGCCAAAACTGTAATAACCCTTTGCCTGTAATAAAACCCCTAACTAGATCCTTTGGTCTTGCCTCCTCTACTTCCTACCTGTTTTTCTTATAAGAACGTGTGTGTGTGTGTGTGTGTGTGTGTGTGTGTGTGTGTGTGCACGCGCACGCAAGCGCACAAATGTGTAAGTATGGACAGAGAGAGAAGGGGAGAAAGAGAGGAGAGAGAGAGAGAGAGAGAGAGAGAGAGAGAGTCTCATTATCATATAGCCCAGATATAGTCCAAGCTGGCTTCAACTTTCTATGTAGCCAAGGTTAGCCTTGAGCTTCTAATCCTCCTGCCTCCATCTCTTAAGTGCTGGGATGAATAGGCCTGTAACATCTGCTTGGTTTTCTGCAGTGCTGGGAGTGGAATCCAGGGTTTCTTGAATGCCAAACCAACCTCATAAGGATTTCCTAATAAATCACTTGGAAGTACGTCTTCATGTCTAGTACGTTCCTGAGAGGCATCACATGGCCGCCGGGCGCCTGTTCAGTTTCTTCTGTCAAGACTTATGCTCCTCCCACTTCTACTTCAATGACTGAGTCTGGCCAATCAGCTTGTTTCTCACTACTCAAGGCCCCAGCGATTGGTTGAAGGATAAGAATGTGACCCAAGTTAGTCCAATGAGACTTGAGCCTGTCGATTTTGCCACAGGTTTTGGGAAAGGGTGGGGAGGGGGCTACTATGTTGAGATCCCGACTATCAATCAACTAGGTCTTGAGCTGTAAGAGATCCTCTCACCTGGGAGGAGACACTGACATGAACAGAAGCTGCAGAGGTAGGAAGAGGTACAGTGACATCAAATACCTGACCTTCAAGACCTACCCGGAAATTGATCTACTCTTTGGCTCTCAGATAATTTTGTTTCCCACATCCGCACATCTCAGGGACCCTATGAAGTTGGGTTCGTTGTGCTTCCCATTCTACAGATGAGGAAGCTGGGGCTCTCAGAGGAACGATGTCGCTTGTTCCGGGTCACACAAGGACCATACCTGAAACTAAGGCACTGGATGAATGGATAAATGAGTGAGTGAGTGCACGCTAGGATTAGAAGGAAAAGCAAACAAGAAATGCCTACATCTGATTGGAGTTGGCCCCTCTGGTTTATAATGTCCTCAGGTAAAACTCCCAAGGACAGAGGCAGAGTACTGAATCGGTGGTCCAAGACCAGAGTATGGCTATCTTGCTGTGTCTTTATTTTGCAGAATACCCTAGTTAGTGACACCATAGAGGGCTCAGAGGCTTTATAAGTCCTGGGTCAAAACCATAGTTCGTCACCTGGGAGCTTCGTGACCTTGGACTAGATATTTGACTTCCCTGAGCCTTTTTTTTTCTTATGCATAAAAAGAAATGCATTTTCCATGGTAAGAGAAGACACGCAGGGCATGTGCTAATTTAGACACCAGCTCCCTTTAGAACCTTGCTCCCAGCCTCCCAGTTCTGTTTCTCTCCCCCTTTAGAACAGCGAGGACAATAACCCTTTTACATTTAACAGCACTGAATAGTTCTAGAAACCCTTTTACTCAATAGCCACCAGCCGGCTACCTCCCGGGAGCCCTGGGAACTTAAATGGGACATTGCATAGGAAACGCTTTGGAAGGAGAGAGGAGAGAGAATCCAGCGGGCTATTATTAGACACGGGGAGGCGCGAGCCGGAGCCCACATGCGCCTCTCTCTAATCAAACTGACATTGCGGTTTACGGTGCGTTGAACACTGCGTTCCAGTCCAGGGAGCTAAAAATGGAAACTTGCAGAAACAGCAGCCGGGTTCAAATGAGAGCAGGAGGGGTGTGTGCTGAGCCAGTGCCTGAGGGTCACGGAGAAGCAAGGATGCCAGCTGGGCCCTCGCCACCCAAGCTGGGGTAACAGTGGGCCTCGGGCAGCCTCCACCTGCCACAGGCTCACATGGGCATCAGGAGCTGCAGCCTTGCAGATGCTGAGAAAGGGCAGATCAGGGTACCAGCACTGGGGACCTCAGTGCTCCCTTTTGGAAAGTAGAGATAGTACCAAGAGATATATTGCATGAGCACTTTGTCAGTTAATATTAATTGAACGGCCATTATCCCAAATGCCTAAGTACTATAGAATCCCTTCAGGTCTGGTGTTTATATGTTGGTGGTGGGTCTTGTTTTTTGTTTTGTTTTGTTCTGATTTGGATATTTGCATAGATGTCTTGCAGGGTAGGAATCAAATCTATACAGAAATTTCACCTACACTTCATACACTTCATAAACTTCATATCCACAGCTGGGTGATAACTATGTTCTGTCCTTTCGACGTGCCTTTATTTTGATAGCATATTAGGTCAGATGTGGAATGTTCCATCTATGACATCATGATGTGGGGGCGGGGGGAGTGCTTTGTATTTGTAGCCTGAGTTAGCCTGAATCTCACTATGGAGCTCAGGCTGGCCTTGAACTCATGACAGTCCTCTTGCCTCCGCCTCCCAAGTGCTAGGATTACACCCATGAGCCACTGTGTTCGACTGCAGCATGCCAGCAGTTGGCTCAGAGGCAGAACTTCCCTGGTGTGACTATCCCCAGCTCCAGAAGATAACAATTTGGGCTTTCACCTTGGAGGTGCTCAGCCCGAAAGTGATTAGCAGAGAGCCACTCGAGAAGCTCAAGTGTGAACTAACAGAAGACGCTGGCTTCAGCTGCTGATAACCTGGCTTATCCTGTCTTGACTGCAGTCCTCCCGGTGCTGTGTTCCCGCCCCATGACCCCATCCTCACCAACAACGGACCACGATTAGTCCTTCCTCACTTAACCACACCTACCCTGTAAGTTTACTGTCCAAAACCACATGCATGCTGGGAGGTGAGTTCATTTCTTCGCTGAGCACCTACTATGTGCCGGGTTCTCTCCCGTGGGTGTGAGGCTTTGGGAGTGGGCAAGCAGATGGAGGCCTTAGAGCCTGTGAGGAAGCACTAGACGAATACACAGATGTCTGGTGAAGGAAGACCATCCATTCTCATTTCTCTCCCGTACTTGTGCAGTAAAGTAGCTGACTGTGCCTAAAGAGTGCCGTGTGCAACCCTGTCCTAAACTCTCCCATGACTCTGCATCTCTGATGACACTTCTGCAGCCTAATCAGCCAATCCACGTCTGTCCTCAGCATATAAAAAGCTGATCTTGAGTCTGGTGATGCTTCGGTGGGTCCTGGTGATCATCATAAAAACTGCGCATGCGCCAGGCGGCGGCGGCGCACGCTTTTAGTCCCAGCACTTGGGACGCAGAGGCAGGCGGATTTCTGAGTTCGAGGCCAGCCTGGTCTACAGAGTGAGTTCCAGGACAGCCAGGGCTACACAGAGAAACCCTGTCTCGAAAAAACAAAAACAAAAAAAACTGCACTTGCAAGGAAGAGATCCACTCAGCCTCTCAGACTCAGAGGCAGTACAGCCCTTGGGAGAGGGGACGGGATTCCACAACAGAGTTCTCAGCTTTTGAGAGAGAGAAGCTGAGGGACCAAAGCCTGGCAACGCCCACTGTGAACCTCAGACTGCTCCGAGGAGACACTTTGTACATTCCCACAGAGCCCCAGAAGCCACGGACTGGCTGGGAATGAAGAGATGGGTTTCCTGTCTGCGACAGAGGGTTCTGACCTGTCCCCTGTGACCTGGCTTTGCCCTCTCCTTGTCTGTAAAATGGAGAAGGGCTGAAGAACAGCTCACTGGTAAAACACTTGCCAGCAGGCAGGAAAACCTGAGTTTGATTCCTAGAAGCCCTGTGGAAGCAGTGGGTGTGGCCGCCTGAGCTTGTACTCCGAGCATTGGGGGTGGGGAACCTCAGGGGCCCCCTGCCCAGTCAACTTTGCCTAATTGATGAGCTCCAGGCCAGTGAACGCCAGTCTCAAGGAAGGTAGGCTGCTACTGAGGCTAGCATCTGAGACGGCCCTTTGTCCTTCACATGTCTGTCTGTCTCTCTCTCTCTCTTTCACACACACACACACACACACACATACACACTTGCACCAATACACATTAACCATTTTAAAACTTCAGTTCTACCCATCTTCATTACATTTTTGTTTGTTTTGTATGTATATATGTGTATGTGTGTATATATGTGTATGTGTGTATATGTGTATAGTGTGTATGTGTGTGTTAGTGTGTGTATGTGTGTATACGTGAATATGTGTATGTGTGTATATGTATGTATGTGAATATGTGTGTATGTGTCGTATATGTATATATGTG
>JANHMN010000023.1:35031142-35059489 GCA_030674055.1 Rhabdomys pumilio | reverse complement strand
GGAGAAGGAGAAGGAGAAGGGAGAAGGGAGAAGGAGAAGGAGAAGGAAGGAGAAGGAAGAGGAAGAGGAAGAAGAAGAAGAAGAAGAAGAAGAAGAAGAAGAAGAAGAAGAAGAAGAAGGAAGAGGAGGAAGAGGAGGAGGAGGAAGAGGAAGAGGAGGAGGAGGAGGAGGAGAAAGAGGAGGAGGAGGAGGAGGAAGGAGGAGGAGGAGGAGAAGGAGGGGGAGGGGAGGGAGATGAGGAAGGGGAGGGGAAGGGGAAGGAGAAGGGGAGGGGGAGGAGAAGGAGAAGGGGAGGGGGAGGAGAAGGGGAAGGGGAGGGGGAGGAGAAGGGGAAGGGGAGGGGAAGGAGAAGGGGAGGGGAGGGGAGGGGAAGGGGAAGGAGAAGGGGAGGGGGAGGAGAAGGAAAAGGGGAGGGTGAGGAGAAGGAGGAAGAAGGAGGAGGAAAGAAGAAAAACCTGGGCGTGGGTGTGCACTGTTGTACTGTGTGCTCTGCCTCTCTGCCACGGGTGTCCGGACACCACTGACATACCAACCCAGAGGAGGTCAAACAGTCCATGTTTCCCATCCCAGCTGGGTCCATAGCCCATGTTTCCTACCTGGGTGTCAGATGCCACAACATGCCAGACCTGGGTAAAAGAGCAGGATCTGGGACAAATGTTGTGTTTCCCAGCCTCCTCTCTGGGCACCCAGGAGCCACCAATATTCCACCGGGAGAGGAAGTCAGAAACGGGGGTGGGGGTGGGGGGAGGGCGAGGTCCACCTTTCCACCTCAAGGTATCTGCACACCAGGCAGGAAGAAGAAAGCGGAGCCAAGGATGAGCGGGATACCCTCTGATTGGGAGCAAGTGCCAGAGTACTGTACTTGAGGGGCTAGGGAAGAGAAACGCCTTCTTCAGGAGTCTTAGGTGTGGCTCTTTTAGGCTAAGGCCTTCCCCGTGGGAATCTTTAATGAAGCAGCTCTCTGAGATGACCCTTGCTTGTTCATATTGCTTTATTGTGGGCGGATGTGGATGCATACAGTTTATTTGGGGTGAACTAGGGATTGTATACCTCTTGGGTCAAGGGCGTGAGAACGCCTAGGAAGGGAAGGTCATTGGCTGAAGGTTTAGGGATCCAAATGCCTCATTAGCATGGGGAAGCATTCCAGCAATCTCAGGGGTTAGCTGAACCGGTTCTTATCTGGAGAAAGGAAATTGAACCTGGAATCTTACCCAAGGCTCCATGACATTTTGCGAGTAGAGGTGTCCGGGGTTTTGAACTCGCCACACAAGGTCTGGTCAGTGGTAGACTCTGACCTTAAGTTGCAGTTTTCCCACAATGCACCGGGGAGGCAGAGACACGTGATTCCCTGAAGCTCCTAGCCAGCGTAGCCTTGCCTGATAGGTTCAGATCAGTGACGATTCAATCTCATAGAATAAGGTAGCTTGTACCTGAGAACCACACTTGGAATTAACCTCTGACCTCCCCATGCCAGTACGCACCATGTGTACTCATGCCTTTCCGGGCTCATGCATCTGCACACTCCAAACGCATACACATAGTACGCCATTGCATGTCAAAAGAAGGAAAAGCCACTTAAGGACTCTGTATTCACTCGTCTTCCCTTAATGCCTCAGAGCTGAGTCCAATTATCCCCATTTCTCCGTTGAAGAAACTGAGGAGATTAAGGAGTTGCCTAAAGAACCCAGATCAGGCAGCTCAAGGAATATGGGAACCGGAGAACTTTTCAGAAGAGATCCTTCTGTTTAGACTTATTTTTACTTTACTCCACCCTGCCCTGACCCGCCCCGCCCTGCCCTACCCTGCCCCCACCCTCATCCCATGGGAAAGGACAGAAGCCATTTTAACACAAAGTAAAAATAACATACAAATAAATAAATGAAAATAGAGCTTTCCAACCTTAAGAAGAAAGATTGCATTCGCCATTAGAAGGCTCACAAGAATTAATAAGAGTGCTCAGCCCCAGGGAAACCTAGGAACAGCTTCCAAAGAGCAAGTTTAAAACCTCTAGATGCCCTGAGCTCTGAGATTATATAAGTCAATGCAAAAAAAAAAAAAATCAATTCAAAAAGTCAGCATAAGGAAAGTGAAAAATGCCTTCTCTGAAATACCAAAACTCTCCACTAGCGAGAAAAAAAAAATGAGAGAAGAGGGAGGAGACGTTCTTGCTTATTCTTGTCTGGTTTTTGCCCAGGACAATGTATTACTTTTATTGGCAGGACTTCTTTTAAATAGAAATTACTTTCAGGGGTCTGGAGAGGTGGCTCTTGCTGCTCTTACAGGAAACCCCAATTTGTACCTACATCAGGTAATTCACAGTGACTCCAAAGGACACAATATACTCCTCTAGGCTCCAATGACAAGCGCATTCCTGCACACATCCCCTACACAGACACACATGCGTGTGCACATTTAGAAATAAATAAATAAAATATAAATTATTTCCAATGGGTCAGAAGGATGTCTATGTTGAAAGAAAAGCCATGGTGCCGTGTTCAGTGAAACACGTCATAAACCACATACTGATGTCATCAATAGGTGATGATATAATTGATAGGTGAGCTTGATTGTCACTGTTCTGTTTGGGTTTGTTTGTTTGTTTAACATATAATTCACACAAATTGGCTGGGCAGAAGGAAACATGAAGGAGTTCATGCAAGGGAAAGAGGACTTTGCTAAAGATTAAATTTCAGATTCGAGCAGAGGCAGAAAATGGGGATAAAAAGTTCCAGCTTTGGGGAAGAGGTCAGAGGTCAGAGGTCAGAGGTCAGGGAACCGTGGAGACTAAAGAGTTGTCCCTAGCATCTGTGTGTTAGAAAACACAGTTCCCAAAAGACTATCGCTGTGGTATCTGGAGATAGGGCCTTGGGGGAGTAACGAGACTTGGATTCAGTCCTTAAGGGTGAAGCCCCCACAATGGTGTTAGTGGCTTTCTAGACTCTCGGTCATGATGGGATGGCCTCTGCCATGTTTTCATGCAACAAAAAGACCCTGACAAAGACCAGCACCATTCTCTCGGTCTTGCCAGCCTCCAGCACCATGAACTACATAAACTTTTTAAAATGTGATCTTTGAAAGTTTGTACACATATACAGTGTATCTTATCATATCCGCCCCCATATCCTCCCTCCAATTCACCCCCATGCTACCCTAGCGACATATCTCCCTCCCTATTTAGTGCTGCCATATGCACACAGTGTGGCATCATCCATTGACACATGAGCTTCCTAGCTCCCATTCCCCCAGACAACTCTCTCCAAGCAGCTACCAACTGTAGGACTTGGGCAGTACCTCCTTCCTCTATGATGGAATTTCTAACTGGCTCAATCTTGTATAGGTCCTGTGCCAGTGCCCAGAGTGGCTATGAGTTCATGTGTATAACAGCTATGTCTTACACTCTCTCTGCCCCTTCTTCTGAGATGCTCCCTGAGCCTTGGTGGAGAAGGAATTGCCATAGATGTCCCCTCTTCTGCGGAGCACTCGATGCCACCTGTCCTTTGAACAGTTGTGAGTCTCTGCATAAGTTACTTCCTGATACAATAAATGTCTCTGACCCAGGTTGAGAACAGCCTACACCCATGCATATAAACACAAATAATTAGAAGTTGTTTGACAACCCCATTTAGAAAGGCAATGTGGATCGTTTCTCCCCTGGGGCCTGTGATTGTCTTAGCTAGAGGTTTTTGGTCGTGTTTATAGCACCAGCAGCGAATTCCCTCCAGTGGAGCATGGTTTCAGTTCTATCAAGAGAGCAGCTATCCACCCTATAAACAGACCTACCACTGTCACACCAGTGGGCACACCTTACCTGGCATGCAAAGTCCAGAGTTGGTAAGACCATGCTCTTGCTCTCGCTCTCTCTCTCTCTCTCTCTCTCCAGCCAGAAGAATAGCCCCTGGCACACTAAAGAAGCTAGGGAGGGAGTCTCCTGGTCAGGTCAAGACTGTGTCTCTGTGTCTAAGTTTCTAATCATCACATAAATTTCTAATCATCAACCATAGCATCTCCAGTGTTCATCACAGCAAGGCAACAGATGGAGATGCTGGCATCCTGAGGCCATAAAGCCTAAGTAGCTAATGATGGGTAGACTGACCTGAAACAGATGACAGAGGAGGAATCCAGAGGCATGAGAAGGAGGGTGATTTTTAACACGAACTCAGACACAGCCAAGCTAGTGGAGGTGGATCTGAAAACCCCGGAAAGGCATCACTCGAGAGTTAAGTTGAGGGTACCCAAATAAGCAATGACCAATTTCTGATTTTAATTATATAAACTTCAGGCAAATGAACCTCACAGAAAACAAACAGAGGAAACAGCAGCAGTCAAAAAAAAAAAGAAAGAAAGAAAAAGCTATAGAAGGATGGGCCGGATGGCTCAGTGGGTAAAGGTGCCTGACCATGGAGTTCTGTCCCTCCAACCCACATAGTAGGGGAGAACCAATTCCTTCAGGAGATTCTCTGGTCACCACACATGGACCATGGCACACATTTACATGTACACACACACATACACACACACACACTTTTATCCCTAAGGCTGGGTGCACAAGACACTCAGTAGTGATGACATAGTTAAAGGTGAAACCATGACAGAAAAAAGTTCAGGGGTCTGATAGTCTCAAACCCCATCTTCTAGGACCCAAGGGGGAAAGACTGGGCAGAGCACAGAACTTGGGGGCCTCAAGCAAAGTAGAAGAAACAGGACAGCCTTTTGGGAGGGTGTGTGTGTGTGTGTGTGTGTGTGTGTGTGCATGTGTGGTGTGCATGCTTCACATGCGGGCTCGAGTGTGTGCAAGTGTGCTGGTGTACATGTGTGTGCACATATGCGTACATGTGGAGGCCAGCAGTGGGCATCAGGGATACCCCCTTTACTTACTGAGGTAGTGTCTCTCCCTGAACCCAGCACTCACTAATTCAGCTAGTCTAGCTAGCTCACTCCCCCTCTGTCCCTGTCTCTGCCTCCTAAGCACTGAGCTTTTATGAGGATGCTGTGGATTCGAACCCAGGTTTTCATCAGCTGAGTCATCTCCCTGCCCCCTCTTAGGAGGGTTTTGACAGGTTTTAAAACAGTGACTGGCACTTAGTAGAAAACACGGATGGATGGATGGATGGATGGATGGATGGATGGATGGATGGATGGTCGGTTAATTGGTTTGTTCACTGGTTAATCAGTCTGTTTTAGAAGAAAGGGATGGGATTTTTAAGTCCTGTGTTTTCAATAAAAGCTTACAGAGAGATGAGACAGCCTGGGGCCTGGGTATCTTCATAAGGGATCTTATCGCCAGCAAGATTAATTTCCTCATTATTTCTGTTGCGGACTATCCTTCAAAACAAAACAAAACAAAACAAAACAGGCCCCTGCCACAGGATTCTCCAGAGTTCGCCATCTTTTCCAAGATGACAGCACCAGTGTCCTCTGGCAATGCCCCACATCAAGCTGCCTCCCCGACTCTGCCTCTAAGCTTTTCCAAGGGTGGAGGAGAAACCCTCATGGGTGCATTCCTCAAGGACAGGGATCCAGGCTCCAGGAGCAACCCTCAGCCCATACGACACAGGAGTCAGTGTGAATCCATCGCACACGACCTGGTTCTGAAACACACCTCTCGGCTTCCCCAGCATGGACCTGTTTGATAACAAACCATTCATCATCTTTGTCTTCCTTTGTCTCATTCTTCTCATTCCTTTATACATGAATCCATTTACATATGTGTGCATGTGGTGTATGTGTAGCGTGTGCATGCATATATGCTGTGTATACGCATGTATGTGAATTTGTGTGTATGTTTTGTGTATGTACATCTGTTGCATGTGTATGTATGTATGTGCATGTATTTATGTGTTGTCTGCCTGGACACGTATGTATACACATGTGTGTATGTGTTGTATACATGTACATGTGTTGTATTGTGTATGTTTATATGCATATGTGTATGTGTTGTGTGCATGTACGTATGTTGTGTGTACATGTGTGAATGTGTGTGTGCATGTGTTGTGTGTATGTATATATTTTATGTATGTATGTATGTGTGCATGTGTGTATGTGTCATGTGTATGTATATATGTTGTGTATATGTGTGTGTGCATGTGTGTGTATGTGTGTGCACATGTGGAGATGGAGGTTGATACCACTTCCTAACTTTCTTTTTGAGACAGTGTCTCTTACTGAACCTGAATCGTATCATTTTGGCTACACCTCTAGTCACTGAGCCCCAGGCATCCTCCTGTCTCTGCCTCCCCAGTGCTGGGATTACAGGAGCTCACTACTGTGCCTGGATTTTTAGGTGGGTGGTTAGGATTCAGACCCAAGTCACTTAAGCTTGTGCTCCAAAGACTTGGCCAACTGAACCACCTCCCAGACTCTGTTCTCACATTCCTGTTTGCTGGAACCAGCTCCTAAGTAAGCTAACTACTCGCAAATCCTGGTCTCAGGTTCTGCTTTGGAACAGACCCACCCAAAAATCTTCATTTAGTAGTGTGAGCACTTCCAAGGACCAGGTTGGACAAAGGGATACACCACGTGGGGCCTCCATCAGGTCATGAGACTTCCTCCTCTAAGTGCTACCCTCAGCGTTCTCCTCTCTCTCTCTCTCTCTCTCTCTCTCTCTCTCTCTCTCTCTCTTTCCTATACAAATTGCCTCTGCTTCACAGAGATGTTTAGGCCAAAGCTGCATCTCAGGGATGCCCACATCCAGTCACATGCGGCTTACATTTGTGTTACACCAGCCTAGTCCACTGCACCCAGCTAGGACAGTCCTAAGGGATCACCCAGTTTCAGGATCCCCTGGAGGCTTGGCTGAGCCTCCAATTAGCTTGTGCATCAGCTCTCACTCTCTTTTGCCCAATTGCAGCTCCTTGTACCCACAGATACGGACTCAGGTGCTCACCCTGGCGTGCACAGCGCATGCTGGACTCTGTCTTCACAGTGAAGTGTCTCTGTGACATAGGTCAGCGCATTCTCAGTCCCTGGTTCACAGTCAGTGTATGCTATTGGATTAGTTAGTTGACCGACTAACCAACAATTGGTTGATGGTTAGTTGGTTAACTGATTGATTTGGTGCTGACAGAACTCTTTGCGTAAACTCTGCCAGTCACTCTATTGAGCTAGGTCAAGTGAAATTCTCCTACTCACTGTCAGCTTTCCTCTGCTTTTTTGGAGCCTGGGCACTGCCTAGATAGGGTATTCCAGTGACCAAAGGCTCAAGGTTGACTAAATTATTCCCAAGCTCCCATCTCCCGGACTCTTCCACATTCCTCTGAGCATAAACCCAAGGATATGAAACCAACAGTCAACAGCATCCAGGACATCTCAAGCCAGGAAGCAAATGACTGCACTTGACCTGCTCACGATTTAGATGCTGGTTACCTCAGAGTAGACCTGGGGCTAAAGAGAGCAGTGAGCTGTAAATAAGCCATCGTCCATGAACCTGAATCCCTCTATATATGATTCATTGCCCAAGGTTTGGAACTGACTGCTCTGGTGTCTGCCTATTGAAGAGGGTTCAGCTCCATCTGCCCTTTGGTCCAGCAGCAGAGACCTGGCACACACACAATGGCATCCAGCAGACTGACCTATAGGATAGCATTTGCTTGGGATGAGACCACAGCGGGTTGGGAGCATGAGGGGAGCAGCAGCCAGACGCCATGTCTAATCTTTTAAGTATTTCCTGGCTCTGAGTAATGAAGATATAATGTTTCCTGTCTTCTTTTAGAAAACCAGGCTGCATAAACATCAGACTTGGTAAATGAACAGAGCCTTTGACCAGTAAATCGTCTCCTAAAAACAGTGTGTCCCAGTGATGAATTTAGCTGCAAGGATGTTCATCAAAGCCACTCTAAAATAATCACAAAAGACTAGAAATAATCTAAATGTCTACCTAAAGGGGAGTTTGTTAAAGAAGTCACATTCTAACATGTCAGGGGAAAAAGTATTCATTAAAATTGATACTTACGGGGGCTAGAGGAAACGTTAGGGCAGTAAAATTTTTTGCCTCAAAAAATATGAGAACCTGATTTCAAGTCTCCAGCTCCCATGTAAAAAGCAAATACGGGAGTGTCTGTTTATACTCCCAGTGCTGAGGGCGGGGGAGGTAGAGAGGTATGCAGATCTCTGGAGCTTACTGGCCAGCCAGCCTAGCTGAATCAGTGAGTTGCAGAAAAGGAGGCAGGTGGAAACAGCCCCAGCACTTAAGAGCACCTGCAGGTATTGCAGACGACCGAATTACAGTTCCCAGCGCTCCTGTCAGGCAGCTCACAACCACCTCTAACTCCAGCTCCAGGGTATCTGCTGCCCTCTTGTGGCTTCTGCAGGTACTTGCACCCACATGCCCAGACCTATCACTTAAAATAGAAATCTAACAAAACAAAGAAGTGGAGAGCTTCTTGATTATTGATTATTAATTCGATAATCAGTGAAGACACGCAATGCTGACTTGGACCTCCACACTCATGCACACAAATATGGTGTACCACTAAAAAAAAAAGATGCTGTGTGTTCCTTATCTCCATTAAAAAGGAAGAAAAGGGAAAGGGATAGAGACAAAGAGAAAGCCATAGGACTCTGATCTAAGACTTCATATCTGCCTTGGTGGATGATGGCCGAGTTACCCTGGAACCCCAAAGGCAGAAGCCGACCTAAGAGTGGGGCCTCTGAAGGTTCTTTTCTTTTTTTTTTTTTTTTTTTTTTTTTTTTGGTTTTTTCGAGACAGGGTTTCTCTGTGTAGCCCTGGCTGTCCTGGAACTCACTCTATAGACCAGGATGGCCTCGAACTCAGAAATCCGCCTGCCTCTGCCTCCCAAGTGCTGGGATTAAAGGCGTGCGCCACCACCACCGCCCGGCAAGGGTTCCTTTCTTAACAGAAGTTAGGAATGCCAGGAGAGACACAGGGAAAAGAATGAAGTGATTGATTCAGAGCACGGGGTTCCCGCCTCCTACTCTGGACTCTGCCTCCAAGAAGCTTCCCAGCCTGGCCATCACATCCCAGCACTGCTGGCTGGAGGAATCACTGAGGGTTCCTCTGAGTTTGTACATCCTACCTGGAAGAGAATTCTAAGACTCTTTGGATCCTAGCCCCAAAGCGCTCAATGCCCCTACTGGCGCTATGCCAACTATGCCTAATTCTTTTAAGGTAATCAGCAGTAGACTTGCTTCCCCGCCCTCTCCTCCCCAGCCTTAGCCCCTCTATTCCTCTTCTCAGGATGAGTTTCTAAATTGAAAGGTAGGTCAAGACAGACACACTGGGTGTGGTGGTTTAAATATCCTTGGCCCAGGGAGTGGCACTGTCAGGACGTGTGGCCTTGTTGGAGTGGGTGTGGTCTTGTTAGAGTGGGTGTGGTCTTGTTAGAGTGGGTGTGGCCTTTTGGAGGGGATGTGACCTTTTGGAGTAGTTGTGGCTTTGTTGAAGGAAGTGTATCATTGTGGGCCTGGGTTTTAAGATCCCCATCCTAGCTCCCCGGAAGCCATCAGAACAAGAGGTGGAATTCTCAGCTCCTTCAGCCCCATGCCTGCCTGGATGCTGCCATGCTCCTGCCTTGATGATAATAGACTTACCTCTGAACCTGTAAACCAGCCCCAATTAAATGTTGTCTTTATAAGAGTTGTCTTGGTCATGGTATCTCTTCAGAGCAGTAAAAACCTAACTACATTACTGGTGGAGAAGACATGGCCTTCCATAGTCACAGCTGATTGGACGAGAGCTCAATAGGTGGCCCAAGGAAAGACAAATGCTTTTCCTTACCAAGAACCTGCTCAATCTCTCTCCTCCCCTATAGCTGTCTCTTTTTTTCTTTCTCTTTTATTCCTTCCCCATCTTTATGCGGTGTACATGGAATAGTCAGGCCACAGACAGCAAGCCTGGTGGTGATGTTGAGTTATGGGCAGACAGAAAGTCATTTAAAAGGAGGATGTGGAACACAGCATAGTTGTATATGCCCTGGGAACCAGAGAGAGCCCTGAGGTCACCCTGTCGAGGACATCAAAGTTACTGCCATTTGTTCCTCACACTAACCCTGAAACTTGGAGGCATCAGGTTAGGGTTAACCTTGGCTCTGGCATTTACAACTAGCTAAATCTTTTTGCAAGCAGTCTCTGGGAGCTAATATCTGCCCTGCAGGATAATTAACAATGCCAATGCACGTAGTCATCTCCTGTCTCCACATGTCATCGCTACCAGCTGTATCTTGGGGCCCAGATCCATAGTGGAGTCAGTGGGATAGACTCTAGTCTCAGGGGACAACGAGAGTTGGGACCACTGGGTTAGAAGATGACTTGAGAACACACAGCTAGCAAGGTAGGACCAGGATCCCAACCTCATCAGTGGATACTTCAGACAAAGCTTGTGACCAGAGAGCAGTGTATGGTTTTAAGTTGTGGTGGGAAATGTGTTCTAGCTTCCTTTCTGTTGTTATGATAAAAATACTCTGACCAAAAGCAATTTTGGGGAGTGAAGGAGTTATTTAGCTTATACTTCCAGGTCATAGTTCATCACTGAGAGAAGTCAAGGTAGCTCAAGCAGGAACATGAAGGAAAAACCACAAAGAAACACTGTTTGCTGGCTCTCTCTCTCACACACTCATGTTCACCTCACTTTCTTATACAACCAGAACCACCTCCCCAGGGAATGGTGCCACCCACAGTTGGACCCCCTCACACCAACTAGCAATCAAGACAGTCCTCCTTAAACAAGCTCACAAACCAATCTGATCCAGGCAATCCCTCATTGGAGACTCTCTTCTCAGATGACGGTGGGCTGTGTCAAGTGGACAGCTAAAGCTAACCAGGACACTGTGACACAAGTAACATGAAGTGGAAGAATAATGGGTGCCAAGTTAATGATGTCATCAAGATGACGTCATTAAGGCAAGAGTCATAAGAGAACACAATACCTAAAACTTTACCGTGAGTGGGTTTGGTGCAGAGAGGTCAAGATGGCCACCCTTTCTGTGTTTTCCAGCACTTCCAAAAAATGAACATCTATGATTCATTTGAACAGTAATAAATATAAAAAACAATATTACGTTCCACTTACAAAAGATATTAGCAAAACGCCCTTGAAAGGGGGGCACCATGGCTTTGGGTTGGCATGTGTTCCAATTTTGCTGATTTTTCCAACCTTATGGTTGGACCACGGTGAACGTGGTAACCATGGGTGGACAGCAGGATGCCACACTCAC
Organism: Rhabdomys pumilio; assembly: GCA_030674055.1. Taxonomy (NCBI): domain Eukaryota; kingdom Metazoa; phylum Chordata; class Mammalia; order Rodentia; family Muridae; genus Rhabdomys; species Rhabdomys pumilio. Next base: position 35,048,321 of record JANHMN010000023.1, on the reverse strand, counting down.
AAGTAAGATCAGTTTCTTATGTTTCTAGTTGAATCTGGTTTTGGGCTCCAGCTTGCAGTGATCTTCATACTCCTTTCAGATGGAGAATCATGCACACAAAAAGGACCAAAATTAAAAGAATGGTGGGAAGTGTTTTGCTTTTCCATTTCCATGCTGTGTCTGCCTGGATGCCGCCATGCTTCCCACCATGATGATAATAGAATGAACCTGTAAGCCAGCCCCAATTAAATGTTATTCTTCATAAGAGTTGCTGTGGTCATGGTATCTGTTGACAGCAGTTAACCCCTAACTAAGGGGAAAGTTGAGCTTCCAAAAAGCATGCTGCCATGATGAAATTAAACTCCACTCTCCCTCCATACACACCAATACTGGTTAGGATTTCTGTTGCTGTGATGAAATACTATGACCAAAAACAACTTGGGGGAAAGGGTTGATTCAGCTTACATTTCCACATCATAGTTCATCACTGAAGGAAGTCAGGACAGGAAGTCAAGCAGGGCAGGAACCTGGAGGCAGGAGCTGATGCAGAGACCATGGAGGGATGCTGCTGACTGATTTGCTCCCCATGGCTTGATCAGCCTGCTTTCTTATAGAACCCAGGACCACCAACTACCCCAGAGATGATACCATTCCATCAATTACTAATTTTAAAAATGCCCTACAGCTGGGTCTTATGGAGTCACATGCCAGGACAAACACCCACAAAGATAGAAGTTTCCTGCACTAGGAAGGATAGTTGAGAGTCCAATATTATTATACACAGCACCATTCCCAAGTTCAGGGTTTGTGTGCCTCTCCATGCCCTCTGCAAATGACTCCTTCAGAAGATAAAAGGACAACTGATAATTTTAGATCCAGTTACCTTTGGATTTGTTCCAAAGATGTCTTCACTGTCTTAGTTAGGACTTTACTGCTGTGAAGAGACACCATGACCACATCCACTCTTACGAAGAATAACATTTAATTGGGGCTGGCTTACAGGTTCAGAGGTTCATTCTATTATCATCATGGTGGGAAGCATGGCAGTATCCAGGCAGATCCAGCATTGAACAAGCTGAGAGTTCTGCCTCTTGTTCCAAAGGGAGCTAGGACAAGGGTCTTAAGGCCCACACCCACAGTGACAAAGTTCCTCCAACAAGGCCACACCCACTCCAACAAGGCCACACCTCCTAACAGTGCCACTCCCTGGGCCAAGCAAATTCAAACCACCACAGTTACCACACGCTTGCCACCTGTATTACTCTGAGCAGCTGATATACTTTCAGAGGCCAAATTTTCACTACATGGATATAAAGATAGATAGAGCTATAGATATATAAATAATATAGGTAGATATAGAGAGATGTAGATATATAGATTGAATATAGATATATATACATACATATACATATATATATAATAGTCTATCAGGGGCTTGCTTAGCATGCACAAAGCCATGGGTTCTCCCCAGCACTGCATAAACAGCACCTGGTAGTACACACCTACCTGTAATCTTAGCACTTAGAGGTAAGAGAATCAGAAACTCAATGCCATCCCCTACTACACAGTAATTTAGAGCTTGGTGTGGGCAACATAAGACCAGATCCAGGCAGGCAGGTGGCTCTTACTATCTGTGATGGCTGTTCCTGGTTGTCAGCTTGACTACATCTGGAATGAGCTACAATACCCCTGAGGAGTAACTGGCATTGCTGTTTCTATACATCTCTCACTTAGGCAGGAACGACCTTGTGGGAGACGCCTTTGTGTCATGGCTGGTGTGCCCTTCCCTCTCAGCACCTGGTCAACTTCCATACAACCCTCAGGTCTCCTCTGCTCCCCCCTCCCGTAGGGAAAGCTCTCAGACTCCACTAGAAGACACTGGGTCTCCTGCTTAACACTCTCATAAGAGGATCCTGTTTTTTGGTTTTGGTTTTGGGTTTTTTTTTTTTTTGTAGCCATAATCCCAATTGTTAAGTAATTATTTATGTAATAATTTTTTTGATCCCTGACTTCAATAATATGAGCTCCCTGAGGACAGCAGTTAATTGGCACCATGTGACTGATTCTGTCTCATGGGCTCTTACGTGTCACTTCTAGGCAGATGTACACTGTAACTCTCCAGTTACCAACTTCTCTATAACTGAGAGGATGGCATCCACAAACCTGTGGCCACTGAGTGTCTATAGGAAGAACGCCCTTGGTCGATTCCTGAGTAAGAGCAGGAGAGGGTACTAAACACAGTCTGGGATTTCTTTTCTCTCTCTCTCTCTTTTTTTTTTATTAAGATTTACTTTATTTATTTTATGTATGAGACTACACTGTCACTGTCTTCAGACACACCAGAAGAGGGCATCAGATCCCATTACAGATGGTTGTGAGCCACCATGTGGTTGCTGGGAATTGAACTCAAAACCTCTGGAAGAGCAGTCAGTGCTCTTAACCACTGAGCCATCTCTCCAGCCCCACAGAGTCCAGGATTTCAAAGCTTAAGATACTTTCATTTCTGTAGACATAGCCTATCCTGAACAATCCATTGCTGTAGTCACTGTGTGTGGCACAGCATAGAGTGCACAGAAGTAAATGAATGACAGTCTTCTGGAACCACAGACAGAACTGAGATCGTGCAATATTGCCCATCCTTGGGGATGGAGCATTAGTACCAACCCACCCCACAGAAAAAAGCAAACTAAGACACTAGTAAGTGAAAAAAACAGGCAAGTGCTGAGAACAGATCACTGTTCAGTGCTCAGGCATAAGCGGGGCATTCAGCAGCCTCCTCAAGACTCGGGGAATCTGATAGGAGCTGGAGCAGAGAGAAGGCAAGAGCTAGAATAAAGGTGGAGTTGTGGAACACTCTCTGCTGGGCTAGATGCAGCCATTACACTCTTCAGTTCATAGCATCTGTGATTACCAAGAGACTGTCTTAGTCAGGGTTTCCATTGCTATGAAGAGGCACCAGACCAAAACATCTCTTATTATGGACAACATCTTTTTTGTTTGTTTTTTTGTTTTGTTTTGTTTTGTTTTTTGAGACAGGGTTTCTCTGTGTAGCCCTGGCTGTCCTGGAACTCACTCTGTAGAACAGGCTGGCCTCGAACTCAGAAATCCGCCTGCCTCTGCCTCCCAAGTGCTGGAATTAAAGGCGTGCGCCACCACCACCCAGCCTAAAGGACAACATCTAATTGGGGCTGGCTTACAGGTTCAGAGGTTCAGTCCATTTTCGTCATGGCAGGAAGCATGGCAGTGTCCTGGCAGACATAGTGCTGGAGAAGGAGCTGAAAGTTCTGCATCTTGATCAGAAGGCAGCCAGGAAGAGACCCTTCTGCAGGCAGCTAGAAGGCTTCCTTCCATACTGGACAGAACTTGAGCATAGGAACCTCAAATCATACCCCCACAGTGACACACTTCACTTCCTCCAACAAGGCCACACCTACTCCAACATTGCCACACCCACTCCAACAAGGCCACGCCTTCCCCAACATTGCCACACCCACTCCAACAAGGCCACGCCTTCCCCAACATTGCCACACCCACTCCAACAAAGGCCACGCCCACTTCAACATTGCCACACCTCCTACTAGTGCCACTTCCTGGGCTAAGCATATTGAAACGGCCACACTGTCCATCAATATCCTGTTAAGGAGTGAGGAGAGGCTCATGAGGCCCGCCCCACCTTGCGAATTTACAGTTTATGATCACAGGGGAAGGAGACATTTCTTCAGTGGTGGAACAATGGGTAGCATGCCCACCCTCCTGTAAATAAACACTCACCTGTGTCACCCATTCATTAAAGGGTTAAAATTAGGTTAAAAGAAGAAGGGAATCAGCGAGAGGGGGAGGGGGGACAGGAGAGGGTAATGATGGACAGGTCAACTTCATTATGCACAGGTATGAAAATGTCATGACAGAACTCATTATGTATAATAAACACAAGCTAATAACTAAAATTAAGTGAAAGACCAGGGGTTCTGTCACCCAGTCCGGCAGCTAGAAATGTGGAAGCTTGACCTTGAAGCTGCAGGACCAAGGTCCCAAAAAACCCTCATCGAAGCTGAGCACAATTAGGTGCCCAACAGCCTGGGAAAATCCACTACAACCCAAGCCATTAGTCACAGGGCGTTGTTTAGAAATGGTTTCAATTTATAATATTTATGAATTGATCTGCAGGAACCCGTAAACACCACTCATCAATACAACTAATTGGCTTTATGGCTTTGTTTGGTCGGCTGGCGAGTTCAGATTCCCCATCTTAAAGAAAAGAGAAACTCTCACGAGGAACTCACATGCTGAGGTTTGACCAGAATGTTGTGTGCTGGGGGTTTGGCCAGGGAATTGACTGAAACTGGTACATTTAGAAAGCGAAGGGCTGGAGATGTAACTTGGGAGGTGAGGGGCCCTGGTAGGAGGCATGAGGCTCTGGGATTGATCCCCAGTCCCTCAGAAACCCGTGTGGTGGTGCATGCTTCTAATCCCAGCACTAAAGAAGGGAAAGTAGGATGATCAGGAGTTCACGGTCATACAGAACACCTTTCCCTCCTGTTCGCCCCTTGGGTCTCAACTTAACATGCTCATGGCAAAGGGGACAAAAAAAAAAAAGAGAAAGAAACAATGGTTCTGGGTTTGCTTCGTTTCTAAGACGTATTTGCCTTTATTTTGTATGAGTATTTTGCCTGTTTGTATGACTGCAGCGTCCAGTACACTATCACTGTCAGATTCCCTATGACTTGCAGTTACAGATGACTGTAAGATACCAGGAAGCCTTAAACATGATAGACATATCCCATTGGCTTAGTTAGGGTTTTACCGCTGTGAACAGATACCGTGACCAAGGCAACTCTTATAAAGGACAGCATTTCATTGGGGCTGGCTTACAGGTTCAGAGGTTCAGTCCATTATCATGATGGTGGGAAGCATGGCAGCATCCAGGCAGGCATGTCTCTGGAGAAGGAGCTGAAAGTTCTACATCTTGTTCCAAAGGCAAACAAACAGAAGGAGACTGACTTTCAGGCAGCTAGGAGGAGGAGGATCTCCTTGCCACTCCTCCACCAAGTCCACACCTCCTAATAGTGCCATTCCCTGGGCCAAGCATATTCAAACCACTACACTCATTGTCACAGGAGCTAGTGTCAAGGGCTCCTGCCAACCCCAATAATGTGATATGGCTTGCCTGTGTTCTTGTTCCCTTTAACCTGGGCCCTTGTTCCTGCTGGGCAAGGACTCTGGCTAAACTGAATCCTCAGTTCTCTTTTCAGTTTTTACTTTTGAGACATTGTGTCAATTAAACTACCCTAGCTGGTTTTGAACTCACTCTTGTAGCTTACTCTGGCCTTGAACTTGTGACTCTCCTGCCTCAGCCTCCCAAGCAGTCAAAACTCTGATTCTGTACCCCTAGATCAAGTGGGAAATGTGGTTTTAGTGGAGACTTGGGGGGGCTTTGTGAAGGTCCAGGTTGCTGAGCCTACATACAAGGGATAACAAGAAGGACTTCCAAGAGGAACAGAAATCTGACACATCTGGGCTGATGTTGTGCAGAAGATGCCGTGAGAAGAGTGTTTTTCAGTGAACTGAGATGGGGGTGGTACAGAGGCATGTGCGGCAGCCAGTGCTCTAGGACCTGCCAGTCCCTCAGGGAGGTGAAACAGGATGGGGGAGGGAGGGTTGAGGGGAAAGAAAAGAAGGCAGGAGGCTTGCCCGGTGAAGGTCTGAGGTTTTTGTAATCTGTCTCTTGATTACTCAAGTAGGAGAGACAGAATGGAAACATCTCAAAAGCTCAGAATTAAATTGAATGAATGAATGAATGAATGAATGAATGAATGAAAACATTAGACCTGGTGGGTCACTTATGCTGATAAGTAACAAATTTAAAACAGAGGCTTAAGGAGGAGCTTGTGAGAAGACTTTGGTCTCCTTTTCCAGCATGAGCTTGGTCTTCAAGACATTATGTGTCCCAGTATTTGAATATTGAGTAATTTACCTTAATTCAAGCCCTGCCCTCTTCCTCCTCCTCCTCTTCCTCCTCCCCCTCCTCCCCCTCCTCCTCCTCCCCTTTCTTCTCCTCTTCCTCCTCTTCCTCCTCTTCCTCCTTTTCCCTCTCCTCCTCCTCCTCCTCTTCCTCCTCTTCCTTCTCTTCTTCCTCCTCCTCTTCTTCTTCCTCCTCCTCCTCCTCCCCTCCCCCCGGCTGCCTGTCTCCTTTTACACATCATAAATCCAGGCCCTTTATAACATTTTGAATCTTGATTGTCAACTTGACGGGCTTTTAAAACACCATGGAAAGGAATCTCCAGGCATGCCTGCAAGGGTAATTGAGGAGAGAAGACCAACCCTAAATGTGAATAGCACCATCTCATTGAATGGGGGAGGGGGGGTCCTGGTTTAAATGAATTGGAAGAAGCAAGTGGAGCACCAGTATCCACTGTCTGTGCTTCCTGACTCTTGACACAATATAACCCGCCACCCAATCCCTCCTCTGGCATATAGGTGCACCATCCAGACCTGTGAGCCAAAACCTAAACACTTTCCTCTTTAAGCTGGGTTTGTTGGTTATTTTGTTATAGTAACAGGACAAGTCACAGCTACAGGCTTCTTTATCAGTCCTCAATCCAGACTCTCAAGGGAACTTTCTAATTGGCTCATCGAGGGGCGGGACTCTATTTCTGAACCAATCACTTAAGGTGAGCAGTAGGGTTGGAGAAGTAACAGTAGCCACTTTCTTAGCATCCTCATGATTAGAGTGCAGGACTGGGTGGGAACCGGCTTTACTTGAGAAAATAAATTTCCCAAGAATAAATCTCTGTGAGTAATCCCTTCAAACTCTGACAGCTTGAAGATCTGAACTCCAGATAAAGTGTCCGCTGCTGAAAATGCTTAATAGTGTGATTTTTCTTTTCTTTCTATTTTTTTTTTTTAAATAATGATCTTTAGCCAGAGTTAATGCAACTCTTAAGCTGCCTAGGGCATGTGACAGTATTTTCTGTCTTGCAGGGTCAAGCAGAGGAGTTGTAACTGGGGGACACCATGAGCTCCTCACCCCTCCCTGACCCTTGGCCTCTCAACCCTGACACCAAAGAAGATGGTAGCCCTGGTGGACACACACATAAGCCCACGGATGACTCTGGTTGCCAGCTTGGCTGGAACACATCACCCTGTGTCACACTGAGTTGGCCCCAGCTGCCATCAGACCAGCTCTCCCTGGCTCCACAGATGGCAAATGAATGGATCACTCCGCCCCTTGCTCCCAACCCAGCTGCTTCCCCATTCCTTGACAATAACGCTGGTTCAGAAGCTAGCACTTGGAGCCAACCCTTGCTAAGCACAGCAGGGTGGGCAAGGCAGAGGAAGAGCTGGCAAGGACAGAGGCAGGGGCTATTTATTTTATGCTGGCCCCAGCAGCCTGGAAGGCACCGTGAAGAGTGGGCAGCCAGACCTCAGCAAATGATAGAACTTTATCAAGTAAGGAGGGGGGTGTAGGGGCTGTGAAATCACAGCACCACTTGCCAAGTTTCGGGGACACCTGCATCTAATTTAACATAAGGAAGTCTTTATGGAAAAACACATCTACCTTCCCCACAGTCGGACTCACACTGAATCTAGATCATTCTGTCTCCTGATACTCTCTCCGACTTCTCCCTTCTATCCCCATCCTGCCAGCTCTCGTCCACCACATTCTCCTCCTGCCTGAAGAGCCTCAGCTACCTCCCAAACGCCTCAGTCATGTGAGGCTCAGCAGTCCCCTGCCCAGTGATCAAAGTGACCTTTCTAAACTGCAGGTTAGAGTATGTCTCAATTCTGCTCAAAGCCCAGCAGCGAGGGCCAAAGGGATGGCTCGGCAGTAAAGGGTATGAGCTGCTCTTACCAAAGATTCAAGTTCAGCAACTCAAGCTGCCGGCAACCATTACGGGCAACTCACAATTGCCGATAACTCCAGCTCCAGAGCATACAACGCTTCTGGCTTCTACAGACACCAGTACACATACTTGAACACACACACACACACTTAAAGGTAAAGTAGAATTATTTTAAAGCAGTGACTCCTTCACATGTCTCCCAATTTCCTTAACCAGTCCCTGAGGCTTCTACAAGCTGGTCCTGGCCGACCTCAAAAACCTCCATCTCCAAATAGGTCTGTGGTATATGCAGGTGATACCTTGCCTGACTCCCTTGCCTTTCCCATACTGGCCCAGATTTAAAAGCTGACATCTGCTTCAAGGGCTATCTTTGGTAACTCGAGCCTACATCTGCATGGCAGTGGACCCCAGCTCTGACAATAATAGAAGATGAGGAGTCTGTACCCCAGGTCCATCAGCCTTGGGGTGGAACAACTGAGGTGCGTGTCACATCAGCCATCAGAAAGTGTTCATCAGTTGCCCACCATTATAGCATGCTATCCTCCGAGGGAGGTAGCCGCTATCTTCATCAGATCCATGATGCCTGTTCATGAGGGAACACTGGGATGGGGCCCATTGGCTGTTTTGATTCCCTCATGAAAGTAAAGGGTTGAGAAAATCTCACCTGAGTGTCCAGCCATGTGTATGTAATTCTGCCCCAACTGCAAGTGCCCTTGGGAAATGTTGGCTTACATAGGCTTGGGAGGTGCTATAGGCTTGGTTTGTATATACTTGGCTGAGGGAGTGGCACTGTTGGGAGGTGTGCCCTTGTTGGAGTAAGTATATCCCTGTGGGCATGGGCTTAAGACCCTCACCCTACCTGCCTGGAAGTCAGTCTTCCACTAGCAGCCTTCAGATGAAGAGGTAGAACTCTCAGCTCCTCCAGCACCATGCCTGCCTGAATGCTGCCATGTTCCCACCTTGATTATAATGGACTGAACCTCTGAACCTGTAAGCTAGCCCCAATTAAATGTCCTTTATGACTTGCTTTGGTCATGGTGTCTGTTCACAGCAGTAAAACCCTAAAACAGAAGGTTAACTAAGAGGAGGTATACCCGCAGGGCATTAGAGAAGCCGCTCCCTCCCGCAATGAGTGAAGCCTTCCCGGAGTAGCTATGTTGGCTCCCTTCCTGGAGGCAGCCCTTCATTTCCGTTCCGCTCTGTATGTAAGCACCACTGATGCTCCAGGCTGGAGTTTGGTGAGCTCAGACTTTGGTTTGTCATTGAGACCTTGGGAAGAAGGAAGATGTTTACATCTCCCCCAGAGAAGGAATTCCCACAACACATACAGTGGTCACGTGCGAGTTAAAGCCAGCACCTTTTACCAGCTCTGTGCTCTGCCCATGTGGTCTCACAAGCCCTTCCCAGCACTGCCACTCAGAGCACCTACATGAACTCTTGTGTGCACATTCTGATCTGGGGGTCTTTTACAGGGGCCGTTCCAAAAAAGGCAATTATTTTCTGTAACTATATTTTTCCCCTACATACATGGTTACATGTATGAGTCGGGAACATGCCTCATTCTCTGTAGCCACTAGGCCTTTGCACAAGCTGTCTCCTCTACTTAGTATGTTCAGCCCTCGCCCCATGATTCCTGACTCCTGGATGGGTTTCAGTCTACCCTGGAGCTTAGCTTAGCTTGGGTAGAACTTCTATGGTAGATGGTAGAACTTCAGTATTTCAGTGATCTCTCTCTCTCTCTCTCTCTCTCTCTCTCTCTCTCTCTTTCTCTCTGTATGTGTGTGTGTATGTCTGTCTGTCTGTCTCTCCCTCTGTGTATCTCTTTCTCTCTCTCTCTCTCACACACACACACACACACACATACACAGAGAGAGAGAGAGAGAGAGAGAGAGAGAGAGAGAGAGAGAGAGTTTCATTTCCCTTGGGTTTTTGCCCCTTGCACAAAGTTTTTGGGTTTTGTCATTGTCCTGAACTCACCTGTCATTCTTTGTCCAGTGATTGAATTCCCTCCCGGAAACATAAACCCCTCGAGAGCAGTGATTCCATCAGGAGCTCATTCCTGCCTCCCCAGAGTAAGGCACCATAAAGATAATCCGTAGTGGGTTAAATATATAGTGCGTTGACTTAAAAAAAAAAAAAAAAAAAAAACTAGGTAGGAAAATGTAGATTGTAAAGTCACCCAGAAATGGAAATGCTTTGTCTATGCTAATTAGATAATCACAAACACCATCGCTCAGCGTGCACTGCAGGCTAGGCATCTTGCCAAGGGTGTCTCGGTTAGCCTTTATAGGCTGACACCAATGTTATCCCTGTTGGACAAAAGGAGAAAAAAACAGTCACAGCAACCAGGGGATAAGCTGGGATGTAAACCCAGAGGCTCTGGCACCCAGCAGCATACACTTAACCTCTGGCTTCTTTCTGTCCTCTCTGCCCTGGAGAAACACTCCATTTGGATAGTGCTCCGTCTTCATAGTGCATGTGTGCAGATTTCCCCCTCACAGGAAGTCATGGGTACAGATTCCCCGTGCACCAGAATCTGGGCCAATGAGTGAATGCCAACAAGGCAGGAAGGTATCCAAAAGTTCTCTTGGGAATTATAGGAGAAGCCTGCCTCCCAATAGTGAGAGCAGGACCACTGCTACCATTGATTTCGTGCTCAGTGTGTGTGTGTGTGTGTGTGTGTGTGTGTGTGTGTGTGTGTGTGTATGTGTGTATGTGTCAACCCAACCACCATCAAAAATGCCCAAGGACATAAAAGGATTAGGAAACCACCATGCACCACAAGGGATAAAGAGAAATACAAGGACCCGAAATGACCACCCACGGCAAACACTCAGGCTGGGGAGAAGTTGCAATTCAGGCTGATGGAGGAGAAAGGTCACCAGCAGGTCTTCCCAGATGTGGATCTTGCATATTACTAGTATTAGCATTCAGGAGAGATGTGGCCATTGGTGGGGTAGTAGCATGACTGTTTTGAGGGTAACCAGCCACTCTCTGGTGGAATTTGAAGCCTGCCCCACAAATAGGAACCCCATACCTTGCATTGTAAACCTGGACGAACACCATGGCTGGAGTGGTCCCAAGATCTAGGGACACAGACTCCTGTCGTTCTGTTAAATGTACACGGTGTCAAACTACCTTCTGTATTCTCGTGCTTACACAGATAGACTGGTGATGCTCTCAGCCTTGGTCAGAGTGGACAGCAGTTAATATATTTCTCTAGCCATAAAAAAACAATTAAAAAAATTTTGTTTTACCCCAGACAAGACACAAGACCCACAAGCGTTGCACAGCGGGTTGTACCAGCAAGTCACTCCTTCTCCATCACTCCGAGGAGAGCTATTTTTACCCTCCAAACATCCTCTACATGCCTCATGGGTCTTATCTCAGCACATGCATCCAACCAGCCTGAGTCCAAAGAGTCCTAACAAATGCAGCTCAAACTAGTAAGGCAAACCAATACATACATGTTGTTAGCAAAGAATCCGTCATCACGTGTCCTTTCAAGTGCTTGCTTTAGCAGAACATCCTCTCTCCTGTGTCTGCTTCAGCTAAACATTCCTTCACGGGTCTCCCTTATTCTTTCAGCTGTGTCTACTTCAGGAAAACACTTCTTCACGTCTTTGCCCACAGCAAAACACCATCTAACACAACTGACTCTCCGAAGAACCCTTAAGTTTCCACTTCAGAGAGGATCATGGGAAATACAGGGATCACACACACACACACAAAAAAAAATGGCTGTCTGACCATAATCCAATCCCATGATGCCCTGGGGTCTATGAGATTTTGCTGTTGAACACAGTCACATGACTTTCTATTCCTCTTCAGGAATCAGAAGATTCCTGAGGAAGAAGAGACCTGCTGAGCCACCGAACACCCTCTCTCAAAGGCAGAATGAGTCCGTGAAGGGCTGACTAACTGTGCCCTCTCTCTCTCTCTCTCTCTCTCTCTCTCTCTCTCTCTCTCTCTCCCTCTTCCCTCCCTCCCCCTCCTCTCTCTCTCCCTCTCCCCACCCCCTCTCCCCCCCCTCTCTCTCTCCTCTCCTTCAGCCCTTGCCACTCAGGAACTCACACTCTATCTCCCCCTTGGAAGAAACTGAGCAGACCCCCAAGTCTTGACGGCACTTACACAGCTTCGAAAGGGAGGAATCTAAACAGAAGAACTGTTCTTGACTTTGCATAGTTCGAAAGTTCTTTCGGTGGTGGTTATAAATAGTTACAGACCTGATAAACAGACATCAAAGCTTTGAAAGGACAAAGAAGGGAGACACTATTCTAAGTGGCAGAAACTTTCATGACCACCCATCTCTTCTGTGCCTGTGATGATATAACTTTGATCGTCTGCCTCAGTCAGCCTGGTTTGAGCCATCAGAAGCCCACTACTAAACACCCTGTTCCTATTACTTTCTCATTTGATATTTTAATTGAACGAGCACCATCATTTCCCGGCCAACGGTCCCCATCTGCCGTTTCTCCATTTTTTTTCCATGGGAGCGCCTGAGGCAACACCCCTTCCTGGAACAAGATCTGCTCTCTCTCTGGCTTCCTCTGAAAAATCTACTCTGTTTCCTGAAGCCAGAACCATCCGCCTGCTGGAAGCAAATCTGTCCTAGCGGTGTCCCTCTGGAGGCCACCATCTGGGCTCTGAACTACCCTGATGGAATGGGAGTCGGCAGTGCGGCATGTCTTTCTCTGTGGGCTCCAAGCCAGCCTCTGCACACCGTGGCCTTTGGAAAGGCCCCTTTGAGCTGAACAACGGCCAGTATAGCATCCATCAAATAATGACTTGGTTAAACAAACGGGTCCCATCTTGCAGATGGTAGAAGAAACCAGGACACCGTGAGGTAAAAAGGGAGGGAACTGGAAAGATGGCTCAGAGGTTAGGAACACTTACTGCTCTTGGAAGGGACCATGGTTCAGTTCCCAACACCTATGTGATCCTCATACGTGCAAGCAGGCAACAGTTATACACACCAAACACAAATAAATAGACTTAAAAGAAAACTCAACTCTTGTCGGTTCCAAAAACAGAAGGACAGTTATGGCCTGAGTCATAGCCTTCCCTCAAATGTATAGGTTATGGATTCAGAATACATATAGAGTGAACACATTCGTACTCTGGACAGAGACAGAGATGATACATCCCACAGCCCAGACCAGCCTCGTCTTAAATAACTGTCTCTGTGTAACTTATTTTCATCCTTGTTGCACAAAAATGTCTGCCCAAGGTAACTTAGGGATGGAAGGGTTTATTTGGACTCACTGTTCAGAGCCCACCGTGGTGAGGAGGGTATGACAGCAGTGGCATCAGTCAGCTGGTTACATGCCATCTGTAGTCAAGAAGCAGGAAGCAGTGAATGCTGGGTTCCAGCTCTTGGGATGATGGAACTTCCTGCCCCAGTGAACCTAACCTAGATAAACCCTTTATGGGCATGCCCAGAGGATCGTCTTATAGGCACTTATAAATCCCATCAAGTTAACAATCAATATTAGCCATGAAACTATCCAATGGCGTTATAGAGCAAGCCGTGATGATCTTCGGGGATTTATTTATTTAATGTGTCTGTGTGTGTGCTTATGTATGTGTGTACGTACATGTGAGTGTATGTTTGGTATGTGTGAGAGAGTGCGTATATGTGTTGTATGTGTTGTGTGCATGTGAGTGTGTGTGTGGTGTGTGTGTACATGTTTATGTGTAAGAGTGTAAGTGTGGTATGTGTGGTGTGTATGTGTGTGTGCATGTATTTATGTATGTGTGTATATACATGTGAATATATGCGTAGGGGGTGTGTGTGTGAAAGAGAGTGTCTGTATTGTGTGTGTAGTGTGTGTGTGTGTGACTGTATGTGTGAGAGAGTATATGTAGTGTGTGTGTGTGAGTATATATGTGTTGTGTGTGTAGTGTGTGTGTATGTGAGTGTATGTGTGGTGTGTATGTGTGTGTGTATGTGTATGGTGTGTGTGTGACTGTATATGTGGTGTGCATTTGAGAGAGAGTGTATGTGTTATGTGTGTAATATGTGTATACGTGAGTGCGTGTCTGGTATGAGTATGCTTGTGTATTTGTGAGTGTATGTGTGGTCTGTGTATATGTGTGTGTGTGTGTGGTGGGTATGTGCATACATATCTATACACATGCATATGTGGAGATCAGAGGACAGTTCTTTCTTCCCACCTCATTTTGAGGCAGAGTCTCTCCTGAAGCTGTCGCTGTGGTACATTCATGAGCTTTTAGCCAGTCCTTCCATCTCTTCTCCCATCTTGATTGGGATGACATACGCAAGCCACAAAGTCTAGCTTTTTAAGTGAGTTCTAGGAATGAAAGTCTGGTCTTCAGGCTTGCACGGCCAATGTTTTGTCTGACTGAGCATCTTCCCAGCCCTCACAGGGGTAAATTAAGAGTTCCTAGACACATCTAGATGAGCGAAAAGAAGCAAGGCCGAAGTAGTTCATAGTATTTTTTTTTCTTATACCCAAAATACTACCATTTTGTTCTCTCCTGTGAATGGGGACCTAGGAGAGCAGCTTATACCCAGCCGGCACCACTTATCACAGAATGCACTGACAGATGTGTTCTTCTGCACAAAGCCAACTGCTAGAAACCAGCTCTGCACCAGGAACCATGCTTATCAGAGACACTCCAACGTAACAGACAGAACTCCCCTCCCCCCACCAGGGCATATACAAAACTTAGCACTTAAAATGTAGTCAGGGATATCACTCCTCTTTCAGGAGGAATAAGGTGGGGGAAACCTAAATATTAGTGAACTGACTGGTATAATGGCCAGCTGTGTCCTGTCGGTGGGATATTAGTCAGCTCTCAAAAGGAACAAAGCACTTATTTGTGAGCAGTCTGAATGGACTTTGAACACACGATGCTGAGAGAAATAAACCAGCGGTGAAAGGTTAGACATCCCTCGGTTCCGTTCTCATAAAATGTCTAGAAGGGTCCAGCCCAGATCCAGAAAGCAGATTTCCAGAATACGAAGTAGGTGTCGTTGAGAATGAGTCTGTGGTTTCTTTGGGAGTTGGCTGATAAAATGTCCTAGAAATAGCTTTTCACATTGGTCGCACAACTCTGTGACTGTGGAGTTCAATAATTGATGGACTGTAGTCTCTAAGCGATAATAAACCCTTTCCTCTCTAAGTTGCTTCTGATCATGGTGTTTATCTCGGCAACAGAACACCAACTAAGAGAGTCACCATGCCCACAGCAGTCATCTCTTGCCCTCAGAAAGCCCTGGGGGATGCACATGAGTGCCACCCACCCCTGAGAAAACAGGAGGAGGCGGTCAAGACAGAGCTTGGAAATGGACTCGGGACATCTAACAAGGGCAAAGAGTTGAGTAACTAGCTAACAGGTCATACCGCTCATGGCAAATCAGAACTGGAAGGCCTTCTGGCTTTCCATTCACACTGGGTCCCAAAGAAACCCCTTTACTAATCTACTCTGCCTGTCAGAGACAAAGCATGTCTTCCCTACAGACACGAAGCATCTGCACAGAGCACCTGCAGGCATTCTTTACTGAGCGCCTCATCTGCAGCCGGTGTTGGACAGGATGCTGGGGTTAGAGAGAGACAGAGAAACCAAGACTCTCGGAAATGCAACAGCGTCTGCGAGGCAGCACATGCAGCAGGCGTCCGCGGTGCTGTGGGGTGGGTGCTGTGATTGAGCAGCTGGAACGGAACACATCACCCAACCCGGGAACATGAGGAACAGGGGACCCCTGGAAAAGGAGAGCCCATGCAAGGAAAGGCTCTGAAAAGAGAGTCAAAGAGCAATAGAAAGCCGGGTTGGTGAGATACAGAGCTGCAGAGACAGCTCCAGATCGCAAATCCTGGGTAAAGCTACCATGCTTGTCATCCGAGCACATAGGAGGCTGAGGCAGGACGATCATGCATGACGAGTCTGAACCGCATAGTGAAACCCTACCTGGACGGGGCCGAGGGTGGGGGGTAGTTCAAACACCCAACTGCCTATTGGGCTATTTCCTAGGTCACAGGGAGAGCCAGCCTCAGCGTCCGCATCCAACACGGGAGATGATCATCTCCTGGTAGTCAGCATAACGGCTGGGTCGCGTAATGCGCTCAATAAAGTCTTAGCAATAATTGCTATGGAAAGGTTTTAGAAGACTCATTATATGATAATACTAACAGCTATTCATACGACACCTGTTGTCAGAGAGACACTTCCCTGTTGCCATCAGAGCGCCCGGCGATGTTGTTCACACCGCGCTCTTCTGATTATGTATCACAGCTAGCGAATGCACCCAAAGGGCAGTCCCTGCCTGCCTCTCCCACTAGAATGAGAGCTCTGCAGGGGAGGAGCTTATAGCTAATACTGACACAGGAGCTAAAACGTCAGTCGAGACTAGGAAGGCAGCTCAGCTGAGAAAGTGCTTGTCTGGCAAGTGTGTGGACCTTAGCTGGATCCCAGTACCCATGAGGAAAAGAAACATGGGGGTGGAGACATACCCCTAATAATTCAGCACTGGGGATGTGGAGACAGGAGGGTCTCCATGCTCACTGACCAGCAGGGCACGTGTGTGCATGTGTGCACATGCACGCATACACACTAATGCACACACTATAAATAGTGATTGGCTGAATGTTGATCCCATTCATAGTAATCCACAGACCTGGATATTTCAAACGAGGGCTCTGAAGTATACAGAAAGGCCACCCAGCCTGTAGTGTAGCCCCCAAATGTTTTAGGCAGAAGGCTGGATTAAAAGATCAGTGGGGAGACTACTACACATTTGCTTGAAGGAAAATCGGCAGAGAGGGGTCTGGAGAGATGGCTCAGCAGTAAAGAGCACTGAATGTTCTTCCTGAGGTCATGAGTTCAATTCCAAGCAACTGCATGGTGGCTCACAACCATCTGTAATGGGCTCTTGCACCCTCTTGTGGTGTGTCTGAAGATAGCTGCTGTGTACTCACATCCATGAAATAAATAAGTAAAACTTTTTAAAAAATGAAAAAAATGGGATGGAGAGGAGTTATCAGACTACAAAGGTTTTCAGGAGGTTGGTGAGGGATGTGGGTGGATGGGTGGGTGGAGGATGGATGGATGGATGATGTATAGATGGATGGTGGGTAGATGGATGAATGGATGGGTGGATGGATGGATGGATGGATGGATGGATGAATAGATGGATGAATAGATGGATGGATGAATAGATGGATGAATAGATGGATGGATGGATGGATGGATGGATGGATGGATGGATGGATGAATAGATGGATGGATGGATGGATGGATGAATGGATGAATAGATGGATGGATGAATAGATGGATGGATGAATAGATGGATGGATGGATGGATGGATGGATGGATGGGTGGATGGGTGGAT
>JANHMN010000023.1:35021126-35031132 GCA_030674055.1 Rhabdomys pumilio | reverse complement strand
ATGGATGGATGGATGGGTGGATGGGTGGATGGATGGATGGATGGATGAATAGATGGATGGATGGATGGATGGATGGATGGATGAATAGATGGATGGATGGATGGATGGATGATGTATAGATGGATGGGTGGATGGATGGATGGATGGATGAAGTATAGATGGATGGGTGGGTGGATGGATAGATGGATGGGTGAATTGTGGGTGGATGGGTTGTAAATAAATAGATGGTGGATGGATAGAGAGAGAGGTGGACGGTGGATATACAGATGGTGGATGGAGGGGAAGGCTGAATTATATGAGAGGATAGGTCAGGGTGAGAGGCTAAATGTATGGATGAGTGGATACAGGGTAGATGGTAGAGGGATGGAAAGGTGGACAAACAGATGGATTGATACTAAGGTAGATGGGTAAGTGGGTGGATGTGTGGGTGAGTGGATACATAGGTGAGCAGGTAAATGGAGCGATGGATGATTATAGGTAGGATACATGTATAGGAAGGCGGGCAGTTGGATGGTGAATGGATAGATGGGTAGATACATAGGTAGATGGGTGGGTCATAGATGGGTGATAAGAAGACACTCAGAGGCACCCAGTCCCCTCACACACTACTGTATGTGCAAACGGTTTTATTAACAGTAACCAAAATAGATATAAAACCGCTGTCCTGATGATTAAAGCAGATTCGGCACCATCATGAAATTCAGGGAATATAAAAACCCTCTCCACGAGGCCTTCATACCGATTTTTTTCTAAGACTCACACGCTAAATTCTTCTTTCCCTCTTCCCTCCAAGTCAAATAAAGCATAGATCAGCCTTTAGTCTGTCATGCCTTGGGCAGATTTTCAAATCCTGAGTGCTGAGGCTTTAAATTATTCTGTACCTAACTTGGTTAAGCGGCACCTGAGTCTAGCTAGGATAATCTGATTGTCAGAAAAACAGAGAGGGCCTGACCTGCAAATGGTTCTGCGGATGCTGCGGCTGTCCAGGAGACTGATGAAGGCAACTAAGAACAGCTTTGAGAGATGACTGCTGTCCAGTCGAGTTCAAGCTCACACCCAGTCATGAAACTCCCCAGGTGTTCCTTCTTCCTTACCAAAGGCACACCAGAAGCAAATCTGGAGCTTGCTTTCTTGTTCTTTGGCCCTTCCTCCCTAGCTTCCCCAACCCCCCTCCCCCCGCTTGAAAGCACATATACTCATTCTCTGCTGTATTTACTGCCATAGGTGATGAAATACATTAAAATAATTTAAGAGAACGCCCCGCCACAGTGTCTTCCTATTTGAAATTCTCCCGTTACCAATGCCTTCCTTTGCACTGAACACTGCCCTCTTGTGGCCTGATCACGTCATTTAAAAATCATAGTCAAAAGAATTCGCCACTGGGACTTATACGACTCTTTCTCAGGGACAATAAACAAATCAAAGAAGTATCTTTTGCAACATGCTCATCTCTATGAGGTGGATGCTGGGTAATTTTGACACTTGACACCCAAGAGAAAAATGCTGCAGCCTAGTATATACCTGCTCGAATTAAGTCTTCCCCCCCACTTTGATTTTTCGAGACAGGGTTTCTCTGTGTAGCTCTGGCTGTCCTGGAACTCACTCTGTAGACCAGGCTGGCCTCGAACTCAGAAATCCGCCTGCCTCTGCCTCCCAAGTGCTGGGATTAAAGGCGTGCACCACCACCACCCGGCTCAAATTAGGTCATTTAACCATGGCATCTTTGGGGACCAGCTTCTAGATTAGGTCACTACATTAGTTGTTTCTCTTATTGCTGAATACCCGACAAGAAGCAACTTAAGGGAAAGAGAATTTATTTCAGTTTACTGTCTGAATGTGCAGTCGGGTGGGGCAGAAACAACATGGAAGCAGGCGGCAGCTGGAGACATTGTATCTACAGGAAACACGAGACAGAAAGTGAGTCTAGGCTGTAACAACCCAAGGCCCTCCCCAGCAGTGAGCCACTTCCTGCAGCAAACCTCACACCTCCTAACAGGGCTCTTCGACCTTCAAAACAGCGCTACCATCAGGAGACCAAGTAAACAAACGCACAAGCCTTAAAAGAACATCTCCCACTCAAACCACTGTGGGCACTCTTCTCAAATACCCATTGGACCAAGTGTGCTATCTGTGGGTTTCTTCGTCAATTAGCTGATCCCAAACCAGTGTTTTCAAAGGAACACCGGGAGGGTGGGTCCAATGGGCGCTCCTTGGTTTCCAAATTTTACTCCTTGTAAAAGGTGAACAATATTCCTCTGTACGGAGAGACCACACCCATCACCATTTGACAGACACGTAGGTTGTTTCCGCCTGTTGGCTATTGTGAGGAAGATGCTATGGATGTTGGCATATAAGAATTTGAGTCTGTGTCGTTGTTTCTTTCCCTGTTGCTGGGATTAAATACTTTGGCAAAAGGAACATGGAGGAGAAGAGGGTCTCTTCTGGCTCACAGCTGCAGGTTACGGTATATCATGGCTTCAGGTTACAGTGTATCATGGTTGCAGGTTTCAATGCATCATAACTACAGATTACAGTGCATCACAGCTGGGGGTTACAGTGCATCACGGTTGCAGGTTACAGTGTATCATGCTTGCAGAGTTGCGAAGTATCTGGTCACAGTGGCGTCCATAATCAAGTAGTAGAGAGTGGAGAACCAGGCTGCTACTCTGCTCTAAATTCTCTTCCTAGGGAATGGTGCCACCCACAGTGGGCAGGTCTTCCCACCCCAATTAACCTGATTATGATAACTTCCCATAGATTCCCACAGATTATGATAACACCCAGAGAGTCATCTCCCAGGTAATTCTAGATCCTGTCAAGTTGACAACAGTCACCACATGCCCAGCTTTTAACTCCAGAGGAAGTGTTAACAGTGGTGTGCTTAGTCATCAAAATCCATTCCCTTCTTCTTCAGCCTGACTTCTTTTCATGGTCCCCAATGTTCTTCCCTCTGCCACTGGGTTTAGGTCACTCCCTCGAGGCCTCTCAATCCATGTGGTAGCCTAGAAATTTGTGTACCCACTCCTGTCCTCCAAGAAGCCCCAGGAGTCACCTCAAACTGGCCTCTTTCCCTTCCCTCGAACTTTGCTTCTGAGACAACTGGGGAGGTGACCTTGATTGAGTCCCCAGAGTTTTCCTGCTGTGTCAATTCCAGGACAATGTCCTCATCACCAGCTTCCTTTACCCAACAAAGAAGATTAATATAATCCTACACAAGTTAGCCACCAAGCAAATGTTTACTGAGTGATTAAAGAGCAGGATATTAAAATAATCTTATTTCTTGGAACTGGGCCAACACCTCCTTAAGTTTAGCTACAGTACCACCTATACAGGACATGTCAAAGCTTCCCAGTGTTAGACTAACAGGCCTTAGCCATCTTGTGTCTCTTGTGCTTGCTCCATAAACACAGGTTAACAGAGCATACTGCCCTTGTGCAGAACCCAAGTTTCAACACCATCATCCATGCCAGCAACTCACAACTACCTGTAACTACATCTTCAGGAGATCCGATGACTTCTTCTAGACTCGTGTGCAGGTACCTGAACTCGTGTGTGTGTGTGTGTGTGTGTGTGTGTGTGTGTGTGTGTATGTGTGTGTGTGTGTATGTATATGTGTGTGTGTCTGTGTCTCTATGTGTCTGTGTCTGTGTGTATCTGTATGTCCATGTGTGTGTGTACTCCACATGCCACACCATGCATACACACACATACACACAATTAAAAATAAAAATGAACCTTTTATAAAGCCAGGTATGCCGTAACCACCTCTAATCCAAGCACTAGGAAGTGGAGGCAGAAGGATCTTCAGGGCTCACTGGCTGATACACCTAGCCAAATTGGTATGCTCCAGATCCCAATGAGAGACTCGTCTCAAAAATTAAGATGGATGGCTACTGAGGAATGTCTGAAGTTAATGTATGGTTGCCACATGTGCACTTGCATGTACACACATATGCATTCTCACCCATGAACATATCACACACATATACATGCATATATACATACATACATACATACATACATACATACATACATACATATATACTCCACACTAAATAAATAAGGTATGTGTTTTAGACTGGGTAGGGAACAGAGGACGATGTAATGAAAATGCCGCAATGCATATTTGTTGTGGTTTGTGCTCGCCCACATCCAACTACAAGAGGAGAAAGTCCTTTCCCCTCAAGCCAAGAGAAGGTTCAAAGAACCTGATATGCTTCCTGTTTTTGTGGGCTGAGGCAGAGCAGGAGTTCAAGAGGCATGCCTGCATGGAGTTTCCCGAACCTGGAGCAAAGGGGGAAAAGGGATTCACTGACTTTCCATAGATGGGCAAGTCAGAGAGATGCATAGGCTGGGGACTTTGTAAAGGGCACTCCAGGGACATCATTTAGCAATGTCTTCTCCTAGCTCTCTTCCAGGAACACTCCCTGGCTCACCATGCACTTCCAGGGAACCTGTCAAGTCTGGTTATATCCCATCACTGTGACAAAATACCTGTTACAGACAACTGAAGGAAAGGCTTGCTCTGCTCCTGATTTCAGAGATATGGCCCAGAAGCCTCGACTGTGCTGACAGGAAATTCATGGCGGATGGAGCATCATGGTGGAACAATGCTCACCTTATGGACTGCAGGAATCAGAAAGAGACAGGGAAGAGTCCAAGATGAAATACAGCCACAAGCACACACCTCTACTAACCTGCTTCCCCCAGTCAATCTCCCACCTCCTATGCTTCCCACAAGACTATCAATGAAGGCTCATAAGAAGTCACAGCAGGCCAGCATGAGCGCATCCATCCACACTGGAAGAATCTGCAGCTTCCAGTTGCCAGGAGAGAGCCGAGGACCACAGCACGAGAGAAAGCCTTGCACTAAGATCTTGTTTCTTTGTTTCCCAAGTCTAGTGACCCTAAGCCCTCTGCTGATGCCACACCTGAGTAGAGAACAGAATCTCACAGAGCAGAAGGAAAGAGGACAAGAATACAGGATGCACCCACCAGAGCGGAAGAGGAGAAGAAGGCTATGAAGCTGGAGACATCAGAAGCAGAGCTCTGTGAAAGGGAAGCCTAGGAGGTTAACCCAGCCTGACTGTCTCCATAACGGCGCAGGAAAACTCAATTAAGCACAAGTAACGGAGCAGCATGGGAGTCAAATCTCATGCCACGTTATGAGAAAATACAATTTTCACACAACAAAGGCAGGTCAAGTGTGCACAGCCATGGAGAGCGGAAGAAGGAGCAGGAAATGCTCGCCTAATATTTCCAAACAGACAAGACGAAATTTAGAGAATTGTGGCTGAGCCATAGTTATATATTACAAATCCCTACAGACTAAACCCAACAGCTATGCGTTGAGGCACATACCTATTGCCCCAGCTGCTGGAGAGGTCAAGGTGAAACGGTCCCGAGTTCAAAGCCAGATCTTACCTCAACCACACACCCTACCCCCAAAGAATTCGAGAAAATCAACCCCCAAAACACATCTATCTACTTATCTATCTCTGTCTCTCTCTCTCTCTCTCTCTCTCTCTCTCTCTCTCTCTCTCTCTGTCTACATTCATCTCATAAGCAGATAAATGCCATGCATGCCATACTGCACATGTGGATGCCAGAAGACAGTTGACAGGAATTGGTTCTCTCCCTCTAACCTATGGGATGTAGGGATCAAACTTGGGGTTGTGAGACTTGGTGGCAGGCAAGTTTACACCCAGAAGACTTTAACTAATAATAGAGGGGCTTTAGGAGATTGCTCAGTGGTTAAAGCATCTCCACACAATCATGGCGACCAGAGTTCAGACCGACAGAACCCAGAAAAATACCAGTGGGCATGGCAGCCTGACTGGAATTCTATCCTCAGAAGCCAGAGACAGGGGAAACTGGCGAGCAAGACCAGCCATATCGGTGAGCTCTGGGTTTGATTGAGAGACCCTGCCTCTGTGGATAAGGTGAAAGTGTGAGGGAGGGTGACTTCCAACATCAGTCCTGGGCCTCCACATGCATGTGCAGCGCACACATGCACACACATAAAACACATACACACACACACAACATGCAAACACAGACATGCATGTGCCACATGCACAAATAAAAATGGAAAAAGACAATAACAGCAACGTTGACTTAAAAAAAAAACTACAGAAAATACCCTCTCACCTCTAAGATAAATTAAGTCAATGTTGTAACTACCACACTTCATTCTAGAAGTCATGAAATGACCGACCTATTTAGGATCCTCAAGGAAACAAACATGAGCCATAAATCTCTATCCAAAGCTGATCTCCAAACAAAATTAAACTGGGAAAGCCAGTCCCTAAACATTCAGAATAAAGCCAAACAGGTCTAAATTCTGTATTCAATTGGTAGCCACCATAACCCCAAGAGTAGTTTAAGCATCTTTAAAGAAAATTTATCTCTTGCTTCAATAATATTTTTAAACTAAAACAAAGTAACTGTATAGTCAAAAGAATTAACAGCAAGTGTTCAAACAATTTTGTTTTACTATTATCCACAACAGCCAGAAAGTCGGGAGGATGCAGCCACCTACCAGTTAACCGATTGGTAAGAACCATTCGGTGTATCTTAGTTTGGTCTCTATTACTGTCTTAGTCGGGGTTTCTATTCCTGCACCAAGTATCATGACTAAGAAGCCAGTTGGGGGGGAAAGGGTTTATTCAGCTTACACTTTTCCACATTGCTGTTCATCACCAAAGGAAGTCAGGACAGGAACTCAAAGAGGGCAGGAACCCAGAGGCAGGAGCTGATGCAGAGGCCATGGAGGGATGTAACTTACTGGTTCCCTCCCCTGGTTTGCTCAGCTTGCTTTCTTATAGAACCAGAACCACCAGCCCGGGGATGGTGCCACTCACAGTGGACCCTCCCACCCTTAATCACTGATTGAGAAAATGCCTTACAGTAGATCTCATGGAGGCATTTCCTCAAGGGAGGTTCCTTTCTCTGTGATAACTCCAACTTGTGTCAAGTGGACACACAAAACCAGCCAGTACAATTTCTATCAGTGATGTCCTAGGGTTTCTATTGCTGTGGATAGAAATACCATGACCAGAGCAACTTGGGGAGGAAAGAGTTTATTTGGCTTACATTTCCACATTATAGTTCATCACTGAAGGAAGTCAGGACAGGAACTCAAGCAGGGCAGGAACCCGGAGGCAGGAGCTGATGCAGAGGCTATGGAGGGGTGCTGCTTACTGACTTGCTCCCCATGGCTTGCTCAGCCTGCTTTCTTCTAGAACCCAGGACCACCAGCCCAGGGATGGCTCCACCCACAATGGGCGGGGCCCTCCACCATCAATCAGTAAATAAGAAAATACCCTACAGGCTTGCCTACAGATTGCGCCTATGTAGAGACATTTTCTCAATTGAGATTCCCTCCTCTCAGATGACTCTAGCCTGCCTGTGTCAAGTCAACATAAAATTAATCAGCACAAATGGAATATGCTTCAGCTGTTTAAAAAAAAAAAAAGAAGCATTTATTCACGCTGCAGTCTCGATGAACTTGAATGTATGAGAAAGAAGCTAACGGCGGCATAAGTCTCTGTGTCCAAAATGTGGAGAACAAGCAAGCCCACAGGCACATAGAATAGATAAATGGTCTTCAGGGGATGCGATCGGGAGGGGATTGGGGTGGGAGGGATGGAGTTGGGATCGGATGGGGGTGAGAGCAGACTGCTTGCAGAGTGAGTGGATTTTGTGAATGAATGGAATGATGAAAATGCTTTCACTCAAGATGGCAACGATGGCACCAGGGCGTGGTAAACGTACTCAACTTTAAGTGACCAAAAAGGTGATTCTTATCTCACGCAGCTCTACCTCAATAAAGAAAATCAGCTTACACCACTATCTTTTCATCAGCCAATGGAAATGATGGCTTTACGGTGTCAGCTCTTGCAAGTGCATTGTGGGATATTGCAGCATAGTCTGAAGGCTGGATGTGCTACCGTCTTCGGGGCCCAAATTTCCCGTCGAAGGGGAAAGGAAACACAGTTGCCATGGCTTAATGGGTGGTGTCAATGTGTGTTTCCTACGTACATGGTACTGGCTACTGAAGAATTCCCAGAAATAGTCACCCAAAGCCTGGACATAAACGGCCCTCGGAATATACACATGGGAGGAAAAAAAGAACAAAAAATAAAAGAGGGAGGGAGGAAAGAAAGGAGAAATGGAAAAGAAATTAACACACACACACACACATTCAGGTGTGTGCTTGCATAGGAGAAGGCTTGGAAGGCGTGATATAAAGAATAATATCCAAAATGATCGTCAGGAAACTGGTTGGAATCTCCTCTATTATTTAATAACCCCTCCTAACTTTAGAATACTTTTAAAAATATATGGGGACTTTAAAAATAAAGTATACATTTAAAACAAAAGCCCTCAAGCAAATTGGCAGTTTATTAGAAACTTTAATGTTGTGTTGAAGACAAATTGATACAGCTGTATTTATGCATAGAAATAATTGTTTCAAACTATTTATAATATAGGCAATGTTGAAAATAGCTGTATGTCTTCTAATAGGCACTGGATAACTGTGCTGCATAAATATATTGGAACACAGATGAGGTCATTAGAACTCACCTTCCCTAAAAGCATTTAAGGAGCAGGAAAAGACTCACGATATACTGTGAACAAGGAAATACCTAGAATATACTGTTCACAGAAAGAAACAAAGTCCAGAGTGTGGCATTTAAGATTTAAACTTTCAGCCAGCATGCTGGCACATACTTTTAATCCCAGCACTCAGGAGGCAGAGGCACTCAGGAGGCAAGGCCAGCCTGGTCTACATAGTGTGTTCCAGGACAGCCAGAGCTACACAGTGAGACTTTCTTTGGCTAGCACGTTTGTGCAAGGGCCCTGTATGAAAACAGCGGTGAGAATGTTTGCCACCATAGCTGTTAGTGTTAGAACACGTACCTACTTAGTGTTCTCCATATTTTTCCTTTTGACAAATTATTTTTGTGGTTGAAAAGAGCCATAAGTGCCCGTTTTTAAGAAGTGTGAATGGGTTTCTGAGGACGAGATGAAGTATCAGCTTCCTAACTGGAGACTGGACCATGACTGTCGCCTTAAAGGAAATGGGGATTTTGTTTGTTTGTTTGTTTTTTCGAGACAGGATTTCTCTGTGTAGCCCTGGTTGTCCTGAAACTCACTCTGTAGACCAGGCTGGCCTCGAACTCAGAAATCTGCCTGCCTCTGCCTCCCAAGTGCTGGATTAAAAGCGTGGGCCACCACCGCCCGGCCCAGGAAATGGGGAGTAAGTGGGCAACGGGACCAGAGCTCTCTGTCATCATGCCAAGTGGCTGGCAGCCATCACAGCGGGGAGCCATCCTCCTGTGGCAGAGCAGCGGCCTCTGAGAGCTGAGCTATCAGGGAGTCTGGTGAAGAAAATCACCTGCGTGGAGGGTTGAAGAACAGCCTGGACACTGACCAGAGACGCTGTACAATGTAGCAGGAAAGGTGAAGCCACCTCTATGTAAACACAGGGGATAGCTCGGTCCCATAATTATCCCCTGCAGGAGGATCTAATTAAGGACTTCCTGAGAGACCAAGGATTGCTGGCGCAGACAATGCCAGCCAATCAGGAACTACTGCTTAGAAGAGATGCTTTTGGGGGATCAATGGGGCTCGGGTGGAGGGTATTAAAAGAGCTTACAGCCCCACCACCTCATCTCCAACCCCACCACCACCACCAAGGGCAAGTAGGATCCGGCATTGGCTTCTCTCTTTTCCTTCCTCCTTCTCTTTCCTGCTCAGGGTCATGTCCCTCCAGAGGAAGGTCTCAGGCTAGCTGTAGGATGTCTGTACATTTTGCCATCTTATCTGTAGGGAATGCCTTTTGTCCCTAACGCCAAGGTGTTAAGAGATGGTGCAGCTGCCCAAGATCAGAACAAGGGGCCCAGGCTCCAGCCAATTACAATATTTAGTTCTGGAGACCTCAGAAGGTAAAGATTCTTACCGCCAAACCTGACAGCCTGTGGTCAGTGAACGGGGGGGT
>JANHMN010000023.1:34996027-35020726 GCA_030674055.1 Rhabdomys pumilio | reverse complement strand
GGGGAGTTCCTGCTTTCTCTGCCCCTCCCCCAATGCTTATGTTATATGTGCACCCTGATGTGTGCTTGGCCTTTTAACTAGGTGCTGGGGCTCAAACTCCCATCCTCACACCCAAAAGGCAAGCGCTTTACTGACTGGGCCACCGCCTCATCCCTGTAACTTACTCTTCTCACGATTAAGTTACACACATCACGTAAATGGGTCGAAATATTGTCAACGGTCATCAATACACCCAGTCATGGGCACGGGAGACACGAGGCTGTTGGGGGAGGGCGCGGTATTGTTCGAGGAACCAAAGAAGGTGTTTCCAGAAACCTGGTAGGGAAACTTTTACCTGTAGATGGATGTTTTAAAAAAGAATTCTGTTGAAGGAGGAGGGAAAAAAATCCCAGCCTTGATGAAAGATTAAAGGGCGGTTATTTGAATGACGCCCCCCACCCCCATTTACAAAATGGCTCACCAAGGAGCTCCCTTCACTCCGAGTGCTCCTTGGCTGCTTAAGTGCCTGGTAGGATCATTAACTTGACAGAGAGCTTGAGGGCAGAGATGTTGGGGGAGGAGGGATGGAAGGGAATCTTAAAGCCAGGCCCCTGCCCATTTAAGACCAATTTGAAATGCAGACTTCAGAAAGTCTGAAGGTGTAATTTGGGTAAGTGTGCTAAGCGGGGCGCCCCTGAAATAACTCCTCCTGAGTTATTTCCTTCTTTAGAAGGAGGAGAGGCACTCCGCAGCCCTGCAGCCCTCAAGACCTTCAGAAGCAAATGTTTGGGAGGACATTGAGTGATGTCTCCAAAGCAGGTGGCAGTCCGCACGGACAGGATGATTCTAATTCTGGATTTAAAAGATTTCATCCTGGGTCAAAAAAACAGAGAAGGAGTCGAATAAGAAATAATAACGGTGGGGCTGCTGTGACGGCTCCGCGGGCAAGGTGCACCCTCAGGAGGGTTCCCAGAACCCAGTAAAAAAAGTAAAAAAAAAAAAAAAAACCTGGGCTCAGCAACATGCACCAGCAACCCCAGCACTAGGGAAGCAGAGACAGGAGGATCCCAGGGACTCACTGCCCGGCCAGTTCCAGTGCCAAAAGACCCTGCCTCAAAAATCAAGATAGATGTTATACTTTCACAATCAGTTATATTAATATTTGTTATTTATTTATTAAGATGATTCTTAGCTGGGCGATGGTGGCGCACACCTTTAATCCCAGCCCTTGGGAGGCAGAGGCAGGCGGAGTTCTGAGTTCGAGGTCTATAGAGTGAGTTCCAGGACAGCCAGGGCTACAGAGAAACCCTGTCTCAAAAAACCAAAAAAAAAAAAAAAAAAAAAAAAAGATGATTCTTGTTGCTATTTATTTATTTAGATGATTCTTGCTACTTTTTGTTTTCCGAGACAGGGTTTCTCTGTGTAGCTCTGGCTGTCCCTGGAATTCACTCCGTAGACCAAGCTGGCCTCAGACTCAGAGCTCCTACTGCCTCTGACTCTGGGATCAAAGGTGTGTGCCTCCACCATGGCCACATGGACTGGTGCCACTTTAAAACAAAAAATTGAAACAATTCATCCACCATGAGAAAAGAAAAAGACTATGACAGATATATTTTTTATTGTGAGTTAATTGGGGAGAAAGGGGAATTTTGCTAAATTAAAAAAATACTTCTCCCAGTTTTAATAGGTATAACTGACAAAAGACATGCATATTTATAACTAAAATTTTAAACAGGTACAGAGTAAATGAGAAAGACATCCAACATTGACCTCTGGCCTCCACAGGACACACAGACACGCACATACATGCACATGTATACACATAGACCACACCCCACGGCATTCGTGCACACACAATCTCAATGGTATTTCAACTTCAGTGGGAGAGAGTGATAAATGGTTTCTAACTTCATCTTTGCTCTTGTCGGTTCTTACCCACATTCAAGGTTGTTTTTAGGGAGAGAGGGGCATGTAGGGACTATTTCTGGGACAGGAGAGATGGCTTAATGGTTAAGAGTAGATATTACCCTCACAGAGGATCTGCGTTCAGTTCCCAGCTGAACATGAATTCATTGGTAGTCCATTAAAAATTACACCAATCACTTATTGACTGAATGCATAGAGGGTCTCTCACTAGATAGATCAAGACCCCCTATTTCCAATATGATGACAGGCTGAGTTAAGATTCTCATGACTGTTCAACATAAGTGCCACGCTACACCACACTTGTAATCATGGCGCCGGACCCCTCACAGGTACACAGTGAGCTACGGGTTCCATTCCCTACCTCTAATTCTCCGAATGCTGACAGTGGGGTTCAGAGCAGTGACCTGAGCTACTCAAGGGCACCGGCCTCAGATGGCCAAGAATGTGGGTCCCCGCAACTTCTTCCTCTGGGCTCTTTCTTCTCCCAGCCCTGAGCTTTCACAGACGTCCTGGTTAATAGGCTGAAGATATCCTGTAATTGCCCCATAAATAAGCCATGGAACATATTTATTCCTTACATTTAACTTATTATTTAGCGTTTAAAGGACACATTACACGGAGCAGGAACCATCAATCTCTCACATAACCCTCTGGTTAATAACTTGGTAATTATAATCCATAGTCACAAAACTGAATGTGCTTATGGTTGCCATGGTGCCAGATATCCTTTCAAGGAAGAGTGCCCATCAATTATCTCTGACCTGCTCACTCTCTGATTTGCATCCTCCTGAACCGACCACACTTACCCCAGGGCTCAGAAGTTCAGTAGCAATTGCTGAGCTTCCAAGCCTGAGGATTAAACACCACGTGTCTACGTAACTCTTGAACAGGTATCCGGATATTTCACCTCCCCGTGACGTGAACGGAGCAACCGTTTGCAAAGCGTTTACTCTGCATGCATGCATCAAGCTAACTGCTTCACTCTCTGGAAGCCCCCTTAGAATGCAGGCATATCAGTCTTACCAGATCCACAATTCCCTTGTACCAGTCAGCTTCTGATGTGTAACAAACAACCCCAACCACTGAATGGCTTATGAAAGTAAAGCCTACCCACACATATGTTTGTGCTTCTATGACTATCTGGGTCCCACGGGGTTAATGTTCATGGAGACAAGATGTTCTTGTTCTCAATTCAATGCCACCCCCGCCCAAAGGCATGGAATAAAGATGGTAGAAACACACACGAAGACTAGTAGGAGTGCATGGTTCTACTTGAAAGCCAAGCCCAAGGCTCACACATCTCCAAAGCCTCGTGGATAAGTTCAGAATCAGTAAGGAAAAAAGTATCAATTGTCAACTGCTGCTCTGTTCCAGAAACATCTCTCTAGAGATACTCGGAAATAACCCTGAACAAGCTACTTGGGCATCCTGTGGTCCAGTCAGATTGACACACAAAACTTACCACTGGAAACCATTAATTAAATGTTTATTGGGCATCTACTATGTGACAGACCCTGTTTAAGGCTCTGTGGCATAGACATAAATGGGGTACAATAAACACATGAAGCTCTGTGTCTTGTGTTCATTCAGTCTTCTGTCGTTATCTTAGGGTCTTACTGCTGTGAGGAGACACCATGACCAACGCAACTCTTACAAAGGACATTTAATTGGGGCTGGCTTACAGGTTCAGAGGTTCAGTTCATTATCATCAAGGTGGGAGCATGGCAGCATCCAGGCAGGCATGGTGCAGGAGGAGCTGATAGTTCCATCTCTTGTTCCGAAGGAAAAACAACATTTTCCAAGCCATGAAAGTGACCAAATGTTCCATTTGTTTCTTCACCAATTGTTTCTTAGTTGCCTATCACTCATAGTCTTTCTCTCTCCCGGTAAGATTTATTAAAGGGCCCTACGATGATGCTGGGAATATGGCTCAGTGGTAGAGTGCTTGCCAGCATGCAGTGAACCTCAGGTTCAAAAGCCAGCACCACGTAAACCAGGAAGGGAAACCAGCGCCTATAATCCCAGCACTTGGGAGGTAGAGGCAGGAGGACCGGGAGCTCAGAGCCATCCTCAGTTAAAAGCCCCATCAGGTTTGTCCTCATTCCCTCAGGATTGGTTCCCTCAGATTCCTTAGTTAGAACCAGTCTCATTTCTTTATCCACTCAATTTCCCGGCCCCAAATCTAATCTCGTGTGTGTGTGTGTGTGTGTGTGTGTGTGCGTGTGTGTGTGTGTGTGTGTGTGTATGTGTGTGTTCTATTGTATTGCTGAGACAAAGCGCTTGAGGTGGAACAACTATGGTCCCCTTGGGCCTGTGGAGGCGGAAGACACCATACTAAGAGATTACAGAAGAGCAGATGCTCACTTTACAGCGGCCTAGAAACAAAGAGAGGGGTGCTGGGACCCCAGTACAACCTCCAAAAGAACACTCCTCACACCCCAGTGACCTATTCATCTCCTTCAGTGAGGTCATACAGCCTTAATGTTTCCAGAGTTTCTCAATAGCAACTAGGGACTACACTTTCAACAAAGAAGCCTTGGGGGGATTTCCAGGTCTAACTATAGTACTGTATAAATAAATCTTTTCTAGGACTGGAAAGATGGCCCAGAGGCAAAGCTGCACAGACCTGAGGACCTGAATTCGAATCCCCAGAGCCCTTGGAAAGCCAAGCCAAGCCCTGTAGTACACTTTAGTAATCTCAATGTCCCTGTGGTGAGATGAGACAGGGGGGCCCAGAAGCTCACAGGCCAGCCAGCCCTGATTACAAGGCAGCAAACAAGGAGACACTCTGATTCTGTCACAAACAAGACAGAAAGACAGGGCCACTGCCCAAGTTTGTCCATTGATCGACACACATGTGCACATAAATACACAGAATTTTTTAAAAAGCTTTTCTAGCCCCCTTAGCTCATGGTTCCTTTGGCTCCTCTCCTCTCTCACCACTATGAGTGACAACCCCAGCCTCTTCAGTCCACAGTGGGTTCCTAGCAGGCCTCTGCAGTGCTGACCCTTGTAAATGCTCTCCAAAGATCTGAAGAGGCTAAGCCGGCCTCCAAAAGTGCTCCCGAATTCAAGAAAATGAGAAAGCTGTTTGAACACGGAATTAATATTTATCGCAGCGAGCAAATGACTTTTAGGGAATTCGAGACAGGATTGTGTTTTTGCGTGCCGTGTGTGTACCCTTCCATGACACATCGAGACCTTCTCCGGCAAATGTGTCTGGCGGATTCTTATTTGTGGGTGAAGCATAGTTGAGTCATGGTGGGTATTTCCATACCTCGGACTTGGGCATGTCTCCAGCTGTCACCTCCCTTCAGAGTCCCCTTTGCTACTAATTGATTGAGGGACATCAATAGTGACCTTTGTCCTCTGGCATCTTGACTTTGCTTGACCCCAAACAAAGCTCATTACACTAACCTAAAATTCTGGCCATTTGGCAATTTAGGAGAACTTATCAAAATTTTAAATGTGTTTAAACTTTGACCCAGCAATGCTAGCTTGAATTTTTTTTTTCCCCTACAAAGACACTGGTACAAAACGCCAAAGATACAATCACTCTTCCTGCCTCATGGGCAGTAACAGAAAAAGATCCCCCAAATTTTTGTGAGCATTCAACCCACTAAATGAGTACGAATGTTACCATGTGGCAGAAAGCTCTGTGGGGGTCAAAGATGGGGTTGTGTGGATGTAAATGTCCAGTGGTAGACAAAGAGACCCTGGCTGCGGCACAGCATCGTGGTAGAGGCCCCAGGTTTGATCTCAACACCACCAAGACAATATGCAGAAGTGGTCCAAGGTTGGCGAGCTATCGAGCATTTGGCGTGTAAAGCTGGCAGCCTAATTTTGATCCCACATAGAGCTGAAAGGAGAGAACCAACTGCACAAAGTTGTGTGCTCAACGATGCAAACCACACACACACACACACACACAGCACATAATGATAATATTAATTAGAAGTCATTAAATAGTGGCCTAAGGTTACTACACACATGCATGCACACACTCGTATAAAAGCACATGCATGCAGCGTGTCTCTGTGTGTGTGTGTGCATGTGTGTGCATGTGTGTGCATGTGTGCCTGTCTGCCTACCTGCCAACTAGCCTGCATGAATGCCTATGTGCATATGTGTTTGCATGCCTGCATGCATGTTTGTGCATGTGTGCATGCGTGCATGCGTGCATGTATGCATGTATATGTGTATGAAATAGAAGAGGATCACTTCTGGAGACCTTCATCCCCAACCTGGAGAATTGACTTCATGGCCCATGTTTAAAGACCCATTGCACTGTGTCTGTGCATTTCCTGGATCACTAAGCACGGTCTGCAGCAGACATCCCACCTTCCTCCTTGAGTCTCGTTCCTCCCTTCTGCCTGGATCCAGACTGACTGAGCACAGCCTTTCTACTTCTCTCAGATCCTCACCATGCTACTAAGGTAGGTGTCACCTGACTGCTCTTCCCAGTTCCTGTGTCTGCCTGCCTGTCTTCCTATCTCTCTCTCCATCTCTCTCCTCCTCTCTCTCCCTTCCTTTCTCTCTCACTCTCTCTCATTCTCTCTCTTTCTTTCTCTCTGTGTCTCTGTCTTTCTCTGTCTCTCCCTCTCTTTTTCTTCCTCTCTTTCTCTCTGTCTCTGTATCTCTCTGCATCTCTCTTTCTTTCTCTCTGTGTCTCTCTCTGTATGTCTCTGTCTCTCTCCTCTGTCTGTATCTATGTCTCTGTCTCTCTTTTGCCTCTGTCAAAGAGGACAGAGAGACACAGAGAGAAAGAGTAAGAGAAAGAAAGAGAGATGCAGAGAGAGACGGAAAGAAAGAGAGAGGATGAGAAAGTGGGAGAAAGAGACCAAGAGAGACAGAGAAAGACAGAGACATAGAGAGAAGGAGAGAGAGGGAAAGAGAGGGAGAGGGAGAGAGAGGTGAGGAGAAAGTGGGAGAGAGAGATAGGAAGGCAGACAGGCAAACACAGGAACAGCTGTCTCTGTCTCTCTCTCTCCCTCTTTCCCTTTCTCTCTCTCTCGCTGTCTCTCTATATATGTCTCTGTCTCTCTGTCTTTCTCTTCTCTGTTTCTCTTTCTATCTCTATGTATCTATCTCTCTTGCTCTTTCTCTCTAAGTCTTTGACTCTGTGTCTCTGTGTCTCTGTGTCTCTGTCTCTGTCTCTGTCTCTCTCTCTCAAACTCTCTCTCAAACTCTCTCTCTCCTCTTGCTACCACACCAAACCATAATCTCTCCACCCCTCTTAACTGGCCACTGTTAACTTTTGGACAGGCCATCCTTTGTAGTGAGAGCTGCTCTGTGCATGGGATGGGGGGGTGTTTCCACAGCACCCCATCCTCTACCTACAAAACGCTGGTACCATACCTCATCCCCATTTGTTACTCTCAGGAAGGTTTTTAGACCTCAGCAAATTAGTTGACATTTTCTGTTGCTGTGACAAAATGCCCAGAGAGACAGTGTGAGGGAGGAAGGACTGGTTTGGGCTCATGGCTTGATGCTTTGATCTACTGAGTCTTGACATGTGGCTTCTGATTGTGTGTGTGATCAGAAGATAGACAGCATGGTGGAAAGGGACAGTGGAGGAAAGCTGCTCACCTCAGGGCAGCCAGGGAGCAGAGACAGGAAGATGTAAAGGACCACTCTGGCCCACATTTGGGGGCAAAACTGTAGTGGCCCGCTCTGTTCCGCAGGTCAGGGTCTAGCAAGAGAGAGAGTGGGGGGAAGAAGGGGGAAGAGACTCGAAGAATAGAGACAAGACAGAGGATCTGTAGTAAAGTCTTCTTTACTGTCTCCACCATACACACACCACTATGCCTACTACTACTACACCACACCACTACAAGGAAATCCTGGGTATTTATAGGCTTTTGCCACGTGCCTTGCAGGTGTGGATATGACGTAAGCCTTACAGGCGTGAACAGCACATGTGCCTTACAGGCATGTATGTCGTGGATAGCACATGGATAACACATGCACCATATGCTTTGTAGGCGTGGATACCTCGTGCTTCTTGCAGCTGTGGGCACTAAACAGCAAAACAAGCTATGTGGGCTATCAGAGTGTGCTTCAGCTGTTGTAGGCTGTTGAAAACCAAGTCTCATGTCAGGGTATATGGCTCAAGATGGCTGCAAAGCTGATAGCTGCTTTCTAGCCGCTTTCTGCTTAAAGTCGGCTCCCAACAGGAAGAGATCAAGGACACGATCAATCATTCCTTCCATAACCCTACCTCATCTATTAGAGTCCTCGTGAGGCAATGAGTTCTCAACTATTGGAACCAGCTGAGGAACAAGCCTTCAGCACAGGAACCTCTCAGGGATTACATTCCTTTTCAAACCATAATATCAAATTTCCCCTATAGAGACGAAAAAAAAAAAAAAAAACCACTTTCTGTTCACAACTACCAGGCTGCCTTAAGCCATTATCTCCCTCAGCTCCATTCGCTTGGCTTCTTTCTACTCCTTAAATTGTTGTTCAGATTGCTTCAACATTTCTACGGAGGCTGCAAAGATGCCTCAGTGGTTAATTCTCTTAATATCCTCATTAAGGACCCAGGTATAATTCCCAGCACCCACATGATGGCTCACAAGCATCTGTAGCTTCAGTTCCTAGGGATCTGATGCCCTCCTTTTGGCTTCTGTGGGTGCCTGCATTGCGTGGTACATACACATACAGTCAGGCACACATACTGTGATGGTTTGTATATGCACAGCCCAGGGAGTGGCACTATTAGAAGGTGTGGCCTTGTTGGAGTAGGTGTGTCACTATAGATGTGGGCTTTAAGACTCTTGTCCTAGCTGCCTGGGAGTGAGTCTTCCACTAGCAGCCTTCAGATAAAGATGTAGAATTCTCAGCTCCTCCTGTACCATGGCTGCCTGGATGCTGCCATGCTCCCACCTTGATGATAATGGACTGAACCTCTGAACCTGTAAGCCAGCCCCAATTAAATGTTGTTCTTATTATAAGACTTGGTCATGGTGTCTGTCCACAGCAGTAAAAAAAACCTAACACACACACACACACACACACACAGACAGAGAGAGAGAGAGAGAGAGAGAGAGAGAGAGAGAGAGAGAGAACAAATACATCTTTAAAAACTTGAGCACCAAACCAGTTGATATCTGGTTCTCTCTGCGCACCTTCTCAAGAAGCAAAGGCTCTGATTGGCTATGTTAGGGCTCTGTCCTTAACTTTCTTTGGATTCCCAGGATGGACTCAGAAAACTAAGGTTTCGGGAATAATGGAATCTCTGTGTCGATTACAGGTGACCAGGATATGCGCCACACGTGATGCACCATTTCGGCTTCAGGATTGTTGGAAGTGGGACACGAGGAAGTGCCAGCAAGTGTGTCACAAGCTCTCGGTCCTGAGTTAGGGAAAAGAAGATCTTCCCTTTTTCCTCTTGTGTGTGGGAAGGAAACCAAGCGTAGTTGCTAAAGATGAAAATGCGTGTTAAGTTGAATTTGCACTAACAAACCTTACTAATCCTTGCCTTCCAATCCTATTTCCCCTCTATTTTCTGCCCCTAGAAGCCCAAACCTCCCTTTTATCCCCCTTTGCAAATGTGCTGTACCCACCCCAAGGTCAATATAAATTTTCTCTCCCTACAGTGTTAGCAATGTACCACAGTATGCTTCCGCTGCTCCTATGAACAGAGACCCCCTCGGAAGACAAAGAATAACTTCTTCACATTACACACAAACCCATTGTCTGCAGTCCAGGGCCCTTTTCTAAATTATATAGGCCTGACACCTCTACACATCAACTACATAGGAAATAACTTAAGAACGCCCTGCGCCCAGCATGCTAGCAGCACACATACACACTGTTATTTGAATTCAATTATCGGAAAGAGAGAGCAATCTATGCTGGGCCATTAAATGCCAATCATACTAGAACTTGGCCCCAGTTCCTCGGGGGGAAAAGAGAGTCATGATCAAATGCAAAGAAACCAAAATAGGTTAATCTGTACCCTCTGACCTTGCAAAGACCAGTGCAATTTCAGGTAATCTTGACCATGAAAGATTTTTGCCCGAAGGGCTCACATTAGAATCTGTACCTTTAAACTCCTATTCAAAAACGTAACCCCACAAGCCTTCTATATTAGTGGTTTCCAATAAGTCTCCACTCTGCGGCCATTAAATCAATCTAATGGGTCAAGACTAACATTTATCTTAAATGAAACAGAAGAGAATATAAGATATCACAGTGCAGGCTTCACCTCTCTCTGTCTCTCTGTCTCTCTGTCTCTGTCCCTGTCTCTCTGTCTCTCCCTCTCCCCCATCCTCTGTGTGTGTGTGTGTGTGTGTGTGTGTGTGCTGTGTTTAAAACTTTTCTCAGAAACATTTGAAGGTCACTATTCTCGTGTTCTGCCACCTAACACAGTAGCAGGTAGGTGTGTGTGACCCAATGAGCATTTAAATAAAGATGCTCTCGGTGCTCAGGCACCGGAGACCACTCAGGGGTAAAGAGTCTGATGCATCCGCATGTAAATTCAGGTACCAAAGGTAGAGAGGTGGACACAGACAACACCCTGGAGCTTACTGGCCAGCCGGACTAGCCCAGTTAGGTGAAAACAGAAGGATCCTGGGAAACCTGGTGACCACCTGGGCTGGCCTGTGTGTCGAAGCTCAGGCTGAAGACAAGCCCTAAATCAAACAAAAAGGTGCCAGACACTGAAAACTGAATTATCCTCGGACTTCCACACACACAGTCGCACACACATGTGAGTGCACACACAATTACCATTTATTTTTGTTTATTTTTATCATAATTTACTTATGACAGCTGTCCTTTCCCTTCCCCCCTTCAAAGCTTCCCATACACCCTCTCCCCACTCTCCTTCAAATTCATGCTCTTTTTATTCATCAGTTATTGCATCATATATATACCTAAATATATATCATATAACATAATAAATACCTAAATAATGTCATATAGTATATAGCTAAATATATATAACATATATAACATGTAATATATACACCTAAATATATATATACATATATATATCATATAACATGTAACATATACCTATATATATCATGTAACATAATATATACATATATATCATATAACATAATATATACCTAAATATATATAATATATAATATGTGCTATATATCTAGATGTATATAATATATATAATATGTACTATATACCTAGATGCATATAATATATACAATATGTACTATATACCTAAATGTATATAAGATAGATAGATAGATAGACAGACAGACAGACAGACAGACAGACAGATAGATAGATAGATATACCTGTACTAGCTGATTTTGTGTGTCAACTTGACACAAGCTGGAGTTATCACAGAGAAAAGAGCTTCCCTTGAAGAAATGCCGTCATAAGATCCATCTGTGAGGAATTTTCCCAATTAGTGATCAAGGGTGGGAGGGCCCATTGTGGGTGGGGCCATCCCTGGGCTGGTGCTCCTGGGTTCTATAAGAAAGCAAACTGAGCAAGCCATGAGGAGCGAGTCAGTAAGCAACACCCCTCCATGGCCTCTGCATCAGCTCCTGCTTCCTGCCCTGTGTGAGTTCCAGTCCTGACTTCCTTTGGTGATGAACAGTGACATGGAAGTGTAAGCTGAATAAACCCTTTCCTCCCCAACTTGCTTCTTGGTCATGATGTTTTGTGCAGGAATACAAACCCTGACTAAGACAATATCTAAATATATATAATATACAATTTATAATATGTAATGTGTAACATATAGTGTAATATGTAGCATACAATACATGATATATTATATTTGATATATAATATATGGTATATGATATATGGTATGTGACATATGATATATAACGTGATACATGATATATGTGCCTAAATATATATGTATGTATATATATTATATATATCGTGCTCAGGCTATATAATGTTACTTGTATGTATGTTTTCAGGTATGATCATTAGTGCTGGACAACCAATTGGTGTCCCTTTCCCTGGGGAAGACTGACTTCCTGGACCTCAGCTTTACTCAGTCGCCTGTAGTTCTTTGTTTAGGGTTGAGACCTCTTGGGCTTTTCTCGGTCCAGTTTGCGTGTTCATTGGTGTCCTCTGTTCAGCTCATGTGTGGGCAGCCATGTTGGTGGGATTTTACAGATGTAGCATCTCATGTTACCCAGGACCTGGACAAAACGACTTCCCATGACCTAGAAAGAAAGCTTCAGGAGTTTCCAACCATGCCCACACCTGGCTGAGACTCTCGCTGAACTTCCTCGGGACTCTCCGAGAGCTAAGAGCTAAATACAAACCGCATGAATATGCTAGACTTTACCTCAGCCCAAACTTTAACTGAAAACGGATCCACCTGAAAGCCGACTCAAATCCAATCTCAGTCTAAACACCTTCTAATACAATGGAACAGGAATGAAATGCGTTCTAAGTCCCTGCTTAATGTCGAATTTTATCTTCAGTGACAAGCTCAACACCATTCGATTTGGCCATATGCTGGCCTGTGGCGCCATGCTGGGGAATCCTGTCACAGCAGACACCGACAATGATTTTATAAATGCGCTCTCCCCGGCTGCCTACCTTTGAGCCTAAATCGATTTCCGGTCACGGTTTGCACATTTCATGCCAAAAGACTGTACTGGTGGCGGGGGAGGGGGAGGGGGGTCAGTTCCCAGGGTTAGTGTGAAATCATCCGTCCTGACCATCAAACATGTTTTGTTTTATTTTGGCTTGTTTGTTCGTTTGCTGTGGGGTTTTTGTTTGTTTGTTTGTTGTTTGTTTGTTTGGGTTTTTTTGGTTTCTTTTTCTTTTTTTTTTTTTTTTTTCTATTTATGTGTGGGGACAGGTACCTGAAAAGGCCAGAAAAGGGCATCAAATTCCCTGGAGTTCCAGGGGGCTGTGAACCACCCAGCACTGGGACGGGGACTTGCTCTCCCACTGAGCTTCAGTTGGGAAAGTAGCAAACGCTCTTAAGGGCCGGCTGAGCCATCTCTCTAGCCCCATTGGTCTCTGGACTTTGCATTCCTTCAAACACTTGCATTGGCTGCCTCCTGTGAGCTAGATGGAGCCTTGCTAGATCCTGGGGGGCACAGCAGGGAATGGATACAGCCCTGGAATTCATGGTTCCTAATTTAGACAGGTGAAAACCTATAAAGAAATATGCAGCTAGAACACAGAATAGGTACGGGGAGGAGGGAGAGAAGAGGCTACAAAGCCAGGGTGCCCTCCAGGAGAATAGTGGAGAAGTCTAATTTGGAGTTGGTGGTGAAAGAGAAAGATTTCCTGAGATTAGGTCACAGCCTAAGAGATTAGAGTCATCCTAAACTGAGGTATCCACACAAGATCCATACAATGAAGTCTTGCACCCCAGAACCTCACAGGGTGATTTCATAAAATGAAAATTTTATAAAAAGACACGAGTAATTAAAGCAGGTCCTTAGAGTCAATCTTAATCCAATATGGCTGCTGTCCTCATAGTTCAAGTAGGTTCCGCTGCTGACCCTCTGTGATGGTTTGTATGTGCTCGGCCCTGGAAGTGGCACTATTGGAAGATATAGCTTATTGGGTAGGTGTGTCACTGTGGGTGTGGCCTTTGAGACCCTCATCCTAGCTCCCTGAAAGCCAGTCTTCCACTAGCAGCCTTTAGATGAAGATGTAGAACTCTCAGCTCCTCCTGCACCATGCCTGCCTGGATGCTGCCATGTTCTTGCTTTGATGATAATGGACGGAACCTCTGAACCTGTAAGCCAGCCCCAATTAAATGTTGTCCTCATAAGAGTTGCCTTGATCATGGTGTCTGTTCACAGCAGTAAAGTCCTAACTAAGACACCCTCTATCCCAGATCTTTGTACTGTAAACATTCTTAGCCAGCTTTGTGCCCTTCTGAATCCTAAGTCTAATCTTCCCAGACCATGACTCCAGTCATCGCCTATGGACTGATGGCTCTCCACCTCTCAAATCTCCCTCCTGGGCTCCAGACCTTCGGGGACAAGCAGCTGTGTCCAAATATGTGTCTAAATATGTATACCAGCTTCCTCTGGTATTTGCAGGTCTTCAAAGAGAAAGATGTACCAGGTAACAGAGAATCACAAGATAACAGGCCTGCCTTCTTTAAAACCCTTGGAGACTGAAATGGAGCTCCCTTGCCCACCCCTCCCCCAGGAAAACAGTCACACACACACACACACACACACACACACACACACACACACACACACGGCATCATGCATACAACATGGTTGGGGGTGGGGAGAAGATTGCAATTGTCTAAAGAGTTCACATGCAGCTTCTACTTTAAGATAAACACCCTGAGGGGCTGGAGGGATAACTGGATCTATAAAATGCTCTCTCTAAGCATGAATACTGGAACCTTGACCTCCAGAACCCACATTTAAAATGCAAATTAAGCTAGGAGCAGCGGCAGATACTTGTTACTGATTTATTTATATAAATAAATTAATTTTGGATATGGGTTTTTCCCTGCATGTATGTGCGCTGCATGCCACTGTGTGCCTTCTGCCTATGGGAGCCAGAAGGAGGTACAGGAGTTACAGAGGGCTGTGAGCTGTCGTGTGGGTGCTGGGACTCAACCACGGGTCTTCTGGATTAGGAGCCAGTGCTCTTAGCTGCTGAGCCATCTCTTCAGCCCCTGGGACATATACGTGTTGTCCATCATAGACAAATGGGTCCAAGCAGATCCTCGGAGCTCAATGGCCAACCAGCTTAGACTACCTGGTGAACTCAGGCCAATGGGATAACCTGTCTTTAAAAGTGAGGTGGACGTGGGGCTCCTGAATAAGAACAGCTAAGGTTACCCTCTGGCTCCCACATGCATGTGCACACACATGCACATATGTGAACAAACAAACATGAACACACACATATATATAAATAATCTCTTGGGTTTAGATTAGCTGATTTGCTTCTCTTTGTCCTTGTCTAGCAACATAGACACACACACACACACACACACACACACATGTATGTTCATACCACAGACTCATAGACACACACACTTACAACATACACATACCACACACTCATGGACACACACACTTACAACATACATATACACATACCACATTCACAGGCACACACACACATATATACATATCACACATTCACAGATGCACACACATACAGAACACATAACACACATTTACAGCATGCACATGTGATACACACACACATACAACATACACACATATACACATACCACATTCACAAGCACACACACATACAGAACACATACACACACACACACACACACACACACACACACACACACACACACATCTCTCCTTCCTCTAAGCAATAGCCGCACCCAGCACAAAAGCCATTCATCTGCTTTAGTCCCATTCACAGGCTTGCTCAGGATTCCCCAGATCTAATTCTTTAGAGTCTTCCTTCCCAGCTTACTCCAGTCTTAATCTGGTAAGGATCAACTGTGGAGTTTACTGCTGCCTCTCTGGAGCTGCCTGATGCCTGACAAGAGTGGCTGTGTTCAGTCCAGGTCTCAGTTCCCTCATCCATACTGAGACACAAGGGATGCCTCTCAGAATTACAGAAGCGCCAAACCAAGTGCAGACAAGCACGTCCATATTCACCTTACACGTTTTCACTCCTAGTCTCGGTGGTGCCTACAGGTCCCAGGAGCAGCACCACCGGGGAACCCACCCAGGCTCTGTAGTGACTCAGATGCAGTGAAGTTTGAAGCCAGATGCCGAACCGTGAGCTAGTTAATGACATGCAGACTGTAGCATCTCTTCCACCCACTGACCGGTTTTTTTGGCACTCGGTTCCTGGTCTTCCTCATGAAGGAAGTTTTCCCTTAAAAGAAATCAGCGAACTACAGCGTTCACTTGTGGGGACACAGCAGCATAGACACAGAGAGCTTTTGAAACCCAACTGGTGAGGCTTGCTGTCAGCGTGACCTCCAAACCACCTCATCTCCGTAGACCTCCTCATCTGTAATGGGATGGAGAGATCACCTGAGGGGGGGTGAGGGGGGGGTAATAGCATGTGCCAGGAGGGTAAACAGTCCGAGGCAGAGTGAAGTCACACATCGAATCATACTCATTTGTTTATATGTGAAGAAGGAGGAGGAGAGAGGAGGAGGAAGAGGAAGAGGAAGAGGAGGAGGAGAAGGAAGAAAGAGAGAAAGAAAGGGGAGGGGTGACATTCAGTTGGTAGGATGCCCACCTAGCAAGCACGGAGCACCACCCTCTCTGAAACCAGATAAACCAGGCTTGGTGTTATGTGCCTTTAATCCCAGTTCTGCATGAGGTGGGGCATCCTTGGCAACATAGTGAATTTGGGGCCAGCCTAGCCTGGGACACATGAGACCCAGGAAGAAGGAAAGGAATCGAAGAGGGAATGAAGGCGGGAGGGGGGGCACGGGGGCGGGGGGGAAGGGAAGGATTTCTTTTTGTTCTAGAACAAATTACCAACCATTCTCAAAGACCCGAATGTCTGGCTCTTTGAAGCTCTAACTGG
Organism: Rhabdomys pumilio; assembly: GCA_030674055.1. Classification (NCBI taxonomy): domain Eukaryota; kingdom Metazoa; phylum Chordata; class Mammalia; order Rodentia; family Muridae; genus Rhabdomys; species Rhabdomys pumilio. The sequence continues at coordinate 35,004,364 of JANHMN010000023.1, read as the reverse complement.
CTTCCTACTGTAGGCGAGGCAAAAGCTATGGGAAACAGGCACCTTATCGTTATACGCCCTTTGCTGGCTGCTGACCTGTAGCACACAAGGTGAGTGGGGCTCACAGAGAGGGGAGAAGGACTGGAAGACACCGGAAGCTGCTAGAGACTTTGGTTGGAGCGCAATGTAATACCTCAGCTTCTTCAGCCAAAGCTTTTCCAATAAAGCTTATGTTTATGCAAACTTGAACGAGCAGAGACTAGCAATTCCCCCCGCTGCTCTCTGTCCCCAGCCCTTCAGCCAGACTGTGTAGCCCTGGCTGTCCTGGAACTCACTCTGTAGACCAGGCTGGCCTCGAACTCAGAAATCCACCTGCCTCTGCCTCCCAAGTGCTGAGATTAAAGGCATGAGCCACCACTACCCGCCAAAAAAGTGTCTCTTAAATATCCTTCTACCTGAGACATGTGTGGCTTGTCGAAGAGAAAGGCGTGCCAGGTGACAGACCCCACAAAGGCCCAGGCAGACATTCTGTATACCATTCCTGGGAAATGTAAAGAACGTTCGCCAGTGTAGCCCTCAGAAAAACAGTCATACACAACACTTCTCGGGGTTTGGAGGATGGTGATGTGTCGATCTCTAACCACAAGGGGATGTCATGCAACTTCTAATTTAAACACTGATTTGTGCCGGGCGGTGGTGGCGCATGCCTTTAATCCCAGCGCTTGGGAGGCAGAGGCAGGCGGATTTCTGAGTTCGAGGCCAGCCTGGTCTACAGAGTGAGTTCCAGGACAGCCAGGGCTACACAGAGAAACCCTGTCTCGAAAAACAAAACAAAACAAACAAACAAACAAACAAAAAACCACTGATTTGTTTGTTTTTGCAGACTCTGATGCATGCATACGTGAACGCACGTGCAAGAGCACGCGTGCACACACGGACGGGCACACAGCTCACCTTCCATCATTTCATTTACTCGCCTAGCTCCAGAAGTAGAATAAATTAACATTTTCCTGGCAGCCAAGTGGAGACACGTTCTGTCTAGAGATTACACAGATTAAATCATCAAATGCCATCCACCCCCTGATAAGTCAGAAAGATAGACAAGGAAATACGGATATGGCTGTCTTGGCTCCAGCAGGGAGCCTTGGATTCTCGCCTGAGGAGCGTCCAGGGCCACAGAAAAAAAACCCCTGAGCTTCAACTTTTCTCCCAGGAAAATCACTTCTCCCATCTAATTGACATTGTACTGAGAAAAACACATCTTCGGTAAATGTGATTTGTTTTTATCTGTAGGCTCCGAAAGCTCAGGGTCGTTTGAGAGCTTCTAACTTCATTTCTCTCTTATTAGTGTTTAACTAAGTACATTCTCAAAATAGCTTCTTGAATCTGAAGTTAAGCACCTCAGCTCCAACCCTCAGAGAACCACATTTGAGTCCAATGCTAAAAGCATGGAATCTACACGGAATCGAAAAGCCTTCCGGTGACTGTCAGCTCTGTTCTCTGCACCCCAGTGACCCTCGTCCCATCAGCGATTACTCACACCAGCTGGGTCACGAGAACAGGAAGTGACGTCATCACGCTCAGCGTTTTCCTCTGGATGCCAGGAAACAGGGTCCCAGATCCCAACAACCAGTCTGTGTTCCTCCATCATCGGTCAAAGCATGATGCCCCATACTTCCTTAAGACTTGGCCGAAGTGTGTGGCTTAATTGATTGGGGGAGGGGCCTGTTAGCTTTTCATTGTGGTGAACTATAGACTACTACATGAGCCAGTTTCTGAGTACATGATTTTCCTAGGAACGTGACCTTTCTCCTTTTCTAGTTTCAGAAGTCTATAGTGCCCCCAAACACACTGGACATTAAGTAACACACCCCCGTTTCTTTCCTGTCCTAGCGCCTGACAGCCTTTATTCTAGATTGGTAGGACTGCGATATCTATCCTTTTGTGACAGATTTGTCTCACTTGAAATGTCTTCAAGGACCACCCATCTGTTAGAGCATGTATCAGAATATCATTCCTTTTGAAGGCCGAGCAGTATTCCAGCACTCACTTTACCAAATTTCTTTGACCGCTCTTGCATCTGTGGACACTTGGGTTGCTTCCATGCCTTCGGTATTGCCAAGGCTGCTGCTGTGAACATTCATACACAAATACCTGTTGTGAGTCTGCTTTCAGTTCTTTCGGGTGTAATCATAAAAATTACCAAGGAGGGGCTTTATTGAAGGCTGTAGCGGGGCGGTGGTGGTGCACGCCTTTAATCCCAGCACTTGGGAGGCAGAGGCCAGCCTGGTCTACAGAGTGAGTTCCAGGACAGCCAGGGCTACACAGAGAAACCCTGTCTCGAGAAAAAAAAAAAAAAAAGAAGAAGGCTGTAGTAACTACGCAAGGGTCCCTGTGCCTAACTAGCAGAGTGCATTAGTTACTATGTGGCAGAAAAATGAGTGTGTGCTTGCGAGTGTGTATATACATGTGTTTTGTGTGTGTCCATGTATCTACGTGTCTATGAGTGTGTGTGTGTGTGTGTGTGTGTGTGTGTGTGTGTGTTCTAGGAACTGGCCAGGGGACTTAGTCTTAAGAAACCCTGTCTTATTACTGTGAACAGACACCATGACCAAGACAACTCTTATAAGGACAACATTTAATTGGGGCTGGTTTACAGGTTCAGAGGTTCAGTCCACTATCATCACAAAGCATGACGGCATCCAGGCAGGCATGGTGTAGGAGGAGCTGAGAGTTCTACATCTTGATGGGAAGGCAGCCAAGAGAAGACTGTCTTCCAGGCAGCTAGGAGGAAGGTGTCAAGGCCCACCCCCACAGTGACACTTCCTGATAGTGCCACTCCCTGGGCCAAGCCTGTTCAAATCTCCACAAGCCCCATAAGGCAATCTGGGTAACCAGGAAGCCAATGGTATAATTAGATTCCACTCTAAAGCTCTGAGACCTAACAGTCCCACCATCCATGACTGTGAGGATAGAGTAGAACTCACAGGAAACACTGCGGCAGTCTGTCCTTCCAGGCAAGTGATTTCTAAGAAGAGTTAGTATCACTGAGGACAGACAGCGGCATGGCAGGAGCTCTGAGGAGCTCTGAGGCCATGAGGCAGGTATGGGGGGGGGGTCCATTATTGTAGGCTCAGAGGAAGGGGGAATTCACATAGCCAAGCTGTCTCTGGTTCCCAGGCAGCAGGGGGAGGGGATGGAATTCTGGGTAGGGAGTGTATGTCTCTGAGGGTGTGTAGGAGGAGGGAGATACCTACTTGAGGTGTGCCCACTGCATGGTGGGAGATGCACTGCCGCTCATAGACCTCTGATGTCCCAGAATCTGGCAACCTAAGCTTATTAACTTCCCTCTAGAAGTGAGACTGGCCCCTCCTGATGGGAGGAGTCTGTTAGGAGACTCACAGTTGGGAGCTCACCATTTCCTCCTGATGCAGGGGCATGACCACAGCCTAACAGATGTTCCAGCTCAGTCTAGGCAAATGAATTTGCCTGCCATTCTGCCTCCTCTCCCACCCTGAGCTGACAGGATGATGGCCACTGTGTGGTATAGGACTATATTTGTAACTCAGTCTACTGACTTACTGTTGCGGCCGAGCTGCCCCAAGTTGGGCGCCAAAAATGTTGAGGACCACTCTGTCAATGTTGGGACCCGCACTGCCAAAAGCCTTGGGGGCTAAACTGTTAGAGCCTGCACTGCCCCAGGCTGCTCCTGTCTGCGGGTCGGGGTTCAGCAAGAGAGAGAGAGTGAGCACGGACTCGAGGAATGGAGACCAGACAGAGAGTGATTCAATTCCATTTATTCTTCAGTCTCTCTTCCTAGTCCAAGTCCCAAGTCCCTAGTGCCTCCAAGTTCCAAGTTTCCAGTTCCAAGTTCTCTACCAAGTGCCAGCTACCTAACGCCTAATAACTAACTCCAAGTTGTACTGTACTCTTCTGTCTGCCTCTCGCCTTTTATATGTCTCACTTCTAAGTCACGCCCTTATGTCTTATCTCTAAATCACACCTTCAAGTCTCACACACCCAAGGGAAGATCCTGGGTATCTAAAGCAAGATGTTATCAGAGTGTGCTCAGCTGTTGTAGGCTATTGTAATCAAATCTCTTGTCAGGGTATATGACTCAAGATGGCTGCAAGGATGATAACCGCCTTCTGTCGGCTACCCACAACTTACATTTCAGTCTCTCCCAGAAACTCCCTCATAGACACCTTCCCTCCAAAAATAAATAATACTTTACCACATATCTGGGTACCCTACAGCTCAGAAAAGTTGACATACAAAATCAACCATTACACTATAATAAACTTGTTTTAATAAAAATCAGTCAGGCACGTGGGTGGCACAGACCTGTAATCCCAGCACTGGAGAGGCAGAGGCAGGAGGATCTCTGTGAGTTAGGACTGCCTGGTCTACATAGCAAGCTGCAGGACAGTCAGGACTACATAGAGAGACTCTGTCTCAAAATAAAACTCACAAATAAAATCAGCAATGAGAAAGAGAGTAGGGGTATATTAGCTCAAGAGAGCACACACAGTCTAAAGACATCGTCATGACTTGGACAAGGTACTGCTGACATCTTGTGGATAGAGGGCCACTAAACTCCCTGCCTGCACACAGAGGCCCTCCACAGCCAAGAAGTGTGGCCCCCCAGGCAGGGCCAAATTTCAAAAACGTTACTCCAGTTTAAGTTATCGATAAGCTACTTATTCATCAGACAAGGTCCTAGAATGTCAAGGATTCTAGACTCTAGAAGAAATTTGCAAATAGAAAAAATTCCAGATAAAAAGAGGTTTAAAAATTATCACACTTCCGGGACTGGAGAGATGGGCGAGCAACTAAGATCCCTAGCTGCGCTTCCAGATAGCCTGGGTTCAGTTCTCAGCACCCCATGTGTGGCAGTTCACAACTATCTGTAACTCCAGTCCCAGGGGATCTGATACCCTCTTCTGATCTCTGTGAGCACCAAGCGTGCACATGGCACACAGACACAGATGTAGGGGAAATACCCATGCACATAAAATAAAAATAACCTATTTTTAAAATATATGAGATCTTGGAGCTACAGGGACTAAAAGTGCTTGCTGGTCTTCCAGAAGATTAGAGCTCTGTTCCTAGTTACCCAATCAGGAGGCTCACAACCGCTTGCAACTCCAGCTCGAAAAGATCCGACGCCCTCTTCTGGCTTCTGCAGGTACTGCAGTCACATGGCCACTGTGTGGTACAGGACCGTATTTATAACTCAGTCTATTGACTTGAATCTTAGTCTCTCCCAGAAACATCCTGGGAAGCGGGGAGGAGACGGGGCTCACTGGGCAGCCAGCCCAGCAGAATCAGCAAGAGACCCTGTCTCAAAATACGATGGAGAGCCATAGAGAGGTCGCCCAATGTTAACCTCCAACCTTCACGTGTTCACCTATGGGTGCGCACACATCTGCATGGCACTCACAAACACATAAAAATAAAAAGAGGCCAGTGAGGAAGAGAAGGGGAATCAGCAGGCACGGGAGGAGAAAAAAAGATAGTAATACGCTAGAAATACATGACAGATGAGCTACTACCAGGAACCCCGCTATTATTTACAGTTAATGTGTGCTAATTAAAACTCTTTTTTCTTTTTTTTTTTTTTTTTTTTTTTTTTTTTTTTTAGAAAAATGCACCCGATCCGTTCATCTGCAAATGTGTTTGAAAGTTAACCTTATGCCAGGCTCAGTGTATCAGATCGGTCCTAAGACACAGCTGCCAGCGCAGAGGATGCTGGATCTCAGCTGCTAACCCCATACGACCTTGAATGAGCTCAGTAACCTCCCTCCCGGTTTCAGCTTGTCATCTGCAAAAGCAAATAGCTAGGTTGCTTGACTGACTGGCAGCAGCTCTCCCGTGCTGTAATTAGTTCGACGACTTCCTTCCTGCGAACAGAGATAGATAGATAGATAGATAGATAGATAGATAGATAGATAGATAGATAGATAGATAGACAGACAGACAGACAGACAGACACAGTGTGGTGACTCCATCTACATGGTTTGCCATTCACTTGCGGAATAAAACCCACTCTGAGCCCCTCTACCTGCAGGACTCTGGTCCATACACCCAGAGATGCTGATAGCATCTCACAGCCCAGGCACCATGGAGAGGTGACTACACAGATGAAAGCCTGTGTGGAGAAAGCTTTGGGAGGAGGGAAGTGAGGATAGATCCCTTACTGAGGAAATGTGCCTCTGCTTCCAGTCTCTACAACGCCCCTTCAGCCACGTCTGAAAGACTGGTACAAATAATCACTGATGATCTCTGCAGATTGCCAGCTAAAATTAGCAACGGATGTGCAGCTGACTTCGGAGTTAACTACAGGGCTTTGGGGGTGGGGCACAGTGGCGGGGGAGGGGCTGTTACTGATTCCTCTGGACTCCCGGTTTGCAAGGACCGCTTGTCAGGTGCTTAAAATGTTTAGTGACCCTTAAAAGACAATATTGAGCTCAGCCCAAGTGAGTATGTCTTCTCTGACAGTCCCTTCTTCTTTTCCCAAAATGATGGATGCAGTCGGAGGTAAGACAGTGACAGCCCTTGCATGAGGCGTTGGACAGGTTGTCTACTTCACTGTGGTGGGTATTGCTGAGCACCCGTGGGCTCTGGAGAAAGCCTAGGTGAGTGGCGCCCCCTAGAGTTAATCAGCGCTCAGCGCGCCCAGCCGTGCACTGAAATCTATCCTTCTAAGACCAAAACCTGAAGTATTTTGGCCTCCGACGGCACAAACCACACAGCCAGCAGAGGATTATTTCAGGTAACAGTGGAAACGGATGGTGCTGTGTATTCCAGAGGATCTCCTGGTTTCCGGTTGTCTTGCTTAGTTGCTTTTTGTTTGTTTGGTTGGTTGGTTTTGTTTTTTATTTTTTGTTTTTTATCAAAGTGACACAAATCGAAGTTATCCTCAATTGATGAAACGCCTCCGTCAGATTGGCCTGTTCATGGGATTCACCACCTGAAAGTGTCCTCAAACTGCATGGTGGACCAGAAGTACCTAGAAGGGTGGGTTCCTAAGACTGACTCTCAACCAATTCTCAGTGGGAATTGGTCAATGAACACACACACACACACACACACACGCACACGCACACGCACACACACACACCACACGCGCACACACGCTGCAAGATGGAGACAGGAAATTAAAACACACCAGCTGCTTTGGGAAAATGAAGGTAATGGATCTTTTTTACACTGATAATTCTTACTTTGACTACGCACAAGGATGATAATAGTTCAGGTGTCTGGGTTACAGGAAATGCGCTGAGTTAATCTCATCCAGAAAGCGTAAAGAAAATGTAAAGTGTGTCCACAATCCAATTTGATTCGGCTGTAAAGAAGAATGCACCTGCTCCGTTTACAGGAAACTGGATGAAACTGGACGTCATCATGTTAGGGAAGACAAATATCAAGTTTCCTTTCAGATACAGAATCTAAATTGAATACGTACTTATGAGAGCCTGCGTGTGGTGTGTGTGCGTGCCTGTGTGTGTGTGTGCGAGTGTGCATGTATGTGCATGTCTGTGTGTACATGGTGTGCATGTGTGTGTGCATGTGCATATGTGTAGGTGTATGTGCGTGTGTGTGTGTGTGTGCACATGTGTGCATGCTTGGATGTGCACATGTGTGTAGGGGGTGTGTGCATGTTCTTGTGTGTGCACATATGTGCATGCTTGGACGTGCACATGTGTGTAGGGGATGTGTGCATGTTCTTGTGTGTGCACATGTGCATTATGTGCACGTGTGCTTGCATGTGTGTGTGCGCACATGTGTGTGCATATGTGTGTATGGGCATATGTGTGTGTGTGTGACATGAGAACAGAGAAGGGACTGTTTGTGGGAGGAGTGAGACTAGCAGATTGGAGTGCAGGTATGATGTGCATGAAAATGGTCCCATGAGACAGTGTGGTCAGTCACTACCTGTACTGCCCTCCTTCCTTCATCTGTCTCGCTACCTGATTGATTCCCTTTCTGTGTTAATAAGATCACCTCCAGGACCAGTTAGTTGGGCCCCACCTTGAGTCAAGGCGTGATTTGGGGAAGCCCAAACTAAGGCACAGACCTACACTTACGGATGCGTGCTGAGATGAATAGGGATGCATGTTGAGATGTATAGAGATGCATGCTGAGATGTATAGGGATGCATGATGAGATGTATAGGGATGCATGCTGAGATGTATAGGGATGCATGCTGAGATGTACAGGGATACATGCTGAGATGTATAGGGATGCATGCTGAGATGTATAGGGATGCATGCTGAGATGTATAGGGATGCATGCTGAGATGTATAGAGATGCATGCTGAGATGTATAGGGATGCATGCTGAGATGTATAGAGAT
>JANHMN010000023.1:34931051-34993362 GCA_030674055.1 Rhabdomys pumilio | reverse complement strand
CTGTGGTGGGGACACAGATGCTATGCTGGGGACATACATGGCTGTGGAGGGGGACACAGATGTATGCTGGTGATAAGCTGACAGCTCAGCAAACTCAGTCAAAAGGGGAGACTGCCCTAGTCCCCAGCCAAGTGCCCAGTACGACAGCTGATCCTACAAGGGTATTTTAATAACTCAAGAGAAACTAAAACTGTATCTCACCGTTAAACTGAACATGTACATGGTAGCAGCTGCTGGGTGGATTTTGGTCTGTGTGTTTCATGGTTCGTTACCAAAGCAGTAGTGTAGAATGACTATAATCCAATCAACTTTGAATATGCTAATAAGCAGCTTGCTGGCCATACGGTATTCTCAGCCTCAGTTTAAACATATATGTGTGTGTGTGTGTGTGTGTGTGTGTGTGTGTGTGTGTGTGTATATACATATATACCTATATATGTGTGTGCATACATATACCTATACATATATATATATATATATATATATATATATATATATATATATATATCAACACTTGCTAGGGAGAACTGAGCTAACATACATTACCAGATAGATAGATAGATAGATAGATAGATAGATAGATAGATAGATAGATAATCAGTCAACACAGAAGAAATATAAAGACTTACAGCAAACCCTCTGTGTCTATTTCTGTAGATCAGGCAGTCTCAATCTACCCGTTTTGCCATTAAGCCTGCGATAGTCTTGTCTGTAGTGAGCATGTGCAGACTGATGTCTTGTCTCTGCCCCTTAAGCAAGACATTATAACAATGTTTTACTCGCTGTTTACCTTGTGTTGGGTCTTGTAAGTAACCAGAGATGAGTGAGAGTCTATAGTAAGATGTGCACAGGTGTGTGCAGGTGCTGGGCCATGCGAGGTGAGATCTGAGCATCTGTGAAGTCTGGAGCCCTGGAGTGAGGGGCGCCTAGAATACGTCCCTCTGCAGAGTTGGAGGGACAACTGTACTCGACTCTATGAAATGTCTATTATATGACAATTACCACACTGGTAAGGCAAGAGACGGTAGTGGAACTGGGCAAGGCAGAGTGAAAGAGTCACAAGTTTGAGGAGCCATCCAGAGTGACCTGGAATCCGCTCCTGCCACATAGCAGGCAGCTACCCAGTAACTATGTCACTCTGTGTTCAGTAATACCTATGCCTTTATGAGCAGTAAAAATTTAAATGTAAGAATCGAGTACTCACCATATGCCAGGCACTATGACGAGCCACTCAAGGAGTTTCATTCATCTGATGCATGCAGCAGGCTTAGCATTGGATGGACCATAGTGGGTGCTCAGCCATCAGTGGGGAGTGTGACTCAGGAGACTTTGTGAGCACAGTGCAGTAAATGGTAGGGTGAAGGTGTGATTGAGTGGGTTAATCAGAGACTTCAGTGCACGTGGAAAAACTATCGGGTAACAGTCACACCCAAGTTCTAGTTTAGTCTTCTCTGAAAGGATCACTTTTGATCTGTTCTACTCACATTAGGTAAACTGATGTGAGTTCTGATGTGGATGGCTGAGGTTAGAGATAAGTTATCCCACCAGAAATGATTGATGTCAATTGCTAGTGGCTACCAGCAAAACTGTGGGAAAGGATTGTGAGCTGGGACATTTCTGTAATCACAGCACAAAGGATGTGGAGGCAGGAGAATCAGAAGCTTAAGGTCAACCTCGACCAGAGAATAAATTCAAGATCAGCCTGAGTTAATGAGATCTTTTCTCAAAATAGAATAAAATAAAAAAGACTGTGAGATCTCACATCTGAGCTTAAAGAGAATGGCAGGATTGATTAGTCATGTCTGCCCTGGGTGGAGCATGGAGGAACCGGGTGAGCATGCACTGTGACTGTCATCCCTGAAACCTTATCACAGGAGGGAAGTTTGATCAGAAACAAACGATATGATTCACTAACCCAAAATCAGTTCTATAACACAAACTACAGTTGTCTTCAAAACGATATGAGTATGGTACGTTTTCTAAATAGGAACTTAAGTTTCTTTAATAAAAAAACACAACACATCCAAAATAGCTTTTATCACAGTGGCAGCAGGGGCTTGAACTGGGCCACTGCTGAATTCCTCTCAGTCCTGCATGGACTCTTGACCTTCAGGGCACTGTCACTATGCTGTCCCAGCTATGTTCCTGGTGGCTAAGCCTTTCCCAGGCAACTTCGCTTTGAAGATGCCATGAATATTTAAATATACTTTAGGCTAAGCATTTTTCATGATTCTCAATTTTCCCACAGACCAAAGGTGGGTTTTGTTTGTACGAAGCTCATTTTTGAAATACGTGGAGAGCATTTATATGCACCTGACCCCACGGGCGCTGTTAGATACACACATTCAGACCTTCGGGTTCCGCACATGTAAATTCCTTCCCTCGGCTCTTGACTCTCAGCTCGGAGGTCAAAGTCAGCAGACAAGGCCATCAGCACGGCTTCCAGGCCCAAATCAGCGGCTTTGCAATAAGTCAGTGTACAGAGTGCTTGGGGATGATCTACCGATATCTCTTCTGCCGCAATTCATAGGCCACGACCTCAGGACCACGTGATTGAAAACAGTCAATGTCCCCTCAGCTGTCGTGATGAACAAGGGGCTAAATGAGTTACAGGAGGTCTGGAGAGGGCCAGATAGTCAAGGAATTAAAGGTTGAGGTGGGGTGTTAGTTAAATACACATAGCTATTTTTCTCTCTTTTTTTTTTCATGAGGTCTCACTAAAAGTAAGTGTAAAGTTAAAAAGAATGAGAGAACTCACTAGAACGGAGAGAACAAGGGAAGAGAAAAACACATTCTAGAAACTAAAAACAAGTATTAGAAGCACAACTGAGGGCTGGAGAGATGGCTCAGCGGTTAAGAGCAACGACTGCTCTTCCAGAGGTCCTGAGTTCAATTCCAGCAACCACATGGTGTCTCACCTGTAATGGGATCTGATGCCCTCTTCTGGTGTGTCTGAAGACAGTGACAGTGTACTCGTATACATTACATAAATAATTATTAAGAGAGAGAGAGAGAGAGAGAGAGAGAGACCGAGGTGGACCACCGTGCAAAGGATGTAGAGCATGTGTGAGGCCCTGGGATCAACACCCAGAACAAAGCAGAGGAAGAAAGAAGCAGGCTGGTAGATGGTTAGTTAGAGTGCACACTGCTCTTACACAGGATGGAAGCTCAGCTCCCAACAGTCATGTTCTGGGAGGTGGGGGCTCAAAACCACCAGTAACTCCAGCTCTAGGGGATCAATACTCTCAACTGATTGTGGACATGTGCACACACACACACACACACACAGAGAGAGAGAGAGAGAGAGAGAGAGAGAGAGAGAGTAGAGGAAGAAGGAGGAGGAGGGAAGGAGGGAGGGAGGGAGGGAGGGAGGGAGGGAGGGAGGGAGGGAGGAAAGGAGAATATAAATCTTCAAACAAAAGAAAGGGTTGGGCATGGTGGTGAAAAGCTTTAGTCCCAGAACTCAGGAGGCAGAGGCAGGTGGATCTCTGTGAGTTCAAGATCAGCCAGGTCTACAGAGTGAGCTCCAAGACAGCCAGAGTTGTTACATGGAAAAACCCTGTCTCAAAAAAAAATAAATTATATAGTTAGATAGACATCTAGATAGATAGATACATAAATAGGTAGATATCTAAATAGATATCTAGATATCTAGGTATCTAGATAGATAGATGACAGAGATACATAGATAGACAGATAGATACTAGATAGATGACAGAGAAAATTGTTTTCTAGACACTCTAAATGGAAATAACAAAACTCAGAAGTGTTAGAAAATAAGCTTGAAGAAATTTCCCAGAGCACAGAATAAAAAGATATATAGATACAAAGTATTAAATGACATGATACAAGTATTCCGTTTTCTTTTACAGTCAAGATGTAATGGCTTGTGTTTGTTGTAAGGTTCACTAGTACAATAACCTGGGAGGTGAATCTCTGGGCACATTGTGGAGGATCATTTTAATTACATTAATTGAGGTGGGAAGACCTGCCCACTGTGGGCGGCACCATTCCCTGGGAAGACCTGCCCACTGTGAGCAGGACCATTCCCTGGTGCCAGGAGAGTGTGGTAATGAAAAAGAGCTGAGAAGCAGTGGCAGTCTCTGCTTCTTGACTGTGAGTGTCCTAAGCTCCTGGCTGGTTGATTTCCTTGACACAATGGACTGTAGCTCCGAACTGTCAGTCAAAATAAATCCGTTTTCCATTAAGTTGCTTTCGCCTGGGCATTTATCACAGCAATGGAAAGGGAATCTCAAATGCCAAAGAACAGAGGGTCCAGAACGCAAGAACAAAGAAAAGGAGGATCAAAAAATGATTTACATTGGTTGTCTTTTACTATATAATAAGTCAGATGATAACTCAGTGGGTTAGAATAACAAATGTTTACTTATTTCCTTTTCAGGCAGGGTCTGGCTGTATAGCCCAGCATGGTGGTCACTTTTAATTATCAATGTGACACAATGTAGCATCACCTGAAAAGAGAATCTTAGGGAGAGATTTCCTAGATCAGGTTGGCCTGTGGATGTGTCAGTTGGACATTATCTTGAGTTAATTGACATGGAAAAACATGACCACTGTGGGCGGCACCATTCCCTAGGTCTGGGTCCCAGACTGTATAAGAGTAGAAAGATGGAGCTGAGCAGAAAGCATGCATTCACCTCTCTGCTCTTGGCAGTAGATGTCATGTGAGTAGGTGTTTCAAGTTTCACCCCACAGTAGTGAACTGCAAAATAACCTAGAATTGTGAGCTAAAATAAGCCTTTTCTTGATTAAGTTGTTTGTGTCAGAGTGTTTTATCATAGCAACAGAAATGAAACCAGGATACCTATGCTGGTCTGGAACACATGCTCCTCCTGCCTTGGGCTCTCCGGTGATAGTACAGCCATTGTAACTCCACCACAGGAGTCCTGTGGACTCGATAACAGCCTAGTTCAGTGATGATGGCTGATGGCTCAGGGCACTCAGTTGGCAGAGGCTAGCTGCTGTCTTACATAAAGGGATCACTGGGGCCAGAAGATTTATTCCCAAAGCAACTGACTGGGTCCCACTGACATGGAGCCTCCATTTCAAGATGAATAGTGGCCAGGAGACCTTGGTTCCTTGGCAACTGTGTCTCTGTGGCCTACGTAAGATGGAACACATGCCTTCAGAGTTACTGACCCATGGGGGTGTGGGGGGGAGAGCATAGCTAAGACAGAGACTTTTTATACCTCAACCTCAGAAATACAATTCCATCACTTCTGAACTAACAGGAGATCTGATGGCACAAGGGTGTGGCTCCCAGAGGGAAGGATCATGGGGCCATCTTAGAGGTTGGCCTTCACATGCGTGCATCCAGTTGTCCTTCGGTGTTCCGGAGGCACTAGCTCTAAGACATCTATCCCCCACCTCTACTAGATGCCAGACTCTGTGGGGATTCAAGATTCTGCTATAATTAGCATAGCATTTACATATAATCACACATCCTTGAGAATATTCTAAATCAATTCTCAACTGCTTAGAATATGAGACAAGGAAAACGCTAGGTAAATACTTGTTATGTTGTGGTGTCTCAGGACCAGGGGAGCAAAAGCCTGATGGAGACCTAACTGCCTTTCCACCTGTGGTTTGTCGTTGACTGACTCTGTGGATTCCGTGGATGTAGAAGGCACACATCTTTTGAAGGAATTCAGACAGTTGGTGAAGAGCCTGAAGTCGCATTAGCCCCATGTACATAGACAGCCAAGCAAATGACAGGAAGAGAACAATAATAACAGAAGAGAACTGTTAGTTCCGGCAGAAGAGCTGTCAGGAGAGAGTAGTAGTTCTAGCGCACGGTACCAGGGAGCCGTGCCTGGAGTTTACGGTCACAGCAATATAAACACTGAATAATGGGATAACTATGGGAATGGCGGTGGCTTCAGTGTAAGTAATGCTGGGCCCCGAAACACCTGCCTTCCTAACAGCCTACCAAGAGGCAGGTGCGAAACATCCCAAGAACCAGCTCGACAGAAGGTGACCTCCGGGAGATGAAGGGGAGAACCAGATCACTAGATTTGGCCAAGTTTCCGGCAGCTTCTGAGTGCACCTGCCTCATTTTGTCTTGGATGTGACTTATGGTAGAGCACTTGCCCGACACACAAAGCCCTGAGTTCAAGCCCTGGCATAGCATAAAGCCAGGTGTACTGGTGTGCTCCTGTAACCCCAGCACTTGGAGGTGAAAGCAGGAGGATTGGAAGTTTAAGGCTATCCTTGGCTACATAGCGAGTTTGAGACTAGCCTGGGCTACATGAGACCCCTGTTACCTGAAATAAAAAGGAAGGGAAGGATAAAGGGATGGACAGAGGGATGGAGGGATGAAGGGATGAAGGAATTGACAGAGAAGAGATCAGGGGAGGGGAGAGGAAGGGAGAAGAAGGGGAAGGGAGGGAAAGGGAGCAGAGGGGAAGGGAGGGGAGGCCAGGAAAAGAAGAGGAGAGGAGAGGAGAGGAGAGGAGAGGAGAGGAGAGGAGAGGAGAGGAGAGGAGAGGAGAGGAGAGGGGTACCATGGAAATTCACGAGGCTGTAATAGAACACATTTCATCTTGCAGCATCTGATGAGCACCTACAACATACTAGAGAAAGAAAAAGGTTCATTTCACAGGGTGTTAGATACAAAAGAAACTCTAACCCTGTCTGTGTCCTCCCTGGAGCATGGTAAAGCAGGTTTCTCAACCCACCCAGGGGTTCTGCAGTTAAAAATAAGATAATCTGGGGACAGAACATCTTCCCTTCCTAGTCACTTACGCCCTTCCCCCAGGCCTAAGCAGGCCTGTAAGTCATTGACCACAAAGACCAAACAACAATAGGACCTAGAAGGAGGCATTGCCTTGCCAGTCTTGGCACCCTGAGGTCTGCTACAGAACTAAGAAGAATGGACTGCCTGCTGAGCTAGCCTTGACACCTTCCGGACTACTATCTCCTCACCTGGGGGGGGGGCTTCCCCTTTATATGTGAAAGCAAATTATTAAACTTGGGGCCTTGATCAGAATACTTTGTCTTGGCCCCACGTTTCTCTCGCCCTCCTTCCCGTTAATTCCTAGGCTTCGTCTCAGGAGAACCTGGTGATCGTGGCTGCAGGCAGCTACAGTCACCCAAGGCTGTGACTAGTGGTTTTCACGGGCCTGTCCTGGGTAAACAACTGGGAAATTGGCTAGGGCTTAGCTTCAAGGCATGATAGATCTTGAGCAGGTAATGTAAATTATCTGGGAGGACTGCTCAGGGTGGACACTTGGGTGAGCTAAGGTTGTTTCCAGCTTAATGGTCACCATGCTGCTCTGTGAGAGAGAAATCTGAAACGGCTATCACTCAGTTATCTGACAGAGACAACTTAAGGGAGGTGGGTTTGTTTGGCTCACGGTCTCAAAGGGTTAGTCCGCCATCTCTTGGCCACATGTGCTTGAACCCCACTGTGGTGGTGTAGTTATGTTGGGGGGATGGGGACTCTTTCTTACCTCATGTTGGACAGGAAGGAGAGAAGAGGAGTACACAGAGGGGGCCAGGGTGAGACCTGAACCCAAAGTCACAACCGTGAGGACCTGCTTCCTGTTTACTTTCTCTGTGTCCAGATTACATCATCTAATTGACCCCTATGCAGACTCAGAGATGGATTCTGTATGACTCTATTCCTGTGGAAATGTGAGCAAACATCTACTCACCCCAGAAAGGTGATTGATGAGAAACCAAAGTGCAGATGCCACCAAAGTCCAACTTTGTGAACCAGTGAGTTTTACTGGATTACAGGAATATGGAAGAAGGGATGCTTACAGGAGCAGAAATGACTCAAGGATAGATAGCTGCATCCCTAAAGCTTGCCCAGCATGAGTGATGGCTGATAAAAGCTAGGTTCCTGGAGTACACAGCACAATCTTCCAGGGCGGTCAGCTGACCTGACTGCATCTCAGAAGTCTTTATAGCTTACATGTGCTTGAAGAGGAAAAGATCTAGTGAATCTGATCTATTTCAGGAACTTCCTGAAGCTTCTATGTTGTATACTTCTTGAGCTGAGCGAGTTTCCCTGCAGGGTAGTTGACCCACCTCCCTTTAGAGCATCCTGAGTCTTCTAGAGCTTCCTTCCCTCTAAGGAGAAACTCGATCCACAGGAATGATTCCATGAACCTCATCTCCTCTTCCTCCAGTCAAGGGGGACAACCAAGCCTGGCTCTCCCACAGTTACTTTTGAATTTATTCTCTTATGAGACTTCTCTCCTTCCCAGTAGGTGTGCCCCAGAGTCTTGAACTCAGGTCATTAGGCTTGGCAGTGAGTGCCTTCACCTGCTGAGCTATCACACACACACACATAAACACACACACACACACACACACACACACACACACACATTTTTATCATGTCCACCCCCACTACCCCTTTCAACTCCCCTCAGCTCCAACCCACCCTTCCTTCCAACTTCATCTTATTTTTAAATAACTTACTGAGTCAAATCAGTGCTGCCCACTTGCACCCGGGTTTAGGACCATCCCCTGGAGAATATGCAACCCACCAGTGGCCACACACACACATACACACACAGACGTGCGCACAGAAAAACAAGTCCCCTCCCCCAGCAGCCATTCAGGTGACCACAGCTGCAGTGAGTTCAGAAATAAAACAGCCATGTCATGGCCAGAGAAGAGGATTCACAGCCCTCCTCCCCATCCTTCAAGATAGGTGCTCCCTGAACTGTGGGACGATACCTGGGAGGGCTTGCTCTGGATGCCTCATTGAGAGCTGAGCACCCGTCTCCTTCTCCTCGCCGCTTTGCCCAATTGTGAGTCTCTGTATTGACTGCTGCCCACTCCAAAAAGAAGCTTTCTCCAACCAAGGCTGAGAACAGCCCAGATCTATGTGGCTCGCTGTGGTTATTCAGAGAGGTTTTGTGATTTACCCAAAGTCACACACAGCTTGTAAGAGCTGAAATTCAAGCTCAACTCTTAGGGCCCCATCCAGGAAAACAGTCCTGAGATCAGCCCTTCCTTCTCTCTCTTTCAATGGTTGGTCTGAGAGCCTCAGACAGACCTGAGTTCTAGCTACCACCCTGCCACCAAACCCCTATGTGATCAGACCAGATGCTGGCTTGAAACCAGAAGTGGGACATGGGCTTAGTTGACAATGAAGGGTCCTCTGTGCTCTGGCAGGATGTGTCAGGAAAGGGAGGATACATGGGAAAGGCAATGGATGAATGCAGTGGCAAAATGGACTTCTTTCCCCATGCCTCAGTTTCCCTTTCTGTACATATTGCCTGGCAGCCATGTGTAGTCAATTAGATAATGCTGGATGCTGCCTACACACATCCAGGAGCATGGCAAGCACTCACACCTGGTAAGTGCTCTCTCCTTGACCCCTGCGATGGTGGCTCTTAGTTGTCGACCTGACTACATCTGCAATGAACTACAATCCAGAAACGTAGGGCACACCTGTCATCCAGACCCTGGGGAACAGTGGTCATGAAAAGCTTAGGTCTGGGCAAGGTAGTTGAAGACTCCCAAATTCGGGAGACCCTTACTCAAGTCTCGGGAAGTCGTGAACACCCACAAACTCCAAGACACCGTACCTGGATGCAATTAGCAGAGGTTTATTAGGGAAGAGAGCTGGCAGCCATCGTTCAAACTGCACACTCGTGCACGAGTACAGTTTGACCCCGCGTGGTAGGCTAAGGAACCTTTTATAGTAGGGGGTAGGGAAAGGAAGGAATTTTCGCGCAGTTACACATGATTGGTTATTTCAAATATCAGCAACTTGCAGAGGCGGCAGGATGGCTAGTTAGGACTTGTCTGGGCATGCCTTTTTACTTTTCTTTGTGGCCAGGAATGTGTCTTCCTGCTTTGGGCCTACCCCACCCACAGGTGGATTTTCTTCCCTGAGGCTTGAGGAATGTATGGGGCAGTGAAGGCCCTACATTCAGTTCCGCCTTCCTGGAACTAGTGAGCCTGTATATATTTTATAAAATGGTCTTCATAATTTTTCACTCTACAGTAGTCACTCCTTTAATCCCAGGAGACTGAGGCAAGCAGATCTCGGAGTTCAAGAACAGCCTGGGACAGAGCAAGTTCCAGACCCAGGTGTGGTGGTCAACTCCTTTAATCTGGGCCACACCTTCTGCTGGAGACCTACATAAGGACATTGGAGGAAGGAAGTGTTTGTTCTCCTGTTTGCACTTACTAGCCAGCACATCTGTTGGACTCTGCTTCTACAGAAGACCAGCTGAAACAACTAACCTCGTGGGACTGAGCAACTACTAGATTCTTGGGCTTCCCCTTCACAGCTGATCAGTGATGGGTTAGTTAGACTGTAGACTGTATGTAAGTCATTCCAATACTCTCCCTTAATATATAAGATTTATGTATTTATTTAATGTATGTGAGTATACTGTTGCTGTTTTCAGACACACAAGAAGAGGGTATCAGATTCCATTGCAGAGGGTTGTGAGCCACCATGTGGTTGATTGGGAATTGAACTTAGGACCTCTGGAAGAGCGGTCAGTGCTCTTAACCGCTGAGCCATCTCTCCAGCCCTCCTGTAACAGATAGAGACATCGCATAAGTTCTGTGACTCTAGAGAACCCTGACCAATACAAGCCCTATATTGATAGATTTAATCTAACATCATGGATTCTCAGAAGAATTCACGTGCCGGGGGAAGAGTGCTGGTCAGAGTAGGGGTAGTAAGGGAAGGCAGACGGACAGACAGACAGATGACTGTCTAACAGGCCTGGGCGCTGTTGCCCTTTATTGGTTTTACATACACGTTAGTTTGCAAATACTTTCAGGAGCATGTAAGTGTGAAATTGGAAAGTCACGGCAGGACCGCCACGAGTCACTGCCCCCGGTGATACAAAGGGGAGGAGGCGGTGAGAAGGAGGGCCAGGGAGAAAAAGAAGAAACAAAGAGGTCAGGGGAGGGGGCAAACAAGACAGTCCAACAGAAAACAAAAAGACACCCATCCCCTTTGGGACAAGCAGATTTTAAAGTTCAAAGGCGGGTTGCCTGTTGCCAAATCCATAGTCACTGGCTTTGAATGTGGCCCACACTCACTCACCTTCCCCTGATCAAACAGAAGATCCCAGAACACCAACCTTCCATGTAGAAGTCAACAGAGGCCATTTGAGAGATCTCAGTCAATAAGGCATGCGGTCCGTGGGATGGTGACAGCTTGACTCACGGGGTCAAGCCAGTCAAAATTCCAGCAGGGAGTGAGGAGGGGTCCCAGGCTCCACCCCAGTCACAGCTACTAATGACACTTGAAGATGCTGAGGAAGAAAGAGCCACTGTCCTTTGGGGATGTGGCCGCTGCTGGTAAACCTGGTTGCCTTGGGATGGTCACACACCTATGCACACAGGGGCAGGGCTAATGGGGCTCAGGCCACTAATAGCAATTTTTAAAACAATAACAGGCAGCATGGAGAGAGGTAGTGGGGGGACATGATCACTATACACTGTGTAAATGTATGGAGGTTTCAAAGGATAAAAAATAATATTTGAAAAAGATAATGATAGTTTGCTTTTTATTTTTTGAGACAGGGTTTCCTGTCTGTCCTGGAATTTACTCCTTCAACCAGGCTGTCCTCGAACTCACAGAGACCCACCTGCTTCTGCCTCCTTCAAGTGCTGGGATGAAAGGTGTGCACCACTGCCCGGCTGATAGTTTTTAAGAGTTTTTATTTCAAATAGAAGAAAATAATTATCTCAGAATGATTTCACGAGACCAAAGATGACTAGGGCAAACGTCCCTGTCCTGTTCTGGTGACAGGGAGGTTCTCCAGTGAAGCCTTTGGTGAAGACTCTGCTCCAATCACAATGAAAACCACCAGCCTGTACTGAGATGTTGTCACCGTGGTCCCAAACGCCACTCTTCCAGTGGTGAATCAGCTCTGAGGACACGGCTATCCGTGCTTATCTCCATTTTGATAGATGCCAGAAATAAGTAACGGAGGGGGTCATTCATTGCTAAAACCAGAAAATGCCCCGGCATCTCGGGTGGAGGGCTTGCTAAAGCGCTCGAACCCCAAGTAAACACATGGAGGCTGGTGAGGGGCTGAGCCAGGCTTACGAGTTGAGTGCCTATCCACCTTCCCACGGCAAAGACCAAGCCACAGGGGCTGCACCAAGGCAGATGTAGAAACGGATGAGCACTGTGCCATCCGGCAGACCTGGAACCTGTAGGTCCTCAAATGGCCATCCCTTCCACGCCCTAGGGGTGGTACCGCCATCTGACCTTGGGTGGTTAAAGTAGCTGAGCTTCAGTCGCTGTCATGAATGGGTGAAAGTAAATTTGGGACGGCAAGCAAACGGTTTGCCTGTAGGCAGACAAAACCAACTGGAGGGCCTTGGGGATGTCTCACAGTTGGGAGGACCACCTAGTGTGCTCAAAGCCTCGGGCTAGGTTCCCCTCAGCACTTAATACACCCGCTGTGGAGTGCAATCCCAGCACTTGGGGGTAAAGGCAGGAGGATGGGAAGTTTGCAGTGATGGCCTACGCCCCTGGGTACACGGGCAGTACAGAGTGGATTCAGAGGGTTATTTAAGAGAGAGGACAAGAACTTGGAGGTGGGGAGCGGGGAAGAGAACCAACTCTACAGCTGTTCTCTGACCTGCGCACGCACCTCATGGCATTCGCACATATACAATAAAATTGCTTACTTACTTAATATATAATAACAACAATAATAATACTTATGGAGGTCACCCTCCCAGCTGTGTCTAAACAAGACCCTCTCACCTGTCACCAGGCAACCATGCCCGTGAAGGGGAATGCTCATGTGGTCACGTGATCTCATGACCGACAGCTTTGGTCTCACGGCTTCTGGGTGTCAAAGGGCTGCTCCCTTCTGATGAAGGCTGGACTGACACCCAGGCTGGAAGCAGACAGATGTCAGCCAGTGATAGGACATTTGTTATTTTATAGCTTGGTATCTTTTGGAAGATCCAGCAACAGCGAAGATGGAGAAAGGGATTGAGATCTGGCACCTGTCCTGTCTTTTCTCATTCAGCTTCTTAAATACGTGCATTTAAATAGTCGTAGTAACCAGTTATTAGGTGGGGGGGAACCTTTCTTCTGGAAAGCATCCTAAAGCAATTGCATTCCTGGTGGCAACACTGTGTCCAGACACAGTGTCCCCCTGAGCTTTTTCATCCCACCTAGCTCCTGCTCAAAGAGAGAAAGGTGCTTACTCCCCTCAGCAAGGCTGGCGTCTAACACAGGAAGCAGGAGTATCCGCCCACCTCTGCCCGGAGACGGCCAGCCTAAGCAGGGTACCGGACAGAATTGAATAGAGAGTCTGAAGCAGGGGAATAAGGACTGCTAAGTCCTTCCATTCTCCCCCAAGTGTCTCCACAGGAGGATGAGGCAATAGAAGGCAATGAAGTCAGAGAGTATTCGGTGCAGGATGCCCAGTTCTCCATGCGATTTTAGAAACCAGTTTGGTGGTCCACCCCCCCACCCCATGGAGATGATAAGGGAGGCAGAGCAGGGATGGACCAGGCAAACGCTGGTCCTGAGGAGAACGGTAACTTTGCACAGGCCATTCCTTTTCAGACTATCAGCCCGAGGGTGCTTCACGTGCTCAGGGAGGCACTCTGGCCTGGGTAGCAGGGCTGTGACCTAAGCAAACGAGTGTCCCCACTTCCTGCATTTACTCTCAGTGCTTGTGTATCAGAGGTGAACGCAGATTCAAAAAGCAGCTCGCAGGCCGGAGAGATGGCTCAGAGGGTAGAATGTTTCCCTGTAAAGCGTGAGGAACTGATGATTCTCGCACCTATGTAAAAGCTGAGCGCTGTGCTGGGCACCTGTAATCCCAGCACCGGGGGGGGGGGGGGGGGGGGGGGGGGGGGGGATAGGGGAACAGAGACAACAGGCTTCCTGGAGCCCATTGGCCAGTCACTTTAGCCAAACCAGTTCAGCTAGGGACTCTCAAGAATAAGGTGAGGAGTCAAACGAGGAGACCACCCAATCCAGCCTTTGGTCTACATGCATGTGTGTGCACATATGTTTATCTACATGCAAGTATACACATGCTTGTGCACACACACACACACACACATACACACAACACACCAACTAGCACAGAAAGGGGTCCACTCTAGTCTCTGTCTGCCAAAGACCCAAGGGGGAAAAGCGCAATGACGTGTACAAGAGTAACTGTTGCCTAAAATCTCACAGAGAAAGAAAGATCTCTGCTTGTCTCTGAAGACGAAAGAGGCCAAGACACTCATAAAATCTACTGGGAACTTACACTATGTATGAGTATTCGACAAAGCCACATAGCTGGACTTACAGTAAGAGCAAGATCCACAGCTCCCAAACGGCTTCTCTAGGAGGCTTTTAGATCCTCGGCTTGGTTGGTGTTGAATGCTAGTTTAATTCCAGAAAGTTTGCCTTCCACCGATGAAAACATAAATAAATAAATAAAACCCGCCACACAAAACTCACCACCGGAAGAACAGAACGGCTATCCCAGAATTGTCAGTGCAAATAAACGAATTGTCCAGAGTAACATAGGAAAGCTCACACTATAGGAAATGTGTATAAATAAGGAGACCACATAGATAATGATGGCACGTGTCTATAAGTCTTTACTTGACAGGGCAGTTTCATAATGACAGGAAGTAACCACCTGCGTATGTGTTAAGGTCAGAGGTCAACCTCAGGTGTCCTTCCTTAGCATTGTCCCACGTCCTGTTGGAGGGTTGATGCACGCCATGGTGTACAGACAGGTCAGAGGTCAGACCTCTCCTTCTATCACCTGGGTCCCAGAGATCCAATTCAAACTGCCAAGGATGGCGGCAAGCATTTTTTACACACTGAGCCATCTTGCTGGAGGTCCACGTTGTTTGGCTTTTGTTGTTTTAAGATAGTCTCACTGGGAACTATCAGGCTGGCCTCAAACTGAGAGACCAACCTGCTTCCTGGTATTGAGGTCAAAGGCATGTACCCAGCCCATCGTGTCTTTTGAGGCAGAGCCTCATCTGGAACTGAATAGGCTACACTGGCTGGCCAGCAAGCTCCAGGGATCCTCCTGCCTCTGCCTCCTTGGTGCTGGGGTTACAAGCACAAACTACTACACCTGTCTTTTCTTTGGTGTGGGTTCCAGGGACCAAATGCTTGCTTGATATTAGCTGAGGGCTCTTTCCAGTTTCTGTGGTGGGGAATCTAAAAAGAATTTTGGGGGAAGCACTCCTACCCCATGCATTACACTGAAGAACTGGGGGATTCTGGGAACCTTTCAACATCACACCAGCACATCCTGTCCCCGTGATCAATAGTAGAGAAACCTAAAGTAAATTTTGATCACTCAGCAAGCCCATCAACCCAACAGTCTTCACCAAGGCTTTCTCTTCGAAAGTTTATTACTCAGAAAACCTATACTTTTTAAACTATTTTTACAATTCACACTCACCTCTCAGAACCCTAATGGTGCTATAGAAAGCCCACCAGCTGCTTGAAATGGCTGTAGATTTACCTTGAATTTAAAACAGTTTGGGCTCTTAAGAAGTAAAGATAGAGATTCCAAATTACCAGATGAGAAGCAAATTTTTTTTTCTTTTTCTTTTTGTTTCTTTCTTTCTTTCTTTTTTTTTTTTTTTTTGGTTTTTTGTTTGTTTGTTTGTTTGTTTGTTTTTTGGTTTTTTCGATCCAGGGTTTCTCTGAGTAGCCCTGGCTGTCCTGTAGACCAGGCTGGCCTCAAACTCAGAAATTCACCTGTCTCTGCCTCCCAAGTGCTGGGATTAAAGGCGTGGCACACCACTGCCCTGTGAGAAGCAAAATTCTTAAGGGGATTATCTGCTAGAAAAACAACAACAACAACAACAACAACAAAAAAAAAAAAAAAAAAAAAACCATAAAAGTTGAAGAAGACATGAGAAACCGAAAATACTGTAAAAAGAATCCATCCCTCTCCAATTAGCTTAAGAAATGAGATCAATCTTATCTACAAACTTTAAAAAAAAAAAAAAAGCAAGGGGCCTCATGGCAGTAGTTTAACCTGAAGATAAGGATCTGGGGTCTTCCAGGGCCCTAGTTACAAGTCTAGAGAGCTCAATCACAGTGGCAGTTAAACAACCATTATAAAGATTAGTTTTCAATGGAAAACATACGTCCTTTGGTTATGGCTATGGAAACCTGTCTGAAGTTGTAAGGAGGGCACCGGCTCAAGGAAAGTGTAGGGGAGACGCATACAGACGACGGGTATGTAGCTCCCAGCAGAAGTTTGACACTATGGACTTGTGGCCAGCTAACACCGGAATAAGACACCCTGATTCACGCAGCACTGGTGTGTCATCTGAGCTGCCTGGGGATGGCTGGATTTGAGTTCACCTGCAGCCACCAGGCTGAAGGCCAGCCTCCATCTGGTTCCCCTTGAAGCCTCGGCCTCACTGAAGGACCTGTGTCCACCAGTGGAGCCCTACAACAAAACTGCAGGTATCTCACCTCCAGATGACTAGGAAAAAGTGTTCTAAGGATCCGGAATGTTTGTATCAAGGCTGCACCTCAAGTCCCCGTCCGGTCTCACTGTCACGGATGAGGTTTCTTAGGGAACTAGGAACGCAGTGCAGGTCAAAGCCATGTGTGAGCACAGCCTTGGGTGACCTCTCAAGTTACACAAAGGTGCCTACCTCCCAGTCCTTGGAGTTCACCAAAGCACATGACGACCAGGCATGGCGGAGTGGAGAGAGCACCCCCGTGGGGTACAGCCCCTTGCTATGAGAACACATTTCCATAAGCAGAGCTGGAGCCCAAGGAAGGCAAGGACGGTAACAGCTAAAGTGTCCTAACATCCTTGGTGACAAACATCAAACACATCTAAATGGGTTTCATCACGGGAGCTCCAAGAAGGGGTTCGCTGTGGTGAGCATGGGAAAGCGGGGTCCACGGTAAAGATGTGGGGATCCCTACAGTACCTGTGGTGAGAGTGGGGTGGAGGAAGGTAGAGGGAGAGAAAAAACCGACCACTCGGAAGCATAATTAATAAACATTATTGTTTATCCTCTTTTCTTACAGATCTCACGGCAGAGCAGCTATAAGTCAACAGCAGCTGTACAGTCTTCCGTGGAGACCTTCCACACCAAGAGGCGACACGGACCGAGTCCAAGGGGCTAAGAACACAAGGTGTGGACAACCTGCTGATCGCCCAGAGATGGTGACAGTCGCTCTGATCCACTTCTTCACCCATGGCAATGGGGCAGCTAAAGCACAAGGAATCCCCTGCCAGCCACACGAGGCATGTCTCCAACAGCAGGCCCAGGGAGGAAGAGGGCCATTGACAGGTGGCTTCGCTGGGGCTCAAGCAGCACACAGACTTGGTGGCTGCAGCCTGACAGAGCTTTCCTTGTGACTAAGGTGGGACAAACCTCCAGGGAGGGAGGCCGGGGGTTCTGAACAGCTCAGTACCGCAGTGGGTCCAGCTGCAAGAGTGAGGCACAGACTGGTCACTGCGGTACCCACCTTGCCACCCCAGCTCTGGGGAAGAGCGAGCCCATACCACAGTGGGGCACTGACAGGTACTTGGAGCCATTGGGAGTTAGAGAGAGGGATTACAGATGGAAACCTCTGAAAATTTCTACTTCCACCACTCTGTTAGGGCCCATGCCCCAGTCCCATCCGCTGGCTGCAGTGTCCAAGGTGAAGACACTCAGTCAGCGGAGTAGAAGCCCAAGGCAGAGGAGGTGTTCTATATCGGTTATTTCTCCGAGAAAGCAGAGCCAGGAGAATCCTGCCCCATGCTTCCGGGCAGCAGGCACACACAGTCCACCAATCAGATTCGGGCGGGAAAGAACACCCACTGCTCTTCAAAGACCTAAAGATAACTGTTAAAATGAGCATCCCTTCAAACTCAAAGGAGGTCTGAAAAAGGATCAAGTATAAACAAAACAAGACAGGAGAGGAATCAAGGAGGGTGGATGAGCCCCAGTACTCCGAAAGCAAGAGTCTCTGGTGACTGAGTTCTGGAAGAGGCCGAGGCAGGAAAGAGCGGTACAGAGATGGAGGTGGTGGCCATGTGAGCGCCCTGAAGACTCCACAGTGCTCTCCATGTCCCAGGCCAAGGAGCTAGTCCCGGTAAGTTAAGAATTTTCTATTAAGAAGAAAACAAAACAAAAATAAAAACCACTCCAGAAAAAGGGTCAGGGGAAGAGGAAGCGCGTAGAAAGTCAAGCCGCTGACCGCCGACGGATCACGAAGAGCCCACGCTGCAGCTGGCCCAGGTAGATCCGCATCTTGGTGCTGTCGCTGGTCTTCCTCACCCAGATCTGTGGGGACAAGACCAGGGAGGGTGAGAGAGACGACTCCCGCAACAGCTTGGGTGTGGGCTGTGTCTGCCTGAAGGGGCCATCCAAGCACCCGGCTCTCGAGGCAGCCTCTGGAGCCTGACCGCTGTGGAGAATCAGCCAGTGCCTGTGCCTTTAATCGTGCCAGCTCCGTGTCTGCCTCGGCCATGAGGACTCTGGACTTGGTGATATTTTCCAACACCCGAAAGATATGCATTCAGGAGCAACAGCTTTGCAAAGCAATTTAAAAATATTTTCCTTGCCCCAACAAAATGCCCTCACTTAGCCTAGCAATAGTCCCTCTGCCTCAACAGCTCCTTGGCCCCTGCGGGGTACACTCGGGGTGCTTCACTCACTGGCTTCCCATGGCTTGAGAAACTAAATGGCCTAAAGCAAGGTTTGTGGCAAGCTTGCCCCTCACAGGGCTCTGCAGAGAGGGCTCTGCTCCCCTCAGGCTGCAGGTTGTCCTTTTATTCTCAGTCTCCCTCCATTTCTAGTGAGTAAGGAGTGACCGGAAAATATAAGTAGAGCACGCAGCTTAAACTGGAACAAGCGGAAGCCCCTGCGTGAAGCTGAGCTTCCTACTAGACCATTTAAACCGAAAACTGACCTGAAGTGAGTCACCCACCCGCTGGCCCACCGGCCAAATGTGCCCACAAAGGCCAAGCAGCTCCAGAGTATGTGGCAGTGGGTCTGAACACGGGCTGGAGCACTCCCAAGGACTGAGGCTGCCCCTCCATCACAAGGTGCAGAGCTGTGACCCCCCCCCCCCCCCCCGAGGCTTCGTCCTTTTGGGAAGCCCTCGGCACCATTGGGTCACTGGACCACACTGGCAGCCTCTGACAGAATGTGATGGTCTTCACATTAGGTCCCACAGAGGCCTGTGTGCTCTGCAGAGCAGCCCAGCATACAATCACAGGCCCTCTTGGCTGCAGAGCACCGTGTCTTTCTGGTGGACCCCGGCACAGCTCTGGCTCAGAGGCAACTCTCATAAACAGCCTAGGAAAGAATGGCACTCCTTTATCCGAGCCTGTCTCCAACTTCCAAGCAAACTATCATTTTGCAAACTGGCCGCATTTAAGAGCATTTTCGATTCAGGAAGCTGAGAGAATTCTAGCGGCTTAAGGTATTTCATAATCTAGTTTCATTAGATTTGCCGTGCACAGGCACAAACCACTAACAGAGGAGAGACGCAGAAAAAAATCAATTTCTCTGCAGACATTTGCGACTGATAAAAGATCAAGCTGATGCAGCCATCAAAGTTTCAGACTTTTAAAAACTTGTAATGGTATAGGTGAGACACTGCTGACATCTTCCTAATGAAGGGCCGGCAGGAGCCCCAGGGCAGTGCAAGCGTCCTCAGGTAGCACACAGCAGCTTAGCGTGCAGAGAGGATCACCCAGCAGCTCGGCGTTCAGAGGCACAGCAGGGCACGTCAGACTGGACAAACAGCCAGGAGTGGCCGACCAGCGTCCATTTACTGAGCACTTCCTGGTACAGGGCCTCGTGCCCAGTGACTCACAGACAAGTCTGTTAGTATGTAGGAACGTATGAAGCCACTAGAGGGCACCAGACTGCTCACCTGCTGTTTGCTCTCTGGACCCAAAGCATACATAGCTGCAGGGCCTGGCTCAGGCAGGCAGGGAGGCTCAAGGGTGCGGCTGACTGTTTTCGCCCCCAGTGCTGGCCCCACCCCCCAACAGGAGACAGGACTCCACTGCACTTCTGGGATGGGGCTTTTTGTCAAGTATGTTGTACTTTCAACACTTCTCAGAACAACTTGCTCTCAGATGCCTACCTCATTGGCTCCCACTGAGCTGATCACACAGCTCAATTTCTGGTTGTCCTTAGACTCCAGGTAGATGGCCTGGCTCTTGTGGTACCTGCCAAAACCAGGACACAAACAAAAATATCAGGACAGAGGAAGGGGCAGGAAAACAAACACCACAGTGACAGAACCCATCACTCCAGGAATCTCAGCACCAAAGCACAGGCTTCAGAAAGCAGGCAGGCAGACAGGCTTCCACCCTGACACTGGTGTCATCAATAACTGTTTGAGACAGGGTCCCTCACTCAACCTGGACTCTCTGATTCTGCTAGACTCGCTGGCAGCAGGGGAGCTCCAGAAGGACTTTGCCGCAGCCTCCCAGCACCCAGTACCACAGTAACAAACACGTGCCACCATGTCTAGTCTTTTACATGGGTGCTCGGGATGCAAACCGAGGTCCTCACGCTCACGCTTCCTATGCAGAGAGGTATAGAAAGCTCCCTCTGAGCAGGGTAATAGAGACAATACAGACAGGGAACACAGAACCATGAGGGAGGTGCAAAGGGGGGGACGTAGAATCCTACATACTACCAAAAATCGTAATATTGTCATACTAAAATTAACTTCATTTCCCAAAACCTGACCCACTCCACAGCTCTAGAGTCTCAAGGGACCACACTGCCACTGGAAACAGGTCCTGCACTCAGGTGACACCTAGAAGGTTCAATCTACTCAGCGAGGTGTGACTCCATCTCTGGGCACACTGGCAGCTCCAGATTTAAAGATGGGCAAGGAGAGAAGAGGTAGAGGGTGGGAGAGAGAAAGTGTACACACACACACACACACACACACACACACACACACACACACACAGAGTACTGCCTTTAGCTAGCTATTTTAAAATCTCAGCTCTCTCCAGAATGTCTTCTGTGAGGGGTCATTATTCTACATCAAAGCATCAGGCAAACTGACAGTGCAAACTGAATGACATGGGAAGCAGAGGACCGAGGCAAAGGCGGGATGCAGCTAGACCACGCCAGGGTGGAGCCCTAACCCGCACTGTCCTACTGACATCATTAAAGCCCCGAGGAAACACGCTTTGTACCCCACCTCTAGAAAGACATCAGGACCCAGAAGCTCAGTCAGCCGGGACTGTGTCTACAGAGGGGAGCACAGAGGAAGCTTCCAGAGACAAAGGAATAAAAGCAGAGCACAGGGCCTGATGGTGTGTGTGTGTGTGTGTGTGTGTGTGTGTCTGTGTGTGTATCTGTGTGACGGCAGGCTAGTTCTGGGCAAGCCTTGAGGCAGGGCTTCCCAAGTCCCCTGCAGTAAAAACAGGGTAGGGCAGGGCCCGCTGCCATTGTCTCCAAAGGACTGACTCTATACTCAAGGGGGAGAGCACTAGACCAAGAAAGAAAATGGCATCCTGAAATGTAACAGCACAAAAACTTCAAAATTCAGCAAAGAAGAGAATGTTTGGGTGACACCATCTTTCATACCTGTTCTGCTCACATGCAGAACACCTGAGTTCTGATACTTCAAAACAGATGCCTGTGCTGAGAGGGTCAGACGCTGGCAGCGTGCCTCCCTCTTTTTAGAAAGAAAGGAAGGAAGGAAGAATAGAGACAGACAGACAGACAGACATGATAGATGATAGGTAGGTAGGTAGGTAGGTAGGTAGGTAGGTAGGTAGGTAGATTTTACTACATTTTCCTCCTCAAGATATTTCAAAGTCTCAGGACAAAGTCCAGAAAGACGGAGAGTGGAGGCCACAGTTACAAAATGAACGCTGTCTGAAATATCACATTGGCTGGAAAACTCATAGATCCATAGAACCGCTAGCCATAAATCTCACCGTTCCCCAAGGCCATTCTTACACGCAGGCCTGATCTTTAAAGGTTATTTCATTTTCATTATTACAAACATTTTTTTTTTAAATCTCACTTTGCCCCTAGTGTTAAGCAACTAGAGCCTGCCACCTAGTGGTGGCAGTAACAAGCAACAAGGCCAAGACAGAAACACCCACCGACCTGCATCGGGCTGACAGACACTAAAACAGGCCTTGTTCAGGCCCAGCTTGATCTCCATGCTCCTAACAGAACAGTATACACTGGAAGGGTCCACAGCTCGGATTCGGCCAACGGAGAAAAAATTATCTGTACATTAGCCTCGCCGGGCAGTGGTGGCGCACACCTTTAATCCCAGCACTTGGGAGGCAGAGGCAGGCGGATTTCTGAGTTCAAGGCCAGCCTGGTCTACAGAGTGAGTTCCAGGACAGACAGGACTACACAGAGAAACCCTGTCTCGAAACAAACAAAAAACAAAAACAAAGAAAGAAAGAAAGAAGAAAGGAAAGGAAGAAAGCAAGCAAGCAAGCAGGCGCGCGCGCGCCCGTGTGTGTGTGTGTGTGTGTGTGTGTGTGTGTGTGTGTGTGTGTGTATGTGTGTGAGAGAGAATGTGCACACACACGCATGTCACATATGGGAGGTCAAAGGAACAGCTTGCTCAGGCACCAGGCACCACTCGCTCAGCAGCCCCAGGACTGGTCTTTATGTACATACTGCAGTCGGATGCAGAGAACTGAGCCTCATGATTTGGGCTTCTGAGGTCCTGGGACCCACCACGGCAGTGAGGGATGACTAGACATGCCAGGTAACGAGCCAGCCTGTGACTGCCATCAACTCACAAGGCCACACCACCACTAACTTGTCAACGTCTGGCTAAATAAAACACTGATGACACAGGTGCGATCGCCTAAACAGTGACGGCAGAAGCTCTCTAGTGAGCCACGCCTCCTCCGTACAGCCATGTCTACGTACATGCCTGACCGCACAGGGTCGCGGAACAGCAGCCCTGGAAGGATGGCAGCAGTGATGTACTACCTGGGATGTCTAACCAGTGTTTGTTGAATGAATAAATGTATGAGCTTCTCAGGTTCCTCTCTATTGTTTTCAATGAAAGTCGCAGGCAACCGGAAAGGCTCATCTAAGTGTTTTAGGATATAATCTCCCAACTACGCTTCCTGGAACACCTTGAAAAGTGACAAGAGTGTCTAAGAAGAGCATCTTTCCTATGGGAACCCTGCAGCATTGAGAAGAGCTCCCACTCGGATCGGATAGCAGAGCCCTCCTCTAGCCTGGTTAGATCATAAATTCTTTTTTTCTCCTGTCACCTTTAACACAGAAGAGGGGGTGGAGGGGGACATATACCCTGTCATGGCTAGATGGGGACAGCCTAAAAGCTCTAGTGTGGAGACAGCAACATGGTGCAGAAAGCACCAGGAGACACACTGCTGTCAGTGACCTCACAGAGGCCCCCAGTCTTCAAGGAGAACCTCACTCAGCACATGGGTTTGAGCCTCGCCACACCCAAAGAAATGACACTAATATACAAAGCTGAGAAAATACTGAGACATCACAGGCTCGCCTGGCCCCAACCCTCCAAACTGCCCTCGGAGACGGCTGTGAGCAGCCCACACGCCTCACCACTCACCATCTTCTATCATAGTACAGTTTGCCGTCTTCTATCCGAGCCTCAAATCTCTGGGCTGGAGACTCTGCAGGTGTGGCAGGCAAGTGTTCAGGAGAGGACGGGGAAGCTGGAGGAATTAGAGATGCCAAGATGACAAGCAGACAAGTGAACCTGGGCCTGAGCAAGAGGCCCAGCAATGTCATGTAGGAACGGATACACCAGTGCGGCCACAATTCCAACCTGCAAGTTCTTCAGTTGTATATGGAGGCAAAGTCACCGTGCTGCTTGGGTTGGGTGCAGTGGCTATTCATAGGAGCCACTGGCTATCCGAGGTACTGCTGGCTATCCGCAGGGGGCACTGGCTATTCGCAGGGGCCACTGGCTATTCACAGGGGCCACTGGCTATCCACAGAGGTCACTAGCTATTTACAGGGGTCATTGGTGTTGACTGCATCAATTTCTGCAATCTGGTCACCCCTCGTTGCCAGGTCACCACACTGATTCTATACTTAGTGTGGACACCAAATCAGCATAGCTCACTCAACAATTCTTGAATGTTTCAAGGGTGTATGGTCTACTGATGAGGACTAGCAACAGCCAGGGGGCTTCACCAGGACCAGCCCATCACGAGACTAGCAATGCCAGGGCTGAGCTTCAGAAAGCCCAAGCCACTGAAATTCCCTATGGTTTCGTGATTGGAACAGAAAATGGTCCTGAACCTAATGTCCACCCGACACCCACACCGAAGGGAACCTTCGAGAGCCAATCAAAGGTCTCCTTTATAATGAATCCTAAGGAAAGACAAAACAGCACAGCTGGCTTATAAAGAGACAGCATGGGAGAGACACGTTATGATTTCCTGTCTTTTTCATGACTTCTTGTAATACACTCCTGGAAATCCCACATCTGCTTTTCCAGTGACGGGGCACAAAGACTGGTAATGTCATCGGGCACTCACCTGGTCTCTTGGGTGACTTAAGCTGTAGGAAGAATAACAACAAAAACGTCTCAGAGAAATCATCTTAGGAGCAACTTAAAGTATCAGAGATGTCGTGGTGACTTTAACAAGTGACAGGAACTTACGTCACACGTGAGCTTTCAAACATCCCACTGTACCTTGTTCAGCGTTCTCAGGTCCTCCATGATCTGCTCATCAGTTAACAAGTAGTTTAGCTGAGGTTTGGAGAGTTAAAGAAGGTGTGTGGAGCACACGGCTTCCGAGGAGACAAAAGCACACAACGCTCCTGACACTTTGGGACTGGCGAGGCCCAGGCTACGAAAAGGCTATTTTCAAGGTAAGAACTTGCCTCCTTAAAAAGTTGACTCATGCTAAAGGCCATCAGGCATAGAGAACATGCCCCTCATGCAAACTGCTCTGAGGGGAAGGGAAGCTGTCTGGTAGATGTCGGCAGTGGTGGGACACGGGACGGTAAGGTGACAATTTCATCTCAGGGTAGAAAACACTACCGCTCACCAGCTTCCCAAACATACAAGGGCTCAGATCTAGGCTCAGATGATGCTGTGAGGGGTAAGACCTGGAGCACACCTTCTGCTGGTCGCACCCAAAGTACAGACCACTCTGGCAAACTGCTACATTTAATCTCCCGGAGAGAAGTACTCCACGCTGGCCCACTGGCCATGTCTGTGGCTACACAGCGTCTTTCCATGAACACCCTACCTACTTGTGGTACAGTTCACGACCCACTAGTGTAGAGGCAGGTAACTGGTAGACCATGGCAGTACACAACCCACTAGTATAGAGAGAAGTATCTAACTGGTAGACTACAGCAGTCTACAACCCATTAGTGCAGAGGCGGATAACTGGGGGCCAGGGCAGTCTGCAGCCCAGTACTATAGTCAGATAACTGGGGGCCAGGGCAGTCTGCAGCCCAGTACTATAGTCAGATAATTGGGAGCCAGGGCAGTCTGCAGCCCAGTACTATAATCAGATAACTGGGGGCCAAGGCAGTCTGCAGCCCAGTACTATAGTCAGATAACTGGGGGCTAGGGCAGTCTGCAGGCCAGTACTATAGTGAGATAGCTGGGGGCTAGGGCAGTCTGCAGCCCAGTACTATAGTCAGATAAATGGTAGACCAGGGCAGTCTGCAGCCCAGGAGGCAGAGGGGGGTAACTGGGACAACAGCAGGCAGTGCTGTCCTCAGTTTACACATCTCACTGTAAGCTGCCCTGAGCTTGAAGGGGGTGTGAGAGCAAGTATTGCCCCTGTTTTGTGAGATTGTGACCCCGCACACAATCGAGCCGGTAAGAACAGGATTTCCTGATTCAAGCTCGGCACAGATGGATATCAGGAGCTGGTTTTCTCCTCTTGTCTGGAATGGGGACAGGATCGTTTGGTCGCCTCCGCAATTTTCGGGTCATGATGGGCTTCACTTCCATAGAATCTGTGGCAAGAATGGAAGGGGTAAATCTATCCAACTGCCCCTTAAGCCAGCTGGAGTCCCTGCAGTGTAAGAACGTGTCCCCTGGACACCCCAATCACAGCTGTGTGACCAAGCATGCTTATAAGTCTATGTACGAGCCCAGGCAGATGCCCAGGCCAGGGTGCAGGCCCTGTGCTTACCTGAGTCAGGCTGGCTGAGCACCCAGTCACAGGCTATGAAAAGAGGCTGGAGATTGGGCAGGGGCCCATGTCTGCTGCTCCCTCCCACAGAGGCTGGGTGCTGAAGCCCATGGACATAGAAAGTCCTTTAAAGCCACGGAGCCTAGGCGCGGTTTTATATGACGTCTTTGTTTACACAGTCTCAGCTTTCTTCTTCATAATCTCTTGTATCTACCAGAGGTCAAGTCTGATATGAAGACAGGAAATGGGGCCACCCTTCATTCAGGATTTCTCTATGAGGCTTAAGTGGATGGACTCCACACAGGGAAATCTCTCCTACCCCAGCAGCAGCCACTTAGATCTGCTCTCCCCAGGGGGATGGGCTAGCCTGGCACCTGGGTCTGATTCTGCTAAAGCCAGCAAGACCTGCTATTCCAAGCTTCAAGCGTCAGCTTCTATGAGTCTGACCAGCGAGCCCGAGAGCTCAACTAGGGCAGCACAAAATCAAACCCCCGGGTTGGAAGCCCACACCCTGGAGTGTGACAACGCTGGAGACAACACCTGAGCAGGACATGTCTCAGTCACGTAACCTCCAAACAGTTAACCCAACTGCCTCGCACTGGAAGCCTCCCCAGCTTCTGTGAGACAGGCACTACCTAGAGTCCCACGGGATCTTCCTTCAACAGTCCAGGTCCTACCCATCCATTCACCAGGAAATCCACCAGAGCCAGGACCCCAGGCAGTGCTGGGCCTGTCTGGAAGGGAACCCTGAGGACACAGTGGGTGCTAGGCAGTCTGGAGCATCCCCTGGGGCGCTGCCTGGCAACAGGAGCCCCACAGTAACAGGCCTTTTGTTCTGCACCGAGGCTGCTCGCTCACTTCCTGCCCCTCCCCAGCTGCTTCAAACTTCCCCTTAACATATTTTAACCATAAAGCAAGCTCACCCATCTCCCTTCTAAGGGGAATCTAAGGGAGTGAGCTAACCTCAGAGCAGAGGCAGAAGGACTGGGTGAGCAGAGGCTGGGAGACATAGGAAGAGGTCACTATGAAGTTACATCCCGACGAGGGGATGACTCCACCGCCCTCCTGCACAGCAGTGACTATAGTTAACTAGACAGTCTCTGGTGCAGAGATTGTCAGTGTTTCACTAGGAAATGACAGACAAAGCCGGCTCAGATGGTGAGGGATGTGACCAAGGGGCAGGGCACTCGCCTGGCATCAGTAAGGCCCCGGGTTCTATCCCCAGTTCTCAAAATGAAAAACTTTATTTAGCTATTGGAGTAAAAAATAACCTCAATGATTTGAAGTGCACATTTCATGTGAGGCTTGCAGTGACCGAGAGCACGAGACGGGACCCCACAGGACAAACAGCCCCATCCATCTCCAGGAGGCTGGCAGGCTCACCCATGCTGCCACAAGTCACTGCTGCAGGGATCGAGCACACGGAGGGAAGAGCAGGGAATGAAGTCAGCATCGTGTTTGGAGACCAAACCATGCTGGGAACAAAGCAATCAGCCTCCAAGAGCAGAAAGTTGTCCAGGACAAGGGACTGCCATGTAGGCGGAGCCCGCCCACCCCAGGTCAGGTCACCTCATCCCCTCCCTCTCAGTTCTTTCTGTGTATCTTCCCCTAACTTCCAAAGCCCCTTTCACTGGCGCATCGGGCGCTGCCTCATACAGCCAGACTACCACGACCCTGTCACATCTTTACCTCACTTTAAACCTGGAAGGTCTGGGAACTCTGCAAATACTGCCTCCTCCAGGACAGATCAGTGAGCAACCCGACCTTCCTAACTCAGTGGGGTGGAAGGAGTCCTCTAATGGATTTTACTGAGATCATGAGTAGCTTCCAACAGTGGCTGGAGGGTGAGCGGACACCCTAGTGAGCAAATGTCAGGAAAACAACAAAAGCCAAGAGGCAACAAAATGGCTGCCTAGGCAAAGGAAAGGCAGATTTAAAAAGATCAAGCCTGGGCTGCAAAGGTGGCCTGTCCCTGCAGAGGACCCTGGTTCAGTTTCCAGTTCCTCCTCAGGCAACTCAGAACCGCCCTTAACCGCCAGCTCCAAAGCATCTGCTGCCCTCCTCCAGGCTCAAGGCAACTGCAAACACGTGGCATAAACATGTGCGCACACAAGTGTGTAAACACACACACAAGCTCATACAAAGATAAACCTTGCCGGGCGGTGGTGGCGCACGCCTTTCATCCCAGCACTTGGGAGGCAGAGGCAGGTGGATTTCTGAGTTCGAGGCCAGCCTGGTCTACAGAGTGAGTTCCAGGACAGCCAGGGATACACAGAGAAACCCTGTCTCGAAAAACCAAACCCCCCCCCCAAAAAAAAGATAAACCTTGAGAAAAAAAAATGGGTTTAACACTCGTGACGCCTTAAAGGGCATGAGAACTGCCTGGGTGTCTGGGTCACTTACAACCCTGGCCTCAATATCACAGGTTCACATCAGCCCACTCTGCTCACCAGAGAGTGGCCCGACAGTCCATGGGCAGGCCCTGGGGTGGGCCCCCAGGTGAGCTGAGTCTGCACGAGGCAGCTGGCACACAGCGACTGCATGAACAACTGGCCCCGGTGTGCCCAGGAGGCCGAGGAGAACGAGCGTCTCCTGCTACTCCCACTGGTTCATACGTGACAGAGCAGGCGGCCCAAAAGACTTGCTTCCTACGGCCTCGACTTTAAGGGACATCTCAAGTTGAAGAGGCCATTTTAAGACATTGCTTACTTATGTGGACGGAGCTGGAAGCAGTCAGCTCGTTTCCATCCATCCAGCACCTTGGCAGCACCATCTGTGGAAGCCATTATCCTTCCAGCTTCAGTGCCTCCCTCCCACGCTCCACCGCCAGCGCTCTCCTCACCAAGGTACCAAATGGCGTGAGAAAGGACATCGGTACCTTTCTACCCACAGGCGAGGCGGTTTTAAATGCTCTGCTGTCTGCTTTCCTGTAATACAAATGATTTCCCCGTCTTTGTCGTTCCTGCCTCCTGTCTCAGTTCAGAAGCTGGCTATAAAACCACCTGGCCAGGGCCTGATGCTTGTCAGTAACTAGGACACCAAAGCACACAGAAGGTGAGCATGTCCCTCCCTGCAGATGGGGCAGGATTTCCCACTAGCCTAATGGCAGCTCCCGAACAGCTGGAGGCTCCGCTAGAGTGATGAGGCCTCAATGACAGTCACAACCACCATCAAGAAAACAGCACGCAGCTCAAAACAGGTGGGGGGACTGGTGCCGGACTGCAGCCATGGTACCGTCTGACAGAAACAGCACTGACAGGTAAGCAGGAGGCGTGACGGCACTGCCAACACCCACCTCATGTTTCTGAGCTGCACTCATGCCTTCTCACAAGCCCTGAGCAGGTTTTCAAAACTCTCACTCCCCTACCACCCCCACCAGACCCTGCCTCACTGTCATGGGGACCTGTGGAGGGGAGTCCGTCCGTGTGGGATGGCCAAGCTGGTCCATAGTGCAGACACAGAGGGACCCATGGGCTGTATGTAGCTGTCCACTTTCTGATTCCTGAAAACCCAGATGTCCTACAGAGCCCTGTTAAAATCAGCTATCCCAGAGCCCCAGAACCTTCTGGACAGATGACAAAGACTAAGTTTCAGGGTGTACAGAAGAACACAGCACCTGTATGGCCATGTGGCGAATTCAGTGCTGACTTGCAATGAAGGCCCTGCCAAGTTCTGAAATGGCGGTTCTTGCCAATGCTTTCTATCCTGTGATTCAGCAGCCTGCAGACAGCAGCGGGAGAGTCGGCCCTGCTGCCTGCCCCCTCCCCCACCCGTCTATAACCTGCCGGAGCTCCGGGGACATCAGATCCCAGCTAGTAGGGAGAAACTAGACTCTCAAAATACAGTCAATCACCCAAGCTGCCCCAGAGACTTCTAAGCTTCATCACCCTGAAAGACTCTCTGGCTCTGAGCCTCATAGCACAGCCTGGGGGAAGAGAGGCCCCACCCACCTTCCTCATGACTTCAGAGGACAACACCCTTTTCTAATTGTAAGAACAGCAATCTCCAGGTGGCCGGTAAGAAACTCAAATGTAAGACACAGAGCATCTGATAAGGAGCCAGGTAAGGGACGAGCCTGAGTGTGCAATTGCTTCTAACAGCCTGCATGTGTCCTGCCTGTCACATGACCGCCCAGGCAGCCCCAGGGCCCCCGGCGGCTTCTGTACCTCCCGTCAGCTCCATTGTGAGCTTCTCATTCTCAATCATCTTCTTTTTCTCCTCCAGCTCGGCGATCAGGTTCTCCTTCAGCTCCACCTTCTTGTCTTCAAATTCCTTCACCGCCGCCTTCTTCTCTTTAATGTAATTCCTTTCCACCTGTTCCGTCTGACCGAAAGAGATGCAGCTGAGGTGGGGTGGCCGTGGGCACCAGCCCCAGGCCAGCTCTGACTTCAGGGGCAGAGAAAGCCTGAGACTTAATTTCACCCACAGACCCATGGGACCAGAGGTCTTGGGGACAATCCCAACAGGTCCCCAAACCCGGCCGCGTAGCAGCACTAACTTCCAAAGCACGGTGCTGCCTGCCACCTGACCCACCCCTCCCCAACCCTGAGTCCACCAAGGCTTGAGTCTCTCCTCTCCTAGAGCTAGGGGTTGCTCCTTTTGGAAGAACACAATTTCAAGTGAGAACAACCCATTACAGGGGACGTTTCTGCATCC
This sequence comes from Rhabdomys pumilio, assembly GCA_030674055.1. Lineage (NCBI taxonomy): Eukaryota > Metazoa > Chordata > Mammalia > Rodentia > Muridae > Rhabdomys > Rhabdomys pumilio. Next base: position 34,962,610 of record JANHMN010000023.1, on the reverse strand, counting down.
AAAATCAATTGCATGATACTAAAGCCAGCCAGCGTGCTGCTACCGCTATTACATTTGCTCCGTAAGAACAAAAGCAACCACACACCATTCATTAGGCACCTGAACCCTCGAGTACTCAAGCATCAAAATTAAGCTATTAATGAAAGAAAGAACTGCCTAAAAGCCCACTGGTGAAACCTCGCCACTGTCCTAGGTGATGGCTATGGGCTGTCACTGGGACATATATACTCTGCCTGGCCTCGGCTGCATGCGCCAAACTAATTTTAGTGAAAACGCCTTCCAGTAACTTGAATCTGACAAGCCAGAAAGCACCTTGCATGTCCCACAGGCCCCAAGGGCGGCCTATCATCCAAGAACCAGGCCCCTGTCTCAGGGCCACAGCACGAAACTGACTATGACATGAAAGGAATGCTGACTCCATCTCGCCTTATGGCCCATGAATGCAAGACAGGGCTGTGGAGCCAACTCAGAGATGGGGCTATGGGGAACTAGCAAAGCACCAGGCCTATTCCAGGTCATGAGGTAAAGGTAGGTGGACAGACTGTGGGCTAGACAGATGGGTTAGCAGGGAGTTCACTGCTCCTCCAAAGGACCTGAGTCTGGTCCCAGTGCCCACATTGGTGGCTCTCTACTGCCTGTAATTCCAGCTTGGGGGTGTGGGGGCGGGTTTCAGCACCCTCTTCTGGCCTCCGGAGACACACATATACATAAATTACATTTTAAATTAAAAAACAAAAACAAGAAGGGAACGTCGAGGGGCAGCATCTTAACCCAGTGTGGTTGGGAGGGACCTCACACACTCCTGAGTGAATGGAGGGTCTGAGCAGGCATTAGCGGCCCCAGCCAAGTGATCTGTGGTGACGTTCCCAAACTGTCCAATTGCTGACAGAGAGCAAGGCCAGCAAACCAAGAGTCAGACTCTCCAAGGAGCCTACAAATGCAAAGGATGCCGGGTACTTACTTCCAGCTGGAGGAAGAGCTCTGAAAGAGAGAAAAACACAGTTAAGATTCGCCAGCTGCCATCTTTCTAGAGAGGAGTGTTGGGATTCACTGAGAGGTTTGGGCAGTTCTTCCCTACTGACAAAATGCTCTCACTCAGGCCCACCCAGACAGACAGCACAGTGAGGCACAATGCAGTCACCTTAGAGGCAGACTCCACACGGCAGCCTTCAAAGGGAGGTCTATACAGGATAAGGCAGGCCCCTCTCAAGAATCCCCAGAGGGCTCGGCTGGGATTTAACTCTGGTCATTCTCTCAAATTCCAGCTCCAAGGCACCCTGCTTCCTGAAGGCCTACCCCAACAGAACCAAATTCATCAGGCTCTACTCCAGGCTTCCTCAGCACCTACTGTGTGCCAGCAACTAGGCCTACTGTGTGCCAGCAACTAGTAACTGCCTATGTGATGGCTAGTCTTGGTGGTCATTCTGGCTACATCTGAAATTAACTCAAACCCAAGTGGCTGGGTGTATTGTAAAGAATTTTTCTTTGAAACCATTTGAAATGGGAAGACCCACCTTTAATCTGGATCCTCTGAGTTAGGAAGTGTATTAGCAAGGGTTCTCTAGAGTCACAGAACTCATGGGTAGTCTCTTTATAGTAAGGAAACGTGTTGATGACTTACAGTCTATAGTCCAACTCCCCAACAATGGTCAGCAGCAGCTGTGAATGGAAGTCCAAGGGCCTAGCAGTTGCTCAGTCCCACAAGGCAAGCAGGCAAAGAAGAGTGTGCCTTCCTTCTTCCAGTGTCCTCATGTATCCAGTGGAAGGTATGGCCCAGATTAAAGGTGCATGCCACACATCTGGATCTGGGACTTGCCTTAGTCTCCTGGGATTAAAGGCATGTACTACCTTGCCTGGGCCTAAGCTTTTCATAGCCACTACCCTCAAGATCAGGACCACAGGTGAGCCTTCCAATTCTGGATTGTAGTTCATTCCAGATACAGTCAAGTTGACAACCAGGAACAGCCACCACAGGAAGATCCACCTTTAATCCACACCATAACTCTTGGTGGCAGCCTCTATAAAGGACATGAAAGAAGGACGCTTGCTCTCTTTGCCTGCTTGCCCTTGCTCTGACTAGTCCACTCCTTCTCTGGCATTAGAGTCTACTTCTTCCAGATTCCGGTGTACACAGAAGACCAGCTGAGACACCCAGCCTGGAGCAACTACTGGATTCTCAGATTTCCCGGTGGCACACAGCCCCTAGGACACTCTAACAACCCCCTGTGTGTTCACAGGCTCATTCTATCTGCTTTCTTCCTCTAGAGACCTGAATACAGACCAGCATCCCCCACCAGGATGCTGTCGGCTCTGATAAAGACAGCAATTGCTTCAAAATGTATCTGGGGCTTCCTGTCTCTCTAGGTTAGTGTGAGCCTACTACATTTGGTTCACAAATAGCATGAGCAGACCAGAAACTTCTGGTCTGTGGTCTCTTTTGCAAACCTCAAATCTAACGGCCCATTTACCTGTGCAAATACATCTACACATACCCCGAGGAGCTTTAAGACTTGCAGATTTCAGACTAAGAGCCCAGACACTATGTCTGATGAAAAGCATTCAGAGCAGAAGCCAGGGTCACTCCAGTCTGGGGAAACCGTGAGCCCAGAAACCTTCTGCATGGTTCCTAACTCCTGCCACTCCTTAAATCTTATGTCGCTCGGTACCTTTGGCCAATGAAATGGTGAGTTTCCTAAAGGCACAGACAATGTGCCATGTGCTCGTTGCTCAAAGTACCAATGTGCACAATGCTTGAGTGCCCTGAACACACACTGTACAGCAGACCAGTGGCATTCTATGCCGCTGAGAGCCTGAAATACATGGAGGCTAACACAAGGCCCCGCCCCTCATCTCAGGTACAGACAAGCTAATCGAGGCGTGATGGATGCCAGCCTCCTCCACCAAGTGGATCAGAGCGAGGAGCCGCCCAGAAGCCCTGCCTCCTGGAGGACAGAGAACAGCTTTATGTAACGGCAGCCTTGGCTCACCTTTCTCCCAGCGGAAGGTTCGGGTGTGTTATGGGTTTACATTCTCTGGGCCTGAGCTGGAGCACTGACTGACCTGCATTCCGGATCCTCTCTCTGTACTGCTGATCCAGCTTCTTCATCCTCTTCTGATATTCCTGGAGCGTACCTGATGGGGCAGTCACAGGGCACAGAGACTCAGGGAGTCAGCTCTGCACACTTGCCTCTCCTAAGTCCCTTTCTAGCAAGGAGCCACCTAGAGAGCTGTACCAGGGAGGAGGCACACAGCAGACACGCTGGAGACCCCCCAGAGCTTCCCCTCCCCCTGGACCTCCCCCAGGGTGTGAGAGCAAGTAAATGGGCAAGGACACCAGGTGACACTGAGCACCAGGCCCTGTGGTCTAAGACAATGGGCCTCACTCTCCTGGAGAAGGCTCTTTCACTTGCAGTGAGATCTAGGTCAAAACTATCCAGGAGAGCTTTTGGGGTGGTAGGAAGTCTGCCTCTGCAGTATCAGCACAGCGGCCGGCACCCGAGTGGGGGTTCCGTTAGCACTGATCAGCACAGCGGCCGGCACCCGAGTGGGGTTCCGTTAGCACTGATAATCAATAAAAGCAAGGAACCAGGTCACTTAGTCAACTCAGCATGACTCAGTCGAGAGGCTCACGGCAGTCAGATGGTGCAGGTACAGACCTTGAAACCCCTGCTTGTTCACCCTCCCCAAGGCAGCTGGGATGAACCCCCATCTGTAGGAAGCGCCTGCTGGCACGGCAGCTGGCAGAAGACCGGGGCTCAGGAGCGCACCTCCCGGCAAGGAGGCACCGATGGGAAGCAGTGACACTGACAGGGACCCTAAGACCTTCAAGGTGCTGCAGAGCCAGCAGCTGCTGTGCTCAGGCTCAGGCTGCAGCCAATGCTCGGCCGCAGCCCCTTCTTCCTTCACTCTGTAGATGACGCAGGAGGTGGGTCATGCCCCAGAGTCACACTCCTCAGAGAACGGTGACACTGTGTTGCCAGATCTTGGAGAGCTGGCTCTCAGTCTCAGGCTGCCAAGACTTTAGTGGCCGCCATACTTGGAAGACACAGCCATGTCTTCAATTTCACATGGAGAGAGCACTGTGGTGAAGCATGGGCTGGGCTCAGGAAGAAGAGAAAACTTAGTTCCTTTGGTACCAGTGCCCCCTATCCTAGAAATGTTTTTCTCCATTTGCACGTGCGCATGCCTGTGTGTGTGCCGGGAGGTCAGAGGACATTGTCTGGAGTGAGTTCTCTCCTCCCACCATATGAACTGTGGGGATCATGACCATGTCATGAGGCTTGGCGGCAAGCTCCTTTCCTCACCGAGCCATCTTGCTGACCCACCAGAGCCTCTTAAAAAAAGACAAAGTCTATCTTAGGCATGGTGGTCTCTCAATCTATGTCCCAAGGCCCCAAGGGAAACTTCAAGAGAGTGTTCCGTACTGAAAAGAGTGAAATACCAAAGTCAGGAGCTCACTCGTTGATAAGAGACAGCAGAACATGTACAGATAACTGAAACAGACCAGACTCAACCCTCACCCGCACTCCCAGACAGAAGTGAAACTCGCAGACTTCAAGGGCTTGCAGCAGGGGCTGCTCTTGCAGCAGGGGCCGCTGTGGAGCTCGGGGCAATGGCACACCTACCTTCCTGCAGCTGCTGCAGCTGCCTCTTCAAAGATGCCAGCTTGTCCTGATACATCCTGCAAGAGAGGAAGGACTCAGCTCACAGGAAGGAGCAGGCAGTCCTGGAGATGCAATCCGTGGTCTTCAGGGCAGAGAAGGGAATCAGGCTGAAGAGGTGTGAGGTAAAGAGATCACAAAGAGACGCCTCCTGCACCCCTCAAGTGTGAACTGCACAGACAGCCGCAGGCACTAGCGAGTACCTCCAGTGCAAGGTAAACAAGAGCAGAGCAAGAATGGCAAAGGGGGCCGAGGAGACGGGTAAGAACGCTTGCCACAAGCTCTACCTAACAGCCTGAGTTCCACCTCTGGGACTGTTGCAGACCGCTCTGCCCCACGCTTGGGGACTAAATGTTCCGGCTCGTACTGCCCCAAGCCGCTCTGGTCCGTGGGTCGGGGTTCAGCAAGAGAGAGAGTGAGGACAGACTCGAGAAATGACGACCAGAGTGTGATTCAATCCCGTTTATTCTTTGGTCTGTCTTCTTCTCTCCAAGTCCCTAGTTCCTAGTACTAAGTCTCAGGTCCTGGGCTTCAGCACCAAGTCTCAAGTTCTAATCCTAGTTCTAAGTTGCTAGTTTCCCAGTTCCAAGTTACCTGCCTCAAGTCTCAAGTACTCTTCTAAGTACAAGTGTCTAATAATTTCTTCTGTCTGCCTCTCAGCCTTTTATATGTCTCACTTCTAAGCCAAGTCTTTAAGTCTTGTCTCCTTTTTTTTTTTTTTTTTTTTTTTGGTTTTTCGAGACAGGGTTTCTCTGTGTAGCTCTGGCTGTCCTGGAACTCACTCGGTAGACCAGGCTGGCCTCGAACTCAGAAATCCGCCTGCCTCTGCCTCCCAAGTGCTGGGATTAAAGACGTGCGCCACCCCCACCCCCCCACTCCCCCGGCAAGTCTTGTCTCTAACCCTTGTAGTTAGACAGGTGCTTTCCAAGGGACCGCAAAGGTTGGAATAAGGCACCCTTAGCAAACCTGTTTACAGACAGTGCAGCTGTGTAAGGACCAGGTCCACAACTCTCCCTGTCATGTGAAAGCCACTACCTTTCCAGGATCTGAAAAATAATGCTAATCCAGGCTCAAAAGTTAAATGCAGGATGGATCTGCAGCCCCGGCTGGGCGAGGGCACAGAGCACACAAAGCAATGTGGCCGGTTTGCACATCTCACAGTGACGTCCATCTGAGGACCACACACCAGCAAGTCCGTCTGAGCTCTGGGCATATCACATCTGGGGCAATACTTTCTGCTTGTACATGAACAACCCTAGCTTCTCAGTCGCCTTGGAGAGCATGATTCAACAAGACCCTTTCACTCCTCAAAAAGGCCGACAGATACACAGACCCCTCTCCTCACAACAGTGAGAGGCCCATGGATGCTCTCAGAGGGAGGGCAAGCCCTAATGCACAACTCAGGTTCACCACAATGGAAACAGCTTTTGCCCCCGTAGCTGTCTAGCTCACTAAGTATGAAGGAGGCATGGTAATCAAAAGCTTATATCTAAAACTGTTGTTGAGTGGGGCTGGTTCTAGAGATGGCTCAGGGAATTAAGGGCACTGGCTGCTCTTCCAGAGGACCTGGGTTCGGTTCCAGCCCCACCATGTCCATCACCTAGCCTCCGAAGAGGTTCCTAACCAGAAGGCTCTTAGATGTGACCGGAGAGGGAAACTACAGAAACATTCCTGCTGTGCAAGCACTGTGGTCAAAGGAGTCTCTGTGAAGACTGACCCGCCTCTGGATTCCAGGGAAAAGGGCACAGGGGCTACTCACTGTTCCTTCATCTCCACGTAGTCTTCCTCATCGTGCTTTGCCAGGTCGGTCTCGCTGGCATCCTCCGTGTCTGGGTGAAACGAGGGGAGAAGCGGGCAGTTACGATCAGAATCACAGAATCGGAATCATGGCAGTGCAATTAACAGGCTTCTGGGAGAAGAATGAGTCTCTATCCAATGTGGGTCTGCATAAACCTACTAATAAAAAAGGGTGTGTATGTGTGTTTGTGTGTTTAAAACAAAAAAGAGAAATGCCACTCCAGCTTGGGTTTATGCTGAGAATGCACTTAAACAAACAAACAAACAAACAAACAAACAAAACAGGAGCTGGGGCAAGATACTTTGTAAATGTTTCAAAATCTTGAACTTAAATAAATTTTAACAACGAGGCTGGAGGCATGGCTCAGTATTTAAGAGAGCTCACTGTTCTTCGCAGAGGATATGGGATTGCCTCCCGAACACCCATATCAGATGGCTTAGAACAGCCTGGAACTGCGGTTCCCGGGGATCTGGCACCCTCTTCTGGTTTCAAAGGGCACCTGTACATGTGGTACACATGAATTCATATAAGAAGACACATATAAAAAGCAACGAGTTAAAACATTTTCAGTTATATTTGTTTTATGTGTATGAGTGTTCTGTAGGCACACCCCTGCATGCCTGGTACCCACGGAGGTCAGATGATGGCTGGAGCTGTAGTTAAAGATGCAAATGTAACTTTTATTCACCTGACAGCTTTTGTCATCTCTGAGGCTTACTGCCTCTGATGCTAACCCCAGCCTAGTCCTGGAAGCCTCTAGCCTCCGAACATCTAGTCTAGGCCCAGAATGTTTTTCAGCCTCTGAGAGGTACTGCTGAATAAACTCGCCCTTTCTTATTCTTTTTGACTGGATGGTTCAGACTCTGCTGTTCAGACCCAAACTCCTCTCCAGGCTGTCTTGTTTCCATCTGACTTCAGTCAGTTTCTTAGTGAATGGCTCTGCCTGGCTTCAGTCTAACTTTGGCATTATCTTTGGCTCCTTCTCATTCTGTGGCTCATTCTGTCTTCACCCGTGTCTAGCTTGCTTGTTCTCTCTCCAACCTGTCTCTGTCAAACTGTCCCAGTAAAACTGCCTCCTTCTTTTCTTCTCTGGGCTGTTCTCTTAAGTACCCTTTTCCCTCTCATCTCCTGAGAGCTGATTATATCTCATTCTGTCAAATCTTTCTCTGGCCCATCACCTTGTCTGACACTCAACTAGACATCACTTTCTTTCTTTCTTTCTTTCTTTCTTTCTTTCTTTCTTTTTTTTTTTTTTTTTTGGTTTTTCAAGACAGGGTTTCTCTGTGTAGCCCTGACTGTTTTGGAACTCACTCTGTAGACCAGGCTGGCCTCGAACTCAGAAATCCACCTGCCTCTGCCTCCCAAGTGCTGGAACTAAAGGCGTGCACCACCACCGCTGCCTGGCTAGACATCACTTTCAAACAGGGGTGCTTCCTTTTACAAACTAACTTTCCCTTCATTGTTTGGGATTAAGGATATGCACTAAGGGTGTGTCTGTATTCAAATCAGAGGGATTAAAGTTGTGTGCTAAGACTGAGCTAAGCCAAGTCTTTTTTTTTTCAATAAATAACACAATCTCTGGATTCACAGTGTGATTAAATATCCTGCAACATATAGACAGTTGTGAGTCATTCAAACCTGGACCCTCAGAAAAATCAGTAAGTGTTCTAAACTGCTAAATTTAAGCAAATATCTGAGTCCAATGGCCTGGATGGGAATCAATTTTGTCTTCACTGCACCCCCTGGTGGTCATTAAAAGAAGTGCATCTTTTATGTTGAAAAAATCCCTAGCCTAAACCTTGCTTTTCTTTTTACCATAGTTAAACCAAATGCACTCAGTTCCTTCAACTTTCTGCTCTGCATACGCAGCTGCGTTTGAGAGGCTGTGGCAGACCCAAGTCTCCTCGAAGCCACCTCCTTTCCTTCAGTGAAAGAAACTTTCACGGAGGTCCTGTCTAGAGCCAGTCAGCTGTTAATAGGCACTTGAGAGACTAAGAACCTCCTCACAGTCGAGGTAGCTTTTTGCTTTTTACAGTCCGACTTTGTGCCAGAATACTGTCCACTCCACCCATACAAAGGCCTCCCCTTGCCCCTTGCCCTTATGGCTCCTAGCTTCTCCTCCACCTAGCTAGTTCCTTCCTCAATCCCTCTGGGTGTCCCTCACACTCGCCAGAGGGTAAACAAAGTCCAGATTGAGATCTGAGGCTTCAGGAGCGATAATGCAAATGCAAAACTACTTGGTCCGGAAAACATATCCTGACCTCGCCTTTGGCCCACTTCACAGTGGCGGGACGGATTCCATTTGACTCTCACACCTAGGAAGTGAGGACTCCATACTCCTTGTAGGAGGTGGGTAAACAAGACAGCTTTAAGGTCACAACGCTGGGGGAGGTGCCGGCCAAATGAATACTTACACCTGCCCGACCCCAGGTCCCCAAGTGGGGCTAAGGGCTTTAAACATTTGAGAAGCTGGGGAGCCAGGAAGGCAAAGCGGGCATCACTCCGACCCAAGTACGGAAATGAGACGCTGGGCTGGGGACAGTCTTAAAGGGACTCCCAGCTCTGAAGAGTTCTGGCGACCTCTGACCCCCCCAAACCCCCCGACTCACAGCCACTGGGCCCCGATCCCCGCCGCACCTTCGTCCGACTCTCGGCCCCGACAGCTGCGCTCGTCGTCCTCGGCGCTCTCCAGCTCCTCGTCGTCCTCGGGGTAGTACTCCGGAGCGGGCGGCGCTGCAGCCGGAGCGGGCGCCGGAGCCAGCAGCCCCGCGGCGCTCATGTCGCCGCCTCGGGGCCCGGCGGAGCGTGTCCCGCGGAGATCGCGGCCGCCTGGCTGCGCCCCGGACGGCCCCTACCTCGCGCAGCCGGAGCCGCGGACTCCCGGTCTCCCTCGGCGCCGAGCTCCGCCCCCGGCGCCCGCGCTGGGCAACGGGGGCCTCGCGCACGCGGCTACTTCCGGGTCGTGGGCTGCCCGGTGACAGCCTGATCCAGCCGTCCTCGAGATAGTGGGCGAAACGCCGGGCTCTACGTTCTCTGACACAGCAGCGTCGTCATCTCTGTCTTAAGAATCCTCGATCGGCCAAGGGGGAGGGGCGGAGGCAGGTGTCTCTGGAGTCAGGCACATTTGTGGGCAGCCATGACGCAGTCAGGACCCCGAAGTTGGGAGGACACTTCCGCAAACGGCCACCAGGCGGCGCCTGGAATCAAAACTAAAGTGTGGATGGAAGCGACCTGATGGGCGGAGGCTTTGCAGAGCCCTGGATAGGTAGCAGGCATGGTCTCTGACTCAAGCAGATGAATGACTTAACCCGTTCCCTTGGTGGGCTTGGAATCCTGGGCAGCCAGAGTGTGTGTGATACAAAAAATGGGGTGTATGGTTGCGCCCCTGCCTTAATGCCGGCTTTATTAAAAATTACAGTAAAGGCAAGTTGCTGCCATTTCATCCGCGGGTCAGGTGAATGTTATGTCCCGAGGCCTCGCCAGTGCTTTCTTTTGAATAGATTTACTGGGTAAGCTGTTCTCCCGATTTTACAAATGATCAAAAGAGCTATCACTCTCTTTTTAAAAAAAGAAAATGGTGGCATCAGTTTAGAATCCCAGATCCAGGCTGTCCACGGGAGAGCTGCCTTGTGTTTCCTCGAACATAATCTTTAAAGTATTTTGGCCTAAAGCAGTAACTTGCTGACCTGATCATTTTCACGTGAGTAAACAGAGCATTTCCCTCCAGGAACTACATTGGCTGAAATTCAGAAACCAACGCTGGGCAAAGTAGCCTTTAGTCTTAGGACTAGGGTGGCAGAGGCAGGCTGAGTTCAAGGCCAGCCTGGTCTAGGACAGCCAGGGATACACAGAGAAACCCTGTCTTGAAAACAAACAAAAAAGACATGAAACTGAGTTTCTCTGTGTGTTAATCCGCATAGTCCTATACTCCCGGGAGAAGAGGAACACAGGGTTACAGTTTTGAGAGGAGGAGGAGGAGGAGGAGGAGGAAGAGACCTATGAGTTCAGCCATAGTAGCTCATGACTTTAATCCTAGGTGCCCAAGAAGCTAAATACAGGAGGTCAGAGCAAAATCAAGGCTTTCCTGGGTTTCAGAGTGAGTTCAAGGCCAGCCAGTTTAGTGAGACTGTATTAGAAAAAACAAAACGAAAACAAATAAAACAAGGAGGGTTGTGGATGCATGGCGGTTGGTAGGGCACTTGCCTGCCATGCTGGAGACCCTAGTTTCCCTCCCTAATTGGAGAGGCAGGGAAGATGTGTGCAAAGGAACCCCATTTAGTTAAATCTGCTCAGAAAACAGATGGGAACACGGGGAAGTCGGGGTGGAGCCCAGGACAGTCAGTATTCTGCCTTTCACAGCCTCTATGATCAAATGTTATTTCCAAATTGGCCCCGGGAGAGTCTTCTAAAAATGAGAACATTTGTTCTGGGTCCCATTTATTTTGACATTTCCTATTTGCTACCTTGTTTTAATTAAATCTTGGCTCTCTTTGTAAGGGAGAGTTCCTCTGTGCAGAAATGCAAGAATGTCCAGAATGCAATGCTGGGAACGGCTTTTCCAGCAGTTCAGGGATTTGAAACCCCTTCGCAACAAGAGTCTTTCTTCAAGCCCAGCCTCAGCAGAGGTTCTCAAAGCTGTCTCTTCTCCAAAGGATGAGGTCACCTTCCTGTGTGTGCTTGTGCATGCGTGTGTGCATGCGTGTGTGCATGCGTGTGTGCATGCGTGTGTGCATGTGTGTGTGCGTTGAATCACATGTAAACTATTTGTAATCTACCACACTGTGGGATGGAAGCTCCCAATTGGTAATACTATTCCCGAAGCAGCAAAAATAATGGGCATCATTATTTGAAGTTGAAATTCGTTGATACAATGAAACAAAAGACAGTTGGGTTTGTTACTAAATCGTTACCAGAAGCTCCAGCTCTTTTTTTGTCCAATCTTGTTTGTGTTTAACTTGTGTTTCTGACTCCCTGCTTACAGCCAGCCAGTGTGCGTTCCTGTTTTTCATGGATTGCAGAGACACACAGTTGGATGATGACAATTTGCCCCTTATCTTCCGTGAAGATGGCACAGCTGGCCCAAGGAGCAGTTTGCTAAGTGCTCCTTAGTGAAGAGGGAAATCGACTTTTTAAAAATCCCTCATGACTTTAGGCTTGACCAAATTTTGTCATTGCCTGTAAAACCTAAGTGTCCTTCAAAATCAAGTTTCATCCCTTAAAGTCCTCCACCACTTCTCCCAGATAGGATATTCAGACTACCCAGATGAAATTTGATACGCAAACAATGTTTAGGATGCAAATTTTGCTGGGGGAATACAAGGGGGGGAGGGGGGAGGGAGGAGTGGAGAGAGGGAGCAGGCAGTTATTTTGACATGTTTTGAGTCTCTAGGTTCAATCTCCAGTACTTAAAAAAAAGGGAGGGGTGGGGGGCTGGAAAGATGGCTTAGCGGTTAAGAGTACTAACTGCTCTTCCAGAGGTCTTGAGTTCAATTCCCAGCAACCACATGGTGGCTCACAACCATCTGTAATGGGATCTGATGCTTTCTTCTTGTGTGTCTGAAGAGAGCTATAATGTACTCAGATACATTAAATAAATAAATCTTTAAAAAAAAAAAGAAAGAAAGAAAAAGATAAGTCAACGTGTTGGTATGAGCCTTTAATTGCAGCCAGAGGCAGATCCCTATGAGCCCAAAGCCAACCTGTCCACATAAAGAGTTCTAGGCCAGTAGGCCAGCCTGGGCTACATAGTGAGACCCAATCTCAGATAAATAAATAAAAATTAATATTTTTGTAGTAGAGAGTTGACCAGGACTTGAGTGTCCACGTCTGATGAGGCTTAGGGTGAAAACGTGTTCCCAAAGAAAACTGCTTTGAGCTTCCACCGTCAACTGAAACAACACAGCCATTTCCACAAAAATATGAGACAAGCACTGGTGAACTTTAATCTCTGGTAAGCACTATGTTTCAGCGTAGCTTAGGATGGAGCCAGGTTATTGCAGGTTGCACCTGGGGTCAAAGCTCACCGGCCTTCCGTCTTTTCCGCCTTTGGTTCATTAAAGCCTGTGGCCCTGAAAGCTTCAGTTGGATATGCTTGCTGGAATTTTGCCAAAGTCAGCGGGGTCCCCCTAACCCCAACTCTTTTAACCGTGGTAATCAGAACTCACAAAATGAGCATTTCTTTTCACCTTTCTTTCTCTCTCTCTTTTTTTTTTTTTTGGCTTCTGATAGGAGGTCTAGCTAGATACCCCAGACTGGGTTCAAACCCGAGGCGATCTTCCTGCTTCTGCCTACCGAGTATTGGTATTCACATCGCATCCATTTTAAAATGTGCCCAGATCCTGTTAAGCACTTAGCTGAGTCCACAGATTTTTTTTTTTCCTCCCGTGCAGTAAACTGAGGTCCCGCTGTACAAGGAAACGCAATTCCCCTGTCTGAGAGCTAGGAAATATTTACAAGCCCCAGGCGGAAAGCGTTCCTTGAGGATGACTAGGAGCCGTGAAAGGTCCAGAGAAAGACCCGATCAGCCCCACGAGCTCTCTACGGTGGTCTCCCAAGACAAGCCAAGGCGTGGGGAAGAGAGCCACGAACTTTGACCCCTGCGAACCACAAACAAGCCTGGCCGCGCCCGAAGAGGGCCACGGGTAACCCAAGTAGAGAAAGCTTCCGCGTTTGAGAAAGCCACGCCCATCCGACCCCGCCCACCACTAGCTCCGCCAATCCCCTGGATCCATCGACCGCTCGGGTTTCCCAGGCAAAGGCAATCGAATGCCTATAGGCGGCCTGAACCCTGAGACCGGCGATCAGGGAAAGTCAGTAGAGAGCCTATCAGAGCATGGCTGTGGGCGGAGTCGAGGGCGTGGTCGAGTGGAGGCGGGGCGCGCTCCTCACAGTCGGGTGCGATTGGTCACCCCTGGCGGAGCCGCACCTCGGACAGCAGCAGCGGCGGCAGCCTAGAGTCCTGCGTGGAGAGTGGGGCGCGACGGGGACTCGCGGGCGGAGGCTGCGCGTGGGGACTCAGCACTCGAAGACCCAGCACGAGAGCGACTCCAGGCACGAGTGAGAGAAGACGTCGGCGCCGGGGCTGCGGGTGACAGCGCTGAGGTGAGAGCGCGGGCGCCAGAGTGACAGCCCGAGTCCCCGCGCAGCGGCCGCGAGCATCCCGGGATCGGAGTTACTAGCGGTTCTGCTAGTGCGCCTGGGGACAGGGAAGGACCGGGAAGGACCGGGACGGGGAGTGAGTTGGGGACCCTAAGAGGGATCGCGTAGAGTGAGAGGACCAGGATGAGGACAGGGACTGCGGGGTGAAGAGTGAACTCCGAGGGAGACTTGCGGGTGAGCGAGGGGACCCGAAGAGAAATAGGGAAAGCAAGATGAGGAGGGGACCAAGAAATACCGCGGGAGAGCAAGAGGACCCCAAGACAGGACGGAGCAATGGGATTAACGAGGCGACTTGAAGAGGGACTCTTGGCCATGGGATAAGCGAGAGAACCCCAGAGGGACTGCGACGGTAGGGTGAGCGAGGAGATCCGCCCCAGATGGACCGGTGGGAAAAGCAGACGGGACCCAGAGAGGGACACTCAGAGGGACTGGGACTGCAGACTGAGCAGGGTGACTTGAGAGAACCCGGGCTGCGGGGTGAAGGAAGGGGACTCTAGAGGGACCATAGAGGGACCGAGACAGAAAATAAGCAAAGGAGACTTCAAGGGAGGCGAGGGCAGTGGTTCTGAAACTGTGCCCTCGCAATGGGTGTGAAGAGGACCTCAGGAAGGTTTAGGGCAGCTGAGTGAAGGGAGGGGTCCCCAAAAGGGGCCAAGACAGACGGGTGTGGACTGAGGGAACCAGAGCAGGGACAGCACGGAGAGTCCAAGCATAGCCGGGTGAGTGAGGTACCAGAGAAGAGCTTGGGTTTCTGATCTCGCAGCCAGCCACCTGGGGAAAAGCGCTGGCAGTCCGGGCCCGAGTGGCATTGAGTGGGGACAGCAGCAATGCTGACACCTGGACAACACCGATGTTCCACTTCTAAGAACCCGAGGTCTCTCTGAGGGTTGAGCTACTGGACGCTGGAAGGGGGTCATGTGATGGGCCCGGGAGTGAAAGACATGAATCCCAAGGGCTGGCCAAGAGCTAGCCAGACGATTTGTAGAGATTAGACCAGCGCCTCACCTATTCTAAACGGAAGGTTGGCTTCCTATCTCTTCCCTAAAGTTCGACCTGGGGGTTCCTTGATGACGGATGTTAGGGGAAAACCAGAAGGGCTTACTTCCATTCACCCCATCCCAAGTAGTTGGAGAGAGGGATATTTTAGAGGAGCCTTGGATTAATTAGGATGTTAATTTTAATGCTCTTAAAGCACCAGGGTTTTTTTGTTTTGTTTTGTTTCAGTTTTGGCTTTTCGTTTCCACTCCACAAGGAGTTAAGAAACTTTCTTCCCATTTGGCAGCCTGTCCCTATCAGTGTTTACAGTGCACACTTAGGAGAACCAGGGCAGGTTTGTAGTTAGGGCTGTTTAACTTTGATGTGTCAGACACAGTTGGAAGGTCACACTATTTTTCAAAACAGTTGCTGGGGCCAGTAAATGAACGAAGGGCACTCAACGGCACTTTCTAGGCAAGTTGAGGAGCCAGATATGCATATTCAAAGCAGACACTGTAGGTCTATCTCAAGGCCAGGACAAAGAGCTGAGGTAATAGAATGGGGGGGGGGGGGGGAGGCACGGGGGGCGTGGCCGCCGAGGGGGCAGGGTAGGCTTCTACTCTGATGCATGTGAAAATTCCATGACCCTTGTGCCAATATATATTGACGTGGCCCCAACCCCCTCTGGAGACTCCCCATGCACTTTGCTTGGTCATAAATTTTATATTTGAAGATTTTTAAGGAATCATGGTGGGTTTTTCCTTCAGTTATTTTGGGGAGAGGGTAGCATTTACAAAGCAGTGAGCTTTTATCGTGACACTTTTATATATGGCTTGTATTTCCGATTTTTAAAATCCTTTTCTCTATTTCTAATGTTTTTTTTTTTCTTTGTTGCTGTTTTATTCATTTTAGAAACTTAAGATGTGAACATTTCAGGAAAATAACGGAGGATGTAGCTAATATTCTTTTTCTGCTGTTTAGACGTCTCCTCTGGGTCAGGTTTAAAGTATGTGGTGTTTGAAACCCTTTGCCTGGGCATGACAGCAGGACTCAGGGTGCTGAGATAGGATCATTTTGAGTTAGAGGCTAGCCTGGGCTACATTGTACCAAGTTAGCTTGGGTCTGAGACTCTGTTTCAAAAGATTGAAGAAATATTTTGCCTGTGTTTAGCACTAGACAGCTGGGCCAAAACTATACTGTATACTGTCCTAGTAGACACAATGTAGGGTTGGGCTATCAAGCCTAAAGCCCTGGACTTGGTCCCCAGAACAACAGCAAAAGAAAAGGCTTGCCTAGATCTGCTGTTGATTTGTTTAGATGCAGAGAGAGGGAGAGAGAGAGCATCAAAGCCAGGCCAATGCCAGGCAAGTGACCTTCCCACTGAGCCATACTGCCAGCCTCGATGTCATTTCCGTCCAAGATCAATGACTCTGAAATGGTTTTCAGCAGGGCAGCAGTAAACAAAAGGCTTGCTCTGTCATGGCAGCTCTTGTGATACTGGAAATCCCACCCACTAGGAACCCACCTGCTAGAGCTCCACCCCTGTGAAACTCAGTTAATACTGAGAACAGGACCGGCCGCAGCAAGCACAGGTATTTTTTCAGAATTCAGTGAAGAACTAAAGTTAATCGGGGTGGAGTAGAGGGTGGGGTGGGGAGGGGGGTGGGGAGGGGGCAGGGGATTAAGCCAGTTAACTCCTGTGTCTTTTCATCCTGGGGGTAAGGCATGAGGGGAAGGAGGTGCCCTGAGTGGGAAGCCCAGCTCCAGCCCTTCCAGGACATTCTAGAAGTGTTTGACCGTGAAAATGTTTTCTCCTATCTTGTGAGCTCAGTTCTGACTCTGTCTGAATGGTCATATCTAAAGACAAAACAATAAATGTGTTTCCTTGTATGAAAAGGAAGTACCCGGCTCCTCTCTGAGTCATCACCTAGGAGGCCAAGGCAACCACTTTATGCTATGGTGTTGACCCAGGGATGGAGGAGACAGACGAGGGGAGTAATATTCTTAGTGATAAGAGGAGTCCATAATGTTCTTCCCTGGGAAGGGGGTGTGAAAGGGAAGGGATGTGTGTGAGATCTTGATATGTTTGTTCATTTAGAAGGCTTGTCTCTGCAGGGCAGTGGTGGCGCACGCCTTTAATCCCAGCACTTGGGAGGCAGAGGCAGAGGCAGGTGGATTTCTGAGTTCGAGGCCACCCTGGTCTACAGAGTGAGTTCCAGGACAGCCAGGGCTACACAGAGAAACCCTGTCTCAAAAAACAGGGGGAAAAAAAAGAAGACTTGTCTCCTGCTTAAAAACAAACTACCTCGGCAAAAGATTCAGATGAGCACTCTGTCCTCACCTTAGTCTCCGGCTAGCTGGAGCCCAGGAAACCTAATAACCCATTTAATACCTTTCTTACTGCTTGAGTCCCTTACAGTCGATCCATTGTACTCTCGGAGGCTGCCTGGCTATCTAGCCTGGCTTACCAGGCAAGCCACCCTGAACAGGCATCTTCATTGCTAGCCAGCATTCATAAACGCATGGGTCTTCCGTAGATCAGGGTGTGGGAGTGGAGCAAGAACTGGGGAGCTGACGCAGAACGATCACCGAGTCTTACTTGCACGCGTGTGTTACATACAGACACATCTTCCCTTTAGAATGAATGTTCACCCGCTTTAAATGTCTTCCTTCCCTCCCCCCAAAGAAACCCCCCACAAACAGATACACACACATACACACAGACCATGATGCTTTGTATTTGCTCGGCCCAGGGAATGGCACTCTTAGAAGGTGTGGCCCTGTGGGAGTGGGTGTGGCCTTGCGGAGGAGGCGTGGCCTTGTTGGAGGAGGTGTGTCACTGAGGGGGTGGGCTTTAAGACCCTCATCCTAGCTGCCTGGAAGCCAGCATTCTGCTAGCAGCCTTCAGATGAAGATGTAGAATTTTCAGCTCCTCCTGCACCGTGCCTACCTGGATGCTGCCAACCTTTTATTCCCGGATTAAACCGAGACTCTATAGTATATACTCATTTTTAATTTTTTTATTATATTCGTTTATCTGATGTGTGTATGTATAGGCTCATGTGTGTGTGTGTGTGTGTGTGTGTGTGTGTGTGTGTGTAGGTCAGAGGTCAACTTGCAGAAATCGGATCTCTTCTTCTGTCATGTGGGTCCCGGGGATCAAACTCATGTCATCGGGTTTGGTGGCAAGCACCTTTAACCACTGAACAATTTCACCAGCCCTATGCTTAGTTATTTTTTTTTATAAGCAAGGACTTTTTTATTTATTTTATTCTATATGTGTGTGTGTGTGTGTGTGTGTGCTTTTCTGAATGTGTATGTCTGTGCACTGCATGTGTGCCCCGTTCCTGTGAAGGACAGTAGAGAGCATCAGATGCCATAGAACTCGAGTTAGAGATGGTCATGAGCCACCATTAGATGGTGGGAACTGAACCTAGGTCCTCTGCAAGAGCAGCCAGTGCTCTTAACCACTGGGCCATATCTCCAGCGCTGCCAGCCCTGGATTTATGCTCATGGGTTTCACTTTCTGTCTGTCTGTCACTGGCATGTGTCCATGCAAACAAGGGTTCAAATACATGGCAGTTCGAATACATCTTGCTCCCCCACCCCAACAGATTCCACTAATTAAAGCAGAAAGCTTTCTTAAATAAACAAATAACTCAGTCGATCTTGGCAGTAAACACACTACACAGCAACATAGTTCATGGCCAATTTTCTGTTCTGTTGAGACTATAAGCCTTAACCTTTTTTAATTTAATTTTCAACGAGTATCTTTTATCCTTTGACCACTCCGTAAGAGTATACAATATAGAATGATCATATCCAACCCAATATACCCTCTAGACACCCTCCAACATGGCTCCCTCCCACCTTCATGTCCGTGCACCCCTCCACTACCCTCCTCCCCTCCCTCACGCTCATGCATGCGTGTGTGTATATGATCCACTGAGTGTGTAGGTAGCCATGGCTGCAGTGAGTTCAGAGTACAATGGCCCTGTCAAGCCCAGGAGGCACCACCTCACATTCCCGCCTCTTCCACTTCACAGCCACGCCCTTTCCACCTCACAGCCACGCCCCTTCCACCTTACAGTTACGCCCCTCTCCCCTCACGACTTGGCCCCTTCCCCTCACAGGCCTGTCCCATCCACCTCACAGCCCCGCCCTGTCTTTCCTCACAGCCCCGCCCCTTTCCCATAGCCCCGCCCTTCCCCACCTCAAAACCCTTACACAGCCCCGCCCCATCTTCACAGGCCTGCCCCATCATCACAGCCCCACCCCTTCCTCCTCACAGCCCCGCCTCTTCCTCTAGCTCTCACGTGGTTTCCGCTCCATTTTCTTCAGTGTTCCTGCAGCCTCAGAGGCCTGGGAGGCGCAGGGGGATGCACGTGTCTGTTTTAGGGCGGAGCACCCACCCATCGCGTAGTGTCAGTACTGTGTGGGGTTATGAGTCTGCCCACTCACTGCTGCCCACTTCCGGGAGAAGCAGTAATCATGAGAGTTTGTTTTTTGAATGTGTAAGTACACATATTTTATTATTATATTGATTTAGATGATGGGGAGCAAACTCAGGGCCTCAAATATGCCAGGCGAGTGGCCTGTCAGGGAGTTACAGCCCCTCCACAGATATTTTCAAAAACTACATTGACATAGCTTTTAAGTGATCTGAGTCAAGATTTTATGGTAGAAATAGAAAGTTAAAAGGTGCTTTGTGAAACTTTATACTTTCATTGTCTCTGATAAAATTATTTTTTCTGGTTTTGGCTTGGCTTGGTTTGGTTTGGTTTGGTGACAAGGTCTTACTCTGTAAGCCCAGGCTGACCTTGAACTCTCAACAGTCTCTCTCCTCTCAGCTTCCCAAGTTCTAGAATTACAGGCATTAGCCACCGTGCCTGGCTTGCAAAAATTCATCCAGACTTTGTATGCAAAGCCCCTGTTTCCATGTTTCTCACTGCCTGTCCTGTGAGCTGAGGAAATGGATAGGCAGCACGTCTTTGCACAGCCTGGACAAGACCGCGGTCACTCAGCTTTGCACACCCCAGGGCAAGTGTGAACTGTGAGATAGGAAGTGGGCTGTCACTACGTGTGCGTAAGAATGAGGAAGTGACTTGATGATTCTCAGATGAATAGGTCATAATTATGTCTCCTTTCTAGTCCTCCGGGGCTAGATCTCATCAGAAGGATGTGAAGGGGGCGGGGACTGTCACGATGTCTCAGTCTGTTGAAGCACTTGCCTCTAACCCTTATGACCAGAGATCAATCCTTCCACCTCACATACGGATGGGAAGAGAGGAATGCCTACAAAGCTATCCTCCTACGCTCCACATGTGTGTGCCAGGCGTGCTCACATACATAGGCATGCACACACACACACACAGAATAAGAAATGAAGTTAGGGCAGAGCTGGGGGTGGATATGACAAGATACGTTGTTTACGTGTATGAAATCTTCAGAGAGCAAATTAAGGCTATTCTGTGGGCTGGAGAGATGGCTCAGCAGTTAGGAATGTGTCCTTTCTTGAAGAAGACCCAGATTCAGTTCCCAGTACCCACATCAGATGCTTCACAACATCCCGTAACTCTAGCAACCGGTAACTCTGTTCTTCTTGGATATCTGCAATCACATACACACACACACTTAAAAATAATACTTTTTTTAAAAAGATGTTCTAGTCAAAAAAATTCTTTATATAATAAAGGCTGTGGGGAGAGATGGGATTCCCTTTGGACAACAGAGCAGATGTCAGCATTTCCTTGTTTGTCACTGTGGAGGACGAGAGTCTTAGATTCAGAAAGATCCAAAGCACCGTCTTTGGCTTCATCACTGTGCCACCTATCTGGCCCTAAAAGTTGGTAACGTTGAAAGTGTCACTTTTTTTTTTTTTTTTATCAGTAGGAATAAATAGTTCTTCAGACTCTTGGAATGAATGAATGAAGAACCCCCATTAACTGCCAAACATGGTCAGAAACACACTGCTCAGTCAGCCGCACCGGTTGCTTCTTTTAACCCCTTGAGGCCCATTTCTGTAGCCAGCTTTGCTGGACTCTCACTGATCATTTGCTCAATTGTGTGACAGCCAACTCCAGAAAGAACAAGGAGTGGGTTTGCATATAGGGAAACTGAGGCTCAAAGAAAGTCAGTGACTTCCCACGATCACGCAGACAATAGCCAGCTCCATCCAGATGGATTGGATCAGTTTCTTTGTTTTCCTGTGCTGGAGACCAAGGCAGGAACTACCACTGAGCTGGCTTTTTATATGGAAGCCCTCCATGCTCCCCCTCCATGCTCCCCCTCCATGCTCTCCCTCCATGCTCTCCCTCCATGCTCTCCCTCCATGCTCTCCCTCCATGCTCCACCTCCATGCTCTCCCTCCATGCTCCACCTCCATGCTCCACCTCCACGCTGCTGTCCGATTGTGTGCAAGTAGGTCTCTTTCCGCTGAGCCATCTCTCCAGTCCCCAGTCTCAGCTTTCCTTCCATTGGAAATCTCTGACTTCCTCAGAGTAGGACTCTGACCTGCCCTGTCTACTCAGAGCTGCGGATCAATCTCCTGACAGATTTAGCAATATGTTCTTGGGTTTGGCTACCTCGTTTTTTTTCCCCCCACACTTATTTATTTCGTGTGTATTAGGGAGGTGGCAGGGCATGCCCGTGGAGGTTAGAGAACAATGGAGGGAGTCGATTCTTAACTCTCCCCTGGCCAGGCACTTCCTGCCATGCTTCGGGTCCATCTTTGCCTCTGCTCTTCCAATGCCTCTGCCCCTCACCTTCCAGATTCTTCTGTTTTGTTTTTGTGCTGTGCTGGGGCTGGGCCCAGGGCCATGCAGGAGCCAGACAAGTGCTCTACCACTGCGCACAGAGCAGCCGTCACTGGTGAGACCTCTGACTGCCCTCGTTGCTTCTCTTTCGAATTCCCGAAGTGCTTATGAACGCTTCCCTTGTTCTAAGACAACTTGGATCGTCCATTCTAAGGTTTGCAGTTCCCTTCTTCCTAGATGTCCGCCCATCTTCCTGATTTTAGAAGGACAGTCTCTTACGTTTCTAACCTTGCAGCGGGTATCTTAACTACTGAGTTGTATTGAATTGTAATACTTTAGATTGAAACTAGTATTTAAGTATAGTTGTGCAGAGAGTTGCAGAATGCAGTTGTCACTGCAGTCGACGCTAACAAGGGCAGTTCCTAAGGGGAGACTCCACCTCTGAGCATGACATTTGCAACGTCTGACATCAGGTGCCCAGGACCTGGACACCCCCATGGTCATTGTCAACATTTCACTTTGATTCTCTTGGTTTTTCGAGACAGGGTTTCTCTATATACTGCTGGCTGACCCAGAACTCGCTCTGTAGACCAGGCTGGCCTCAAACTCAGAGATCTGCCTGCCTCTGCCTCCCATGTTCACTTTGACTGTTAAAGCTGGAGGTCTGTTGTTTTCTTTCCTTGGACAGTGTTTTCATTGGGTCGTTTGGAGTTTGGTTCTGCTTTCTCTGGGTCTTATCAACAACTAAAGTAAGAGTCTTCAATTGGAGAGGAGGTTCAGTCTCTAAAATGTTCACGAGAACCTGAGTCTGGATCCTCAGCACCCAATAAAAGTAGATGGGAGCTGCTGAGAGAGCTTGGCAGGGAAAGAACCCTGCCACCAATTCCTGGGCTGCCTGTGGTGGGAGGCGAGAGCTGACTCTCGTAGTTTGTTCTCAGACTCATGGTTTGACATGTGTGGTCAGAGGCACACACACATTTCCACCCACAAATATTCAAAGTAAGTAAAAATATAATTTGAAAATTCTTGTTTTAATTTTAATTAAAAAAAATGTATGAGCATGAATGTTTTGCTTTGCTGTCTGTATGTGCACCATATGAATGCAGTGACTAAGGGCACCAGAAGGGGGCGTCAGATACTCTGGAGCTGGAGTTATAGACAGTTGTCAGCTGTCATATAGATGCCAGGGACCGTATCCTGGCCCTCTGCAATGGCAGCAAGTACTCTGAACCATCTCTCTAGCATCCTACCAAAAAAAAGAGATTATTTTAAAACCAGATGTGGTAGGGCACATCTGTAATCCTGGTACTGTGGAGGTGGAGGCAGGTAGGTTGGGGTTTCCTGGCCTATTTAGTGGAATCGAGGAGCAACAGGTGCAGTGAGAGACACCTGTCTCCAAACAATAAGGTGGAGAGTGGGTGAGAAAGATACTGACATCAGCAGAACTCTGGCTTCTACCTGCAAGCACATACAGGCTTACCCAGAAATGCATGTGCTCCTGGGCACACACATGCACATGCACACATGCACACAGGTACATAGACACACACAAGCACGCACATACACACACAGATGCATGTGTGCACACATACATGCACACACAGGCATGCATGCATGCACACATACATGCACACATACATGCACACACACACACACACACACACACGAACACATGCACACTCACACGAATACATACA
Organism: Rhabdomys pumilio; assembly: GCA_030674055.1. Lineage (NCBI taxonomy): Eukaryota > Metazoa > Chordata > Mammalia > Rodentia > Muridae > Rhabdomys > Rhabdomys pumilio. The sequence goes on along the minus strand of JANHMN010000023.1, from coordinate 34,939,566 downwards.
CACACACACACACACACACACACACACACACGCATGCACACATGCACTTCTCTGTTATATGCAACAGAAGATAGTCGTGGAGTCAGTTAGGAAAGCTTCACACCCGGATCTTCCAAAACAAAGGCCTTCCTTTCAAGAATGACCACTTGCTAGCTGAGCACAAATAAACTTGGGGGACATCCCCACCTTTCCCACTGAATTCTTCTCCCCAGCGCTTGCTAACTTCTACCAGAGAAACAAACCATTTTGTTTGTTCTGCTCATCTGAAATCCCTCCACCAGCACTCAGGGCCCTCAGAGAGATTGTTGTTTGACTCAGTGGCATCACCCAACTAGTGGCTTAGTGAATATTTGTTGAGTGACTAATAGAAATCTGGCTTGAGCAAGTTCTCCAATTGGTTGGCTGTAAGAGTTTCGTTATTTTGAGCATAAGGAAGTAAAAACCCAGAGGAAGGAAAATATAGTTTGGAAGCATAGTCGTGTCCGTTTTACTCTCTGGATTTTAGGTTTGTCTTTTGGGTTAGACTTGTGTTTCTCTCTTCTGACCATAGAAGCCAAGAAGAACGAGTCTTAGGAAGGAGAAAAATATTTAAAACTGATCGTTGTGAGGTAACCTCTCTGATGCCTGTGCCACCTCCTTAGGCGATTTAAAGTCACAGTAATCAGGAGCCTCAGCTCCAGAACATTAGCCCCTTGGGGACTTTTCACGAGGTCTCCATTGGTTACAATATTGATGCTGCAAACCGGTCAAATCAAACTCCTCACGTTAAGTGAGGGATATTATCAGCTCTCTGCATGTCCAGAGTCATTGCCTTTGAAGCGGTTTTAAGCCTGATTTAAAATAAATGAGCACCGTCCAGAACTTTTTGCCTGCTGGCACCCACCCACACCCACCTCCAGTGTGCATTTGAAATACCCAGAACAGGCAAGCCCTCACTTCCACAGACCGGGTTCTGAAAAGGTCTCTGTCTTGTTTCCCACTGTTTCCCCATGTAAGCCAGGCTGGCCTCGAACTTGCCATCCTCCCAACTTAGCCTCCCCAGTACAGGGCTTCCTGGCAAGAGATGCCAAGCCTAGAAGTCTTCATACATGTCTGTGAGAGCCAGACCACAGTGCTGTTTCTAGTGATCAACTGCTGGCAGCTGGCCCAGTTGCCATCCTAGAGCCTTCAGTCTCTGCCCTGTGGAACTTCTCTTTCCCGTTTATATATAACCCCACCTCCCCAAATCCCAGACTCCCTCCTGCCCATCACAGTAGTCTAGTGCCAAGAACCACGTTTTGAATGAAGGAGCGGTTCTCAACCTTCCTAATGCTATGCCCTTTAACACAGTTCCTCATGTCGTGGTGATCCCCCAACCATAAAATTGCTACTATATTTATAACTATAATTTTGCATAATGTTAATGTTAATATTCATGTAAATTATATATTTTTTATTAGTATAAATTAATAATGTTATATTAATGTTAATAACGTTAATGTGGATATGCAGGATTTCTGATATGTGACCTCCTCAAAGGGTCACTAGCCACAGGTTGAGAACCACTAAAATAGAGCAGGCGACTCGGAGTGGAAGATTTGGGTTTTTAAATTTATGTGTGTGTCAGTGCGTGTGTAGATGTGTGCCCAGGGAAGCCAGAAGTGGGCTTTGGATGCCTTGGAACTAGAGTTGTGGGCATCTATGAGCCACTTGATATGGGTGCTGAGATCCAAATCCCAGGCCCTGGCCGAGCTGCAAGCCCTCTTAACCATGGAGCCTTCTCCCCAGCCTCTCCCTCCACAGCTTGTCTTTTAGACACCCTCTCACTGTGTTGCCCAGGGTGTCCTTGAACTCACTCTGAAGCCCAGACAGGCTTTGAAGTCCCTACTAACCCAAGCAAGACTTGAACTTGGAATCATCCTGTTTTGCCCCTCCCCTCCCTGCTTACCCACTAGGACAGGTTCAGTGACGGGAAGTTTTAGAGAAAGCATAAAACCTGACACAAACTGTCTCTTTGAATTGGGCAGTCACTAGTGCCTAAGGAACCTTTCTGGATGGCTCTCTGTTTGAGCCCAGGGTGGTAGTGTCCTAGATCCTAGATGTTTGTGGTGTTGGTAGTGCCAGCTCTAAATCTCCTTCAGGGATCACTAGTTGAGACAGAGAGAGAGAGAGAGAGAGAGAGAGAGAAAGAGAGCGCAGATTGGCACCACCCAGAGGCACATGCACCTGCAAGGGCCAATGGGCGTCAGAACAGGAAATAGCGCGCACAGGCTGCTGGGCCTGATAGCACTGTGGGGCACACTCCTCACGCTTCTTCAGCTGTAGTTCCTCATAAGGATTCCATGGGGTGTCTTGCAGAGGTTCCATACGTGAGCTTCGAACAGAAGACGCTGTGGATTTGAAAACTAAAATGTGAAGACAACCTGTCTGCTCTTCATACTCAAGGAACAAGGTGAGTGCCTCTCTTGACAGGGTGTGTCCCTCAAAAGCTCCCAGAGCTCACAGGCAGAGAGATGAGGGGTGCGTTCACATAGCCCATGTTAACTATGCCGCTGTCTTTATGGAGGCCAGTAGCCCGGCCTGGCTGGCCCGGCCCTGCCTGGTGTTTACTGAAGCAGCAGACATTGACCGAAGAATGGCATCGATTTTTTTTTAACATGGTATTTGTTTAGCTAGCTCCTCTTTGTTCTCTTTGGTAGGAACTGAGAGTGGAGGGGTTGGGGGTGTACTGGGGGTACTGGAAAGTTGTTTTAGTGCGTTCTTTCCCCGAATGTCAAAATGCAAAGCCCTGTAAAGTGCTCTTGAGGCTCCCGGTCTGACCAGGAAGTGCTGCTCAAGTCTCACTTGAGTCTCTGTTAAGAACTTCCTTTCTCAGGATGGAGGCGCTTAACGGCCTAGTGGTATCCTTGTCACTGAAGCTGATCTCAGCTTTATCTTTCCTGTGAGCCAGAGGCAGTCTTTCAAAGAACCTCTCCTCTCAGGCTTATGGGCTACTGGGGCGAGATTAAATTTAAAGTCTCTTGCATGTCGGCTTGGACATTGAAGGGCCTGTGTTCAGAAGGTCTGATGTGCGTAAGCATATATGGTTTTTAAAGTTTACATTGAGTGTCTCCTTATAAAGCAACTCATGCTGACACACCCTTCATACGCGAAGCCATTAAAACTTCCTGAATTTCACGTGAGCACTCAGGGCCTTCACTCAGCATCCAGCTAAGAGGCATGAAGTTGAGAGGCGTCACACCCACAGGCCATGTTTAATTAGTGGTTTGATGGAGTTGAGCTTCTGGGTCAGTTTTTGGAAACTTAGAATTTTTCACTTTCCCTCTCCTTTTGGATGAGTAAGGCCAAGGCCAGGCTGACAACAAAGTGTCCTAATCTTGGCAGAAGAGCCCTTGAAGAAAACGTTGTAAATGTGCTAACTGTCACCTCCTTAAAGGTGGATGCAGCCCACCTAAACGGACGCCCCAACAGTAACGCACGTCAAGGCTAAACTATACAGAATGGCCCAGACCGTATCCATCTCACTTCCTAGATTCCTTATTTCAAAGAATGGGAAAACAGGGTCAAAGAGAGGCAGCTTCTCACACATGAGTCCAATCTTAGAGACATGGAGATCAAAGGGTTTGAGGCACGTTTACTTTGGTTTTCCATTTTTTGAAATCATTTTAGTGACTAGGATTAGTTACTTACTAAAGGAGAAGAAAAAAAAATACCTTAGCCATGAGGTCATTAATTTCCGGGACAACTCCAGTCCATAAAATAGTCAGATGACTCAAGCAAGGAGGGAACTTGTTTTATTTACTTTACAGCCCACTCACTGCCCCTCCTCCTGGCCACCCCCCCCCATCCTTCCCCCTTCCCCTTCTCCTCTGAGAGGGTGAAGGCTCCTCTCTGTATCCCTCCCCCATCATCAACTGTCTGTGAGTCTGAGAGCATCATCTCCCACTGAGGACAGACAAGACAGTCCAGCTAGAAGACGGGAACAGGCAACAGCTTTTGGCATAGCCCTCCCCCCAACCCCAGTTGCTTGGGACCCACATGAAGACCAGGTTACACATCCACTACATATGTGGTGGGAGAGGGGGTCGTTGACTAGGTCTAGCCCATGTATGCATTTTGGTTGATGGTTCAGTCTCTGAGAGCCCCAAGAGTTGGGGGAAGGAGGTAACTTTTAGTTGACAGCCTGTTACTTTGTATGTTAAAGTTAGTCTAAGTAATTCTCCCAGGGAAAGCTGCCTTTGTGACTCTTCAGCTCGTTTTATCAACTCTACGAGGTGATAGGACCAAGGATTGAGGGAATTGTGTGGGCTGCCTGGCAGCCTGGACAAACTCAAGCGTCTTCCATGTCTGCTGTGCAAATCCATTGTCGTGTTGTGTAGGAGGCATCGATCTTTCAGATGTGTGCGGCGGATACCGCTCAGGCCAGTGGGAACGGTCTATCTAAAGAAAAGAGGAAATTAAAATGTTCAGATAACCTTTGAAATATGATGCCCAAGTGTATGTGTGTGAGGGAGGGAGGGATGGGGGGCAGGGAGGGACAGACAGATAGACACACACACACACTATGAATTGCAGCCTCTCAGAGAGCTTCCAGAATGGGCTGAATATAGATTTCAGTCCAGAGGTGTCCTTGTCTGAGCTGGGGTGGGGGGAGGAAGTGGGTGGGGCCTCACCCGACAGACAGATTACTGCAGATCTTAATTGAGTCAGGGAAGGTGGAAGTCACTGCACATTCCATCCATCTGTGCCTGTTGATCTAGCGGTGACAGTTCGTGGGTCCCATCCAGACGAAAAGGCTCTTCCTCCCAAGTAAGCTGACACGGCACGTGCTGACTCTTCTCCCTGGTTTCCCCGGGGTCACAGTCCTTATCTCTGGCCTGCAAAGATCACATGGACCCCTTGTGTGCAAGGCCACATGTTAGCAGAGGGGGGAGGGACAGCTTTACAGTGAGGTGCTACATTTCCTGGTTTAAACTGTTACAGAGTTAGTTTTCCAGACCATCCCTATGCATTGGGACCATCACATGAAATGTTAAGTCAGAACCAAAAAAAAAAAAAACCACCTCCTGTGAAGGGGCCTGAAGTCGTAGATTGTTCTGGTTGAGCCCTGGTGACGACATAGAAAGGAGGCTCTGTGGAGGAGGCTGACATCTGGGCCCAGGTACTTAAATAATGCAAAGGCAAGTGCGTTTTAGAGGTGTCTTGGGAATGTATGTCTGTGTATTTATGTACACACACACATCTATACAGACATATGTACATATGTATGTATATAATTCATGCACATACACTATAATATACAAATGTATACACACATATACACACACACACATACACACACACACACACACACACACACACACCTGCTAACCTACCAGAAGCACGCATCTCAAACTGGATCCAAGATCCATGAGGAGATTAAATGAGATAATGTCTGCAAAGCCCAAAGTTGATCATATATCAAGGGAAGAGCGTGTGACTGATATCTGGTAGCCATGTTCATTCTTGCTGCTTTGAGGTAACACAAGTATTATTTATAGCTTTACCAGAAAAAGAGTGTGTGTGTGTGTGTGTGTGTGTGTATTATATATATATATATAATAAAATATTATATGTATGTGTATGTGTATATGTGTATATATATATATATAATTTATTTTTTCACCGAGAAGTCTCTTTCAAAGCCAAGCTGCATTTGCCCTACAGGTTGCCCAGTCACTGGACAGTATCAGGAAACACTGTCTAAAGCATGCCAGTGCCATCTGCCTGCCCTCGTCAGCCCTCCACAAGCTGATAGCATCTGTCTTTTCTTGTGTACCCTCTGACCTTGATGTATGTGTCCTGCCAAATGCTGCCAGTAAGCCCCCAAGGTCCCACCCACCTTGTGCAACAGCTAAAGGAGTCAGAGACCCTGTCACTGGTGTTCTTAGTTCTTAGAGGCTGTCCCACCCTGACCTCTGCACTGTGGTTCCGGGTCAGCCCCCCTGCGTTACCCTTGGGCTTTGCACCGAACGTGTCTGCCATCTCTCACTCTGTCACCTTGAACATCTGCTAGCCCCCTCCCCTCAAGCCTCGGTGGGTGTCTCAGACTGGAAAAGGATGTGGACATGGAGACGAGACCTGCTGGTCTCATCCATGTTTTCATGAGCTCCGAGCTACCCTGGACTAGCGGGTGGGAGGAAGCTGGGGAGGCTGCCAAGGTGGCCATAGATTTAGTAATTATTAGTCAGATGGTTATTCAGTGCAACAAACTCAGTGTTAGCCCCATTTCTCTCCTTCTCCCCCCCCCCCCCCCCCCTAAAAATCTCTCCATTTGGTAGAACTCAGAAAAACTCAGGAGAGCCACAGGGCAAGCAAAGTATGGGTTCATTTTCAAATTACTTACGTGTTCATGTGTGTGACAGTGTGTGCACATGCGTATGAGGACGGTCCTGTCTTACGTGCACGTGTTGGGGCCAGAGGTTAAGGGAAAGCATCCTCCTCTATCTGCCTTACCCAGTAGGGGGTTGTGGATCACTGCACCCAGCTTTCACATGGGTATTGGGGATCCCACCGTGGCCCACATGCCGAGCTAGCTCTCTAGCCCAGAGGGTTGTTTGATTTCTTTGTTTTGTTTTATTTTGAACTTATTTTCTCTATACAGTGTGTGCTGGTGTTTCCTCCCCGGTGCCACATCAGGTCGAGACTGTATTTCAGCACTTTAGGTCAGCAAGGGGGAAAAGAAAAATCTTGGGTTTTTTTCTTTAGCAGACCCAGAAGATAAAGAAGGTATTTTTTTGTTTTGGTTTTGGTGTCTTACTGTCTATCTCTGGGGACTGCTGTCCTCTAAGGAGCCAGTGAACTCAGATGAGTCGAAGGTGGGATGATAAGATTTTCCTGGGATGGTAGCTAAGCAGACACTGAGAATAGATTGACTAAACCAAGAAACTGTTGTGAAGGCTATGTAGCCTCTGTGGACACTTGTCTCCTGCTTCTGGATTCCTCTGTGTCTGCCTTGTATCTGGAAGCCCCTACTCAGACTTTCTCAATACTGCTGTAAAAATTAAACTGTTCCCTGTGTCCCGTCCTGACTCAGCCCCCGTGGCCTCATTCCTGGGTCACCCCAGCTGTCTCTCTTCATCCTGCTCTCTCCCCTCCCCCTCAGCTCATACCCAACAACCTTTTTGCTTCTTTGCTCTTTGTTGTTATTTGGGGCAGGGTTTCACTGTGTGTAGGCCAGGCTGGCCTTGAACACTCCATCTGCCCGCCTGGGTCTCTCCAGCTGCTGGGGTTGGAGGCATCCACTGCCACGCCCTGGTGCACAGCCTTCTTCAGATGCCACTTCCAGCACTAAGCTCTGCATGCTGAGCCTCTGAGGTTCCCACTTTCCACTCCGAGGTTCTCCACGCCCTTTCTAATCTGTCCCCAGAGACCTTATCCAGCCCCACTTCCTCTGTTCTCAGGCGGGCGGGAGGTCCCTTTGGCTCCCTTGCAGTCAGTCAGATGTTCCAGGCTCGCCACTGGCATACCAGTGCTTGTTACTTCACCAGAAAGTCTCTAGCCCTCAGACTTTACCTTTTCTTCAAGACCAAGTGTCAGGCTCACTTCCTGTTTGACTTTTCCCCTGCCTATTTCTGCTGTCTTTTGCTGAGCCAGGATCTCATTTGGCTCTCTGTGTCATCAAAGCTGGCCTTGAACTAATTCTTCTGCCTCTACCTCCTTTTTTTTTGTTGTTGTTGTTTTTTGTTGTTGTTGTTTTTGTTTTGTTTTGTTTGTTTTTTCAAGACAGGGTTTCTCTGTGTAGCCCTGGCTGTCCTGGAACTCACTCTATAGACCAGGTTGGCCTCGAACTCAGAAATCCGCCTGCCTCTGCCTCCTAAGCAGTAGAATTTTCTGCAAGCCCTCAGTACATAGTCCAGGTCAGCCTGGAACTCCGTATGTAGATCAGGCTGTCTGAACTCCCAGAAATCCACCTGCCTCTGCCTCCTGGGTGCGGGAAGTTTAAAGATATGGACCACTGCCAGGCTTGGCTTCCAGGTGGATTTTAATTTATCAGACCAAAGAAGAAAATGGTGTGTGCCCAAGTTACTCCCTCTCATAGCCACCAGCGCTGGACAATCATTAGCTTTCTGTCTGATTCTGGACATTTCATTATGTGTGGGATTGGACCACGTGTGGCTGTGTGTGCATGGGAGAGCCCTCCGCTTTGCATGTTTTCTAGATGCATCCATGTTGTAACATGTGTCATCTGGGTCAATACTCCATTCCTTTTTAAGACCAGCAGTGTCCTAGTGTGCTGGTGACATCGTCTCCTGTGTATTCATCAATTGGTGGGCATTTGAGATGTTTCCATTAGTGATTATAACATTGATGTGAGCATCCACTATGCATTGGGGTGTGTGTGTGTGTGTGTGTGTGTGTGTGTGTATCTGTGTAGGTATGTATTTATATGTGTGTATATGTGTATGTTTGTGTGTGTATGAATGTGTATGTATGAATGTCTGTGTACATGTGTGTGTGTGTGTGTGTGTGTGTGTGTGTGTGTGTGTGTGTGTGT
>JANHMN010000023.1:34912609-34931041 GCA_030674055.1 Rhabdomys pumilio | reverse complement strand
TGTGTGTGTGTGTGTGTGTGTGTGTGTGTGTGTGTGTGTGTGTGTGTTTATACACAGGAGTCTGTGCACAGGGAGGCAGAATGAAGGCATGGGATTCCCTGGCATTAGAGTTACAGACAGTTGTAGGCACTGGAATTCAGGAGAGCATGAAGCACTCTTTATGGCTAAAGCTGTCTCTCTGGCCCCCATGTATACATTTTCATATGAGCATATGTTTTCAATTCCTTGGGGTATGTATGTAGGAGTGGGATTGCTCAATAATCATTTTTGTAAATAATAGAAGTGAAAATTCTTTAAAAATCATCTCTCTTAATTATTCCACACACATTCAGAAAATATTGTTTATATAGTTAGCTGGTCTCCTGGATCTTTTCATCAGAAACAAGACAGACACAAAACTTCAACTTCAGTCCTGGACAGACGGTCTTTACTTCTGAAGGAATGGTCCCAGTTGGCTGCCACCATGAGGACATCCGTGTTGAGGGCACGCCTAAGCGTCGCATTGCTAGTCACAGTTAGTGACGTTGAGGAGCAGCCATGTCGTGTAAAGGGTGGGCGCCATCAGGAAGTTCTTTACACAAGGGAGACCAACTTCACACGGGGATGGATGGAATCCGAACGAAGTCCCAAAGGCTGGGCAGCTCTTCATCAGCTGTGGCAGGACGTGATCAATGGCGTGCTCAGCCAAGTTCAGAGGGTGTGAACAATGCTGGGAACTTAGGGACAGTGGGGATCAAAGGCCTTTTGAATCACATAGCAAGAGTGTGAACTTTGAACCAGAGATAGTGGGGAGCCATTTAGGCTGTTTGAACAGAAGAGACCAATGCCGTCAGAGCCTTTGAAGGAGCACTCCCCAGCTGGCCTGTGCAGTGACTTCAAGGAAGAGCAGACTGGGAATGAGAATTTGGACTTGGTTCTGGAGCGAGGACAGCCTCACTGGAAAAGAAGAAAAGCAACCTGGGAGAGTGAGAACGGGGAGTCCAGAGAGAAGGGAAGTTGCTTAGCTCACACTCTTGTGTGGAAGGATGAGGCGGGCAGCCTCCTCACAGACATGGGGCCCCCAGGGAGGAAGCAACCAGGGCCTGAGAGAAGGGCCTGCCCAGAGGGTTCCAGAAGATGAGGCCTGAGGAGAATCCTCCTAGATGGGGGACTTGCAGGTTGGAGCTAAGTTCCAGTCATGGAAGGCCCCTCTCTCTGCAGTGACGCATTAGCCTGAGGCAGGCCAAGTGAAGGATGGAGGGTAGACAGTGGTGGAAGACAATGGGAGGGGTGGACCAGTGATGAGCAGGTCACAGGGGACGGGATTCAGACGCCATCTGTGGCCTTGGCTGAGAGGTGAAAACAGAGGGATGGGGTGTGGGGGACAACTGGGGAGCTGAGGGAGCTTATGGCCTGTGGTTTCCAGGGGCGCCGACTGCATTAGGAGTAGTTAGAATGAGCGAACATCTTGACTGACATGAGGCACTTGAGGCCCATGGAGAGAGACTGAACTGGTCCTGTCCTCTGAGATGGTCCCCTCATGGGTAGGTAGGACACAGAGCTTCCCCTAGTCTTTCACATGTGTTTTCTTCTCCAGAGCATGGCCATGTGGTAGAAGCACACATGTAGAAGCAGCAAGTTAGGCGAGCGCACTCTGCGTTTCTTGTCACTGTCCAGGCTTGGTATTTTGAACACTTGTCATAGTGGGAAGTCAACTGTAGTTTTCCTCTTTAACAATTTAGTTCCTAAACCCTCAGCCTAACATTTTTTATACCCACATTTTGCTTCCCCTTAAAGGTGTCCCGGAATGATATTTCCTGTTTCCTATAGGTCGTGTGAGTGGAGTTAAAGACAGGTGTCTTTAATTCTGAATGAACAGTCCCAAGTGACTGGCACCATGCAGGTGCAGGCATCAACAGAACAACCTTTATTTTGGGGGACTGGGACTCGACAGTGATAACACTGGAATCTGCCCCAGAGTAATAGTTCACTTGAACTGTCAGGTCTCTGTGTTTACATGTTATAAAAGCAGTACCGTATGAGCCTTGTAATTAGGGGTCTCACCAAGAAGGCAGACATGGAAGATGAACCTCCTTTTCCTCTTTTCAGCAAAATGGTGACAGTCTCTGACCCAAGATAGTTCTCATACACTGCTTTTTTAAAGACAAGGTCTCACTGTGTAGTCCTGGCTAGCCCAAAACTGGTATTGTAGACCAGGCTGCTCTTGAACTCAGAAATCCGTCTGTCTCTGCCTCCCCCTGGACTGCTCGTGGCCAGGCCTTATAAGCAATGCATTCTTCTTGCTTTGATCAATGGGGTATATTTGTAAGTAGTTACAAGATATAAATTAATCCTATCCCAGATATATTTTGCATATAACACTCCAGACTCCTTTATAGTTTTTAAAGTAATAACTAGGGTGGCTGATGGCATGTTGTTTTTTTTTTACCTTAGTGTTTACCAACTCTTCTTTTTGTCATAAAGCATACGTCTTCCATCTCATTCCCAAGCTTACACTATTGTGCAGATAATCAAGTTAGTTTTTTGTTACAAAAGTTGAAAAGAGCTCTTTAGGGTTTCTGTCTCTCCCTTTCCTCTCTCCCCTCTTCTCTTCCTTCCTCACCTACTAACCACACACACACATACACACAGACACCCCACATACACATACCACACATACATCCCACATACATACCACACAGACACCCCACATACACATACCACAGAAACACCCCACATACACATACCATATACATACACATATATCACCACCACCACCACCACCACCACCAATAATTCTGTGTGCAAGAAGATTCCACAGCAGTTAAACTCCCGAGAGCTTGCTTCCCAGAAACATGGCTTCTTTGTCTTTTCTTCAAGATAGACTGGGGGAGCAGCAGCATCACACTGTGTCCTGAGAGGGACTCACTCACTTCCTGGCTGTGCGTCCCCCTTGTATGTCCTCCACCCACCAGAAATGCAAGCCAGGGTCTGGCAGTTCCTTCAAGCTTCTAGGAGTTGAAAGGATACAGCCCTATCTCCCTAGACACATGTTTTTTTTCCTCTGCCTTCATCTGGCCCAGACAAGCTCCCACCACATTTCTTCCCAAACCCTATCACCACCCTTCCGTCCTCATATCCCTGCCTGGTCTATTTTTACTCAAGTTTTACACTCAGAGCTCTTTGCTATAATCTCTCTAATGTGTTGACTAAGAAAGGAGTACTGTCCAAAGGAGCCAATTCCTAATTAGTGAGTATTTCTTTTTTTTTTAAAGATTTATTTATTTTATGTATATGAGTACACCATTACTCTCTTAAGACACACCAGAAGAGGGCATCAGACCCCATTATAGATGGTTCTGAGCCACCATGTGGTTGCTGGGAATTGAACTCAGGACCTCTGGAAGAGCAGTCGGTGCTCTTAACGGCTGAGCCGTCTCTCCAGCCCGACTATTTCTTAACTATATGGCTGTACTTCAGGTTTTTTAAATCTAAAATACATATTATATAATATATACATGTGTATATAATATATGCACATAGTTACGTATAATTATTTTTTATATATTTATATATACATATTATATACATTATTTGTATATATACACATATATATGATGAAATATGTTTATGTGTATGTGTGTTTTGCCTGCATCCGTGTCTGTGCCCTCACACTGTGCCTAGTGTCAAGAGGGGGTCAGAAAGGATATCAGATGCCTTTGAACTGGAGTCTCAGATGGTTGTGATCTACTGTGTGGGTGCTGGAACCTGAACCTAGGTCCTCTAAAGGAGCAGCCAGTGCTCATAACCACAGGGCCGTCACTCCAGCCCAGCAGCTCTCAACCTGTATGTCATCACATCAGATACTTACATTACAGTTCATAGCAGTAGCAAAGTTACCGTTACGGAGTAGCAATGAAATAACTTTATGGTCGGGGGTCACCACAGCATGAGGAACTGTATTAAAGGGTCGCAGCGTTAGGAAGACTGAGAACCACTGCTCTCCGGCCCCTTAGTCTTCTCCTACAAATATTTGTTTCTTTATGGGCAAACACACATGGAGAGCTCAGAGGACAACTTGCAGGAATCATCTCTCTCTTTCTACCATGTAGGTCCTGTAGTTTGAACTCAGGTTGCCAGGCTTGGCCTCAAGCCCCTTTACCTGCTGAGCCATCCCATTGGCTCTATGTGATTTTAAGTTTCTAGGTTTTATCCTGATCTGATCATGCAGTGTAAGTGTGTCCATTCACACATTTAGTAGAAACTGCATCCAAATAGTAGATGTGACTTGTCTTCTAGCATTTTACTCAGTGGCTCGGGGCGGACTAAGCCTCGGAAGCTTGCTGGTGATCCACCAGCAACTGGCTAACACCTTGAGAAATCAGATTAACAGCCTGATTACTCTGGTCAAGGTGAAGGGGTGAGTGGGCATTAAAGAGAGGACTGAGCGCTGAGGATGCACGTTGTCGTCGTGTGACACCGAGGACACATATCATCGTGGGACATAATAGGACAGACAGCAAGCTTTGAAAGAGCAAGAGATAGATGCAGAGCTCTGAGAGGGGAACGTGAGGGCTGCTGCCTCCCTACAGCATCAGTGGCATCCACAGCAATTGATTGCTCAGGACTGATGTGGCAGCTAAGGCAGCCTGTGACAGGTGCCTCCTCCCACTGGGGTCCGTCATGAGTAGGGGCAGGAAGAGCATGTAGTTAGTTACGATACATGGCTGGGCAGGCGTGCTGGTGCCCGTCTTTAGTCCCACACTCACAGATAGAGGCAGGCAGGTCTCCACGAGTTCCAGGCTAGCCCGGTCTACGGAGTGATGTCTAAAATAACAAGTTGTCATTGGCTCATGTTTCACGTTTTTAACTGCGTGGTGAAGTGCTCCTGCCAGAGGAGGACGGGCTCCTGCCCATCTCTTGCACAGTGTGCCCATCCCATCAAATAAGAGGATGGTGCTGCTGTTTCCTAAGAGGCAGGGGACGATGGCGGGCAGGTTAGAATGTGGTACTCGGGTCACCTCTGTGCTTTCCCACAAGAATATGCCCGGTCAGGTCTATCAGCGCTGCACAGGGATCCGCTGGGTCACATTTGCCCTTTACCCACTTCCACACCACTGCCAAACAACCAAGAGCTTGCAATTGAGAGTTGTAATAAGTCAAGTGGAGAGTTTGGACGGGACACGGGGACACAGGGCAGTGAGTGCAGGGAGTGCTGGGAGTAGATGAGGGATGTCACTACGCTAGGGACGTCCCTGCACAGTAAAGATGAACTGGGGCTAAGGTATGTGTTTGTTTTGATTTTCAAACCAAACTAATGCACAGTGGTTTCATGCAGTGACACCCTCGTACCTTAGTCTGTCACTCGCACATGGACTCATGCGCGTACCAAATAACCAATACTGTAATAGAAATGCTTTTTAACATCTAAATATTTATTTATGGGGTGCTAGAAGGGTGCAAGTGTTATGGAGGTTAGAGGACGGCTCTGGGGAGTCAGTTCTTACCTTCCACCTGTCAGCTCCGGGGACTTGACTCCACTCCCCTGGCTTGACAGCAGCATCTTTCCCCTTTCAACCATCTGGCCAGCCCCTCAGTGGTCCTCTGGTCCTCTCAGCATCCCACCATCACCAGGAAGTGGATGGAAGATGCTGATTCTGAGCACAAAGAGCATCTCATTTCCACTTCTTATAATGCTTTTGAGAACAGTACGCACCTGCCTGGCTGCCTTCTCCTGTGAGCACGGGGTTGGCTACAGGAGGGACAAAGTGGCCCTCTGAGCCTCTAGGAGATGCCTGGCCTCTGTCTTGCTGAGTAGATTGCCAGAGATCACCCATGTGAGGTGGTTTTTTGCAACTAGTTTGAAGCATTGAAGTCATTAGTGATCCTGCACCTCAAGGGTCGATGGAACGACCTGCTGTCACCTGATGTGGGACAGGAGTGGGTCAAATGGCCCAGGTTCCATTGTTGCCACCTTCTCCATGGGAACATGGGTCACCTGCCATTGACCCAGAGAGCAGACTTTGTTCTCTGTTGCTTGTTGGTGGTTCAAGGATGCAGGTCATTCTCATCCCCAGACTGGCACATAACAGACATGATATAGAATCCCAGGACACTCATCATTGTGTCTCTGGTCTTGAGGTCGCCAGTCCGCCTCTTTCTGCCCTTGAGAGCCCTCCGATAGATAATTGTCTGCAGAATTCCTTCCGAGTGGGAGGTTGGGTATACAGGTTAGAAACCTACATGGCCTGTTTGAACAAAAACTTAACCCGTTTGTCTCTTGTGTGTGCGTGTGACTGTATCCCACGGTGCAAATGTAGATGTCAGAGGACAGCCTGTGGGAGTCGGCTCTCTTCTGTTTGTCATGTGGGTCCCAGGGGTCAAACTCAAGTCATCACATTCAGTGGCAAGTGCCTTTTCCCAGGGAGCCACCTCGTGGGTCCACTGGCTAACAGTAAACAGTGCTGACGACCATGGAGGTTCTGGGGCGGATCTGTCAGTTCACAGCCTTGTGGAGTTTCAGTCACCAGGAATGTCTAACTAGGAAAGTTTCTTAACATAAACAAGTGCAGAAGGAAATTTAAACTGTGTGGTTTAGTTTTTGGTTTTGTTTTTTAAAAAAAGCACAGAAAATGGCGAGCTTTGTTGTAAAAATGATTTAATCTCAACCCGGCATTTTACCCCACCTTTGACCATTTAGTTCCCAGACAAAAGACACATATATATTATATTTACAGTAAGCCTTAAGCAGCACTAGAGCTGGGCAGACATCTACCCTCTATGCTGTTAGAATCTACTCTCCTATCGATAACCCCGAGTTATCACTTACTATGTTTCATCTGGGATACTCTTAATTCCAGTTGGCCAGCCCACAGAGCCACGTTTTCATGACTTACCTAACCCATGGCTTCTCCTTCCTCCTCCATCACCTTCTTCTTGTTGTTCTCCTCCAACACCAAACCCAGGAAACCTAAATCCCACCTCTCTTCTGCCCAGCTATTGGCTGTTGGCATCTTTATTTACCAATCAGAATTAACTTGGGGGCAGGGTCACTTAACATCTATGCACTGACTCTCTCAACTCTGGGGCAAGCAGTCTTGGGGGCCCAGTATTAGCATTAGAATACAAGTAGCATCAGGCCAACCCACTGCAAGCTTCTGAACCCCTTGCCTTTTCTTTATCTGCCAGCAGGCAGTTGCATGTGCTGGGAGGCTCTAGCCCTGAGCTTTGCCTTGCGTCATTTTTTTGACTTTTTATAAATTAGAGACCATGTCAGTAAGCAACTCAGAGCAGCCTCAAACTTGAGATTCCTTTACCTAGATGTCTCCCGTAGCTGGGATTACAGGTTCTGTTCAAGTTGAACAGGAGCCAGCTGGCCAGAATGAAAGGGTCTCCTGGAAGCCCTTCGGTCGGGATGGACACCTTCCCACAAGGGTCTTTCACTGTATAAACAATGGTGGGGCCTTTGGTTGAATTAATCATTGCATGATAAGATCTGAAGTCAGTTATATCAGTTCATGTAGTTTCCCAAAGGCAGAGTGGAGGCATTTTTGTTTATGACAGGGTCTCACTTTGTAGCTCTGCCTCATCTGGAGCATGCAGTGTGGACCAGGCTCACACTCACAGAGACCCGCTTGCCTGCACTCCCTCCTGCAGAAAGCAAAGACACACGCTGCAACCCGCACAAGGTTGGATTTTTCTTTTTAAGTCGTCTTTTGTGTGTTATGGATTTGTTCACACGGGAAGTTCGAGCAGTTTCGAATGGTTAAGTAAATGCAGGAACTGCCTTCAGCTCGCCCCACGCTCACATCCTCCCACCTGTCCACACTGTTGCATAAGACTCTGTTTTGGGAATATTATATCATACAGCAGCCGAAGATAGCTAGCTGAGCAATGACAGACAGCGAGCCAGTTCCTCTCCGTGATCTGAGGAAAAATTGTCTTTCTGTCATCTACCCTGCTCTAGCCATGCCCTTGTACCAAAGGGGGTGGGGGGTGGGACACAGTAGTGGCAGGCTACGCTGCTTTCTGTAGTAGGCTGGGCTTTGACAGAATGACTGTTTTTCTTTTTCTTTTTTTTTTCTTTTTTTTTTCTTTTTCTTTTCTTTTTTTTTTTTTTTTTTTTTTGGTTTTTCGAGACAGGGTTTCTCTGTATAGCCTTGGCTATCCTGGCACTCACTCTGTAGACCAGGCTGGCCTCGAACTCAGAAATCCGCCTGCCTCTGCCTCCCAAGTGCTGGGATTAAAGGCGTGCGCCACCACCACCCGGCTGAATGACTGTTTTTCAAGTGGGAAAAAAAAAAGTCTTACAGGATGAGTGTGTGAGCAAAGATGGTCATGGAGCCCGGCACGAGGAAAGAGCCACAGGACGGAAGAAGGCTGGTCCTAGGTGTCAGTGGACAGCAGGCACAAGTGAGGCTGTGGCCCCAAAGAAGTAAACAGTCAGCATAGGAACTGGAGAGACAGCTCAGCAGTTGAGAGCACTGGCAGCTCTTACAGAGGACCTGGTGCCGGGCCCAGCACACACATGGCAGCTCACAAGGTGTATAACTCCAGTCAGGGGATCTGGCGCCCTCTTCTGGCCCTCGTGGCCATGCACACACATGGTGCACACAGGCATGCAGGCAAAAATCCCATTCGTATACAATGAAATTCTTAATTAAAAAAATATGTACAAACACAGGCTCATCTATTTTTCAATATGGCAACCAGACCTTCCTTCACAGGCTCAAATCATACCGATAATATGTTATATTTTATAGCGATTTGTTTTATTCTACTTTATTTTCTTATCCTAAAGATCAAACCCATCATCTTATACATATTAAGCAAGTGCTCCATCCCCGAACCTGAGCCCCCCGCCCCCAGACTTTAAGGAAGTTTATAAAGCATTTCTCTGTGAGGGCTTGAGCAGGGTGTGGTGGCTCATGCCTTTAGCCTCAATATTCTGGAGGCAGAGGCAGACGAATCTCTGAGTTTGAGGCCAGCTGGAGTTAGAGTGTGAGTCCTTGTCTCAAAAAGTGGGGGTGCTCAAGGAGTACCCTAAAATCCATTCATAGCATCCTATTTTATAGAAAGTGGGAAGCTGACGTCACTGTGCTGAGCCCACGTTATAGCCAGAGCACATGTCCGCCTCTCGTGTTCATTGGCTGTCTGCATTAGCACTGCACTGGGAAGCCACTCACCACGCGTCATTCCCAGGAAGTGGAAGGGAGCTGCAGGTTACCTGTCATCTGTAATTAAGTCTGTAAGGATACCCATCACCTGTACTGCAGTAAAGGGAGGGCTAGACTTGTGTGATGGTACTCTCGGGCGCAAGTGGCACTGCGCCTGCTCCATCTTGTTCTTTCCCAAGGAAACAGTGTCTCTCACTTCACAAGGTTTGTGTAATTTCAGGCTTAGGAAGATAAACCAAACCATGCTGTCAGTCAAGGGTGTTGCCTTCTAACTTCCCACCCCTTTCTGCACCCCTACTTTCTCTCTCTGTCTCTGTCTCTCTGTCTCTCTCTCTCCCTCCCTCTCTCCCTCTCTCGCTTCCCCCTCCCCTCCCTCCCTTTCTTTCTTCCCTACCCTTCTTATTCTACTTGGAGTGTTGGAACTAGGTCTCTGCTTCCTCCGCCCCTCCACCCCCACTATAAATCAAGCGTCTAAAGTTGAACAAGTAACTGCCCCCTGGCACACTTCCTCTTTGTGATGATTTCCGTTTTGCCCAGCTATCAGCTGGACCCAGATAGAACACATACCCACAGCACATGGCAACCATCAGGCCTGCAGCCCGGCCATGACAACACAGCTCAGCACAAAGCTGCTTTGTCAAGTACTGTTTATCTAATACCTGAGACATAAAGACTACATGGCAATGAGGTGCTGTGTAAGAAGGTGCGTCGTAAACGTCATTTGGAAATGGACCTTTCTCTACCACAAGTGATGTGATTCCGTGGGATGTCTGAAAATACATCAGATGTTCTTTGTAGAAAAAAGAGAGATAAAGCCTGCCCAGGCCACACTACCATGCAAAGTCCCTGTATAGAAATAAACTGTGGAGAGGGAAAAGGGGAGTGGGGGGACGGGAAATGAAAAGCAGATTTTACCTTAGGACCTGTCATTATTGTGTAGGAAGTCTCTGTGCTGAAATATTGATACATCTGTGTCAAAAGATAAAGGAGGTTGCAGCGTCTGTCCATATTGTTGACCCAGAATTATAACCTAGTGGCAGTCACAAATGACTGTCTTCTGTCTTTATTTAGGAGAGTTAAAAGACAAATAACCTAACTTGCTATGCCTTGTGTTTCAAATCAGTGAAAACCGTACAGCAGAAGTGCTGAGCGTGCGTGTTTATGCGAATCTCCACTCTGGTGTCCCCTCCCTCTGCCCCCAGCATCATCTCAGAGAACTCAGTGGGACTCAGAGAGGAGATACTACAGTAAGGGAACGTTGGTTTCTTGGGTCCCTTGGTCTCTGCTCTCCTGCAGTACAGTAGTTGGTAGCTGATGGAAGGTTACTTTCCATTTTAACCAGACAGAGAGTGACCTTGCTAGAGCAGGCTAAAGTCCCAGTGAGCAGCAGGTGAACATCTCAGCCCCTCACCGTCTGTAAGTGCAGCATACAGAAGGTGACTCCTGGGTGGAATCCATTCCTGCGCTTCATGGTCATTCTGGGGAGAGTTTAGTATCAGCTCTGATCACGAACTTGAGGGCTTGCCTGGCATGCACAAGGCCCTGGGTCCTTTTCCCTGGCACCCCCCCACACACACACACAAGAACATAGGTTTATTTTCTTTATTCTTCATTTTCTAATTATACTCTGAAGTAGTCATTTTTGACATTTTGCTGGATTAAAAAAGTATAATTGTATCTTATGTATAGATGATGTGAGTGCCTGCATGTATGTATATGTACCATGTACACATATGTGTATATGTATGTATGTATGTATGTATGTATATATATATGTATGTATATGTATGTGTGTGTGCATATATATATATATGTATATATATGTATATATATGTATATATATGTATATATACATATATATATATGTATATATACATATATATATATATATATATATATATATGATGTGTACCTGGAGTATGTGTGTGTACCTTGTGAACACCTAGTGCACTGGGAGGCCAGAAAAAGGTGTCAGATCCCCTGGAGCTGGAGTAACAGGTGGTTGTGAGCCTCCTGATGTGGGTGCTGGAAACCAAATCTAGGTTCTCAGCAAGAACAAGGTGCTGGTTAGTTTTTTGGTTTGGGTTTATTTTACTGAAGTTGACATAAGCTGGGGTCATCTGGAAAGAGATTTTCAGTGAGGACACCTCCATCAGACTGGCTGCAGGCAAGCCTATGGGGCATTTTCTTGATTAATGATTGATGTATGAGAGCCCCGCCCACTGTGGGCAGGGCCATCCCTGGGCTGGTGATCCTGGGTTCTATGAGAAAGCAGGCCAAGCAAGGCAGGGGAGCAAGCCAATGAGCAGCATCCCTCCATGGCCTCTGCATCAGCTCCTGCCTCCAGGCTCCTGCCCAGACTTCTCTTCATGAGAGGAGCTGTGAGAGGAAAGGGCACCTTTCATCTCCATGTTGCTTTTGGTTGTGGTATTTATCACCACAGTAAAAGCCCTAGTTGAGACCAGCAACAAGTGCTTCTAACTTCACGCCCATTTTTTTGTATTTCAAATGTTCCAGGATCAATCTGAATTCCTTCACAATCCAGGTCTCCAGAACCAGAATCTTGGTCTTCTTTATTTTAGTTCCTGAGGCAAGAACCCAAATTCTAGTCAGCAGAACACCATCCCAGTGGAGGGGCCGCCACAGCTCTTTAGTCAGGAAACATCACAGATGGGTCAAAGCAAGTTGCAAGCCCCAAACACAAGCAAGCTTTTGCCTGGCTTTCAGTGTGCTTCCAAGCCACGGATGCTGTCTCCAGGACGTCCATAAGTGTCACAGCAGCCTCCAATGCTTTGGTGTTTCTGGAACCCTCTCACATCCTTAAATGATTGACTCAAATCCTCTTTGCCTGAATCTGTCTCCCTGTACCCCAGGCTGGCTCTCTCTTGAGAGACAAGACCTTAGCATGGTCATGGTGGCATCTCTGCTGCTAGACATCGAAACCTAGCACCTAAGAGACATTAAACAAGTATTTGCAAAAGAAATGGTAACGTTTCGGGGGAGGGGAGTTAGTCACTTTCCCGTTTCTTTCTGACTTAAAAGCCAGGATAAATGCTGTAGGCCAAAATACTCACTGGTCACCTGAGTGACAAGTCCCAAGTATTTGTTTGTATTTTAATTCCAGAACTGGGAGAATTGATTCTTTAGTGAGAAGCTAATATTTGAAGACAGAACAGAGCACCTGCTACTTATTAGTGAGAATTTCTGGGATATCTGAGTCTTTTGATCTGTGTTCTTGTGGCTTTGTTTGCTGTCTTGGAGATAGGGTCTTGCTATGTAGCCCAGGCTGGCCTCGAATATATACTACTCCTTCCCAAGCCTTCTAAGTGAACGTCACACAGTACTGTTGTAATCCTCGTCACCGTGGGGGATGCATGTGCCGCAGTGCATGCATGGAGGACGCTCTGAGGAGTTGATCTTTTCCTTCCACCATGTTAAGGCATTTCTGCTTCTCTGAATACTCCAGGCTAGGTTCACAAACCTCTGGGCAATTCCTGTCTCCATGACTGTCTCATCATAGTACAATTAGGATTACAGGTGTATGCCGACACACCCACATTTTGGGGGGTTTCCAGGCTGAACCTCAAATCACCAGGCTTGTGTATCAAGCAGTTACTTATTGAGCCATTTTGCTGCTGTTTTTTGTGTGTATTTAATTTAATGTGCATGGGTATTTTACCTGTAGGTATATCTGTATATGCAGTACCCATGGAGGCCAGAAGAGGGCGTCAGATCCCTTAGAACTGGGGTTACAGACAGTTGTGAGCTGCCATGTGAGTGCTAGGAACTGAACCCAGGTCATCTGGCTGCTCTTAACTGCAGAAGTATCTGTCTTCCTGTTTGTTAGTTCTTAATAGTCAGATACTCCAGTAGTAGAGCTTTGAACTCTAGTGGCAAGGAAGGCCCTGTGCTGTACCCCCAGGTAACTGTGCAGGGGGAGGAGCTGGTCTCCGAGCATGAAGTCTGGGGAGTTTTGGAACTTTGTCTATGTGTTGGGTCTGTACTATGCTGAGGACCTTCTTCAGCCTATGCACTAAGTGTGGAGGAATGCGTGCACACAGCCAAGTAGTAAGTGGGAGTCTCTCTGCTCATAGACTCTTTCTGAAAGTGAGCAGAAAGCGCCCATTGGCTTAGGAAAATCACAGCCAGCTTTGGGGGCAGTTCCTTCATTCTGAATGGGACAAGAATGAAGCCATCCAAAACAAAGGGACGCGTGAGCTGCTAAAGAGGAGAAATCCGGTGGTTTGTGGACTCAGTGACTCTTAAGGGAAGACATGCAGTGTGGGCACCTGGCTCCAGTGAGCTGGCGCTTGTTTGTAAGCGTCACGTGTTTAGGATTTTTATAGATGTCCCTTTCCTCCCAGTTTGAGACCCAGTCTCCAAGGACGTGATACTGAGTGAACTGAACTCTCTGGCGTGGATGGAGCTCAGTATTCTTTGGCAAAAGATCAAAACAGCCTACAGGGAGCATGTCCATAAATGTTTGAAGGAGCACTTTGCCTCTGTGGTACTTCTCAGCATGTGTAAGCATTCTCCCAAGCCACGCGGCTCACATCCGGGTAAACAAAGTTCAGACTCCAGTCTTCAGCTTCCATGCTGTGATCAGAGGGTGGAGCCGCAGACCTTCAGTGGGACTGGTTCAGAGCCCCAGCTCCTTAGACCCCCAGCTCATCCTTCCGTCCTCCCGTCTCATTGGATGGTAGTCTCATTGGATGGTAGTGCCGGGTCTTGAGGCCCTGTGGGAATTAATTGGCCAACATGCAGAAAAGCTCAAAGATGAGTGAGTGAGCTACAGATGAAGTGACAGGGCGGGGTCAGCAAAGGCTTTTGTGATTAAAGCCAGACTCAGGACCCACTGGACTAATATGCTTGCCTGCTTGCTTGCTTGCTTGCCTGCCTGCCTGCCTGCCTGCCTGCCTGCCTGCCTGCCTGCCTGCCTGCCTGCCTGCCTGCTTCCTTGTTCAATCTCTGTGATCCCAAATTAGCCCCCAAAGCATCTCCTACATAAGAAATACCGATCCATTTTATACTTTGACTGTGTGGTGCTGGGGGTGGGACCAGTTTGCATGTTAGACAAGCACTCCACCACTGAGCCACGCCCTAGGCCCTTCCAGAAGAAATCTATCTAAGGAGTATTTCGGAGTAATCACACAGCTATTGATTTAGACTGAATTTTGATAGTTTCACCTAACAGATCGCTGGTCAATATAATTTATTACTCTAATTTAAATACAAAGTTATGATCATTGTATAAGTTTTATTTTTAATTTTTAATCTATGCATGTAAATGTGTCTGCAAGGCAGATGTACACAGGTACACAGAGGCCAGAAGACTGTTGGGTCCGTTGGAGCTGAAGTTAGAGATGTTGTGATCTACCCCGGGTCGGAGCTGGGATTGAACGCAGGCTGTGGTTGCTCACACCGTTAATCCCAGCACTGGGGGTGCAGAGGCAGGTGGATCTCTGCAAATAAAGGCTAGCCTGATCTACATAGTATGTTTCAGGACAGTCAGGGCTACACAGTGAAAACCTTTCTCAGAAGGAGGAGGCAGGGATAAAGAGGAAGCGGGGTAAGTGGAAATGAGGAGGCCAAAGGGAAAGAAATGTCTGTATGTTGTTATGGGATGGCAGTATGACACATTTGTCTCCAGGATAAACCGAGAGACCGTCGGACTGTGTCAGCAGCAGTTGGAATAGTGTCGATCGTAAGTAAAACCAATGCACTGCTTGCCCTGCCGGCAAAACCTAAGGATGAGGGTTTAAATCTTTCCCTCATAGAGTAGAGCTCTGCCCGTGATCATAGAGCTGAGTAGTAGAGAGGGCGTCGTTACTGTAAAGTAACTAGCACTGCCAGGTAACTTAGAAGCATGTCTTTGGTTTTGAGTTTGGGGCATCCCCAGCCGTTCATAGACACAGGTTCTGCATCCGTGGGTTCAGGCAGCACAGGGTGTAGCCGTCCTGCACACACACACACACACACACACACACACACACACACACACACAAGGGCTCACTATGTTGCCCAGGCTAGCCTTGAGTCTGTGACTGCTCCCACATCACCAGCCTCCAGAGTCCCGATTGACATGTCCTGCTCTGTTTTATAACTCTGACAGTGCCCACCAGCGAGTGAGGTCCTGTGTTCCTGCCCACAGCCACAGCACTCGTGGGTCTTCACTTCCTGGCCTCTTGCTGTGGGTGAAAGTCTCGTGTCTTCTCCAGCTCTCTGGGTTCTGTACTCCGGCTCCATCCTTCCTTTGCTCTCCTGGACAACTTTCTCTACTTTGGGGCTCAAATACTTGATCTTCGGATGCTGCTTAGCTTTGTAATAATCAGGCAAGCACTAACTACTTGTATCTTTCTGTCTTTTAATTCTTTCTGTCAAAATGACATTAATTTTTTAATACTGTTTTATCAAAATTCTTCATTTCTCTGTATCAACTATGGGGAAACTAGAGTCTTTCCCCCAGGCTCCAATGCCTTCCCTCTACACCATCCCCCGTTCAGTTCTTACCGCCCAGGGACAGCTATCCAGGGTCATAGATGTTTTCCTATGTGTTCTACATAGCATAGTCATGCTATGAGCTAAATATTTCAGTTTCAGATGACAAGAGGATATAGCCTTCATATATATACACACTAATATACACACACTCACATGCACACACAGACACACACTCTCTCACTCTCTCTTTCTCTCTGTCTCTCTCTCTTTCTCTCTGTCTCTCTCCTCCTCCTCTCTTCCTCTCTTCCAGGTCCGGTTGCACCATCATTTCTGGTTAGCTTAACAGATGGACTTCCATGATGTTGGTACACGCAGTCCACAGATGTGGCTTTCCGTAGAGTGATTAAATTTGCTTTATCCACATGACATTCCATGTCTCCCAGAGTAAATAACTGCTTCATTTCTTCTATTAACTGGTATAATCCATTCTTGTATTCTCCCCCAGAACCATAACTATCCCCTCAGTATGCTCAGATCTCCAGGCTAGCCTTCCGTCTCGTCTCCTCTGTGCCTGCCCGCCACAGTGAGATGCCACTTCACACGCCAACCCACACGGCTCACCACTCCTCCAGCAGGAACAGGACTCACGTATGCCGATGGCTCTGTGAACTGCCTTTAAACCCAATAGATTTACAGTCTTTCTGTGTCTTATTTTCTTTTGAAATGAGTTCTCTCTATGTTACCCAGAGTAACCTAAAGCTCATAGCAGCCTCACGCCATCCTCCTGCCTCAGCTCTCGAGGAGCTGGGATCACACACACAGAGTCTAGATAATAGTCTTGTTGGCCACGCTGCTGCTCTGTGTGCCTCTGCCGTAGCTATCCTTCTGATTTTTTTCTTTTCTGACATCGTATTAGAAGTTTCCATAGTACACAACAAAATTAGTGAGTGTGTGGGTTTCTAGATTTTGTGTCTCACTGTGGAGCCCTGGCTGGTGTGAATCTCACCGTGTAGACCAGGCTGGCCTCAGAGACCCACACTGAGACTTCTGCCTCCAGAGTCCTAGGATTAAAGATTTGCACCGCCATGTCTATCCTTTTCTTCCCTTAAAAAGCCATTCCATTTTGCTTACTGAGTGTGCACGAAGGAGTGTGCACAGCCACGTGGTGTGTGTTTAGCTGACAGTGTCACTTTTTCGTTTGTGCCCTTGTGGGTTCCAGGTGTGGAATTCAGGCTGTCTGGCGGATGGCAGGTATCTCACCTGTGAGTCATCTCACTGGGCCTACAATTTCCATCAGTACTGAAAGCATGAATTCCTGTATTTTTCCTGAGTATCCCTTCCTCTGTGCAACTCTGACGTTTGTTCTTCCAGACTGAGTTGGCAAACTATAGCCCACAAGCCAGATCTGTCTGCCCCGCCACCTGCTTTCATGTAACCTGAAAGCTAAACTTAATTTTTATATTTTGACTGTTGGGGTAAGTCAGAATAATCACACTTTTTTCTTGAGACTGGGGTCTCACTATGTGACCAGACCAGGCTGGCTTTGAACTCACAGAGATCCACCTGCCTCCGTCTCTAAGCGCTGGGATCAAAGGTGTGTGCCACCACATTCTCAAGCTCTTTTTCTTCATGTAATCTTTTTCTTTGTAATTTTTTAAAAATCAAACATTGATTATAAACCACGGTGGAGACATGATGGAAGGTCTTTCTGTTAACATCTTAGTCAGGAGAATGGGATGGCAATGGGAATTGGGTACTTAGCAAGACCACAGGAACACGAGAGAAGGTGCCTTCCTGGGACTTAGAGTGTCATTTCAAAATATCTTGTTGGTGCTGTCGCACTTTAATTTTAATTATGGGTTAAAGGCTAAAAATCCCTCGTTTTCTCTTTAACATTATTGTTTTTTAATTAAAATAATACAATAATATACAATATAGAAAGCAGACAACCACAGTCAAATAAAAGTCACCAGTCTGACTGGGTAGTGGAGGGACCTTTAATCTTAAGATCTGTGGGATATCTGAGTTCAAGGCTAGCCTGGGTCTACATAGATAATTCCAGGCTAACCAGAACTCCATCAAAAAAAAAAAAAAGAGAGAGAGAGAAAGAAGGAGAGAGAGAGAGAGAGAGAGAGAGAGAGAGAGAGAGAGAGAGAGAGAAGTTACTAATCTAAAAGTTCCCAAACCGTTGCCCTGAGATAATCATTCCCCCTCTGGAGTCTGTGCAGACTTTTCTGGATTGCTTCCTATACTGTGTCCAACGTTCATGTCATTATTGGTCTGTTTGTTTGTGACCCAAGCTGGCTTTGACCACCTGATTCTGTCCATTTTTGAGAGGGATCAATACTGATCGCCTCGGATGAGATCCTAGGTGTGAGCTGAGGTTTGGCTTTAGGTCAGATGGTCTCGCCACCATCCTCCTCTATGGAGAGGCATCTACCATGTCTTTTGTGTTTGGCATTACAAGTCGTCAGTCCACACACCAGCGCCTGAGCTGGGCTGCCTGAGCTGGGCTACGTGCATGCCTTCAGCCTCACCAGCTCCTGCCACAGCTTATGCACAGAAGGTCTTTGAATTTACCTGAGAAAAACTCCAGTCTCAATAATGTCTGCCAATTCTCGAGATGGAGAGCTGAGCTGAGAGTTCCAGCTCCAGAGTGAATTGATTGGATAATGTAGGTTGTGATAGTCCTCCTGCCTGAACCACCCCCTCTAAACGTGGTCAGGCTGGCCAGCATTGCCTGGTGTCCTGTGGTTTTACTGTGGGTGATATGTGTGCAGAGAAGAACCGTGTGTGTGTGTGTGTGTGTGTGTGTGTGTGTGTGTGTGTGTGTGTG
>JANHMN010000023.1:34890316-34908736 GCA_030674055.1 Rhabdomys pumilio | reverse complement strand
CACAGAGATAGATAGATAGATAGATAGATAGATAGATAGATAGATAGGGAGGGAGGGAGGGAGGGATGAGTTAGGGTGCCAGAAGAGGGCGTCAGATCCTCTGGAACTGGACTTACAGATGGTTGTGAGCCCATATGTTGGTTCTGGGAACTGAGGCCAGGACCTTTGGAAGCTCAGCCAGTGCTCCTGCTGCGCCATCTCTCCAGCCCTCTTCTCTCACTTTTAAATACTTAATAATACTAGGTCTTCCTTGGGTCTTTTTCATCTCATCTGCTTTGATTTTTTTCCTTAGCATTAATTTTTAACCAAAGTATCTTGAGCAAATGGTGAAATAATAATACTCATGAAAACATATTTTGATGATAAATAACAATTTTGAACCAGTAGACTCAAGTATTAATGAAAAATATTGGCATTGGGTTAGTCTTTCAGATGTAAATATTTCAAACTTGCCTTTGAGTCTTTTTGTCTTGGTACTGAATGGCTTGTTTTTAGGGTGTGTAACTCAGTAATTTAAGATATGTCTCAGTATTTAATTCTATGAGAATTTTACCTGGATACTGTGGTTCTTTCAAACTATAGCTTCAACTTTTTTCTTCTTTCTAGAATTATTTTAATTTGATATTTTTAATATATTTTCACCATTGTCTTCAAGAATACTGATGTTAATGTGACCATCTTTCATGCCCTTCATTTCCTCTAAGTGTGTGTGTTTGTTTGTTTGTTTGTGACTTTGCTCAGTGTCTTCTGCCTCCTGTTTCCTTCAAAGGCTTTGACAGAGACTCAAGTCACCGTGCTCTTTTCAGGGGTACCAGCTCTTTCTTCAACTTCCGTGCAGCATTAACTTACTTCAGGAGTGAATTTATCTTTCTCTTTAATCAGCAGTAGCAAATCCTTCTCTTAGGAGTCAGCTCTCTTGACTTCCAGGTCATATTTCATTCCTGCCATGGCTCCCAATATCGCCATCGACTGCTAGCCTTGCTGTGCGACCCTGTCTCATATAGTTAATCGCAATAAGACAATCAGTGGACAGCACTGTCTGATGCGACTGTCCTCTGCAGCATGACACCTTTGTTACTGGAAAGTCTTCTGCATCCATCTTTATTTTCCTATTTGTGTTTTGTTAGATTTTTAAAACACTCTTCTGCAAAGAGCCACCACCGCTTCCTTCCTGTAATTACTCATGTCCTCACGGAGTCCATTCTACCTGAGAATGGTCCTTCATGGTCCCTGAGGGGAGGGTTCAAAGCCACACAGAAGCTGGGAGTTAAGACTATTAAGAGGGTTCCTCACTGTGCGGTCAAAAAAGGCAAACAACTTATTTATGAGTTCTTTTAGCCTTTACATAAAGAGAGATCTCATATTTTAAAGTTTTATTGTATTAATTTTACCAAAAAAAAAAAAAAGTAACTCTTTTAATGGAGTTCATGACTTACGGTGCACGAGTTTCTGTGTGAGCTCTGTGAAGCACATGTGTGAGAAGCTGGCCCCGAGGACGGATGGCGCCTATGAAGGTTTGTAGACGGAGCCAGCAGCTGTTGCTACGGATGGCTGGGGGACACAAGTGCATGTTATAAACTACCTTGTACAGGGAGGAGATTCCAGTGTGGCGAGCCTTCCTGTCTGCCTTCCGCCCATTGCTGGCAGCTTTCTTTCCTACATTTGAAGTCCTTCCTCCACTCTCTCCTGCGTTAAAGGAGGAAAGAATGGCCAGCACCCAGTCAGACATGCTGCTCCTTCTCCTAGGACGACTGATGGCAAAGCCTTCAGAGATCAGATAGGAAGATGTGTGTTACAAAAAGATAACAGAAAAGCATCCGAGGGAAATTCTGTGTGTGTCCAAGCTTGTGGGCATGTGGGCATATGTGTGTGTTGTTAGTAGTTTACCACAGGACCTTAGCATGTGCTAGACAAGCACTCTACGCCTTTAATCCCAGCACTTGGGAGGCAGAGGCAGGCGGATTTCTGAGTTCGAGGCCAGCCTGGTCTACAGATAGCCAGGGCTACACAGAGAAACCCTGTCTCGAAAAACCAAAAAAAAAAAAAAAAAGAAAGATTTATCTGTTTTTATTTGATGTATATGAGTGTCCGCATCTATGCCAGTGCACAAAGCGTGTGCAGTGCCCACAGAGGACAGAAGAGGGGGTGAGAGCCCCTGGAACTGGAATTACAGGAGGTCAGAAGCCACTAAGGCACAGATTTAAGTCCCGCCCTCTGAAGCGTCCCAGCACAGGAGGAGTTTGCATGCCTCTGTGTTTGGAGATGCTCCACACTTGAGAAGGATGTGTGCATAGCTCGCTGAGTGTGAACAGCACGTAGGGAACACTGTTAGAAACAAGCGATACAGTCGGGAAGGAAGCAGCCAGCGGGGGAATGGATGACGAGGAGCAGAACAGGTGACAGCTGGTGTGGACAGGTGGTGGCCGCACTGGGCCAGGAGGAAGAGGAAAGCCACCTTTGCAGTCAAGAGGGAGGGTGGATGGAAAGAATGGCTCTAAGAAATAAATGGAGGTGTGCAGCGAGCCCACGCAGCTGTGGGTCATATAGACGCCCGAGAGCCTGGTGCAGCCATGTCTGTTCTGTGCGGTGTCCCCGACTGCAGAGTTGTGACGGTCAGCACTTCAGGCCATCTGGGAAGACAGTCTCAGTGAGGGACTGTCCAGACAGGGTTGGCCTGTGGACAGGTCTGGGGGTGGGGTGAGCTAGAGTTCTTAACTGAGTTAATCGAGGTGGGAAAGATCCACTCTGTGTGGGTGGCCCTGGCTGGGAGGAGAGAGACTGGCCCTCTCTGCTCTGAACTACGACCAGTGGCTTCAGATCCCTGCCTCCTGGGCTCCCTTGCTTGCTAGGCTCCGAGTGGGAGTCGAGTCATAAGTTATCATTCACCTCCTCCCCGAGTTGCTTTGGTGGAGTGTTTTATCACATTGATGGAAATGAAAGGAAGACCAGTGTGGTTTAAAACTGTCATCCAGAAGGAAGGGGAAGAGCCAAACCAACCAGAGAACCTTTACCAACCAGGCACCACGATGCCATGTGATGAGCCTTTTTCTGGGGCCTTTTTTTCTTCAGAGCTGTGTCTAAGTGATGCTCTGGCCATGGTGGCTGTGATTGGGAGTGGATCCTGCCTCTTACAAGGAGATTAAAGCAGCTGAAAGTGGTTAGATCCCCAAACACTCCTGCAAGCAGATGTCATGCTGTTACTGGAAGAAGAATGGAGGAAGGCTAGACCTCTGCTTTGAGCAGCTGTTGGGATAAGAACCAGGACTGTGGTGCAGCCAGGACAGAAGGTCTTCAGAGTCCTCAGTGGAGTAGCCTGCAGCCTAACAGTTCTCAGTTCCAGAGTGTCAGATGCGTTTCCTGGGATCAGTACTTCTAAGTCATCATGATGATATTGCAAGTTCAAGGCAGGGAGTCCAGGAGACCCCATAAAACATCAATTAAAAAATAAAATGAAATGTTAACAGGGTCACTCTACTACCTGTATACCTAGAGCCACCTGTATACCCAGACTCTCCCCTCCCCCGGGGAGAGGAAGAAGTCCATTCTCTGAACAGCATCTAGCAATCTTACTGTTAGATGTACATGACAAACACCGAACTCTGTGCTCTGCCAGCCTTGGGTCAGAGAGATGGCTCAGCAATGAAGAATGCTTACTATTCTTACAGAAGACTCAGGTTCTGTTCCCAGCACCCACAAGGCAGCTTAGAGTTGTTTCCAGGTCCCTGGGATAGAATGTCCTCCTCTGACCTTCTTGGGCAGTGTATGCATGTGGTGCATACACACATGTACACACATGCACACACAGACAAACTACAGACAATGAAACAAACGTAAATAAAACAGGACAGGCTGCTGCACAGAGGCAGAGATTGACTTGACCCCCAGGTTTCCAGGCCACCCTCCTGGGAGACATAGCAGACCCTGTCACCATGATCTCACATTCTGGAGAAATGACTCACACGGCTAATTTACAATTGTGCCTACAAATGAGTTAGGGGAGTTTGTTTGTTTGATGGGTGTTATGTATTTATTTGTTTCAGTGTTTGTTTCTGAGGCAGGATCTTACATAATCTAGACTGGCATCAAATGCACTACATAGGGAAAGATGACCTTACATCCTGCCCACACCTCCAGAAGAGTGCTGGGGATCCTGGCATGCTCCTCCTGCTGGGTTTTATACATGTGGTGCTGAGGGTGGAGCCCAGGGTGCCCTGCATACAGGGCAAGCATTCTACCCATTAAGTTGCATCCCCAACCTTGTAGAGATACTTGTTCGTGTCAGGTCCCCAGCCCAGAAGCCTCCAACAGATGTCTCGTCAGGTTCTGTTCTAAGGCACTGGGTCCTGTGCCTATCCCTAGATCCATCACCACAGTGGTAATTAATGGGTTGCCATGACTATGAAGCCTCACCCTGCCTCATGGGACAGGAAATGTCTGTCAGAGGAATGCAGGGAGGAACTGGTGTCAGGTAGGCAGCCAGCAGGCAGGGTCTGCCAGGGCATTCCTTCTGCACTGGGACTTGCCCCAAGCTTTCAGACCATGGCAAGCCATCTTCCTGCAAATAAATACCATCTTCTTCAAGCATGGGCTACAGCCTGAAGGATTTGTGCTGGGAGAGCTAAGTTGAAGTGTTAGAAAAATATTGTTTTGAACAGTAAGGCACATGCTTTTTAGCCCCAGCCTCAGGAAGTCTGAAGGGAACTGGATGGGTGTAAGCTCAAGGCTAGCCTGGTCTACACAGGGGTGGATTGGAGTTGGTGAGGAGGAAGAGAAAGGGGGAAAAAAGAAAAGAAGAAGGAACAAGGAAAGAAATGTTTCCTGTTTTGTTTTTTGGTTGGCTGGTTTGGTTTGGTTTTTCTACGGCATTTTTTGAGACAGGGTCTCACTGTGTAGCCCTGGCTGCCCTGGAACTTGCCATGTAGACCAGGCTGGCCTTGAACTCATAGAGATCCTCCTGCCTCTGCCTCCTGATTGCTGGGAGTAAAGGTGAACTCAAATCAGCCCCAGATTTTGTGGTTGTTTTTTGTTTGTTTGTTTGTTTTTTAGGTATATACTATTTATAAGCATGGCACTGAACAGCAAACAGCAGGCACTACCACTGATCATCAATAACCCAATAGCTGACACATGTGTGGGCGGGGAGGGCGTAATGTGACATGGACAGTCTTCTGTTTGAACTATTGCTCATGACATCCCGACAACCTCTAAAGGGTGTCCCCGTAGTACTGGTGTCTAGAACACCGGCTGGGAGCGGTTAAAGGTTAAGTTGCCTGACCTTCACTGCATGCCAGAAGCAGAAGCCAAATTCAAGCCCAGGTAGGCTTGTGCCTGAGCCAACACCCTCGCCTGGCATGCTAGGCTACCACCAAGAGTCAGCCAGAGGGATGTGTCCATGCCAAAATCTTCTGGGCCACTCTGTCATTCATCCCGACCCTGGGCTCTTGACCTAATTCTTCTTCTCTCCAGCACTTTCACTGTGCCTCCTGCCACTTCCTGCAGAGAGTGGCTGTGGCCAGCCCATAGGGCGAGGCTGCTGCCACCCGATCTCCTTCCTGACCAGTGCAGAGTGGTATTTGGTTCACTCAGGAGAGGATGGAGCAGAGGATGGTAATGGATACCTGCTAGAAAAATAAAGCACTTCTTTACAGGTATTTCATGCTCACAAGTGTCTGTAACGCCACTTCTAGGGGATCCAGTACCCTCTTTTTGCCTCTATGGGCTCCAGACATGCACATGATACACATACATATATGTAGGCAAAATAGACATAAAATCATTTTAAAATCTGTTTATAAACAATGCCATCCAGTAAAAGTTAAAGGGACAAGATGAAACAGGTTTCTTTTGTCTTGCTTCCAACTTTGAATAGTCTGACCACTATTTTTGGCTTAAAAAAATAAACAAACCACATTTATTTATTTTCTGTGTATGCTTGGGCATGAGCTTTGAGCTCATGGGGGTTGGGGACAGAGGACAACTTTGGGGAGGTGGTTCTGTCCTTCCACCTTATAGGCCTCGAGGAAGCAACTCAGGTCATCAGGCTTGGAGCAAGCACCTTTACCTGTGGTCCTCTCTGGTCCCATCTAATACTGTAATAACTACAGGTTTACATAAAAAGACATATTTTGCTCAATCCCCATTTGAGAACTCTCCTTTGAGAGTTTTAAGCTTTGGGGAGAGGTTTAATTTCTTTGGCGAAAGGCCCTCACCACTTTGACAAACTCCTGAATAACCCTTCCTTATTAAATTCTCTCCTCAGTGGACTCTACTATATGCTAGGGTTTCTCCTTTACATTTCTCACGCGCTCATTTGATTCAAGCTGTCTCTCATGTGTCTTTGCTTTGACGGTTCCACCTCTTTGCAGTCTGTGGTGATGATGACATTGGTGGCACATTGGTGGCCGCCTTCGGTATTGTGTACTGACCTCAAGTTTATTCAGCTCCACAGTAATTCAGGCAGCCTTCTATACTTAACTCCATCTGATGCCCCGTGTGCCCACTGGGCCACTGACACAGGGGACTGTTGAAGGACAGAGTACAATAGCAGGATTCTGGGAGGAGCGAAACTTGAAAAATACCCCTCAGTACATTAAAGACTGCCTGTATGTTGTGTGCACGAGGGCAGGCATTTCTAAGGCACACTATAGGAAGGTTATTCATAAAGCTTGTTTGCAGACATTGCCTTTTAAGGTGGTTTTAGACCTCTGAGCATCTTCCCCTGGGAGAATTCTCCTAGTTTTTGGATTGTAGCCCCCAAACTTCCTACACAGACAGTCTCAGAATTCTCTGTCTTCCCACTTGATACCCAGCTTAGACTTCTGCAAGTTACCCCACAGGCAGCTGCAGACCCAGCGAGAGCTTTGCGTACAAAAGCAGTGACCAGATTTGCTCTTGTGCGCCTTCCAGCTTTGAGCCTTTGGTCCCACCCTCAGACTCCAGTGTGCACTCTTTGTTCAGATATCCCTCTCATCTACATCTCCGAGTCCTTGAGGGTGCGTTACCTGTCCCTAATCAGCCAAGCGATTGCCTTGATTTCCCTTGACGAAGTTTTCCTGGCTGACATTCTACAATAAGCACAAAAGCAGTTCATACCCTGCCAAAGAAGCCCTGACCCAGTAAGCAAGCCCTGCTCACACACATGGGCCTCTGATTGTAGGTTACGGGACAGGTTGGGAAGAACTGCAAAGCCATCCATTGCCTCCCATTGCTCTGCAAGACAAGCTTGACCCACTTCCCAAGGCATGCTGGGATATTCCATCAGAACCCTTTCCCTTCATCACCCATGGGGGTACCACTTGAAGTTCTTTTTAAATAAGTTCAGTTTCAGCCAAACAAACAGAACTCTGTCAATAATTGAGAAAACTTTGAGAAACCTTAAGAACCTCTGTTGTAATTATTTAAAAATCAGCCGCCGGTCAAGCCGACTGTGTAGGCTGTGGTGGCTCTGCCTAGCTCAACCATGTGGCCAGAGGCCATGTGTGCGCCGCAGCTAGAAATGGCCAACCAGAGACACCAGCCCTGCCACCCACGAGACGCCAGCGTGGGAAATGGCTCTGCCAGTCTTCCACACTGTCTCTGCAAGGCTGGGCATTGCCCAGACTATCCCGCCAACCACACGGGCTTGGTACAGATGAGACTCTAATGCTTAAATTATCCAAAAGCTTATATATTTGGTAATGATCAATAACAAGATATGCTTACAATCAGAGGTAACCCAAGACCCAACCTAGATATACCAACTACCTTTGACTGCTACAGACAAGCGAACATCAGCTTCCATGTCCCACTCTCTCCTTCTCTGTCTCTCTCTTGCTCCTCCTCTTCCTCCCTTACTCCTCCTCTTCCTTTCTTACTCCTCCCACCTTAGCTCCTCCTACATACCTAGACTTAGAAAAAGCATTTTCAAACAGATTTATGCCCTTTGGCCAGCTAGAGAAAACTTTATTGTTGCTTTTTACAGAAAACTTTGTTCCTTTTTAAACATGGCCACTGTATTTCAATATGAAGATAGTGCTTATGGGGGAGGGGCTGTGGACATCTGAGCATGCCCTGTGTTAAACTGAGAGCAGTTTGTATGAAGTACTGGTCCTTTACAGGCTTTGGAAGAAGATAGCATTTTACATACTAAAAGGATCCTTTTTAAAAAAGAATCATTATTTTATTTTATTTTATTTTATTTTATTTTATGTGTATGGGTGTTTTGCCTGCACACTTACCCATGTACCACATGCATATGGAAGCTAGAAGACACCAGATACCCTGGAACTGGAGTTCTAGATGGTTGCACACCACCCTGTGACTGCTGGGGACCAAACCCAGACTGGAAGAGCAGCCAGTGCGCTTAACTGCTGAGCCATCTCTCCAGCCCCAGGGTCAGGGTTATTAATTGAACCTTTTTGGTGTAACAATCCTTTCCGCTTTCCTTTTTTTTTTTTTTTTGGTTTTTCGAGACAGGGTTTCTCTGTGTAGCCCTGGCTGTCCTGGAACTCACTCTGTAGACCAGGCTGGCCTTGAACTCAGAAATCCGCCTGCCTCTGCCTCCCAAGTGCTGGGATTAAAGGCGTGCACCACCACTGCCTGGCTAATCTCTTATTTCTTACTTTATGCTTATTGTTCCTTTTTTGCATGTCTACATATTCGCATGTCAGGGGTACATGTGTTTGAGTCATGTGCACGTGTGCTTGAGAATGTGGAGACCCGGGGTTGGCAGCAGCAGTCATCATCAGTCATTCTTCCATTCTATTCCATGAGGCAGGGTCTCTCAATCAAATTCAGAGCTCACTGATGGTTTCCTTAGCCAATGTGCTCTGGAGATCATCTGTCTGTGCCTTCCTAGGTTGGAATTACAGATAAATGGACATTGGCCACCCAGCATTTACATGAGCTCTGGGGATCCGAACTCCAGTTCTCACACTGGTATGGCAGCCCCCTCAACCAACAACAAAGCCCTAAGATGAACCGGTCTTCTTTCTCCCCACCGACCTCCCTCTCTGTTTCCTTCTTCTCTTCTATTTCCTTTCTTTCTCTCTCCTCCTCTCCCACCCTCCCCCCCTTTGAGACAGTGTCTCACTGTGCAGCTCTGGCTGGCCTGGAACTCACTGTGTAGACCAGACTGGCCTCAGACTCACAGGAATCCCTCTGCCTCAGTCTCCAAATGCTGACCTTAGAAGGGTACACCACCTTGCCCCGCTCCTAAGCTCATTTTTGAAGCTCCAGTCACTCATGACTTCACAGAAGGGTTAGTTCTAGGGGAGCCTCTGAACAGGGCCTGCACAAACCTGACTGCTGCAGACCAGGCATGCTGTGGTTAGCTACTGCTCCTAGGTTGTTAATTTGGTTAGCACAGTACAGTGCTTCACACAGCAGACTGTTATAATACACGGCAAGTGCCTGTGCCTCTCAGCACAGCAAAATACAGTTGTCCCCACGAGCATGCCCACTGACACGCACTGCATGGTGGGTAATGCAGCTGCAGCACTAGGCAATAGGAAGCTCTTAGCGCCATTATGCGTTCTCTCTCTCTCTCTCTCTCTGTGTGTTCATGTAGACATGTCTGTACATGTATGTGTGCATACACATGGTGAAACCAGAGGTCAGTGTTAGGTGGCCTGCTCTTTCTGCCTTGCTTTCTGAGACAGGGTCTCTCACTGAACCTGAGCTCACCTGTTGGGCTTGGCTGGCCGGCAGGTGCTGGGCACCAAACACGGATCCTCCCTGCTCAGCTGCTTTTCTTCCATTTCCACCGCCCCAGCCCATCACCCTGAGAATCTTAGGGGACCGCCACGTGGTTGACTGAGTCACCATTTATGTAATGTATGAGCATGTGGTGTATATTTATATGTGTAAAATGAGCTCTCTGCCTGTTACCAGTGCTTTGGCTCAGGCCACCAGCATGTCCTAGCAGCCCCCTAGTGGGCTCTGGACTAACATCTGCAGTCAACACAGAGTGACCCTTTAAGAAGGAAGTATGACAGAGGTCCCCAAGCTCTGCTGTGGCCTCCTTCCCACAGTGCCGTCCTGGCGAGGATCCTACAGGGCCTTGGGTTCTGCCCTTTGGTTTTCTTTCTTACCCTGTTCCCCAACTCAACACTGCCTAACTCTGCTCAGCTGCCCACTGCCCCTGCCAGCCTGTGCAGGGCCTTTGCACTGACTGCCCCCCCAGCTTCCAACAGTGGAAGAGGCCTCCCCCACATACTGGCACCTGCTTCCAGATTTGACAAGGGTCAGATTTCACTTCCTGTGAAGCTGTGGCCCACAGCCTGATGCAACTTGTAGCTCATTCCACCTCCCGGGGTTTCTAACCTCATCTTACTTCTCACTTCTGGTTTTCTCTTTCATCACTCTTGAGTTCTTTATGTGTTCATTTTGCATGTGTGTATATGTGGATGCGTGTACACGTAGACACATGCAGGTGGGGTTCAGAAGACAACTTGCCGTGTGAGTCCCGGGGACTGTGAACTCAGGCCCTTGAGCTTGGCAGCAGGTGCCTTCCCCTGCTGAGCCATATCCCCCACCTCTCATTATTCTTTTAATATGCTAATTATTTATCATACTTATTATTCATTATCCATTTATTCCTCTCCACTAGAATTTGAGCTTTTTCAAGAATGGAAAGCTTTGTTATGTTTCTCTGAGTGTTCAGAATAGTCCCCAGCAGGTCATACATAAACAGCTGTAAGGGAATTATGGGTAAATGGAAATGGTAGCTCAGGTTACCCTGTCTAACCTTACTTGTTTTGTCTTTCTGTGAAGCCCTGGCTGCCTGGAACACTCTATAGACCAGGCTGGACTCATAGAGATCCACCTGCCTCTGCCTTCAGAGGGCTCCATTAAAGGTGTACATGACCACACTGGTCCTTAAACTTAGATTGCTTTTTTTTTTTTAAATAACATTCTTTGCTTTAAGAGCAGCAGAGGAAAAGAAACCATTTCTTTTGCTGTTGGTGCTGATGGTGGTTTGGTTTAGGTTGGGTTGGGTTGGTTTGATTTGGTTTTGGTGGCACCGGGATCAGATCCAGGGCCTTGGGCAGGCAGGCAGGCAGGTGCCTGGATGAATCAATGGAAGAAGTCTGTTTTTATAGCTGGGGGACCATCATGGCCACAGTAAACTATTAATGTTACACCAGAAAAGGTGAGATAGGTTAACTGAAGCTCTGTGGTACCCAGACTCAAACTTGGGGATGGGGGGTAGAGGTGGCACTGAACTTGAGTGAATCTCTTTATTTTATTGTCTGACAGTCGTTTATACTTATTAACATTTCTGCAGTGCTCTCTCCTCCACCCTTCTCTCACTGAAATCCTTCTCAGCAAGTTTCCTTTCTATTTCAGTGTGTGTGTGTATTGTGTGAATGTGTGTACGTGTGTGAGTGTGTATGTGTGCTGTGTATATGTGTGTGTATGTGTCTGTGAGTGTAAGTGTGAATGTGTATGTATCAGTGTGTACATGTTCCCAGCTCCTGCCTGTTTCCTGTGGGCCTCTGAGCTTCCCTGTGGCTCCCTTCGGGAACCCAACAGTCCACCATTACTGTGGCAGAGCCCAGCAGTCCACCGTCATGGACTCTCAGTACCTCACTGCATCTTCTCACTGCATCTTAAAAGAACAATTGAATTTTGACTTTTAAAGAAGTGGAAAAAGTAAGGAAAAGCTAAATAAAAGATAGAAGCAGAACCCGGGGAGCACAGAAGGACCAGTACATTCAAGGGCGCTCAGAAGGCATATTATCCGCTGGGGGTGCGGGGCTATCTCTGAAGTTCTGTGTAGCAGGATGATGCCCTCAGAGCCCTCTGTGTCGGGAAAACAGCATCTGGGGAGCCTGTGGGCGCCAGGTGAAGCTCACAGAGCCCACATGCTTGAGCTCACTCAGGGTCACTTTTGACTTGGGTGTCTCCTCTCTCAAGCCCTGTCACTATACTCGTCCCTCATACTCTCTATGACCCCTCAAAGCTCATCTAGGGGCCTGGAGGCGGCTCAGGTCTGCTTCAGTATGACCACTGACTTTAGAAGAAAGCATGTTAACTTCTCTGTCAGAGATGTATGTCAGTATGTATGTCTGGACCACATCTGTGCCTTGCGCCTGGGGGGCCGGAAGAGGACACTGGCTCCCCTGGAACTGGAGTTACAGGTGATTTTGAACCCCCATCAAACCCAGGTCCTCTGCAAGAGCAACAAGTGCTCTTAACTATTGAGCTCTCTCTCCAGCCACAGGATTTCAAAACAAAGCAACAACAACAGCAAACAACACAACAAGAACCCAATTTATTTTCTATGTCTCAATGGCTTTTTGAAAAAAGAGTTTCCAGGGACTGGAGAGCCCAGTAAAGGGCATGTGCTGCTGTCAGAGACCACAAGGTCAGTTCCCCACCCCACTTCAGCGAGCTCACAGCTGCTGGCCCTTCCAGTTCCAGGAGATCCAGCACTCCAGTTTCTACGGCCGTGTGCACATAGTACAGCCGTGTGTACACAGACCCTCTTCCCCCCAACAGTAATTAAATACAAAAGTCTTAAATCTTTAAAAAAAAAAAAAAAAAAAAAAACAAGAACAAAAACTAAAGAAAACAACAACAACAAAACCCAAGGGCTTTTCTGAGCTCTGGTGAGCAGAGGTTGCCTGAGTGGGGCAGGCAGCGAGCGAGCAAGCAAGCTCCCAGCACGCAGCCGGCTGCCTGTGTGGCCCCTGCTGCATCTGCTAGGCAGTGCCAAAGTGACAATGACTAGGACTACAGACACACACACCCTTTCCACATTAGAAATTAGGCAAGAGTCTCAAAGGTCTCTGGGCTCTTTTTCATTTTTATTAAGTCTATTCACTGTATTATGTGCCAGTGTTTTGCTGACATGTATATCTGTGTACCACATGTGTACCTGGTGTTCTCGGAGGTCAGAAGAGGGCATCAGATCCCCTGGAACTAAGGCTAGCAATGGTGGTGAGCCACCATGTGGGTGCTGGGAACTGGACCTAGATCTTCCGGAAGACCACCAAGTGCTCCTAAGTGCTGAATCATCTCTCTAGCCCCTTATTTTTATTTTTTTTAAAAAATGTTTTACAGCTGAGTGGTGGTGGCTCGTGCCTTGAATTCCAGCACTCAGGAGGCAGAGGAAGGCGGATCTCTGAGTTCAAGGCCAGCCTGGTCTACATAGTGAGTTCTAAGACAGTCAGGGCTACACAGAGAAACCTTGTATTGAAAAACCAGAGAGAGACAGAGACAGAGACAGAGAGAGAGAGAGAGAGAGAGACAGAGAGACAGAGAGACAGAGAGACAGAGAGATATTTTACACTTTTGTTGAATATTTTTAATTATTTTTATATTTATTTATATTTATATTGAGGAGAGAGACAGACACTGAGAGAAAGGCAGAAAGGGAGAGAAAGGGAAAAAGAGAGAGAGAGGGAGGGAGGGAAGGAGAAAGAGAGAGAGAAAGAGAGAGAAAGAAAGAAACAAGAGTGAGCCTGTGTGGGAATGAGAAGATAACTTGTGGAAGACAGTTCTCTTCTTCCACCCTGTAGATCCAGGGATTGAACTTGGGTCCTCAGACTTAGGTGCAAGCACTTTAACCCACTGAGCCACCTTGCCAGCCCCTAACCTTACTTTATGTGTGACCATGTCCATGTGTGTGCATGCACATGCAGAGGCCAGAAGTCAACTTGGAGTGTTGCCCTCAGTTGCTTTCCACCTTAGTTTTTGAAACCGTCTCTCACTGAGTGTGGAGCTTGCCGATTCAGATAAGCTGACTGGCCAGAGAACCCCAGGGCCCTCAGCTTCCCCAGCTATCGCTGGGGCTCTGGAACAACTGCTGTGCTTAGCTTCTTACATTTGCACCTACATGGGCCCTCTTGGCCCTTCTGTTAAATGCTGGTGTGATTATTTTGGGGTGTGTGAACATGTGGGTTTGTGTGGGTTTCCCCTGGCCTGTAGCAAGGGAGGTTCATGCTGAAAACCACACGACTTGTTCAATATGTACCACAAGTCACTATACCCTTCCTTGGGGACAAAGAGCAGACACCTGCATGACCCAGGCAGGTGATGAGCAGTTCCAAGCTGGCCAGGCAGTCCTTCATTCCTCATTTATGCAGCAGACTTCTCAGTGTCCCAGAGAGGTAGGTAAGGATAGCTATGCTGTCCGTGTGGAGCCTGGGGTCACTGGGGACAAGATTTCAATATTCACTAGGAAGGATGTCATACACCAACTGCAAAGACCAAGGATGTTGTGTCCTGTGAAGACAAATTAGTGGTGTGGAACCAGGGCGAGGCTTTGGCACTGGGATGTCTAAGGTGATGGTGCTGGCTGAGGTGTGTGTGGGAGGTGCCATTCATCTGCAGCTGAAAAGAATGCTTAAAATTAGTCTGTGGATCCCAGCACTTGGGGTGGAGGCAGGAGGATCAGAATTACTACATAGTGAATTCAAGTCCTCCTTGTGCTACATGAAACCAAAGAAAGAAGAACAGTCGTCTGTGGAGAGTTGACAGTGTGGTTCAGTTGCTCTTGTTTGGGGCTTTGTCATGGTTTGGCTTGGTTTTCAGAGCTTAGGGCCTGAGACATGCCAGGCATGCACCCTATCATTCTATCCCAGGCTAAGGTCACATCATTAACAACTTTCAAGGAAATCTGCCTCAGATAAAGAACCTGCTTTATGTAGCCTGAGACTGAGGCAGTGGTACCCACTGCTGTCTGGAGGGACTCGCTCATCCACTCACGCTCATTCAGAGCTGCTGACGCTCAGATACACTTAAATAGCACTTGCAGACACATTTAGGTCAAGGCTTTGTAGTTAATCTTCAGGTGTACTCTAATCTTATTTGTGGGTCATTTCTCCCCTCCAGTTACTGCGCAAGGACGAGTATATTATAAACATTTCTTCTACTTCAAAGAATGTTTGTTCCTGATTCTTTGAATTATCGTGGTATAATTTTAGAGATTTTTTAAAACAATTATTTATTGTATGCCTATGAGTACACTGTAACTGTCCTCAAACATACCAGAAGAGGGCATCAGATCTCATAACAGATGGTTGTGAGCCACCGTGTGGTTGCTGGGAATTGAACTCAGGACCTCTGGAAGAGCAATCAATGCTCTTAACCATTGAGCCATCTCTCCAGCCCAATTTTAGAGATTTTTAAAAATTATGTTTGTATGTGTATGTGTCTGTGTGTGTGGGCACAGTGCCCCTTGAGTCCAGAAGAAGGTGGCAGCTCCCTGTGGAGCAGGAGTTATAGGTGTTGATGAATCACATGACATGGTTCATGGGTTGTTGGGAACTGAACTCTGAACTTCCTGCTCCGAGCAAGAGCAGGAAGAGCTTTTAATTGCCGTGTCATGTGTCCAGCCCCATGATGCATTTGGATAGCATCAGTGTTCTTTGTTCTTCTGTGCTGGACACTGAGACTGGCTGTGTAAAGAGAATTCATGCTGATACGTAGTGATGCCTCTGTGTCCTGCTGACTTACTCTCGCAGGGCTCTGCCCACTGTGGTCAGCTGGGTCACATGGTCCTACTCTTACCATTTCCATAGTGGCTGTACCAGTGCACCCTCCCCCAGCAGTGACTCAGAGGTCCCTGCTTCCCACGGCCTCACAGCACGTTCTGTTGTCTCCTTGCCTAGTGTCGGCCATTCTGACTGGGGGGCGGGGCGGGGGATGGATTCTTAATGTGTACTTGGCCACAGAGGTAAATGAAATGATGCTATTTGCTGGAAATTGGAGCGACTGGAGATCAGCATGTTAAGAAAAGTAGGCGCAGAAAGACAAATGCCATGCATTTTCTTTCATCTGTGTATCCTGGAATTGTGTATCGATGTATAAAAGTGCATATTTAGACATGGACTTATATATGTAAGCATGCATATATTTATATGCTTATATAATATACATGTATATACACACTATGTTTACATATGTACTTATATATGTATATAGCAATATAACATTTATATATAATATAACAAAATACACTTATGTATATATAATACAGTACATATATCTACATATGTGTATATCTGTGTCTGTACATGTGTATATTTAGTGGAGGCTGCAAGTTCAAACCCAGTGTGCTGCAGACCCTGTTCCTGCTGTGGGCTTCCTTCTTGGGTCTGTCTGAACTCGAGGGTCTGTCCTTGCCGCTCTTCCTGTCTCTCACTTCTAAGGACGCAGTCCCACCAGATTAGGGCTCTGCCCTTAAGGCATCCTTTGACCTCTATTCTGTATCTAAGCCCTGTCTCCACATAGCCTGTGAGGTGGAGGGTGAGGGCAGACAGCACAGCCTGGTTCACAGCAGAGGCCGATAGACCCTCCCCAAATAAGTCTGCACTTTAGCCAGACCTCACTGGCTTCATGCTTTATAACCCCACCACTGGGAAGGCAGAGGCAGAAGGATCTTTAGGAATTCAGGCCAACCTGGGCTACACACTAAATTCCAGGCCAGTCTAAACTACGGTGCAAGACTCTGTCTCAAAAACAATATAGCAGTCATGTATAAGTCTGTACAACTTGGTTTTGAAGTTCGAGTTTCTAACTGCTCATAATTAAAGACTGCTTTCCCAGTCAACAAAATAGAGGGGGAGAATTATTCCCAAGCCAACATCCAGGCTAATCCCTGTGACATCTTAGAAGAACCTTACCCTGGAATATCCTGTGCTGAAGGAGGTTTCTGTGCAAGGCTCCCATTTCTCAGGCGGTTGTCGGTGCGGCTACCTTCCTGAAGCTCAGCACAGCGGGCACAGATACCATATAGGCACGCGGGCATGTGGCTCAGGATTTCGTTCTGAGCTGTCAGGTCCCAAGTACCAGATGACTCCATCTCCAAAGCTACTAGGAGTCATCTCACCTCAGTGTCCCTGAGCCTCACTTTGATCCACTCCCAATCGGAAATGCCATTTATACATTGACTCTTAGCGCACACACTTAAATATGTGGACTGACCGCAGCTCGCTCAGTGTGGCATCAAGTTCAACACACTTCAGAAAGAGGAAGAGGAAAAAGCATGGCTCGAGGACGGAGAAAACTTCCTAAGACAGGAAAAAGACCAAGGCTTTGTCTGTGTGTGGCTACTTTTGCTTTTATTTTGTCTTTATTTGGGGCTTTTGTCTGTGCGTTTGTTTTGTTTTTTGTTTTTGTTTTTTTTTTTTCTGTTTACAACAAAGCAAGTATACAGTAATCTTTTGAAAACTTAAGGAGCCAGATGTAGTGGTACATATCTGTAATCCCAGTCCTTGGCAGGCAGAGGCAGGTGGATTTCTATGAGTTCAAGACCAGCCTGGT
The DNA here is from genome assembly GCA_030674055.1 of Rhabdomys pumilio. NCBI lineage: Eukaryota > Metazoa > Chordata > Mammalia > Rodentia > Muridae > Rhabdomys > Rhabdomys pumilio. The sequence goes on along the minus strand of JANHMN010000023.1, from coordinate 34,891,483 downwards.
CTATATAGTTAGTACCAGGCCAGCCAGGACTGCATAATGACACCCTGTGTCTCCAAATAAACGTATATGTATATATTGAGTAACATTCCCCAAATTCTAGATGTGTATGTGTATGTGTGTGTGTGTGTGTGTGTGTGTGTGTACCTGGGGCTAGAGAGGTGGCTCAACAATTAAAATGCATGTTGCAGAGGACTGGGGTTCGATTCCTGGGACCCTCATGGAGCTTCTCGACCGTCTGTGACTCCAGTCCTAATCAATGCCCTCTTTTGTTCTCCTCGAGTATCACATGTGTGATGCACATCCCTGCATGTAGGCAAAACACTCATGCACATAAATATTAGTTTTTAATATTAAAACAATAAGCCCCTAAATTTTATTACTAGTATCCCGTCATTCACTCGCCTTCCTCGTTGACTGAGGAAGTCACGTTTAACATTCCATGTGATACTCAAGGGGAAGAATGCACTTAGCGTTCGTCCAGCACACACTAAGAGTCCGCTCTGGCGGGATCCCTGGCCTTCTCTTCCCTCCCTGTCAGTGCAGCTGCTCTATCTTCCCTATCTGGTCCAGACTGCCCTAGTCTCACCCAGCTCCATCATTGACCTTGACCCCTGACCTCCATCTCTGTGCTAACTGTGTGCTCTTCTCGGGTACCCATCTAGAGTTTCTAACTCTGTCCGGAGAGAAACCCTCATCTTTCTCAGCAACAAGCTTCATCTTCTCAGCTCTCGGTTTTCACTTGCTGAACAAACTTCTCCCTTGTCACCTGCTCCTACAGCCCAGATCTACCTCCGGTCCTGTGTCTCCTGGGATATACAAGGCTCTCCGTTCCTTACTGGGCTGCTTCCTGTTTCGTGCATCCAGATTCATGGAGCACCTGCCCTCCCTGCTCCATCTCCTGCTATTCCAAAGTAATCCTTACAATAAACATTTTCCTGGGCCTCACTGCAAAAGTGATGTCTGAACAATGAGAACATGTCATTGATCCAGAAAGATAAAGAACAGAAAATGCACGTTTCCAGCACCCCTGATAGTCACTACTTAAGGTTGGTCTGTGTTCTTCTATCTTTCTGTAACATCACAGCTTGATAGACCCTCCCCCACCTGTGTCAGTACCTGTCAGTCAACCTGTGTCCATCCTCCCTCCCCACTACACTGGATAGACCC
>JANHMN010000023.1:34868901-34890306 GCA_030674055.1 Rhabdomys pumilio | reverse complement strand
GATAGACCCTCCCCCACCTGTGTCAGTACCTGGCAGTCAACCTGTGTTTGTCCTCCCTCCCCACTACACTTGAGCCCATGAGCACCCCTCCACTCTCACCCCCTGTGAGGTCAGCTTGTTAAAGGCTGTTCAGATTAGTGACCGTCTTAGCACCTGTCCTGTTGCCTTGATGAGGCACCACTACCACACCCCTCCTAGAAAAAAAGAGTTTGGAGCTCACAGTTTCAAAGCCAGTGACCATCACGGCAGGGCTCATAGCAGGCAAGTACAGATCACATCTTGATCATAACCACAAGGCAGACAGACAGACACCAGAGATGGCATAAAATCTCAATGCTCACCCCAGTAACACAGCTCCTTCATCAAGGACACACCCCTAATCCTTCCTAAACAGTGTCAGCAACTTGGGACCAAGCACTCAAACATATAAACCCATGGGGGACAGTGACATCACTTGGTCCTTTATTTCCCTGCCTGGCTTATTTAACTTTCTACAGTGATGTCCGCCTCTATCCATGTCATTGCCAGCAATCAGATTTCATGCTTTTAAATGGCTGAACAGCAGTCCTGTGTGTAAGCAGCATGTACCTGAGCACTCATGGGGGCCAGGCACTCAGCTTGGCTCTCCGATAACTGTGAGCAGTGCTCCAATCAACCGGGATAGAATTTTCCCAGGAACCTTCATACCTCTTGACATAATGGTTGTATTTATGTGTGTTCCCACCCACATTGTGCAGGCAGGGTCTCTTTCTCACAGACCCCTGCCCGCTCTTGTCATCTTTGTGTCTTTGATAGTAGCCAGTCTTACTGGAGGAAGTGGCGTCTCCTGGTGTTAATTTGCATCCCCCTTGACTCCCAGCACTGGGTAGTGTAAGTGTGCTTTTTGCATGTCTGTACATTTGCATGTCTGTACATTTGCATGTCTGCTTTTGAGACTTGTCTATTTAATCTGTTGAACGATTCTTTTTAAAGCTTGTTTTTGGTTATTTGCTTAATTTGTCGCACATTCACTCAGCAAGCATACTGAATGCTGCCTGTGTGTCCTGCACTGAGCGAGCAAGGCCTTAGGTTCTTGGTACCTGGAGACAGCCTATGCTCCTTTACAGTACCTTGAACACGTACCTGAGTTTTTAGTTTCATACTACAGGCATGAGGGCGGGAGGATGTTAAAGTCTGCGTCTCCTGTGTTTCCGCAGCAGCGCCTCTCTAAGAATAGAAAACTTCGTGTGCCCATAAAGACACATTTGTAACATGCGTCAGTCTTGAGTCTGAGCCCAGGGGTTTTCACAAGTGTCCGTCAACCTGCATGGTACCACGGTAGGCACAGTGCACGTTTCTGTGTTCAGGATCCCAGCTGCATTGACATCACACCCTACAGTACAGGCTGCTGGAGACACCCACATTCGTCAGTGTTGGAGTTTGAACTAATCTCTGGTCAGTGAACATGAGTGCACAGAAACCTCCCTTTACTGTTGACAGACTTTTCTGTGACCTCCACATTCAGTTACATAGTCCCATCCTGCATCATAGTCCACAGGTCAAAAAAATCAGACACCAGAGCTGGGAAGACAGCTCAGTGGGTAGGAGCATTTGCTCTGCAGGCATGTGGACCTGAGTTCAGATCCCCACCACCCACATATAACGCTGGTCAAAACTGTGTGTGCCCATCACCCCAGCATTGTGTGGTGAAGACAGGAGGATGCTGAGAGTTTGCTGGCCAGTGAGAGGCTGTGTCTCAAGGCCCTGATGCAGGGAGTGACAGAGGCTATGTGATGTCCTGCACTGCCTCCTGCATGTAAGCTGCCCACCAACACATGCACCTGCACACAGTGCACTGTGTACTGTACTATGTACTGGAGCATAGGGTACAAAGGACCTGAGGCCTTGCTCTGTGCTGGACACACAGGCGACATTTAGTATGCTTGCTGAGTGAATGAATGAATGTGCGATAAATTAAGCAAATAACCAAAAACAAGCTTTAAAGAGAATTAAGATTCTGTAAAAAATGTTGATATTGTATATAGATGAATGTTAGTCAAGTTTGAGGAACACTGGATGTATATTACTATATTTTACAATAATTTAAGGCATTTATATTATATATTTGGTTCATATCATGTATTTGATAGCTAGATAGTTATATATTACTATGTCACACAGTTTGGTCCGGTCTGTTAGCCTAATTTGGAATTTATAAGGCCAGATGAGCACCATTTTTGCACTGGTCTTAAATGTTTTTAATTTTATGTGTGTGTGCGCACGCGTGCGTGAGCGCATCTGTATGTGCATCCCATGAGTGCAGTGACCAGAGAGGCCACAAGAGGGCAGCAGATTCCAGAGAACTGTAGTTAGAGGTTGCGAGCCACTTGATATGGGTACTGAAAACCAAACCCAGGTCCTCTGCAAGAACAGCATGTGCTCTTAACCTCTGACCCATCTCCCCAGCCCCCAGGTCTTGATTTAAGACCCACTTAGTATAGAGTTTATTTTCTGAGCTAGATGTAGTGTTGAACTCAAGTTTCTGGCCTCCAGTCAAAATAGCAGACAGTACACAGTTACTTAATATCAAAGGTAAGAGATCCGGGGTGGAGGGGTTACTCAGTGGTTAGAGCACTTGCTGCCCTTCCAGAGGACCCAGGCTTGATTCGCAGCACCTGCATTGCAGTTCACAACTGTTTGTGACTTCAGCTTCAGGGAATCTGATCTTCTTCTGACCTGCATGGACAGTACCACACACATGATATACATACAGATATACACAGACATACACACAGACAAAACATCCATACACACAAAACAAGAACATGTAAAGAGCTCGAAGGAGCCTAGCTTCTCCCCTGTCTACCAACCCAGTCACTCAGAACCACCAGTAGTTTTTTTTTTTCCCTCCTTTTTCTAAGAGACATAGATCTTAGTCTTAAGAAGGATGGGAAGAATCTCTGTCATATAATTTAATGTCAGTTCACTCAGGAGTAGGCTAAAGGTTATCTTTATTATGATAAATCAATAAACTCAGAGACTTGTGCTACACTTGTGAGGTGGAGCTCAGGTGACTGCCATGTCCCTTCCCGGCTCTCAAATGCTGTGACGCACAAGCAACCTGGGCCATTCGATCTTGGTGTAAAAGTTAACTGTTGTCTAGTTTCATTGTCAAAATGTAAGTGCCATAAAAAGCAGTTTTCTTACCTCAGAGTAACAGTCAATGGTGACGGACAGGGGCAGGAGCTAGCAGACTAAGTTTTCTGTGACTTTCTTAACAGGCAACTCTTGTCAAGTTTGTGTGTAGGTTGGGTGGTAGGCATGGGGGTGTGGCAGCCCACACTGTACTAATTCCAACTTTGAAAGAGCCCTGACTCCTATTTGGACTTCAGTTTTCACTGCTGTCCAATAATTAATTAATAAATGACTCAACGCAGCCTCTGATGCCCCAGCCCAGCCACTGATATCCCATTTTGACCTCTGATGACTTTGCCTGACCTCTGATATCCCATTCTGCCCTCTGATGCCTGACCCTCCCCCGATGCCTGACCCTCCCCCTGATGCCTGACCCTCCCCATGATGCCTGACCCTCCCCATGATGCCTGACCCTCCCCCTGATGCCTGACCCTCCCCCTGATGCCTGACCCTCCCCATGATGCCTGATCCTCCCTCTGATGCCTGACCCTCCCCCTGATGCCTGACCCTCCCCTTGATGCCCAGCCCTCCGGCCTTTTGAAGCCCTGGCCCATCCTCTAAGAGCAAGCCATGAATAACAGCTATTTTTAAGAGGTTAGCTTCAATATGGACCCTGAGTTGCTGGTCTCCCTCAATGCCCTCTGTTTTCCCCGTGTCTACACTCCCATGTTTTCTCTTGTGCTGTGCTAAAGGATGATCCCAGGACCTTGTATGTACTTGGCAAGTATTTTGGCTGCCCATTCCCAAGCCCTCTAGGCATATATTTGTGTGAAATTTTTATATTATTCTTAAAAGGTTCATTTAAAATTATTTATATGTGTGTAAATCTGCATGTGAATATGTGTGTATGAAAGGCATAGGAGTTAGGAGCAGTTAGCTCCCCTGGATTAGAGGCAGTGGTGAACCACCTGATGTGGGTGCTGAGAGCCAAACCCAGGTCCTCTGCGAGAGTAGTACCTGCTCATAACCACTGAGCCATCTCTCTGGCCCTGTATTGTTTCCTTGAAGGTGTCCCCCAATTTCTCCACTATGTGGGCTGAAGTACTGAATACAAGTATATATCCAGTATGAGGAGATCTCCGGAGACCACATGACACAAGAACCCAATCTTATAGGACATAACATTTTCTGGATTGCCCTTCAAAACATAGCAGCTTGGGATGCATGGCAGTTTGACCGGGGCATGTGGCTCAGGGGAAGCTCTCTGAGCTAGGAAGTGAGGAATTCTGGACTTTAGTTTGGGAGGGAGAGAGGGAGAGAGGTGGGTACTTTTCCAGCATGAGGCTTTCTGACTCTTGCTCCCTTCCTTGATGCTGAAGTACTGTGGGGTTCTGGCTTCACTGGCTCCTGGTTCGTCCAGGAAGTGGTGTAGTGCAAACATGGTAAAGCAGCAGAGAGCCTCAGGAAGCCACCCCTGGGGTCACAGAGGCCGCGTCTGGTCTCCATTTCTGGGGTCACAGAGACTGTGCATCCAGTCCCCATTTTGAGGGTCACAGAGACTCTGTGTGTCTAGTGTCCATTTCTCTGTTTCTTCTTTTTCCACGAGGTCTGTGAACAAGTCCCTGACTCTCTTGCCATTGCTGGAAGGCTTCCATCTATCTCTGAGGAACAGGAGTCAACAGTGTGTTGGTTGCTGTCGCTGGTGCAAGCTACTCTAAGCTAGCTGGATGGTTTGGTTGGCCCAAGGACCCATGACCTGAAAGGCAACATTCTTGGCACAATTCTCAGCCATTGCTGTCCATGTGTCACAGAGGCTGGATGGGAAGACAGTTTTATGCATTTCACTTCAGCAAATGCTCAGAATGAAGTCCTCCCAGGGCAAAATGTCCCCAGTCCTGTTTGGAGAAGAGGTTGGGTCTAGATTCTCATGTTTGGTTCTGAGATGGATAAGAGGAGACCAGCACAGGGTTTCATGGCTCATCAACTCTTTACCAAGGCCAGAGAGCCCAGTTAATCTAGCGTCAGGTTTGTACTTCAGAGAATCCAGGTAGTCTAGCCTCAGGTATGTACTCCAGAGAACCCAGATAGTCTAACCTTGGATATATCCACTCAGAAATGTAGGCAGAAATGACTGCAACACCGTTATTCACAGCAGCTGACAGGTAGACATGTCCCCACATCTATTCAGTCAGCTGAGCTGCTAACAAGGCAACCCTTGGTATACTCTCATAATGGAATGTCACATGACATTGTCGCAGACATGAGATACTGATCATGCTACATGCTGGCCTGTACCACATGAAAGGAACCAGCCTCCAAAGAACACATGTTGTATGACACATGTTCTATGAGGCTGTTCTCGAGAACTGTCAGGAACCAGGAAATGGAAGGAGACGAAATCTAGTTAGTGTTTGCCTGGCATGGAGGTCCAGGGGGTGAAGGTTGTGGGTGTCTCCTTGTCGTGAAAGCGTCTAAGAGCAGCATTGCGGTGGTTGCACATCATCTGGGAAAACAAAACCCACTGAGCTTCTCAGTCTATGTAAGCAGATTAGATATGGGGGTTATATTTCAAGAAAGCAGTGTTTTAAAGTGATAACTTGAGGACACATAGTTCAACTAAGAAGTGAACTCAAACATGTACCTTTCTCTGAGGACATGCTGGACACTGCAGACGGTGTTTATCTCTTTATTTAGAGCTGAAGCAAAGAGTTAAAATTATAGGCTGGGTCTAGGGAGGTGGCTCAGTCAGCAAAGGGCTTGTGTGTACCTACAGAAAAGGCCAGGAGTGGTAGTGTGTGCCTGTAACCCCATTGTACTGGGGAGGAGGGCGGGATCCATGGAGCTCATAGGACAGCGAGCCATGCCCCCTCTGTGATCCCCAGGGTCAGTGAGAAACCCTGTCTCCACAGAGAGAAAGAGAGAGAAAGAGAAAGAGGGGGAGGAGGGAGAGAGAAGATACATACAAAATACATACATACATACATACATACATACATACATACATACATAGATGGGAAGTGATTGAGACACCTGACAGTGACCTGGCCTCTGCGTGCATATGCACACACATGTACACACACTCACATTAGTTTATTCACTAGCTCTCACACATGTTGTTGGGAATATCTTAGTTCCTGGAGGCTGTCATCAGACTAAATTAGCAGGAGGGCAGTGTAGCCATGGAATTACTGATGGTTTAGTGATTAGGTGAAATCTGGTGCTGAATTCAGACAGGCTCTAGCTAATCTAAAACATGCCAAAGAATCATGGAATAGCTTGGTGGTGGTGGCCCATGCCTTTAATCCCAGCAGCTCTCAGGAGGCAGAAGCAGGAGGATCTCTGATTTTGAGGCCAGCCTGTTCTACCCAGAGAAACCCTGTCTCAAAAGACAAACAAAAACAGAATCAGAGGGAATAACTGGAATCGTGAATAACTGTGGTTCGTGAATGGAGGCACAAGAGGAGACTGGGATATCCCGGAAGAGGGAGAACAGAGGTGGAAGTTGAGACATCATGTCTAGGTGTTTATTTTAATTCCTGCAAGGCCCTGGGCCAGCCATGGTAGCTCACAACTTTAATCTCAGCACTCAGGATGTAAAGACAGGCAGGTCTCTGCTAGTTTAAGGCCAGCCTGGTCTACATAGGGAGTTCCAGGCTAGCCAGGGCTCTACAGTGTGACACCCCCACACACACCAACAAAATATAAATGTCCTCCAAAGCGGGGGAGATGGCTCAGTGGGTAGAGTTTCTCACAGGAGTATGAAGACATGAGTTCAGACACCCAGAACCAAGCACTGTGAAGCCCCCGTCTCCAGTGGTGGAATGAATGCTGGTTGTGAGCATCAGGGACATCCCGTGAGACTGATCCTGAGCAGTCACGAGGCAGTCTCTGAGGACACTGCTCGGTGAGATGGCATAGACAGGAGTTTGAAGATTAGATTCTTTGCTGGTGTCAGCCACATAAAAAGTACAGGCATAAAAAAGCAAATATGGACACAGAGAAAAGAAAACCAGTTGTTAATAGGAGTTATGAATGCTGTGTACAAGTCTTTGTGGCAGGTCGGGGTGTGTGAGGCCAGACAACAACTGTGGGTATCATTCTGCAGTGCCCACTACCTTGTTTTTGAATTCCTCACTGACTGAGGACTTACCAATTCAGCTAGGCTGGCTGACCAGCAACTCCCAGGCATCCACCTGCCTCCAACTCCTCAGCTGGCACTAAAAACCTACCACCACATCCAGGCTTATTTTGCTTTTTTTCTTTTAATGCATGTTCTAGGATGACTATCTCTCCAGCCCCTGCATTGAGAATTTAAAAAGAAAGTCTCTAAATCTGTATCCACATTAGTCTCACATTAGTCATGTATTGCTTTAATAGTATAAAACTAATTGTTAACATGGAAATGTGGGAGATTGGTTATGGGTGAACCTGGAAAAGGAGGTGGTTGGAACAGTGATTCTACCTCACAACTATGGGAGAAACAACTGAGGTCACTGAGAGTCGGTGACATTGATCACCATGTGCTGTCGGGTTAGGGCATAGGGTTTCTTGTTCTTTTCTTCTATGGTTTATTTGTTTGTTTATTTATTGTCATGGTTTTTCTTTCTTTGAGATTTATTTCTTCTTATTTTATGTGTACGGTGTTTCCCTGCATGCATGTCTGTGTACTATGTGTGTGTAGTGCCCAAGGAGGCCAGAAGAGGGCGCCCTATCCCCTGGAACTGGAGTAAGCCGGTTTTGAGCTACCACGTGGGTTCTGGGAACCATCCTGGAGCCCTATGGAAGGACAAGACGCTCTTGACCACTGAGACATGTCTTGTAGCAGCTGGTGGGTAGTTTCAAGATATATGGAATGCCTACAGATCCGTGGCTTTCTCTGTGGAGATTCTGAGTCTACTGACATGTTCATCTCATGGGAATCTCAGAAGCCCGTGATGAATGTTGGCTCTTTTCTATTTATCATCTGCGCATGACAATACATGATTTATATTATTTTGTGAATATTTAAGGTTACTGCATCATTAGTTGTTGCTTTGGTTTTAGCAAGAGATAAAAGTCGCATTAGGTTACACAGACAGGCCTCAGACTCCTGGACTCCAGCCATTCCCAGTGTTCGCCCAGCAGAGTAGCTGGGACCACAGCTGTTGGCTACCCATGTTCAGCTCTGATTATTTTTCCCCTCTCTATTCTCCTATAGTTATGTATCTTACCCTTCTGTCCGCAGGTGCGTCCTGACTGGGATTGTAAGTGAGGAGAGACGGATGCTACAATGCACCTGAGCCATACCGTGGGGTCTGTGCTGTACACCCAAAGGTACTGTGCAAGGCTCCCTGACTCAGCTTCCGCCTGTAATATAGGAATAAGTTGTGTTTTCTGAGATTTTATTACTACTTTTATAAGATTTTACTACTTTTATAAGAATATATATGTATTTGTATATGTCTGTATGTATGTGTGTGTGTGTGTGTGTGTGTGTGTGTATATATATATATATATATATATATATATATATATATATATATTGTTTGTTTTTTGTTTTTCGAGACAGGGTTTCTCTGTGTAGCCCTGGTTGTCCTGGAACTTACTCTGTAGACCAGGCTGGCCTCGAACTCGGAAATCCACCTGCCTCTACCTCCCCAGTGCTGAGATTACAAGCGCCACCATTGCCCAGCCCTCTATAAGAATATAACAGGTATATAAACACGTAAACAGGAAAGTAGTGCATAATACGAGAGATGCCTGGGAGGCTAAGAACGTGCACTGTTCTTGCAGAAGACCTGAGTTCTGTTCCCAGCACCCACACAGGACAGCTCCCAACCACCTGTAACTCCAGCTCCAGGAAGCTTGGTGCTCTCTCTGGCCTCCAGTGACACTGTGCCCACATGGACAACCCACTCATAGCATATACACAACTCACAAAATGAAATAAATATTTTTAAAATGTTATATTATTAAAAGTGTGATTTATTTGGGGGGGGGGTCCAAGGAGAGGCTCAGTTGGCATATTGTTTGCATTACAAACATGGAGTCCTCACTTTAATTCCCAGGTGTGGTGCCACTGTGAAGACAGAGACAGGAGGCACCCTGGGGCTCACTAGCCAGTCAGCCTCCCTGAACTGAGGAGGTCTGGATTTAGTATGAGACCGTGTCTCAAAAAGTAAGATGGAGAAGCAGTTGAGGAAAAGACCTTTGCTTCAGCCATGTACATACATGTGCATACGTGGCCGAGCACATGTGCACCATATGAACATGGGTATTCATAAACACACACACACACACACACATGACACACACAATTCTTTAGATTGTCCATATTCTCTGTCAGAGATCACCATAGAGATTCACTTGGCGACAAGAAACAGTTGCTGATATCCCTTTTCCAGGAAAACACACATGCACAGACAGACACATGCACATGTGTGCACACAAGCATACATTTATATATACAGAGAGACGATACCATTCTTATTGTAGTTAGATTTTAGGTTATGAATTTTGTAGCTGGTTTCCATATTAAAGTTCTATCTCTGTAATGAAATGTCTAAAATAGTAAATTCTTAGGAGAAAAGGTCTGTTTGGCTCACAGTTCGGGGATCTCAGTTCATGATTTGTTGGCTCTTTTGGTGAGACAAGAGTTCACAGCAGGAGTGTGTGGCCCAGCCAAACTGTTCCCTTCGTCCCCGAGGAGCAGGATTAAAACTGAGAGAGAGCTAACGTTCCACAACACCCTTTGGAGCGTGAACCCCTGGCCAGAGGCCTCCTGAGGGGCTCTGCCTCTCCCAGGCTCCACCGCCCAATAGCAGCAGCCGGTGAGCCTTTGCCACAGGGCAGATATATAAAAAAGAAGGACACTAAATATTACCTGAGATCCTGCTTCCTCCTTCAGATACAACACAAGCGGCAAAGCGGCCTGTCCGTTGAGGAGCCATTGTGTGTGCTCCACCTGCTGGATCCATGCATCCTCTGCTAAAACCAAGCAATCAATAGAGAGACAGAGGTACAGTGTGTGAGGCAGAGACAGCTAACTCCCAAAGTGAGTGGGTAAACAACAGAGAGACTCATTCAAATGAGGCAGAAGGCAAGGAGCCATGCCCAAGGTGGTCCTCTGGCTTCTACAGTGCTCTGTGGCTTGTGCATGTCTGCACACACACACACACACACACACACACACACACACACGCACACACGCACGCACGCACACACGCACACATGCACGCACAGTGGAGGGGGGAATCTGAAGGCATCAGACATGTGGTCCACAGACATATGTACAGGCAAAACACCCACACACATAAAATAAAAACAATTTTATTTTTTTTTAAAGAAAGGCTTTGTATGAACCCCTAAGAGGGCTTTGCCAGAAGTCCATATTTTATAATAAAATACATTTTTTTATTACTCAGCCAATGTGGTAAGTGAAGTAAGGTGTCCTGTCTTTTAATTTCTAATTCTCTGATTACTTGTGAAGTCACATACATCTCCTGTTCTCCAGGACCATGGGTGTCTGTCTTTTAAATTCCCTGTTTATCTCCTCTTGAGTTTGTAGGTACATGCATGTATCTGTGTTTTCTCTCTCTGACACCAAGAATAACTTTGAGTTCATCTGCACATGTGTGAGACTGTCATCCAGATGATGGCTGTTTCTCTGCTGCCCAAAGCTCCATTGTGCCCCTCAACCCTTCCTTCCTGGCCCTTATCACACACAGTGTCCGTCAGTGATGTCTGTCTGTAGGTGTGGGCACATGCATGCAGTCCCCTCAGAGGCCAGAAGAGGGCATCAGATCCTCTGGGACTGGAGTTACCTGAGATAGGTGCTGGGAACTGAACTCTGATCTTTGCAAGAGCATCAAGCACTCTGAATCAGAGCCATCTTTCCAGCCCTAGTTAATATTTTCTGGGGTACTATACAGATGAAGCCATAGAGGCTATGGTCCTTTCTGTGTGACTCCTCTCACTCAGCGTCCTTATTCTCAGGTTCATCTGTGTTGTGGAGTGTGTGCACAGTGTGCTGTATTGCTGTGTTACGTTCCTTTGCCTCCACACGGCACAGATTGTCTGTGCAGCCATCACTGATGGGCATGTAGACTGCTGTAAAGTAAGGCACTGTGAACACTGGTGTACAGGACTCTGCGTGGATAAAAGCTTCTGTTTCTCCTGAGTGGTCATCTGTAGTAGAGTGTCTACACCCCACGGAAGGTTTGTGTTTAAGTTTTTAAGAAAATACCAAAATAAGTATTTTTTCCTAAAGCATATACCATTTAATTACACACACACACACACACACACACACACACACACACACACACGCACGCAAGCTGCATCTAGGGCCCAGTTGCTCCATCCTCATCATGCCTGGTCTGATGAGGTTTTCCGTGTTGGCCATTTCAGTGAGTGAGAGGCAGTATCTCATGGTTAGGTGTGTGTCTCTGAGGAGTTACTGCTGAACGTCTCTCATTGGCCGCTTAGACATTGTCCTTGGTAAGAGGCTCACTCAAATCTTTCACCCATTTTTAAAAGAATGAATAGCAGGGTCTGGAGAGATGTTACAGAAGTTGAGAGCTCTGGCTGCTCTTGCAGAAGACCTGGGCTCAGTTCCCAGCAGCCACGTGCTAGGTAACTCTAGCTTCAGGGCTCCAGTGCCCTCTTCTGGCCTCGTCAGGTACCACACGTAAACGTGGCACACAGACATGCATATAGACAAAGCACCCACACACATAAAACAAAATAAAAAATAGAGATTGAATTGCTAGTGGGTTTTGAGAGGTCTTTATAATTTTGTTTTACAAGTGAGATGTATTTTTGCACAGGTTTTTATGTGGTGTTGCCTGTCCCTTCATGCTGTAATGAGTCTGTAGAACCGCAGACATGTCTAATTTGAATCCTACTTTCTGTGGCCCACACTTTTGTTTCTGACTTGACAGCAGTACAGCCTTCGTTTCTGTTTCAAATGGTAACATTTTACCCTTTTCTGGGGCAGTCGTGTAGCCTGGATGTGTTTCTGCCTCATAGATGGGCTGGAGTTGCTGGTGACATCCGGATGTTTATTTGTGGGGGAAATCTTAAACTTAATTTTTAAAATTTGTTTTTATATTTATTTATTTTGTGTGTGTTTCTGTACCAGCGTGCCACAATGCATGTGTGGAGGTCAGAGGGCACCAGCGTGCCTCAGTGCCTGTGTGGAGGTCAGAGGGCACCAGCGTGCCTCAGTGCCTGTGTGGAGGTCAGAGGGCACCAGCGTGCCTCAGTGCATGTGTGGAGGTCAGAGACTGACTTCATGAGTTGTTTCTCTTCTTCCACCATGTGGCTTGGCGGGATTGACCTCAGGTTAGGGACAAGCACGTTTATACACTGAGCCATCGCACCAGCCCAAATTTCAGTTACTTTACTGCTCTATTGAGACCGTTTCTTTCTTGACCAGACAGTGATGACCTGTGTCTTCTGAAGTAGCTGACCATCTCCTGCAAGTCCTTTCTCTGTACGACATTGTCTCTCGTTACCCTGGTGCCAGTGACACCGTGCTGATATCTTCTCTCTCCTTTCTGATTAGTCATTTGTTTCTTCTGTTTTTTTTTTAATTAACAAATCAGTTTGATATGAGGTTAATAAGTTCAGTTCTTTTTCTAAAGAACTTTTTTTTTCATTTTTCTATCTTTTTTATTTCAGTGATTTTTCTCTTTAATCTTCATTATTTCCCCTGGTCGTTTATTTTAAAAAGGTGACTTTTTAAAGAAATAAACACACAGTGCCAGCCGAGGTCACTGACTTACACTCTCCTTTCTTTCTATGCCTTATATTCCCTGTTGGGTCAGCAGCATGATACAGTTTGGTGGGTTCTTATATATCTCTTCATTTGCTCTTCAACCCAGAGATTTATTTTTTCAAGATTTTTTTTTTAATGTGTATGAGTGTTTTGCCTGCATGTGTACCTGGGTGCCATGTGCATGCCTGGTACCCACAGAGGTCAGGAGAGGGCATCAGATCCCCCCAGAACTGGAGTTAGAAAGGGGTGTGAGTTGTCATGTGGGTGCTGGAAACTGAACAGAGGACCTCTGGAAGAGCAGCCAGTGCTTTTAGCCACTGAACCATCTCTCCGGCCCCATAATTGTCTTTTAAAAATTATTTCAATGGAATATATTTATTCTTCAGTAGTTTCAAACATGTAAACACGGCATCTTAACCTGTGCACCTCCACTAAGTCAATGTCTTGCCACATTTTAAGCCCCTGTTCAGAGGAACATAGACACTTGGTATCATTGTGTTCTCTAACGGAGCCACACCTTAGCATTATCAATAGCATCAGTGCCCTTCACTGTCAGAAGTAACCCGCTCGTGGTGACAGTGAATTCTGTTCACTCTACAGCAGGCTTCTGTCCTTCTGCGTCCCTTGACTCTCAGCTCATCTATGTCTTCCTATTTGAAGCATGTATACATGTGTGTGCATGCGTGTTTATGTATGATTTGTGTATACATGTGGCCTGTGCTGAAATGATGCTATTGGCATGCCCTCTTAGCCAGTGTGGCACCTTTTAACAGTTTTAACACTCCAGTTTCCCTTCCTCCAGCCTGAGCTGTCACCTCACACTACACTGAGGTTGGTGATCGACTGCCCGGTTCAGACTTCACACAGTGGGAACCGCACGCACCTCGCCACCCAGCTCCCACTTTTGTTCTCTTCAATCCTCTGTGCCTCTCTAGCATGGCTCCCCTCCTGTCTGAAGGACTCCCCTCAGCATCCTCACAGTGTGAGCATCAAGACCTCCCCCTTCAGCTTCGCATGCAGTGCGTCCTGAAACCTTTATTCCGCCTTCACTCTTCAAAGGTTTTTCGTTGGCAAAGGGATTTTGAGTTTGGCTTCTTTTCTTTTTTTCTTTTGGCACTTTAAGAAAGGTCTTCTATCGTCTTCTCAATTATAATATTTATGGCCAGGAGTCTGCTGAGTCTGCTGTCTCCCTTCTCCTGCTTCCTTTACATAGACTGTCTCCATTATCCCCGGACTGTTTGTCTCTCTCCTCTGTTGCTGTGATAAAATATCCTGACAAAGGGCAACTCAAGGGAGAGGCAGTGCATTCTGACTCACAGTTCAAGGCTGCAATGTGTAGGTGCAGGGAAGGCAAGAGCAGGGATGGATGAATGCTCATGCTCGCTCACTTCCAGCCCAGGACCCCAGCCCAGGGAATGGTTCTGCCCACAGTGGGCAGGTCCTCACACCTCGATTAGTCTGGTCAAGATAATCCCTCCAGGAATGCCTCAAGGCCCCATCTCCCAGGTGACTCTGGAATCTGTCACAAGGACAGTTGAGATTAGCCACCACTGTACTTTTATAACTTTATCATAATTTGTTTTTAATATTTATTCTCTATGTAGGGGGTGGTGCCTGCAAGTGTGTCTATATACTGTGTGAGTGCTCTGTGCCCAGGGTTCCCATGGAGGCCAAAGAGGTTTTTGGAGTCCCTAGAACTGGAGTTACTCATGGTTGTGAGCTACCTAGTGAATGCTAGGAATTGAACCCTGGTCCTTGTCCTCTTAACCTGAGTCATTTCTCAGCCCCTTACCACACATTTTGGATACTTTTTAAAAAATATGCTTCCTGTAATTTCCTTCATGTGTCTTATTCCTGACGTTTTATAGACACCTGCAGATCCCAGAGTTTCTAATTCTCAGCAGAATTAGAAATGTTCCACATATTATTTCTTCAATGAATTTCTTTTTATTTCCTATATTCGTTCAAACACACTCACTAATATTTTTTTCCATGTCCCATCCCATGCAGCATGCTTTTATCCCAGTCACTGTATTGTTCTTTCCGATGCAGGCTGAGTTTGTCCATCTCCACTTGACGTGCTCCTTACTCCCTCTGACTTTAAACACGTGGGCTACGGTCACGTGTTTACTGTCCTTGCGCTGTTTCAAGTTCAAGGCCAGCCTGGGCTATGGAGCAAGTCATTTCAGGCAGCCCTGTCCTGCACTAAGCCAGTACACAGTGCAGGCTTGAGGGGAAGCCGCTGTAGATCCCCGTACCCTCTGGACTGCCTCTTCTACTCCAGCTGTGCCCCGTGCTCCCTTACAGTCCTCACTCCCTTTCACAGGGTCCACTAGCTGTGGATCCCGCACCCTCTGGACCGCCCCTTCTACTCCAGCTGTGCCCTGTGCTCCCTTACAGTCCTCACTCCCTTTCACAGGGTCAGCCAGCCTCTACCTGCCCGCCCTGTACCTGTCCTGGGAAGACCCTGGGCAGAGGCTCCATGACTTGCCTCTGCTTCTCATGTGCCAGGGATCTTTGCCCTTTGCCTACCAACCACTGTATTCAGTGCTGTCCTATGGGTGTTTCATCTGATGCTTTGATTGTTTCAGATGACAGGAAATAAATAAATCAAGTGCCCGTTTCTCCATCTTGGCTAGAACCAGAAATCTCCTCGTTCTATTTTTGAACTTATTAATTATGGGTAGTCACGCGTAGTGATTTAGCGAGCGGCGTCTGCTCTGCCGTGGCGTGGTACTTAGTAATTAAATGTTCGCTCGCCATTTATTCTGGGAGCTTGTTTTTAGGATCTTTCTCTCTCTCTTTTTTAACATTTAAACTTCTATTTCCTTTTTTTTTTTTTTAACATTTAAACATCTTTTTTTTTTTTGGAATAATCATTCTGGTCTATAATATGACAGAATAATCTCTGTTTTCTCAAAAATGACCGTTAGTAACTTAGCTTGATCCTAACTGAAGCCAAAGGGTTCAGAAATTCAAGATGCACTTCAGCGATGGGCTTTCAGTCACTAGATCTTCATTTTTCTGAAAGGGAATCTCCTACACTCCCTGGCATGTGGTCTCTAGAAAGGCCTCCCCGGTTTACTCCGGGACCACTCCTTCTGTTCTCAGAACACGGAAGGAGACCCGCTTTGTGCTGCTCTCTGTGCCCCGACTACCTTACTGATGGGCGTCTCTATTCAAGCCGCTTTCCCAACAGTAGTGACGTGTCGGCCTTAGACTTGATTGTCAGTATCTGAAGATCAAGACAGTTGCCTGGGACAGCAGGCGCACTGCAGGCAAGACCAACTCCTTCCTGTGCAGAGCCTTTGGTGGCCCTCTGTTCCACATGGCATAAAAGCCAGATTTATTTATTTATTTATTTATTTATTTATTTATTTTGGAAGATAATTTTGTAATTATATTTATGTACAGAAAACTTAGTGTACATTTAACACAGTTTAGTGGTGAGTTCTTTAGCCTTCGCCTTTTTCAGCTTGGCAATGCGAACTACAGACTTAGGACTCAGGATGTGCCTCCCCAGGGGCAGCGGATCTTATCATGTCTGTCATTTTAATTGGTCCTAATAGCTTCCACCAGCTTAGCCAGAGCACCTTTGTCTTCCAAGTTAACCTGTGTGACTGCAACAGTGATGCATGTCTTCCTGTGGACCGGGCTCCCCAGCCTTGCCTTTCCCTTGATGATATAGTGGGGCACCCCCATCTCTCGACACAGGGCAGGCAGGAAAACTACCAACTCAATGGTGTCTACATCATGGGCAATGACCACCAGCTGAGCCTTCTTGTTCTCCACCAAGGTGGTGACTGTATTGACTCCCGCTCAGAGGACAGGTGGTCTCTTAGTTAGGACGTTCCCTTTGCCAGCAGCTTTCTTCTCAGCACGGGCCAGTAGCCTTTGCTTCTTCTCTTGCTTTGTCTCTGGCCTGTACTTGTGGGCAAGCTTAAGCAGCTGAGTAGCTGTTTGCCTGTCCAGGGCCCGGATGAACTGGTTAATGGCAGGAGGTACTTTGAGCCGCTTATAGAGGATGGCTCTTTGCCGCTGCAGCCTGATGTAGCGGGGCCATTTGACAAAGTGTGTTAGATCTCTTTTGAACTGCATGTCCTGACCACATCCATACTAGATGCCGAAGTACTTGGGTCTTTTCTCGAACAAAGGATTGACTACCTTTTTGGCCTCTTGTTTCTTGACGATGGCGGGGGCCAGGGCCACCTTCTTCCCCCTGGCCTTCTTTCCTTTGGGCATCTTGCTCAGCTGGAAGAGAGAGAAGGCCAGATTTCTTAACGTTGTTTAAAAGGCTTTCTGTGGTCTTCCTTGGCCTAAGACCAGCATCGTTATTTCTACTCCTACCTCTCCCACACACTCACATTAAATGAGCTATATTTATTTTCTTTAAGAAGGCATGGCTTTTGACTTGTAATTAAAAAAAAAAAAATAGGCCAGACCAGTCTTCTATGCCCTATGTTGACATATACCCTCTGAGACATTTCCCTTCTGTTCATAACAACAGTCTGAACCCTTGTCTTTTGGGTGTCTGTCTTTCCCGAAAGTCCTATATAAAGATAGAAAGGGACACAGGTTCTGACCCTAACACCAAGCCCAACACAATGCTGTGGCCGACTTAAGCATGCAGTGTGTACTTACTGAATGAAGAAATGAAGCTAGCCAGTGGCTGGATGGCTGGGTTGGTTGCCTATATATGCTAATGACTCAAGGAAACTGAATGGGGAAGCCATGCACACCGTCTCCCAACACCAGCATGTCCCTAGAGGAGTACATCCACCAACACTGTCACCTTCCCTTCTTTAGCTGGTGACCTTTTAACATTCTACAATATCATATTTTGAAGAAAAATAGATCTATTGACTAATTACTAAATGTGTAACCTGCTTAGCCAGGGGCCAAGGAAGAAACACAGTCTATACTATAATTAGTTCAAACAGAAACAATAAGTGCTTATGTGTGTGCAGCAGAGGCTATTTAGAATAAAAATTTAAAAAGAAGAAAAATAACATCGCAATATTTTTCAAATACTAAGGGGAAAAATAGAATCAACACAGAATGAATTTGTGTACCAACTGGTAGGCCAAGGCACAGACGAGTCAGAGGGCATCCTGCTAACTCATGGGCACTTGGAGCCGTTCAGAGTGGGTGTGGCATGGTCTCTAGTTTATCGTCAAGTCAGGTGAGCTCCTGGCTGCAAGAAAACATCACATGCCAGCCAGTCCAGAGCACAGACCTTTCCATCCCATCCAGAACTGGATCCCAGTCTTGGGCACCACCGGCTCTGGCCTTCAGGACTTACTTACCCTCAGTCTAGTTAGAGTGTTTCCAGCATCCCGATGGGCAGCTGACTCCTTGACTTGTCCCTGGCCACACCCTCCTGGGAATCCTATGTAGATGAAATCACCCTTCATGCTGACTTTGTTCACTTAACATAATGCTTACAAGACCCACTCACACTGAAGTGTAGACTGGTACAAGACCCACTCACACTAGAGCATAGACTGTTACTTTCTTCCCTTTTTTTTCTTTTTGAGACAAAGTTTTGTGAAACCCTCACTGCCCTCAAACTGGCTGCATAACCAAGAGTGACTGAGCTCACAGTCCACCAGCTCCCATGAGGCAGGCACGTGCTGGGAATACGGGCACACGCCACACGCCTGGCCCTTCATTCCCCTCTATGGCTGCTGTATTCCATCACCACACGGGTAGACTGTGTTTCTTCACTCTCCACTTCCTAGGTGTGGGATTATACCTACTGTCTGGCAAGTGGGGATGATGTCACTGGGAAACCCGTGTGAGTTTTTGATGTGGATGTCTTTCCTTTCTCTTGGAGCAGAGTGGCCTGTGACAAAGTTCTGGGAAGAGAACTCTGGCCCTTTGGAAGGGCAACATGTGTTCTTAACCACTGAACCATCCCTCTAGTCCCATGGTGTGAATTCCTGAGGCAATGCTAACTTCAGATTTTGGGTTTTAGTGAGTGATTTTGTTGATGGTGATGGGTTTGTTTGTCTTCCTGTCTGTCTGTCTGTTTGCTTGTGAACTCTCATTCCCAAGCTGTCTGCACCACTCTGCATTCCTACCTGCAGGCTCAGAGAGTCTCTCCCTCCTTTCCTCATCTCCCAATGCGTGTCTGTTTTCATACCTGTCCTAGTGAACATGAAATAGGTTTTGATTTCTGATGAAGATGTCAAGCTTCAAAACATATTTTTATAGTCATTTCTATATCTTCATTTTCATAAAGGTTTATTTAAGTCCTATGCCAATTTTAAAATTTGGGTTTCTGGTCCTCTTACTGTGTTGGGTTGTAAGACCAGGATTTTCTTTATTATATTTTATCTGTTCTGGGCAGGTGGATTTATGCATGCCACAGTGTGCATGTAGGGGTCAGAGGGCTTGCAAAGGGTTGGTTATCTCCTGCCTTTGTGGGTTCTGTTAATGGAAACTCAGGTCATCAGCCTTGGTAGCAAGCTGCCAAGCCATCTTGTTGACCCACATAAACATTGGTTTGTGTTTGTATCATCAAAACGGTGTGTTAGAAAGAACTGAATAGCAAATCTCATTTCTCTACAGGGACTGAAGGTTTAAAAGAATAAAAATCGTAGTCAATGAGAGAGACAAAAGGACTGGGCCATCAAAAAGCATCGTGCTTGCCACGCCGGCCACCATGCGTAAAGGGACACTGAAGGACCCGGAGATCGCCGATCTGTTCTTCAAGGACGACCCTGAAGAGCTTTTTATTGATTTGCACGAGATTGGACATGGGAGCTTCGGAGCCGTGTACTTTGTAAGTAATTAGTCGCCCGCCTAGAGTAGATTCAGGAAGTGAGGGTTCTGCTGTCTGCTGTAGAACATGCTTCTATTCCATATAGAGATGAGGCCATTGTGGAAGCCCGTTCTGGAATGCTAGGCTCTATTCCGAGGCAGTTAAGGAGAGTGATAAATTTGAAGCAGAGTCCTGTGTGTTTCCTGGAGACACCGGGCTCCTTCAGCCTCCGCTCTCCATTCCTCCACCCCAGAGTCTCCAGCCCCTGTAGCCCTTGCTGGCTCTGTGGGTTTCAGCTCAAGTGTTACTTTCTCAACCCTTCACCTCCTCCATCCTGTGCTTATATGTAGCTACATCCCAGCACAGTGGCGGTGACACAGTCATGTGTAAGAGTGGCTAGTGATGTGCTTTCCCTAAATAACAGGCACCATGATGAGCAGGGATAAGTCCATCTCATCCATCTCTGTGTTGCTAGGAACTAATACACTGACTGCCAGTGGGAGGAGTGAGATAAGTGTAGGAGGGATGGGTGGGTGGGTGAGTGGGTGGATAGACGGACGGACAGACTGACAGGTGGATGGATGATGGGTGGGTGAATGGATGATAGATGGTTGAGTGGATGGATGGATGGATGGATGGCTGTGTGAATAGATGAACACATAAGTAGCTATGTAGAGAGATGTACAAAGACATTTGTTAACAATCACAGAACATCACTATTTCCTGCTAAACGCTACAAGGCTATTTCTAACTCCCAGTCCTGGTTGAGATGAAGTCCAGCCCCTTCACCTGGAGCTGGTCATGTGAAACATTCTTCCACCTGGAATGGCAGGAGTCGGCCGGTGTCATCAGAGTAACTTGTGTGACTTGAAGGGCATTGGTCTATAAAACAAGTTAGGAGTAAAGTGTGAAGTGCCGGCTCCTCCTTCTGTAGTCCTGTTGTCACTGTTAAGTGACCCTCAGCCTCCACTGTCTGGGTACCACTCTCCTTCAGTTCAGCCTCCACTGTCTGGGTACCACTCTCCTTCACTTGTCCTTCCCAGTAGTTTCCCATCTCTGGGGGTTGACTCCTGGCATCTTGACTCATGTTCACCCTATTGAAGAAGACTCATGGAAATGCTAGCACAATACCCTGTGTACAGTAGGTATGAATTATGTCGCTTGTTGCTAATACTCAACTAGAGACGTCATAGAGGAGCCTGGAACACTTTATGCTCATAGGTGACCACCAGTCTGTATTGTCCGTGTACAGAGGTGTGTTCACTAAAAACAGGAAAGGAAGCCAATGCTTTAATAGGAAACCTTTAAAAAGTAAAAGAACAAAGCCTCATGACATACGCCTTTAATCTCAGCTCTTCAGGAGGTGAGTGGTTCTCTGTGAGTTTGAGGCCAGCCTGGTCTACAGAGTGAGAGTGAGGACAGCCAGGGCTACAAAGAGAAACTCTGTCTCAATAAAACAAAACAAAACAAAGCAAACCAACTTCACTTTCTTGTCTACTGTGGACACATAGGCTGGGCCTAAAGGAAGTGTTTCCCATTGGTCATCATATCTGTTGACATTAATTCATCAAGTGTATCACATTGGCCTTCTGGTCAATGGTCCTTCCTCTTGTTACTCACACTAGATCTCAGTAGCCAAGACCTTGGTCCTATCTACTGTACTCAAGTCAACGAGCTAGGGGAAAAGATAGATAGATAGATAGATGGATAGATAGATAGATAGCTATAGATAGATAGATAGATAGATAGATAGATAGATAGATAG
>JANHMN010000023.1:34824671-34859671 GCA_030674055.1 Rhabdomys pumilio | reverse complement strand
CGTGTTACTATCTACCCATAAGCCGAGTCACAACGGCCCTGAGCTCCCACACCATTGCCGCTGTGTGTGACCAGCAGCTGTGTTTAAAACTCTAAATCTGCCTGAAGCCACCCATGACCTCTCAATAGAAATTGCTTCCTAGCCTCTTAGGTCAAGGGTAATTATTGTGACTGTGTGGCAGAGGTGAGCACCGTGGCCTAGAACACTGTCAGGGGGACTGATAAACCTACGCCAGCTGGGTTAGAACCAACGTCACTTTGCCGCGCCATTGACCAGTTAATTAATGCTGCGGGCCTATGTGGTTTATTTTGTTGGTTTTGTCTTAGTGCACTTGGTTTCCTCACATGTGCACAGTACAGTTTCTGTGCGTTTAGGTGAGTAAGCTCTCCATTTGTCCTTTGGTAAAGTGTTTGTAACTCTGTGGTGTGGAAGGCTGGACATCCATCCTGACCCTCTCTCCTTCTTCCTCAGTTCATAAGAAACCACTTCAGGAAGTGGAGATTGCTGCTATCACCCATGGTGCCTTGCAGGGGCTGGCCTACCTCCACTTTCACTCCCTGATTCACAGGCAAGTCCAGACCCCAGCTTCCTGTCCATCTTCCTTTACCAGCTTCATAGCCCAGGACTATGGGAATCAGCATGGGGTCCGATGTTGGCGGTGGACGGGGCTAAGGGATCACAGGAGGCAAATGGATACTTCCTGGCCTCTCCCATAGTTCTTCGAAGACAGCACCCTGTTATGTTTTGGGGGCTGTTCATTCGTTGTTTGTGGGTGGCAGAGGCCATGTATAGTTTTAGATTGTTTTTTCTCTTTTGAGACAGGGTCTTACAATGTAGCCCAGGCTGGCCCTGAACTCATAATGTAGCCCAGGTGGAACTTGAATTCCATTTATTCTGCCTCAGCCTCCAGAGGGCTGGCACTTGAGGCCTGTACCACCATGCTTGGCTTCTTATGTGGGTAGCCGGCCTCCTGATGGGACAAGGAAATCTGAAGAACAGAAGCCAGTTGACTTGCATGCACAGAATTGCCCTGTGCTGAGCTGCTGCCTTTTCTGTCACCGGGAACAGGCACCTCACATCCCAGAGGCTTCTGTTCCTGAAGTCTGTGTCAGTCCACACTTAGAAAAGGTCTCAGCACCCACGTGGTGGCTCACAACTTCCTGTAACTCCAGTTCCAAGAGGTCTGGTGCCCTCCTCTGGCCTCTATGGGGACTGTATACACGCGGTACATATATATCCTCATACACAAATATATATACGTATATAATTTTTTTAAAGGCTAGACTGGAGTGTATGTAGCTCGGCAGCAGAACATTTGCGTAGCACACACAGGCTGCCACACATCCCCAGCACCATAAAAAATCATTTAAATAGACAAAGAACCAGTCACAACTGGTAAATACTGGTTAAACCCATTTACCATTTTATCAACGGACTTAGCAAATGTTTGAGGTATATTTCCTTGGAACCAAAGTATCATTGCTGGACTCGAACTCGCTTGGGCCTTTGCTGGGTCTCATCCCAAGCTGCAGTTACGTTTGCTGCTTGTATTTCTTACTTCAAACAGCACATTGTTTATGAAAGAAATTAAAAAGACAAAAAGGTCTTTTTAAAGGATTTTTTTTTTTTTTAACATTCGTTGAATTCAAAAATGAAAGCCAAGCATGGTGGCACACACCTTTAATCCCAGCACTCAGGAGGCAGAGGCAGGAGAAACTGAATTCAAGGCCAGCCTGGTCTCCGGAATCCTAAGACAGTTGAGACAACATAGAGGAAACCTGTCTCAAAAAAAAAAGTTCTTTTTTAAAAAAAAAAAAAAGAGTATCATAGCCAGTCACAGCGGCACCTGCATATATGTAATCTCAGCACTAGCGATGTAGAGGCAGAGGAATAGAAATTCAAGGCCAACCTATGCTACACAAAGAGTTCAGGTCCAGCCTGGTCTATATAGGGCCAGTCTTCAAACAAAACCTGAATACCAATCATCTCATCTTCTTACTTCCTTGAGGGACATTTCATCTGCCAAGCCCTTCTGTTGTGAGAGAGTAAACAGTACATTTGTTTTCAGTCCTTCTGCCCAGTGTCCTCTCAGGAAGTTCAGAAGCCCTTAAAGCCATCACTTCCTCTCCATTTTCTCAGCCGTGTCTTCCCACGGCCCATCGTCACCTTGCAGCTCACGGTTCTAGTCCTCAGTGTACTTCATTCCATCTTAAGAAACACAAGGAGACGTAATGTCATGTCATCCTTCATTCTGAGTTTTCAGATGGCTTTCCCCTAACACCTCACTGCATCAAACATCAGACATCTTTAGTGGCAGACTAGCTGAGACCCGCCCTAGCAGTGCTGACTGCAGACTCCTAACCCTTAACCCTTGTCTGTTTTGATCTTTCAGGGTCTTCTCTCCTCTGTACAGTGTTATTTCTTAAATGGCACCTTTTCTGTAACCTGTACCCTCCTATGCCTTAGAGTGGCAGTTACAGTTAAAGGCAGAAAGGGGCACGGGCGAGACAGAACAGGTATGTGTTCAGCTGAGGGACCCTGGCCAGGGTGGCAGCGTCAGGCATGTCAGATTTGGAAGTGGGGAGAAAAGGCAGTTACCAATGTCGCCAGATCTCCCAGCACGAGGAGTGTCGGTGGTGGCTGGAGAACGCGTTGAAGAACACGCTTTGTAAGGGTTGCGGTCTCCTAGCGCTCCTTGACTGGCTTGGCTGCCTCTTTCCCTCCTTCGCTCTACCCCTCCCTCTGAAGACAGCTCCTCCTGGAAGTCCTTCCAGTGACCACCCAGGAATGCGGGCCCCGCTGAGAAAAGTATGCTTGTGTGTTTGTTCTGTTTAGTAAACTTTCTATCTTGCTAATTGCATGTTCTGGCTTCTTGCATAGTAAGAATTAAGAAGTTAACTCTCAGATCCTCTTCTTTTTCTCCTCCAGGGACATTAAAGCAGGAAATATCCTTCTAACAGAGCCAGGCCAGGTGAAGCTGGCTGACTTTGGATCCGCTTCCATGGCTTCTCCTGCCAACTCCTTCGTGGGGACTCCTTACTGGTATGTATGCTTAGAAGATAGCAATGTAGGCTACAAGAGTGAGCAGAAGGGTCCGACCGTTATTCCTACAGGGGTAGGGATTGAACCTAGGGCCTGGAGGATGTGGGGAGGAGCGCAGGCACTGAGCTGCATCCCACCTTCTTCGTTTGGAAACACGGGCTCACTAATTTGTCCAAATTGGCTTCAGATGGATTCATTCTCTGTCCCAGGCTGACCTTGAGTGGGCAATCCTCCTGCCTTAGGCCAACATGGAGCTGAGCGCCCAAGCCTGTACCACCTGGCCTCCTGGCCTGGTTTCATCTCAACAGTGTGTTTCCAGCCAGGCATAGTGGTTCGCCTTAACCCTCAGCAGAGGCAGATGGATCTCTGCAAGTCTGATGTCAGAACAGCCGGGGCTGCATAGAGAGACTCTGTTTCAACAAACGACAACAACAAAACCTGCTTTCAAATCTCACCAATCAGATTTCATTTGAGAAGTTTAGAAACCTCACTAACCAAGAAGAGTGACCTTAAATTGTCCAGAGGAGCCAGCTGGCTTTGGATCTGCTTTGTGCGTTATCAGCTTGCCGGGCTAGCTCCATCTAAGGTTTCGGTTGAGGTCTCTTTTGCACTGCTCCCTGGAGGCAGCATGTTCAGATGAGGACAAGGGATCTTCTTTACAGCTCTGGCTGGCTACCAAGACAGAATGGAAGAAATCCAAGTTCCTGACTCAATGGAGTTCTTTGATAATTCACCTGCCGTGACGACATTCTGACTCAGAGTTGTCCCCACATTTTATTCCAGATCCCCCTTCTGAACATTCACAGATACACCATCATGTTATAGTAGATTTGAAAATGACACATCCTAGAAAACCCAACTAAAAACAGCTGCTTTTTGACTCTTCTTCTCATCTTAAGATCGTATTTACCAAGCCACTGCCAACGTGGAATAGGCCATAGCACTATCTAAACCAAAGAGAAGGCAGAGGCCCCTCCCTCCTCAGGGTCAAGCACGCTCCCACCTTTACAAACCTGATTTGACTTGTAAGTTACGGTGTCTTTGGAATAGCGGATCGAATTCCTGTGTGCCGCTCCTCCAGATATTTTTCATGTCTTTTAGAGTAAGTCATTTGTCTGTGCTCATGACATACTAATGCTGTACAGATCTCCATGAGGTCCCTGAGACTCGTGTCTCTGTTTTTTAGATGAAGAGACAGATAGACCATAGTTAAGTAACAACCCAAGAGCAAATTGAGAGTGAAGAATGGAGCCAGGATGTATTGAAATCATACCGTGTTCCCTAGAAATCACCAAGGATGTTTGTGTGTTGAACATTGTTCTTCAGAGTGGTTTGTGTAAGCAAATATCTGTCAGGAAAAATGTTTGAATGTTTAAATTAATTTTTAACTGGTGTACAAAATAGTAGACTGTGTCATGATATTTTCTCCCAGCTAGGTTGTGTATGTACTTTGTTCAAATTCATCCCCATGTCCTTCCCCACCCTGCTACCCTACTGGCTCCCCACCCCCAAATACCTCCCCTTCCAGCTTGCCTTCCTCTCTTCTCCCTTCTCCCATCCTCCCATCCTCCCTCCTCCCACTCTCTGTGCCTTCCTCCTTCCATCCCTCCCTTCCTCTATGCCTCCCTGCTTCAATCCATCCATCCATCCCTCCCTCTCTTCTTTCCTCCTTTCTCCATCCCTCCCTCCTTCTTCTCCTTCCCTCTCTCTGTGCCTCATCCTTCCCTCCCTTCCTTCTCCTTCCCCTCCTTCCCTCCCTCCCTCCCTTTCTCATATATATATATCAAGATATATATATTGGCTTTTCAAGACAGGGTTTCTCTGTGTAGCCCTGGCTGTCCTGGAACTCACTCTGTAGACCAGGCTGGCCTCGAACTCAGAAATCCGCCTGCCTCTGCCTCCCAAGTGCTGGGATTAAAGGCGTGAGCCACCACTGCTCTCCTATATTTATCTTTCTGTGTCTGGCTTGTTTCACTTAACATGATGACCTCCAATTCTCTCCATTTCCCACATCTCAGTTCCTTTTCAATTGCTGTGATAAAACACCATGACCAAGTCAACTTATTTTATAAAAGTGGGGGTTGGGGGGCTGGAGAAGTGTCTTTAGTGGTTAAGAGCACTGTGTGTTTTTCTAGAGGGCCCACACGGCAGCTCATAACCATCTGCCATCCCAGCTCCAAGGGATCTGACACTCACGCAGACATACATGCAGGCAGACCATCAGTGCACATAAAATGCAGATAAATTATATTTTAAGTGTTTAATTTGGGGCTTAAAATTTCAGAGTATTAGTCTGTGACTCTCACAGCAGGGAGCATGGCAGGAGGCAGGCGGGTGTGGTTGTAGGAACAGCTGAGAGCTCACATCTTAAGGCTTAGCTGTGTGGCAGAGAGAGAAACACTAGGAATGGAGGGAGTCTTTTGAAACCTCAGCGCACATTCCCAGTGGTAAACCATCTCCGACAAGGCCATACCCTCTGATCCTTCCCAAACAGTTTCACTAGCTGGGGGAGCACGTATTCAAATCTATCCACCTATAGGGACCATTCTCATTGGAACCACCACGGCACAGGTGCCTCCATTGTGTACGGGAGCTACATTTGCCTTATCCACACATATGTTGATTTTCTAGACTGGCTTCATTATGTGGCTTCTATGAATAACACCACAACAAATATTGAGTACTTTAAACGGGGGCTGGAGAAACGGCTCAGCAGTTAAAGTTACTTGCTATTCTTGCAGAGGACTGAGGTTTAGTTTTCAGAAAATGAAGAGGAAAAAAAAACTTGTAAATACCTTTAAAAATACTTTGAGTGCCCTTAAATCTCTTGTACTGAGTAGTTTTAGAAGCTGGAAGTTTGGTTTGTACTGACAGCCTGAGCTCTGCACGTTGTGTTGGCAGGATGGCCCCGGAGGTGATCTTGGCCATGGATGAAGGGCAGTACGATGGAAAGGTCGACATCTGGTCGCTCGGCATCACCTGCATAGAGCTGGGTGAGTAAGGAGTCGCTCTCACCAGGTCTCTGCAGACTGGTCCTCCTCAGGCTTGTCTGCTGACTCGGCCCACCCTCACTCGGTGATTGACAGCTGTAGGTTGGCCAGGCAGTTGTACGCCTCAGAAAAGTGTTCCTTCTGCCATGTCTCCGTGCTAAAGAGTCTGAGCAGCTACATGTGCAGTTAGCAGACACTGAAACATAAACCAGTAAGTGCTAATACTTGAGAGACTGTCCTGACCTGAGACATCAGACACCCTGACTCTACAATAACCCCATTGCTTTACTTTAGATCCCAGCCAGACTTGGGGGAAATACTAGAAGACTTCTCCACAAGGCAGTGGTGGCTCACACCTTTAATCCCAGCACTTGGGAGGCAGAGGCAGGCAGGATTTCTGAGTTCAAGGCCAGCCTGGTCTACAGAGTGAGTTCCAGGACAGCCAGGGCTACACAGAGAAACCCTGTCTCGGGGAAAAAAAAAAAAAAAAAAAAAAAGACTTCTCAAGTATATAACTTTACCCAATGGTAGAGTCTTGAAGAAAACTTCATAGTAAAAGACACACCAGCCTGACAGTTGTCCCCAGGAACTGGAGATGTTCTCAGGCTTAAGCGTACTTGCTACTCTCCAGAGGACCTTAACTGGTTCCCAGCACCACATAGGGAGACCCAGACACACACATGTACACACACACACACACAGAGAGAGAGAGAGAGAAAGAGAGAGAGAGAGAGAGAGGTACACAGACATACACACACGGACATACACACATGGACACACGGACACACACACACCAAGCATGGTGGCGTGCACAGGTCCTAGCAGTTAGGAAGCACATGAAGTCAGAGGAGACCACTACTCTGTTAGCCATTTCAGTACTGAGCCTCATTGTGCCTCAGTTTCCCCCCTAGTTGCCAGGTTCTGGTGAGCGTGAATGGTGTCTGGGCCATGCCTGTGACAGTGAGTACCTGACACAGGATAGGAGCTCTGTAGCTAGAAGCAGTTAGTGTCACCTGCAGTTATGGCTGTCCACCAGATTTGCTCATAAGAAGCATTTGCCTGTCAAAGGCAAAAGCACTTCTCCAAGAGTGCGGTACCCTTGGGTCATCTCTTTTTCCTATGTAGAATACAGCCCGCTGGTTCTGATTTAGCACAGCCAGGCAGAGCTGTTAGCCGCAGCCCACTAAGCTGACCCCCCTAAACCCAGTTGGCCCAGATGGCGCATCCACAAAGATGCCACCACCATTGTCTCTTCCTTAAACAGGAACTTTTTGTGATTTTCCTATTCTTGTATCCTTTTGGTTAAGAAAATATGGAATCCCAGCTGGGGAGCCAGTTCAGTTGATAAAATCCCTCCCGCCTTGCCTAAAGACCAGGTTCACATCCCAGCACTGATGCAAATGCGGCTGCCCACTTGTTTGGTTTGCTTTGCTTTTAACTTCTTTTTTGATTCTTTGTGAATTTCACGTCTGAACCCCAATTCCATTCGTCTCCCCATCCCTCCATATCTGCCCTCTGCCCTTGCAACCTCCCCCATAAATAAAACAACACAAACAAACAAACAAACAAACAAATCTCTCCATGGAATTGGCCGTGTGTCACAGTTGTCACGGTGTGTCACACAGTACACATTTCTCCAACAGCTTCATTTGCTGATGTTCACTGCAGTGAGTCATTGGCCCGGTACGAGGCCTCCGCGTGACACTGCGACCCTTTCAGTACTGGATCCTCACGAGGTCTCCTCTCAGCTCTCCCCTTGTTGCCCTGTATCATGGAGATCCCGCATCCTTAATTCCTCAGGAATTAGAAGTACACTTTAGAATGTACACTCCAGCAGTGCATAGATGGGGTGGACGCTGGGGTGGGCCAGCTCCAAGTCCTGGATCTGGGCCTGGGTGGTAGCTGAGTTGGTCAGCCTAACAGCTCTTCTGCACCCAGGCTGTCAGGGCCAGCACTCCTGTCTGTGGCACCTGGCAAGGGGTAGGACCTGCTCTCCCAAGTCCATACTGTCAGGACCAGCTCTCCAGCACCTTCCCAGCGAGGGGCAGGACCTGGCTGCCCACTTCCAGTTGCAGAGTTTAGGAGGAGGCAGCAGCTGACCTCTGAAGTAAGCTGGCTGGCTAGACTAGCTGAATCAGCAGGCTCTGGTTCAGCGAGAGAACCCATAGAGCACAGTCGAGAAAGACACGGACACCGGTCTCTGGCCTCCACCTGCATGCATACATCCACTCACATGCACTCCACACATGAAAGCACACCTACACATCTGTAAACATACATACTCAGAGACCCACATATGTGAAAAGAAGGACCCCTAGGTCCTTGGTTTGCACTGCAGACTGTCGCCACCTGCTGTGCTCCACAGATGCCATGATGAGCTCCCAGGAAATGACCAGATGATAAATGTTCTAGACTCTGCGGTACCTGCTGTGCATGTCTGCACTGCTCATACCTTCCCTACTGGAACAGAAAACACCTGTGGGAGAAATCTCACGACAAAGAAGTGGGCTGCCGGCAGACTCTGGCCTTTGCTCTGCGGTGGTCGGTCTCAGTGACAAGCCGTGTCACTGTGGCTGTGATGCTGGTTTTGCTTAGTTGGCTGACTGGTTGGTTGAAGACAGAGTCTCACTGCACAGCTGAGGTCTCACTGTTGTTGACCCTGAGGTCTTCTTATTCAGCCTACCCAGTGCTGGGATTACAGGCCTTCAGCACTAGGCTCAGCTAGCTCCAGGATGTGTACAGCAAAGGACTCAAACCTAGACCAGACCTTTCAAATCCAGTGTTTGCTACTACAGTGCTTTCCACAGCAGCTGAGGGCAGCCATCATGGCTTGTCCCCAAGCACATTGTCTGCTTGTCCTGGGCTCCCATGTAGACTTCAAGGCCAAGTTGCTGCTATCTACTCCTGAGTTTTGGGGTTGTTTTTCCCTTATGAGACAGGGTCTCATGTAACCCAGGCTGGCCTTGAAATCACTGCGTGACATAGGCTGACCTTGAACTTCTGATGCTCCTGTCTCCAGTTCCCAAGTGCTAGGATTACAGACATGCTCCACCACACCCAGTGTGTACAATATGGGGATTGAACCCAAGGCTTCATGCGTGGTAGGCAAGCACTCTACCAAGCAGGCTACATCCATAGCTCCAACATCCTCTTTCTAAACGTCTGTTTTCTTTAGTCCCTTTTTAACTGCTTCTCCTATGCAAGTCAGTGTTCTTCTGAGAAGCTTAGGTCGTGCCTGGAAGTTTCCTTATCCCTCTGATGGTGATCCCATCATATGGCATCTGATGCAAGCCAGAAGACCTTGGTGTCCTTTTCATCATCTCTATGCCTGTACGTCTGTCTACCTCTCTGTCTTTCTAGTCTACCTTGAGGGTTGGGGAAGTACTTTTGAGTGCCATGGCATACACGTGGAGGTTAGGAAGCAGCTTTGCCAGAGTGATTTCTCTTCTTCCACCATCCGGACCCAGACATCGAACTCAGGTCCTCGGGTTTGGCAGCAGTCACCTAGGACACTGAGCCATCTCAGCAGCCCACACAAAAACTCTTTGCTTTAGGTTGCCCTTTATTAATTTATGTAGCAGACTTTGTGGGGACAACCTCCCAAGCTTGAGTCCTCGGCACTGGAAACAAGATGAAGATTGTTACCGCCTCTGCTCCTTGTGGTTTATTTCCTCCAGTGAGGGTCCACCTCCAGGGGGTTCCACAGCCTTCTAGAACACTACCAGCTGAGGGACCCAGTGTTGAGGCATGCCATGGGCCTGTGGGAGCATGTCATATTCAAGCCACAACAGCGAAGGAGACCAGAGGATTGTCAGAGTGAGCCATAGCCGAGCCAGGGAGACAGGCAGGAGGACCACTGAGCCCAAGAGTTTCAGCCCAGCCTGAGAAACACAGCAAGACTTCATCTCCAAAACAGACTTTTAATTAAAACATTTTTTAAAAAAGAATTAATCTGATAAAGTTAGAGTCTGGATGGAAACCATCCACGAGGAATGGCCTGTGCTTGATTGTGACGGCTCAAGAGACGGAAAGAGCTCGTGTTCTCAGAGCAGGGCGTGTCCTCAGAACAGGGCAGGCTATGGAGGTCAGCGGGCTCTGCTCAGGGGTCTGACTTAGTGCTAGGAGGAATGGGAAGCCACTGGTGTCCACACAAGTTCCAAGTTCCATGTGCTTTAAAAACTTGAGGTTGCCAGATCACCTTCTAGAAATGCCTTGACTCCACTTCCTGAAAAGCAGCCCCAAACTGCAACTGTCTCCTCTGCTTGACACCTTTGTCCACACGGTCTCACTAGAAACGAGCAGTTTCAGCCAGTTTCTACTTGATGCATAAACAGTAATGCATGGTGATTGGTACACATGTGTGATCCCAGCTATTGGGGAGGCCAACCAGCTAGGACTGTGTCCGAGACCCTGGAGAGAAGAAGGGGAGAGGTGGGACAGGAGAGGGAGGGAAGAAATCCTCGCACGACCCTAAAAGGCCATCCCAGAGGCAGCTACAGACATAGTTCAGCAAACATTCCCGGGGACTGTAATCAAAGTGCATTAGGAGACCATGAAGGAGTTAAATACCTTTCAAAAGTCGAAGGAATCACTCCAAGCACTTGGGAGGCAGAGGCAGGCGGATTTCTGAGTTCGAGGCCAGCCTGGTCTACAGAGTGAGTTCCAGGACAGCCAGGGCTACACAGAGAAACCCTGTCTTGAAAAACCAAAAAAAACAAACAAACAAACAAACAAAACCACTCCAAATCATCACTTTCTTTGTTAAAAGTTCTATTTGTCTGTTTATTTTGGAGACAATGTTTCATTATGTGTCCCTGGCTATGCTGGAACTCACTATTTAAAACAGAGATACACCTGCCTCCTGGCTAAGTAAGACCCTGTCTCAACAAGCAAAGGGATGAATGAATGAATCAATAAATGAATCAACAAATGAAGGGATGGATGGATGGATGAAAAGACAAACAAAATATCTGTTTCACTCCACAATGATATGTTTCCTTTCTTTCTCTCCTTTTTTTTTCTTTTTTTTTTCTTTGTTTTCAGGACAGGGTTTCTCTGTGTAGCCCTGGCTGTCCTGGAACTAAATATGTAGACTAGGCTGGCCTTGAACTCAGAGATCCACCTGCCTCTGCCTTCTCAGTGCTGGAATTAATGGCATTCATCACCACTCCCAGCCCTTAAGAGATTTATTTATTTTGTGTGTATAAGTGGTTTCCCCCATATTTTTCCTGCACCGCCCGCGTACATGCCATGTGCAGCAAAGAGCATCAGGTCCCATGAGCTGGAATTATCAGATGGTTGGGAGGCATCGTGTAGGTGCTGAAAACTGAACCCAGGTCCTCTGCAAGAGTAGTCAGTGCTCAACCGCTGAGCCATCTCTCCAGCCCTTCTGTTCCATAATAATATAGTTTTGTTCTATTTTTCTTTGCTTTCTGATTTTGTTTAATGAATATGTATTTTTTAATTAAAACACACACACAGATATTCACACCTTGTCACTGGAAAACAGCCCAACACCAATCTTTGCAGAACCTATTAAAAAATAAGGACATTTTCTCCCGTTACTTTGAAACGGGGTCCGTTGGGAACCTTCCAGCGGACAGTGAGTGACCGCCAGCCAGCACGCGGCTCCTCTGAGCTGACCCTCAGCGTACAGTGAGCAGATGGTGTGTCGTGGACGGTCCTGACTTCCCTACCTACCTGAGTTATTTCAGGAAAGGCTTACCCTGTTTCCCTCCTCTTCCAGCCGAGCGGAAGCCTCCCCTCTTCAACATGAACGCCATGAGCGCCCTGTACCACATCGCTCAGAATGACTCCCCCACGCTACAGTCCAGGGAATGGTAAGACGTGGCCAGGAACCTCACTGTGGGCGTCTGCCGTTCTCATCCAGCTACATGCTAAAGGTCTGCCCTAGAATGCCAGTGCTTTCTTCCATCACGACAATCCTAAGAACAGGTGCCTCACAAACAGTGTACCTTTGCATATACACATGAATGCACGTGCACACATGCACGCGCGCGCGCGCGCGCACACACACACACACACACACACTTTAACTGAAGCTTCACTGGGCACATGCTGGGTGCATGCACTCTGTCACCTCCCTCCTATACCTCAGCCCTTGGTTCCTAACTATCTCATCTTTAGGTTTTTGGTGGTGGTGGTGGTTTGCTGATGTTTTTTTTGGGGGGGTGGGAGGCATTGTTTGTTTGTTATTTTAAACAGGGTCTCACTAGGCAGCTCTAAGTATCCTAGAATTCACTCTGCAGACCAGACTGTTCCCAGAGAGCCACCTGCCTCTGCCTCCCGAGTGGTGGGAGGTACCACTCATGCCTGGCTTTATTTTTGGTTCCCAGCATCTGTGAGGTGCCCTGGCTGATGTCATAGTTTGTCTCTGTCTTTCAGAACGGGCTGGGACAGATCATTTACTATCTACTCAAAAGTGTTGTTCTTGGCCGAAAACCATGGCATGTTTGTAACGATTTGGACCCTAAGAGTTACAGAGAGTGAGCTGTCTAACTAGAGTGGACAGAAATAAGTTTCCCAAGAGAGGAAGTACTTATTGTCAGAAAACCTATTTCCAGGCTCTCAGCCCTGGGTGCTTTTATTTCACGCCCTGTTGGAGGTCGTGGGTATTGGTGGGGTCAACAAAATGTTAATGAAGACTGCAGACTGGACATTAGGAAAATTATTATCTCAGAGGGGAAAAATGAATATTAAACTATTATACATAAGTATACTATTTTTAATTTCTAATCTGTTTTGCGATTTGACCTAGCCTTACTTGCATGTACGTCCGTGTTGACTAACTTGATACTGTGTCCACCTCTTTATCCAAAAAAATTAATTTTCAATGTCATAGCTTGAACATGGTCCAGGTCTGCTGATATTTGAAAATATCAGAAGGAAGGAGCCCCTGGCTGGGGAGCTGCTCTGGTCGGCAGCATTCTTGCCAAGCATGCACAGGAGTGGGGTTCAGTCCCCAGAACCAGCGCAAAAGCTGGACCCTGGATCCCAGTGTGGGAGACAGAGAGAAGATCTCTAGAGCCCACTGACCAGCCAGTCAAGCCAAATTGAGACCCTGCCTTAAAACAATAAGATTGCCAGGCAATGGTAGCGCACGCCTTTAATCCCGGCACTTGGGAGGCAAAGGCTGGCTGATCTCTGTTAAGTTTGAGGCCAGCTTGGTCTAGTTCCAGAACAGTCAGGGCTGTTAAACAGAGAAAACATCTCAAAAAAAAGGTGGACAATAATTAAGAGAGACACTTGATGTTGACCTCTGGTCTCTACACCACATGTACACTCGTGTGTACACACACACACACACACACGTGCACACATGCACACACATATACACACATAGACAGACACACAGCATGCACATGCACACACATACAATCTTCCAAGTTGCAAAGCCTTCTCTCCCGTGCACCTTGCCTTTGCATGCCACGGGTCCCACAGCCACTCACTGTTCTCCTTGCTGTGTTTGCTCTCACAGGACAGACTCCTTCAGGAGATTCGTTGATTACTGCTTGCACAAAATACCTCAGGAAAGACCAGCCGCGGTGGAACTGTTACGGGTAATTTTTTCAGTTTCCATCTGAGGAGGGGCATGGGTCTGGCCATGGGGGCAGATAGTCAGTTTCTCCATGGCTGAGCACTATGACACGCTGGCTCATGCAAAGATGGAAACAGGCATAAAAACTGGAAGGTTACCAGGACCCCCATCCATCCTCTTCTCCCCCGTCCCAGCTGTGGGTAGATTTTTCCTTGCCACCCTCCTGCTCCACCTTAGAATAGTCAATTTCTCCTCCCTGATCTACAGTCCCAGGGTTTTTCTGACTGAACTTGAGTGAGCTCCCAGGATGATTGGCCAATGGTGCCAGTGCTGACTCTGCAAATCTCAGTTAGGTTGGTGTCAAATCCAAGCAGGGAAGACGTAGGGTGACAATCAAAAAACAGGCACTCGGGTCATACAGATGAGTTAACAGTGTGTCACATCCCTGTGCCCAGGCCAGTCTTTAACAGATGATCTCCTGCCTCCACTCTCCCAGTGATGGTGAGACAGGACTATACCAGCATCTCACCTGGCCCTGAAGTAAAGGCATTGGTGGTTCAAGGCCAGTCTTGGCTATGTGGGAACCTGTCTCAACAACAACAGCAGGTTTCAGTTCTGTAGTGGGTTTTTTCTGCTTTGCTCTCTGGCTGTCTTTTAATGAATTCACACTGGTCTGACTTGGCCCCACAGTGCTGAGCTTCCCTTGCTGTTCACTGTGTACTGATGTCAGTGATGACCCTGTGGTGTGTCGGGTCTAGTGGTGGACGGGAGTCCTTCCTGGTGGAGACGCTGCAGCTCTCTGTCCTCTTCTGCTCATTCAGTCCTGGTGTTCTTTTCATTCTCAGAATGGATGCTTTGGTGAACAGTTGTGTCCGTTGGTTTGTTTATAAGAAAGACTCAGAAGGACCATGTTCCTCACAGGTGGCAGCTGTGGGGCTGACAGACAGCCTGGCACTGCAGACCACTGGCTGCTCTCACAGAGGCCCCGATTCAGTTCTCAGCACCCGCAAGACAGCTCACAACTGTCTGTAACTCCAGTTCCAGGGACTCTGGCGCCCTCTTCTGGCCTCTGCAGGCACTGCACACACATACGGTACACAGATAGACATACATGCAGGCAAAACTTCCACACAAACAAAACAAATTGTAACTGTTCATACATATAAAATAAAGACACAGTTTATATTTGGCTCTGCAATAGCCCAATGGTCAGAGCACTCATGCCCGAGCGTGAGGACCTGAGTTTAGATCCCAGTACTTGCACGGAAAGCAGGGCAGGGCTACATGAACCTATAACCTCAGAGACAGGGAGGACATGGAGGCTTGCTGGCCACAAGCCTTATCTCCATGTTCTGTGAGAGACCCTGTCGCAAAGGGATCTGACAGGCAATGGTGGAGCAAGATAGCCAGCATCCTCTACCAAACTCCACAGGTGTGCTCACAGGCATGTGCACTTACATACACATGTGCATGTACATATCTCACACACATGTTGACACATAAAATCATGTTTTCCAGTACTGAGGATTTTTGTGTGACACTACACCACCTAGCTGGCTATCCCTGCAGATAGGATCTGAGGACAGACAGACCCAAGCCCGACTTGGTGAACCATGAGTCTTACTGTGGATGCTTACAGGCATATGCATGAGGAGTTACAGGAGGAGAAATGACTCAATCAGCTACATCACCAAAGCCCGCTACAGGACAGGTGACAGATCACAAAGCTGGACACCTGGAGCCCACTGCACACAGCCTGCAGGCAGCTCAGCAGGCTGGAGAGTGTCCTTTCCAGGTCCGTCAGCTGCTCGGAGAGTGATCCTCAGCAGCCTCAACGTCTGTACATGGTAGGGAGGGAAGGGCCAGTGAGGCTGCTCAGTTTCGGGATTTCCTGAAACTTCTGAGTTGTTTGCTTCCTTTTAGGATTGAGTGTTGTGCCTCTGCTTAGAACATGCTGTTCTACCTTTCCTCAAACACCCCACATCTTAACATGCTTGGGAGGCTTTAATCTAGGAGGAAACAGCTACACAATGAGGATTGAACCCAGGAACTGGTGCATGCTGGGAAAGTGGCCAGCTGTGTACTTACTCCCAGCCCCTCACCTCCTTACAGCCTGCCCCCACAGTGATTGTCAGTGTCCTAAGAGACAGAACTCAAGAAAGGGAAGTGGGTCTTAGGTTGGAGTGCTACCACCAGGTTGTCCTGTTTACAGCCCCTCTGGCCAAGTGCGAGCAGGCGGAATTGCACTGCTTCAGTTGTCCTTCTATTCTGGATTTTTTAGTTGATAGAATTTTTTTCAGTTTTGGATTGTCTTCATTTAGTTTGGAGACCTGAGTCAGTCCTGGAGGTCAAAGCTAGGACTTTATCCCTGTAAAGCCAGTGCTTTGCCAATGGAGCTGTACACACACACACACACACACACACACACACACATGTACGCACACACATGCATGCTCACACGCACACAGCAACCCAGTGGAGCTCTATATACACACACACAGAGCAACCCCTCTGGCTGTAGTTTAGGTTTCATTTCTTGTCACTTAGATGAGTCTCTTCCCTAAGCGGCGAGTCCATTTGAGCCCATTTCTGTTTCCCAGCCTCTCTGTGGTCTTTCCTATTTGTCTGCTACTGTTGGCCTCTGTCTCACACTAATCTATAATGAATCTTGCAAACATCTTTCTTACTTTTACTTTAGCGTCCTTTCTGAAATTAAAGACGTTTTAATTAAAATAAAAATAATTACATCTCTTTCACCAGTCCCTTTCCTCTCACAAGTGTCTCCCAGGTTCCTTCCTCAAACCCCTCTGATGTCCCCAACCACAGGTTCACAGCCTCTTTTTGATGATTCCACACAGGTACAGCTGCCTTTGCTACGTCCTGGTTCTTCTTTTCCCACTGTTTATGTCCCTCCAGATTCACGCCCTATCCCTAGATAGTAGAGAAAGAAGGGTAGAGGGGGAGGGAGAGATCCCTGAATCTAATTTCTTTCTTCTATTTTCTTCTTTGAGCACAACTATTAACAAACCACAACCAACCCCCTGAATGACCAACAAGCACTGACCCTGCTTCTCAGGGCCCTAGCATTTATACACCCTCTGAAAAGTCCCCAGAATTCCAAACTTCACACAGAAGAACCTATTTGCAACTGGCAAAACCACACCTCTGCTAGAGCACGGGGCAAATCATAGTCAGCTGCTACAAAGCAGCCCCGTATCCCCGACCAGGGATCAAAATGATAACACATTCTTATAAGATTTCTGTGGTTTTTGAAGAATCCAGAATTCTCACCGCATACATATATCTGTGTGTATATATGTATGTGTATATGTGTATATGTGTGTGTGTGTGTGTGTGTGTGTGTGTGTGTGTATACACAAATATATAAAGTACAGCCTGCTGAGCCATTTTTGTTGGTAGTGTGTATTTGGAAACTGGGCATCCTGCATTGGATGCTAACACTGGCCTCATCCCTAGGAGAGGCTCGCTCTCCCTCCTCCCAGTAGTCATCGGTTGCCTGTAGACCTTTGTCCAGGGCTAGGACCCTCACAAGATCTTCCCTCTTCCACACTTGTGTCCATCAATAGTGCCGTAGTCCTGGTCTTGTCTGTGAACATTCCCTGGCATTCCCAGGAGAGAATGTCTCACAGCAGACTTCTGGGATCCTGGCTCCTACAGCCTCTCTGCCTCTCTTCTGTGGTGCTCCCTGAGTAGCAGGTGCAACCGTGGTGCTCCCTGAGCAGCAGGTGTAGGGTTGGTGATGTAGATGTGTGTGTGTTGGGTCTTCGATGCCCACATCTATTGATCCCTGCATTGTGTCCAGTTGTAGTTTTCTATGATGATCTCATTTTCTGTGAAAAACTTTGATGAGGGATGTCAGGTGCATTTACCTGTGCTGCTAAGGATGGCATCAGAATGGAGTAAGGAAGCATGCTGGTCTAGCAAGGTGCTGGTGACTGCCATCAACATCTGAGTGCCACTTACCACACCGTAAAGGTGTAATATCTTGCCAAGCTGGTAATGGTCATGACTCTAGGCATTGCAGTTGGGTCAGACTGTTTAATGGCTTTCCTCCCGTAGCAGCTTACAGAGTAATTTCTCGAACTGTAGAAGCTAGACACAGGAAGGAGACTCTCAGGTCAGATCCAGCTTAAATCATCGGAGTCCTATGTCCTAAGTATGAGATTCTTCAGCAATAGGAGCTCACCCTTAACCCTGGGGTCCTCCCAGGGATGCACATATAATCTGCATTGTTTTGGTCGTCACTTAGACTACCCCGACCAACCATTTCAAAAAGGTGTCTTGTGCCTGGTATGAGAAGTTTGTTAGTCTTTAAATTAACGTTAGAAATCCCTGGGCCATTCTATCTACCAACAACAAAGAGATCATGGGCACACTTCCATTTATCTTAACAGCAAAAGTATTTCTGAATAAACCTAACCAAGGTAGTGAAAGGCCCCTGCAATGAAAACTTCAGATCTCAGGGCTGGAGATGGCTCAGCAGTTAAGAGCACTGGCTGCTCTTCCACAGTACTAGGGTCCAGTTCCCAGCACCCACAGCTGTCTATGGCTTATTCCCATACTCATGGAAGGGAGGGAGGGAGGGAAGGGAGGGAGGAAGGGGGGGAGGGAACTTCAAGTCTCTGAATAAACATTGAGAAAGACACTAGAGAACAGGAAGATATACCATGTTCATGGATTGGTAGAACTGCTATTGTAAAAATGACCACCCCACCAAAACAGTGAAATCCCCACCAAAGCACACAGTCTGCTTAGAGACAGAAAAAATGTGTGTGTGTGTGTGTGTGTGTGTGTGTGTGTGTGTGTGTGTGTGTATATATATATATATATATATATATATATATATATATATGTATATGTGTATAAATATATATGTGTGTATATGTATATATACATCCATCCTAATGTTCAGGTGGAACCAGAAA
This sequence comes from Rhabdomys pumilio, assembly GCA_030674055.1. NCBI lineage: Eukaryota > Metazoa > Chordata > Mammalia > Rodentia > Muridae > Rhabdomys > Rhabdomys pumilio. The sequence goes on along the minus strand of JANHMN010000023.1, from coordinate 34,841,135 downwards.
CACTGCTAGAGTCCATTGTCATTCTCTCTGCTGTGCAGAGTCTGGCATGAATTTTGAAAAGGCGAGAGATAGGATTCCCACTTTTTCTCCAGCTGTCTAGCTACTTATTCCTAAATATTCTTTAACAACTCTTCTTTTTCTCATATTTCTTCCTGAAATTAAAATGTCACTTTTACATTGAATAGTTTACGTACAGAACTAAAGTAAAATATTGAAATGTTTAAAAAAAATCACAACCACATGTGGTATCATAAACAATCAGCAAAACAAAAAGAGCGGAGGCAACCGGGAGACGGAGTCTGGGAAGTCGGTTAATTATCCTGTTTTTCAGATAAAAATCGAGTTTTCTGATAACTCTGCTGTCTTAAGGCCTTTAGGATATTTTTACTTATTTTTAAAGTGTTTTGTTACACTTACATATTTTGAGAGAGTGCTCGTGCATGTGTGTGTGCACATGGGTGTGCACACACGATTCCCCAGCACACATGTTGCTTGTAGTCAGTTCTCCTTCCACCATGTGAGTCCCAGGGGTCAGACTCAGGTCATCAGTCTTGGCAGCAAGCCCCTTCACCCGTTGAGCCATTTTGCCAGCCCTCTCTTTAATTCAGTTTATTTATTTATTTACTACATCACATCTGTATGCAGGTTATTTCTACTTTTTAATTTTTTGAAATTAAAATATAATTACATCATTTCCCCTTTCCCTGCCCTTCTTCCAACTTCCCATGTACCCAGCCCCTGCCCCCACCCCAACTTCTAGCCTTGGTTTCTTTCAAATCCATATCTCTCCTTAATTTTAAACGGGAGTTTAGGAACAGATAGCTTTGTTAGTGACAAAAAGAAATAGCTAAAATTAAGCAATTATTTTACTTCTAATTCTGTTAAGTTCAATTAAATCTTCATTTTTATAGTTTATGCTTAAATTATTTGGAAATCACATCTTTATTTCCTTCTAAGTGCTTTTCTATATTATTTGAATCTTTAAACATTTTTTAAAAAAAAAACAATAAAGTTATTGTTTTGTTATTGTTTGAGACAGGGTCTTGCTATGTAGCCTTGCTTGCCCAGGGACTCACTTAGACCACATTAGCCTTAAATTCAGAGATCTTCCTGCCTCTGCCTCCCAAGTACTGGGATTCCAAGCACGGACCACCCCTGGTCAACAAATTATCCACTTACAGGGCTCTGGAGGTGTGGACATGCAGGCAAAAGTGTAGGAGCAGAGCCTAGGTGTGGCAGCTGTAGGACCAGGGCCAGCATCCTCCAGGATGTGCTGTGCACTGATGGGAGGGGAGCAGGAAGGACCAGGTCTGAGATAAAAGCAGGAATAGACAGATAGATGTATTTAAGATGTTAAAAGGCACTTAAGAGTACTCCAGGTTTCAGAAGATAGATTCAGCTGAGGGCCACATCATCGCATAGTGTGACGTCTGGAATGTTGAGGACAGAGGTATCACGCACAATCCAAAGTTCTGAGGGCAGCAGAGATATTGAGGTGGTGCTTGCTGCTCCTCACAGACCCTGGTGCTTTGCCCTTTAGTGAGAGGCAGCCTCGCAGCAACCCTGGCCTCTGGTAGACTGAGCAGCTGCTGTATTTTCAGTCTAAACCATATGACCAGTGCGTGATCTCATGCAGTATTCTTCATTGTGCATATGAGAGAAATAACACAAAATTTGCACAAGTCTGTTTTCCCAAAGCCAGTGAGAGAAAGGGGAGGACAATGCAAACGGGCCAGGCATGGCTTCATCCCGGCTCAGCTTCGGAAGGGACAGTCTGTCATTACTGAAGGAGTGGGGTGGGGGCCAGGGCTGGGGGCAGGGGAAGTTGGAAGAAGGACAGGGAAAGGGGAAATGATGTAATTTTATTTTATTTTACAAGTATGAGTAGGTGTCTGCATGTATGTTGTGTATACTATATGCATGCAGTACCTACAGAGGCCAGAAGAGGGCATTAGATCCCCCGGAACTGGAGTTAACAGGCAGTGGTGAGCCATTGTGGGTGCTGGGAACCAAACCCAGGTCCTCTCCAACAGCAGCCAGCGCTCCCAGCCACTAACATCTCTCTAGCCACAAGTTCTAGTGATTTTTATTGTTTTTGTAATGAAGTAAATCTCAGGAGACAGCGTCAATCCAGAGCAGAAGGAGTACTCAGGAATTGTTGAAATCAGTATGCTGCTTCCCAAGAGAACTACAAAACCAAAGACAGGACTGTGTCTGATCCAGCATTCCACCCTTTGGGTTCGTATCTAAAAGAAAGGGAGTTTGATATCTTGTAAAGATGTCTGCATTCCATGATTACTACAGCATTACCCGTAGCAGCCAAGGTGTGGGCACCCACAAGCCCCTCGGTGGGATGAGAGACAACGGAACTGTGACGCACAAGCACACAGCAGAACAGCGCTCAGCCTGGAACAGGAGTTCCTAGCCAGGCACCGCACTACATACCTGTAAGCCCGGCACTTGGGTTGTGGAGGCAGAGGCATCAGAGGGCTACATAGTAAGTTCAAGACCAGCCTGGGCCACATGAGACCCTGTCTCAATTAAAGGAGAGGGAGGGCAGACGAGGGAGAGGCCCTATGGTATGTGACAGCATGGGTGGATCCGGAAGGCATTATACAAGTGAGATAATCCAGACACACAAAGAACGGCTCTGAACAACATTGCATACGTGTAGAATTTACACACATTTTTTAAAAAAGAAATCAAAGATACAGAAGAAAAAAAAAAAGTAAAAAGGGACGGGAATGAGATTTGGGACTGGCAGGATGGCTCAGTAGGTAAAGGGCTTGCCAGCAAACCTGAAGATCCGACTTTAGTATCCAGGGCCCACATGGCAGAAGGGGTAGACTGACTCCAGCGGGTTGTCCTCTGACCTCCACACACATCTGTGCACACATACAAGTAAACATGTAAAAAAGAGTTGGGGGAGGTTGAGGCACAGGCCCAGTGCTTTCATTACTCATGCAATAAACTGACTCTTGAGACCTACGGTCTGGGCTGAAGACTGTAGGTGTCTTGTGAATTTTGAAGGCAGTGGGTTTTGACCCCTTTGCCTCATACACGGGAGTAAGAGATGATGGTGTGGTAACTGTCCTCTCTGTAGTAATTACTTCGCCATCTGTACCAAAGCATCACATTGCATATCATAAATATTTATAATTAAAAATAAAAATTTTATTACAAGGTCTCATGATGTATCCCTGGCTGACCAGGAACTCACTGTGTAGACCAGGCTGGCCTGAAACCCACAGAGACAGAGATCCTTTTGCCTCAATCTCCCAAGTGCTGGGGTTAAAACTATACACTACTTAGCTTAGCAAAACAAAAACAGACTGGGGCTGCAGAGATGGCTCAGTGGTTAAGAGCACCGACTGCTCTTCCAGAGGTCCTGAGATCAATTCCCAGCAACCACATGGTGGCTCACAACCATCTGTAATGGGATCCGATGCCCTCTTCTGGTGTCTGAGGACAGCGACAGTGTACTCACATACAAGAAATAAGTAAATAAATCTTTAAAAAACAAACAGACAAAAAAATAGAAACAAAAGCAGACACAGCAAGAATTCCTGTGGGAGACCCTAGAGCAGGGGCTCTCAACCCGTGGGTCGCGACCCTCTGGGTCACTTATCAGCTGTCTTTTGTATCGGACATTTACAACACGATTCATAAAAGTAGCAAAATTACAGTTACGGTTGGGGTCAGCACAGCAGGAGGAGGAGCTGTGTTTAGGGCGGCAGTGTTAGGAAGGCTGAGAACTTCTGCTCTGGAGTCTGCAAAGAGACAGAAGGTAGAAGCATCTGTAAGTGGGGGGCTTGCGTGAGGGACACCAGCCTCCAGATCACATTTCCTTCTAAGGTCCCTGCCGTGCTCGCCCCTCCCTGCCCGCTTACACACTCCTAAAGATAACCCTGCTCACTGCCCGTTTCCCCCCTGTTGTTCAGCACGACTTCATTCGGAGGGAGCGGCCACCGAGGGTCCTCATTGACCTCATACAGAGGACAAAAGATGCTGTCCGAGAGCTGGACAACCTGCAGTACAGGAAAATGAAGAAGATCCTCTTCCAGGAGACTCGGAATGGACCCTTGAACGAGTCACAAGAAGAAGAAGAAGTAGGTCCCCTCGCTTTCAGCTTCTGTGGGAGACACTTCCAGACTTGGCACTGGGAAAGCCTTCTGGAGGATGAGGATGTGGTTGGTGTTCCCTCCCCTGAGAGAAGCTCACTGGGGATGCAGGAACAACTGCAGCAGCTCTCACTTGAGGCGGGAGGGGAAAGTGCCCCAGGACTGGGGTGAAAGTGCACCAGGGCTCTGGCAAGGGTGGGACTGTGGACACTTAGGAATGGCCATAGCACAGTCTTCAAAATAGATTTGTAGTTTGAGGATTCCACGCGAGCACGTCAAGCCTTTCTGTCACGTGTAGCCCCGTCTCCCCTCCAGCTTCCCCACGACCACCCGCCCAGCTGCTTTTTAACCCAAGTCCAATACTGCTGCCCATGTATATGTGAGCGTGAGACCAGCTACTGTGCTTGTCAACCTACCAGGGACTACATCCTAAAGAAAACCCAGCTCTTCCCCAGCAGCCCTCACTGTCAGCAGCTCTCACTGTCAGCTGCTAGGGCTGAGGCTGTGCCCCTCCCCACCAGGGCTTGGTGGGTTTTAGACTCACCAAGTGCCCTGCCTCAGGAGGCTGATCCTGGCACAGAGTGTATGCGAGCTGGGATGGGAGACATCCCAGGAGCCTGTCCCTTTGAGTAAAAGGGCAGTGCCCCTGGGATGGGGGTGGGGCTTGCTAGCATGTGGCTGTCACTGAAAGAGAGAGTGGTGAGGTTTGAGGGACTGAACAGTTGAACCTGTGTGGCCCAGAAGTGTGTCAGCCTCAACATTTTAAGACTGAGGCACTCCTGCCTCGTGAACTTGGGGCCAGCCTGACCCACAAAATGAGACCCTGTCTCAAACAAGCAAAGAGGCAGGGAGAAAGAGTAAGACTGGGTTTGAGGTTGCTCCAGTGTGGGGTCTGTGGGATCAAAGTCTGCTCCTCTCAGCACAGGATACACGGGACAGTTTTCAGAGGAAAGGTGGCTTCTTGGCCTCTCACTCAACTAAGGAATTGGATGAGGGTCGGCCAGATGGCTCAGCCAGTAAAGGTAGCCAGCCTGGGCTAGGCCTCCCCCACATGGTAGAGGGAGAGAAGCAACTCCTACAAGTTGTCCTCCGACCCCCACAAGCCCACCAGGGCACATGTACTGTGGCACGCACACATCCATAGACACACATGCATGCATACATACACACACATCCACATAGACACATAGACACACATGCACATACATATCCACACATGCACCAATACACACATAAGATAAATCTTAGAAAAAGAACTAAATAGTGAGGAAGAGAGAGTATAATGTTATTTTTCAATTTCAACGATACAAAAGTATTTTATCAATAATAAAAATCAAAAATAGGAGTTAGACGAATAAAAAAAAAACCCTTGACCGCTATAGACAGTTGATTTCCCTTTAATGGAGAAAATGGATCATTAAAATAGAGTTGTTGACAGAGGGTGTGGAAATAAACGTCTTTAATGCCAGCACTCGGGAAGCGGAAGCAGGATAATCTCTATGCATTCAGGGCCAGCCTGGTCTTCAGAGCAAGTTCTAGGGTAGCCCTGGCAACACACTGAGACCCTGTCTTAAAAAAAAAAAAAAGAAAGAAAGAAAGAAAGAAAAGAGAAAAAAGAAAAAGTAGTGTATTGCCCACCATTTTGTATACTGAATGATTGCTTGTATTCCCAACTTGCTGAGTTCTTTTATGTATAATAGGGTTTGAAAATGGGGTTTACGTCTAACTATGTTGACTCCGTGACATTATTTAATCTGGTGGGAAAGATGCTCTAGGATGGGTAGCTGATCTAGTCACCGCCTCACCCCACCCCACTGTTGGTCTTTGGGCCGGTAGCAGCGCACACCAGTATTACTTAACAGATTTCTTAGTGAGATCAGTCGCAGATGTAAGCGTGACAGAAATGTTTAAGAGAGGCAGAATTTAATTCATAGAAAGTTACTCACTGGTAACCTGCAGGACAGCATACTGCTTGTCCCCTCTAAAAAAGCCACTCCACTCCAGTGTCAGGTGACAGCTGCAGTTACTGTTGAGACCACCAGTTTGGTGGATAGCAGTGGACTCTGGTATTCTTAATGATCCCTCCCAAGCCTGGATTCATGACAGTTACTGGGAACACGCCCATAGCATTGTGGTTGTGTGTGGTGGGGAAGCCCAGAGATGGTAGCATATCCAGAGTGGCCCTGGGGAGGGTGGAAGTGACTGAGATTCCTGATGGTGGTAGTGTTCCCCAGAGATCCTTCAGGAGAGAGACCTGTGAGGAGTTGCTAAGCCCCGGGCTGTGCAAGCACAAGGACCTACGTTCCATCCCCAGAGCTCATTAAAACAAATAAAAAGACAAGAGTCATGGTGCCTGCTTGTAATCCTAGCTGTGGTGAAGCAGAGACAGGAGGGTCCCTGGAGTTCACTGGCCAGCCAGCCTCACCTATTCGGTAACTTCCAGCCAGTGAGAGACACTGTCTCAAAACTCAAGGTGGCTGGCTCTTTAGAAACAGCACCCAGGATCGACCCATGTTTACTGTGCAGATAGACACACACACACACGCACACACGCACACGCACACTTGATCCTTGTACACCAACAGAAAAGCTGTTTGTGGCTGAAGAATTGAGTACTCAGTGGTCCTGTCAGTTGGTCAGCACTTGATCCCCGGGTATTTCGTTTTGTGTTTTTACAGGACGGTGAGCAAGGAAGCAACCTGAACCGAGAGATGGACAGTCTGGGTAGCGTCCACTCCATCCCCAGCGTGTCAGTGAGCACAGGCAGCCGGAGCAGCAGCGTGAACAGCATGCAGGAGGTCATGGACGAGAGCAGCCCTGAGCTCGTCATGATGCAGGAGGATGAAGGCACAGTCAACTCCAGCTCCTCCATGGTACACAAGAAGGTAAGCAGGGCAGGTTCCTCACGAGTGAGGTTTGAGTGCTCAAGGCAAAGCCAGCTCAGAGCGCGCTGATTTCAGGAGGCTGGGTTTCTGAGTAGCAACCAAAGCATGGTTTAAAAAGAGCATCAAGGGGACTTCCTGTGACGAATTGGCACAAGACCATTCTAGGCACAACCTCTCCGGTTGCTCTGAGGGCTGGCATCACCAAGCAGAATGGTCAGGGGATCCCAGTGGGGCACAGTGGCACAGTGTCTAGAATCCCAGCCCCTGGAAGGCTGAGGTAGGAGGATTGCCCAAGGTTCAAGGCTGCCTGCCTTCTGTTACATCAGGGGTAATAGGCCGGGGATGTGAGGGGGAGAGTGCAAAAAAAAAGAGAGAGAATTAAAAAAAAAAGTAGTAGGCCAGCCTGGGCTACAGAGTGAAATCCTGTCCTTGGGGTGGGGGGGAACAAAAGAAACAAAAAGAGGCCAGTGAGGCAGCTCAGAGGTTAAGAACAGTTGTCCTTAACCCAGGTTCAATTCCCAGCACCCTCATGGTGGCTCCAAGCATCGGTAACTCCAGTTCAGTGGCTCTGACACCCTCTTCTGGCCTCCTCAGATGCCAGACACACAATGCACAGACATAAATGCAGGCAAAGCACTCAGGCACATAAATTAATAAATACAATTTTGAACAAAAGAAAAGAAAGCTAGGACCTTTAGTCCTGGCACTCAAGAGGCAGAAGAAGGAGGGTCTCTGAGTTCAAGGCCAGCCTGGTCTACAGAGTTACAGAACAGCCAGGACTACACAGAGAAACCCTGTCTTGAAAAACAAAGCAAAAACAAAAAAGAAAAAAGAAAACCCAACAACAACAACAAAAACAAAAAGAAAAGGAAGAGAAGAAAAAAGAAGCAATCTGTAAGTCAAGAGGAAACGCTGTTCTAACCTCTGTACGCAGGGACCTTCACACCTCAGAGCCTCCCAGATGTGACCAGTCAGAAGAAAACTTAAGAGTCAGGTCTAGCCGTTCTCAAGAGACTGAGGCAGGAGGATGCCAAGTCTAAGGCTTGCCAGGGCTGTGTAGTAAGTTCAAGACAAGCAGCTTAGCAAGACCCTGTCTGAAAATGAGAAGCCAAAAGCCAAAAGCCACAGCAATGGACAAGGACTGAGATGGGGTTCATTGGTAGCATCCATGCCTGCCGTGGGCAGGTCCCCCGGTTCATCCCAGCCCTGGGGTGAACCCCAAGCCCCAAGTGCTGTCTCTTTTGCAGGTGATTTTCATTCCCTGTGGTTTCTAGAACTTACTGTTTATAATTCTTCTAAAGCTAGCTCTCTGCCAACTAACTACACTTGCAGGTCTGTCTGTCTGTCTGTCTGTCTGGTGGGGAGGGTTCACATGCTTGTGACACAGCACACATGTGGAGGTCAGGAAGACATGCAGAGTTGATTCTGTCCTTCACCATGTGGGTTCCAGGGATGGCCCGAGGTCATCAGACTCGGCTGCTTAAGCCTAACGGCTTTGGCTTTTGAATGGACGGTGCTGATCAAGGGTGCTTGTCTGATTTGCTCTCTGTCCATGTGATATAAACTCTGTGACCAACAGCAGCCTGGGGAGGAAAGGGTTAGTTTCATCTTCCAGCTCTCTGCAGCTCAGGAAGCCAAGGAAGGAGCTTCCAGACAGGAGCTGATGCAAGGACCACGGAGGGTGCTGCTCACTGGTTTTCTCCTGGCTTGCTCAGCCTGCTTTCTTATTGCACCCAGGACTACCTGCTCTGGGCTTGTGCCACCCACAGTGGCCTGGACCCTAACACATAACCATGCCACAGACTTGCCCACAGGCCAGTCTGATGGAGACAGTTTGTCACTTTCCTCTTCCCAGATGAGCCCAGCTTGTGTCATGGCAAGACAAACGTAACCAGCAGAATGCTCATATTATATTATGATATAATATGATATAATATGAAAGCCTTTATATCATAAGTTAAAACTATGAAAAAAGTTAGTGCCTATTTCAGAGCCATTGCTTTGGCTTGAGGGAAAGAGTCCACAGTATACAATTATAAAGATCCCTGTCATTTTTTTTTTAAAAAAAATTCTATTTATTTCATGTGTATGAGTGCATATTGTCTATATGTACTGTATTGTGCAATGCCCATGGAAGCCAGCAGATGGCGTCTGACTCTCATGGAAATGGAATTGCTGGTGATTGTGAGTGCTGGAACCGAACCAGGGTCCTCTGCAAAGCAGCACACACTCTTAACCTCCAAGCCGTCTCTGCAGCGCCCCACCCCCTGGCATTTTTTTTCTTTCTTTTAAAATATCTGAGCCATTTGTGTGTAGGATTCTTACCAGGGAATAATGGGGGTGGGGACATGGGGACATTTCAGATGAAATTTCACAAATAAATGGAAGCCTTGTCGCTTCAGATAAGAGGTGGGAGTGACTCCAAGGGCAACATGTGCAAAGGCCCTGGGGCAGGAGGAACATCGTACAGCAAGGAAGAGGGCAAAAGTCAAAAAGGTTGGAGCCTGGGACGGGTACGCACGTCAAACTTGGAAAACATCAGCGTCTTCTCGGGATCGGAAGTTTACGTGACTGGGTGATACGAGGCAGATATAAAAAGCCACTTGACTTAGTGCCGGGGCCTCTTTGGATTACAGGCAAATGGTCACGTATTTAAAGTGTAGAAAAGAAAGCTTGCGGTCAGGAAGATGGTTCAGTGGATAAAGATGCTTGTTGCCAAACCTGTTGACCTGAGTTCAGTCCCCAGGATAGGAGAGATCCAAGCCTCCCGTGTTGTCCTCTGACCTACACACTATGGCACATGTGCACACATGGGGGCGGGGCCAGAAAATGAAACAGAAGACTGTATTCACAGTGCTGACAGGTTTGCCTGTTCCCTTCCTATCACACGGTGGGGACCCACGACTATGGAGAACAAGGGAAAGCATTAGAGAAGAGTGAATCTCCTGGGCTGCTGGAGAAACAGCACAGGACTTCTATTCTGTGTGTGCTTATTTCTTAATTTATGTGTATGTGTGTGAGGCTGGCTGGATGTAAGCATGTGCACTCAGGTGTCCTCAGAGGACAGAGAGCCCATCAGGCTCCCTCGAGCCAGAGTTACAGGCAGCTGTGAACTGAACCAAACCAGGTACTCTGCAAAAACAATAGGTGCTCTTTTTTTTTTTAAATGTATTTAATTTGGTTTTGTGTATTGGTGTTTTGCCAGCCTGCTTGTGTGTGTGTGATATAGCATCAGATCTTGGAGTTACAGATAGTTGTGAGCTGGGATTTGAACCCAAGTCCTTTGGAAGAACAGCCAGTGCCTTTAACCACTGAGACATCTCTCCAGCCCACCATAAGTGCTCTTACCACTCTCCAGCACGTGGGTTTTGCGTTTTCTGGTCTGTTCCTCTGGGATGATGGCCTACAAGACAGAGAAGGACAAGTAGCTCAGAAGAAGTTGACCTGAGGCACAGGCCCTCAGGACACTGTAGCCAATTCCACAGGTGGCTCTGTCTCCTCAGAGTTCTTCAAGCTGGGCAGAAACATCTAGAGGCTTCTTCCCACCTGAGTCATTGAATCCAGGCACCAGGGAACATGCCCACAGTGGGCTCAGCTCCCACATGAAACCACAAAGACAAAGAAACGGAGGGCGTGGCTCTGCATGACAGACCCCAGGTTGCCTGGGTTATGTCCTCAGTCTCAGAAAAGCCACTAAACAGCTTTCATGCTAATCTTTGTCTCGTTATCCTAATGGTTTCCTTTTTAGTGTCTGTCAAGAAATCCAGTTCTATCATAGCCCAGGTTTGGCAGCAGAAGCTAAGCATCCCTCCACCATCCCAGCATCCCAAGGGTCACAGGATCAAGTTCTGCCTGCCTCCACAGGAATACTGCACCTCAAAAAGTAAACAAGGGCCCAGTGGCTGGGAGCACTGACTGCACTTGCAGAGGACTGGGTTAGCTCCCAGCACCCACGTGACAACTCACCACTGTCAGTGACAACAGCTCCAGGCGATGGGCACCTTCACGTACAGGGTACACACAAACTCATGCAAACAAACATCCGTAAAAAATGCAAAAAGAATAAAACAGGAAGCTTAGGATACAGCTCAGTAGAGCATAGATTCCTTGCATGTGTGAGGTCCTAGGTTCAATCCCCAGCACCAGAAAAAAAGAATACATAAATATATAATTATATATATATTATTATGTTGTATCATAACGTGTGTGTGTGTGTGTGTGTGTGTGTGTGTGTGTGTGTGTGTGTGTGTTTGTTTGTCTAATATCCCATGAGTAGAATGGAAAATTCCCCAATCCCTGGAAGGGTTTTGGGTACAATGTAATCAGTCAATAACTACAGGCTGAGTAGTGAGTGAATGACAAATTCGAAACGACACACTCAACAGTAGTTGAGGTTTGGAAACGGGCATCCGAGTGTTAGGTAATCTTCAGTCTTGCCTTGGAGGCTTGAAAGAGTTAACTGAGTAGGGTTGACCTGCTGACCCGGAGAAGGCAGCAGCGTGTCTGACAGACCCCGAAGTGTGAGCAGAGCGACCCTGGTAAGCCAGCAGAGTCCACAGTGCTCCTCTCAGACAGAAAACAGATTCCCACCCTCCAGGTCACCTGATCAATGGCCAGCAGGCCAATACACGACCCACCTACCGTCCTGGAAGTTGACCATCTCAGCAAATTCGGGCCTTCAAAATGGTCTGAACCATTCGGGAATCAGCCATGGCTTGGTCATTTATGCTTGCGCGTGTACTTGCATATGTGCAGGTGATTCTCAGACTTACCGTAGACCGTTAAAACTCTGGACTCCAGTACTCTTAGCTGTTCATAATGCCATGGATTGATCAAAAAGCTCAAAACTTCAAAAGTGTTTACTGAGCAAGAGAATACTTAGGTCCTGGCGAGTAGTTTATCAGTTCCTTAGTATACCCTGCCCTTAGGCTTCCTTCATTGTTCTTTATCATGCAGAGTAACGGATTTCATTATGACGTTCTCACCCAGGTTTCACTACTGTACTCTGTCCTTTTGTGAACTTAAATTTGTGTATGTGTGTGTGGTATGTGCAGGCCATGGGTGTGAACTCACTTCTGGGATATTGTGTGTGTGTGTGTGTGTGTGTGTGTACACGTGCACTACACACCAAAGCACCTATGTGGAGATCAAAGGTGAGCTTTCTGTGTGTCCCCTCCTTCTATCATGTGGGTCCCAGGGATAGAACTTGGGTCATCAGGCTTAGCAGCAAGCACCTTTTCCTGCCGAACTCTCATCAGCCCTATTGCCTTCTCTGAAAACCAAAGACCAGCCTTCCCCAATTTTGCGGCAGGAAGAGAAATCCCCGAGGGACTAGGGTGTCCTAGGTGCATTTTGTTCCTGTGACCTGTGTACTTGTGCTGCACAGAGGGCTGGGTCTTTGCTGTTTCCACTGACATTCAGCAGAGAGCAAATGAAGAAAAGTGCAGATCAGGTGTAGGGACCTACCGCAGCCACTTCAGCCATGGCTCCGTCACGGCTCCCTCCTTAGTTCTCTGGTCCGTTTCTGGGGCTCCCTTCTGGCTCCGTCTAGCAGCCTTGGGTTGCCATATCGATGCCCACTACAGGAGTCCTTTAATAAGGATGAAGTAAAGCCAAGAGTGGTTTGCACAGCTATAATCCCAGCGCTGGGGAGTCTGAGTCCAGTGGGTCTCTGAGTTTGAAGCCAGCCTGGTTTACATACCAGTTCCAGGCCAACCAGAGCTGCACACAGAGACCCTGTCTCAAACCAAACCAAGACAAAACAAGAGTGATAATTTTGAAGTGGGCAAAGCAAAGGAGGGGCAGTGAGCTCGTTGGCCATGTGTCCACAGAGCAGCAGTGAGGGTGTCTGTCCTCAGCTCCAGCCAGAGAAAAGCTTTTTTGGGTCACTCTGTGGGGTTTCACAGCTTCCTTGTAGGACAGAGTAGCTTTGACGAGACATGAGTATGAATTCTTTAATAACCCAAGACAAAGGTGTCATTTTCTCATAATGTCCTCAGACCTCTCCTCCTGAGTTTATTGAGCCATCGCCTCGGAAGTGCCTACTAAGTGCCACGCCTCAGGCCCAGTGCCAGGGAGATGGGTTTTTCAAATTCCACCATCTTAGGCAGAAAAGGAGGTGAAGGGGTCAATGTGAACCCAGCCCCCATGGCAGTCCAGAGGGAGAGGGACCAGGGTTGCAGCCAAGATCATGTGACTTCTGGACATGTGACCACATGGCATTTCTGTCTTGGGTGGAGCTGCAATCTAAATAAAAGTAGTGCCATGGGAGTGTGGATGCTGTTAGTGGCCGGGTGTTTACCGAGCGTGCACAGAGGCCCTAGCACACACCCAACATGGGTGGCAGAGCCAGGAGAATTTCAAGGGTTCGCTGGACAGCCCATCCAAGCTCCAAGTTCAGTGAGAGAACCTGCCTTGAAAAACAGTGTTGGAGCCCGGCAGTGGTGGCGCACGCCTTTAATTCCAGCACTTGGGAGGCAGAGGCAGGTGGATTTCTGAGTTCAAGGCCAGCCTAGTCTACAGAGTGAGTTCCAGGACAGCCAGGACTACACAGAGAAACCCTGTCTCGAAAAAAACCAAAAAAAAAAGAAAAAAAAAAAAAAGAAAAACAGTGTTGGAAACAATGGAGAAAGACAGCAGTGTAGGCCTCTGACCTTCATGTATGCTGCCGAGTATGCACACACGCTTACACGTATGCACACGCGCGTACCCCGCACACAGGTGCACATGATGGCCAAGGCAGGACATAAGTTTGTGCCTTTCATGAGATACGTGTCACTCTACTGTATAAAAATGCCATTCCTTTTTATCAGGCCATGGCCACCCTGCTGGAATCGTAGCACGGCATGCTAAGGCACGAGGGCCATAGATTCAAGCCAGCCTGGGCTGCAAGGCAAGACCCTTGCTTCCAAACACAGTATTTTGAATAAACAATAAATTTAAGGAAAAACAAACTTACTGCATATGCTATCAGAGGGACTGAGCAGGCAGTAGCTAGATTCTACCCACAATCCATCAGCAGATTTTTTTAATCTGAGGAAGTATTTCTGTTGTATTTTACAGTGAGCACACATTGTAGATTTGCCAGATTAAAATACATGGACTTAAAATGAGCCCCTAATCCCACTAGAATGTCAAGGAACCATTTTCTGTGTTGCTAGATGGTAATACTTGGTTACATTGTACTTGCTGTGCGGGCACATGTATGTGCGTGTGTGCACCACAGTGCTCATGTGGAGGCCAGAGGACAGCACGCAGGGGTTGTTTCTCTCCTTCCACCCAGTGGATCCTGGGAATCAAATGCAAGTTTTGAGACTGGGTAAGACGCAGTGTTACCCACTGAGCCCGGCAGAGTGATGCTAGCTGCTCACATCAGCCCCCAGCTCCTCCTGGATGGCTAACTGGCTTTACTCTATGTTAAAGGACCCTGGCTACTTCTAAATCATGCCTGGTTCAGACATTGTGCAGTGCCCATCGGTTACAGTGGTTGAACCCTAAGGGCCAGTGCCGTGAGGGGACAGTGACCAGTGCAGGCAGCGCAGCATTGTGTGTCGGTACAGGCCTCCAGCCACATTTCCTTTATCTTAAAATTGCTCATCTGGCTGATCGGGGAACTAAAGCCTGCTGTACTGTGATGATATTGGCCCTTTACAAATTTATTTCTTGGGCCTGAGAGTGTCAGGCAGTGTTAAAGCGAATGGTTGCCCCAAAAAGACAAAATATAAGTAAACCTCACTGGCCTCACCTTTAATCCCAGGCCCGCAGCAGGAATAGGTGGAGCTCTGAGTTCCAGGCCAGCCAGGCTACAACAAATGCGGAAATAAAGTCCAAGTGAGTAAATAAAACCAAATAACATATAAACCAAGCAGCCTTCCTTCCCTGCTGTCCTGGAAATGGGTGTGTCTTCAATTAGACATACAGCCCCAATTAGTTCCCTCCCTCCCCCTCCCCCCTATCTCTCTCTCTCATACTAGAGCAGTGATGGTGACCTGGTGTGAAACTGTGAAACTGCCTAGCAAACGTAAGACTTCTCTTATTGAAAAGAAAACCAGCAGGGCCATCGAGATGCACACACACATGCATGTGCATACACTTACACACGCGAACACACAAACATGCAAGCGCACACACGTGTGCACATTAATGACCTCACACATGTGCCATGTACACATACACACATACATTAATAAATACATTTAATTTTTAAAAAGAAAAAAGGGTAAAAGAAAGACTTACGTTATTGATTTTATCTGTTGTACTTAAGTTAGAAGTTGGGGCCTGTCTTTGAACTAAGTGCTAAAGTAGCGTCTTCGCCTTTTCCCTGAGTCGGGTCTCATACTCTGTGTGCGCACCACTGGTTGCTTTCTCTTTTCTTTTCTTTTTTTCTTTTCTTTCTTTCTTTTTTTTTTTTTTTTTTTTTTTTTTATTCTGAGACAGGGTTTACTCTGTGTAGCCCTGACTGTCTTGGAACTTACTCTGTAGACCAGGCTGGTCTCAAACTCAGAGATCACCTGCCTCTGCCTCCCGAGTGCTGGGACTAAAGACGAGCGCCACCACTGCCGGGCTTGTGTGCAGCATCCTTAACGCATACCGTAATGAGTTATTTAATGTGAAGACAAAATGAAGGTGATGTCAGATTTTAGCTTTCTGAATGTATTCCAGTTTCCTTACATTTAGACACATAGGTAACATCAGTGACTTTTAATTTGATAATCAGAGTCCTAAACCGAAAATATTCATAATTTTTCTTGTTTGGCTGGAGGTTTTGTTGTCTTTTGAGGCAGAGGCTTACTATGTAGCCCAGGCTGGCCCCAAACTACCCCTGCTGCCTCAGCCTCCTGAGAGTTAGGATTGTAGGTGTGCATCACTGTACCCAAGCTTATAGTTTCTATTATGTATGGCATTCGTGAGTGGCTTTTGTTTTGCTCTGTGGTGTGAGCACTGTAACTTCTGATGCCACTGGCTGCCATTGCAAATGAAATCACCACCACTTGAAGTGTTACTGCTGACACCACCTGTTCCAGGTTCCCGCTCAGTGAGCCCCCTTAATTCTCACCAAAATCGTGACTCAGAGCCCCAGACCGAGTGTCTCTGACGATGCTGGCATTTAAAAGTCTCATGCCTTTCTGAACCTGTCGTGTAGGTGAGTTCAATTTTAGACGTGGTAGTAGTAATTAATTAGTGAACACCTGATGATCAGAGGAAGACCCAGTGAGGACCCCAGGCCACCTCAGGGTCCCAGTCTTTTCCCTGTGTCACAAGCTCAGATTTTCTGAGAAGTTTACTGTAAATTGAGCCTTCAAGCCCTTTTCAAGATACATATGCTAAAGATTTTTTTTTTTAATTATCGGGAGAGAGAGAGACGGACTCTCACTATGAGAGCCACAGTGACCTCAGACTTGCAGCATCTCAGACCTCCTTGGTGCTTTAGAGTGCACGCGTGTGTTTGGGGGATGGAC
>JANHMN010000023.1:34793163-34824661 GCA_030674055.1 Rhabdomys pumilio | reverse complement strand
ACGCGTGTGTTTGGGGGATGGACCTCCTTGGTGCTTTAGAGTGCACGTGTGTGTTTGGGGGATGGTTATAGGAATGCACGGCCTCGCCCAGCTTGAGAATTGCATTGGTTTTCATTTATTTATTATTATGGCACATGTGTACGTGACAGAGGGCCACATACATGCCACGGTGCACATTGTGTGCTTTACCAGGTAACCTATCTTTCCGGCCCAAGAAATAATGCATGTTTACCCCTAGCAGGGTCTGGTCCCAGCTTGTACAGTGGCAGCAATACTCCCTGCCTATGTCACCCACCACTGGCCACCATGAAAGATAGCTAGCTACCCAGTGCTTGAAATGTAGTTGGAGTGACTCAGGAATCAGATGTTACATTTTATTTCATTTTAATTCATTTAAATGAAAATAGCCACATTTGGCTAGTCGCCAGGTCACCAGCCAGCACAGCTGCAAGCCATCCCCTGAATCTGATGGTACAAAACCCACAAGTTTATTACAGAGCTCTTGGGCCTGCAAGATGGCTCCTGGGTAGAGGGGCCTGTCGCCAAGCCAGAGTTAGATCCCTGAAACCCACATGGTGTAAGGAGAGGACAGACGCCCAAAAGTTGTCTTCTGACCTCCACATGTGTGCTGTGGCACATGTGTTTGCACGCGTGTGTGCGTGCATGCACACACACAAATGTGATTTTAAAATGTAAAGATCTCTTTCATTCTTTGAACTTCAGTATAGAAACGGGAAAGTCTAAACACAGGTGTAAGGACACACCTCCCTCTATATCAAAACACTTAGGATTTACAACAGGAGACAGTGCTGTGACGGATGGAGTCTTGGATGGCGGCTTTCACATCAAAACCTGGTCATAACGTTTCGCTTCCCTCAAAAAATCTACATGTTTTCGTTTTTTTTTAATTTATAGATAAATGATATAATTTTGTATTTTCCGAATCTCTTTGGTCCTTGTTTTATAATGAAAGGGCAATTACATGTTTTTTTTTTTTTTTTTAAATTTTAAGGTACTCCTGGAGAAAATGCAAACAAATGGTTTCTCCTAAAACCCTGGGGGATAAAAAATTGATTTCTCCTTCCCCATCTGAGCATGTGCTATTTAAAAATCCCCCCACCGTTGAGCATGATTTTGAGCTACAAATTGCCAGAGTATTGGTGGGGGTGGGGGCGTTGTTTTAATTTTCTGGAGGGTTAGCACTCTCGACTCACTGACCATCTCATTTTGTACAGAGGGGCACGGTCCCCTGGAAACACTCTTCCTTTAAAAGGCATCTCAGTGGCATTTAAGGAACATGCATCATCAGCCAGCCAGGGCATGGTATTTTTTTTCCCACGGGGCGTTAGAATGATATTAATCATCTTTGGCCATCAAGAAACCACAAGACTCGATTAAATCAGTCAAGGACATTAAATCCCAGCCTCGCTCAGTCTGCTGGCATACCGATGCTGAGTTGAGGAACCATTTGCGAAAGTATCATTTGGTTTGGAATTGTACGCCTGTCTCTTTAAATCTAAAAAAAAAAAAAAAAAAAAAAAAAAAAATCCTTTCAGAAGCTGTAGAGAGAAGGTGCTAGAACTGTGTACGATCATGACTGGAAAGCAGGATCCCTCAGTGACTGCCGAATCTTCCCAGCACAAGACAGAGAGGCGACTCGCCACAAGCTTCCCCTGATCCCCCCCACCCCCAGAAGAAGGATGACCCCACCGACCAGCTCACAAATCCAATTCAATTGACAACGCAGCTCTTTCAAGGGAATGAGGCGGAGGCTCGCTTTTATGTTAAAAGCCACCAGCATCCTCCCCGCCAGACATGGACATGACATTTTTAAAGGAATTATCTGGTCACCGCGTTTTAAGCAGACGGCTCTGAGGCATCCGTCTGCGCCAGTCTCTCTCCTCTTCCTCTTTGCTTTTGCATATATGTAATTCCGGAGGTAAAGGGGGGAAGAAGCCTGCCGGGGAGTCAGAAGGCATCCTACTAGCGATCAGCTGACACTCCTAACTGAAGGCTGCAATGTGTCGCTTATTCGTTTTATACCGTGGGAGCTGCGGGGACTAGCAGAGAGCTGAACTATGCATTTCAAACAGCGGTGCTTGTTCAGAAAGAGGGGTGAGAGAGAGGCAGCCGGCAAGGAAAGAGCGCAGCTGGACTTTCTCCTCTTCATCCATTTCTGCAGGATCATGTATTCGTAAGGGATGAGGCGGGCCACGGCGATCCCAGGCCTGAGCCGCGGCCTACCCAGTCAGTTCAGAGCCAGGCCCTCCACTATCGGAACCGAGAGCGCTTTGCCACGATCAAATCCGCGTCTTTGGTAAGCTGATACTCCCCTACCCACCTTTCCTGCCTTCCCCTCCTCCCTGTCTGGCAGCCTCTGGCCCTCCCTGAGCCTCCCTCAGCTTCATGGATGGGAGGAAAAGGAGCCAGGGATGTTGTCTCCCTCCAAATAATTTTATTCATTTCAGAAAAAAAAAATCTGTTGGCATAGCAACCTGATCTCAGATATTTAGCATTGTCTATGGATAGGAAAAAAAAAACCTTTGTGTGTATGTGTGTGTGTGTGTGTGTGTGTGTGTGTAATTTTGTGTGCATGTGTATGTGTGTTGTATATTCCGTATATGCAAAATATAAAGCTTTGAGATGAGTTGCTGGCATGACCAGTTTTTTTTTTTAAATGATCTGTGTTTTCATCGAAATAAATAATGCTAAAAATATTTTCAAGGTATGGATGTGTGTGTGTGTGTGTGTGTGTGTGTGTGTGTGTGTGTGTCTGTGTGCAGGGCACTATGCTTCTTTTTATATAGGTGCATGTGTGCCTCTATGATGTACACACACACACACAGACACACATCAAAAGGTAAAACCTGATCTAAAAAAAAAAAATTGATACGGTTTCCGGCCACCATCTGTAATTGTAGAAAAATCAGACCCTTGCTTCCCAGGGATAGTCCACCGGTTCATTCTGGTCCATTCATTTATTTATTGCAACAGTGGTAGTGCCCAGTTTCCCCCTCTAACCCCTGAAGAATTTCCTGCTAGCCATAAAGGCTTTGTAGAGGAGGCCGGCAGCAGCTGTGGGAGCCGAGGGGAGCGAGCGAGGGGCTGTCGGATTCCTCAGCAGTTTTACTACTGCAAATGTGATTGCCGGGTGCCCTTGTAGTAGCAAAGGGGTGTGCTCAGGAAGACTTAGTTTTCACGCCTCCTCCCCTCGGCCCCCCACGCGTGCGCGTGCGCGCTCCCGCTCGCTCTCTCGGTCTCTCTGTCTCTCTCCTTCTCTCCATTTCGTCCTCAGCATTTGGGACTCTCTTTTAGCTTTTCCATCCAAATCTCACTCCTCAGCCAGAAAATTATTGAGATATTAGCTGTTTTTCTCAAATGAATGTTAGAGGTCACATGAGCAGGAAGAGTTACTGTACACGGCTTGGCCGTTACATCCAGAACCCATGATGACATCATCCGAGGCCGACCCAGAAATAATCGTTTTTTCTTGTCCTATTTTTCAAACCTGATTTCTACTTTTATCCCCCACCCCCACCCTGCCAAGCCTTTTTTTTTTTTAAAGGCTTCAGTGAAATTTAGAAGGAATTATAATCTCTGACAGAGCAAATAGAAGGAAAATGGAGATGAAAGCAGCAATCTATTGCTCATGCCTATTCCATGTGGGAAAATCTCACAGTTTAATGCACTCCGTTCATAAAGAAGCCCACTCCCGAGTTCTTTTATGTTGAAGTTTCTTGTAGCCTCTTTAATGGGTGATTTTTCATCTGAAAGGAATGCCCCTCCGTGAGATGGGAGATCTCAAAATGTCCACTCTGTAGTTGCTGATGCCTGGTAGGCATCTCAAAAACATGCCTGTGAATCCGACAGAACATGGTGGGGTTGTCAGCAGTTGCCTCTGTGCCACAGTGTCTGACTAGAAAGCTGACTACTCACCACAGGCGCCTGTGGGGCTTGTCCCTTTAACCCCCACCTGCTCTTCCAGGGCTGATAGGAGAAGCCACGGGAGCCTTAGCAGCAGGAGCAAGCGCTGCAGGAGGCAGACCTGAGCCCCAGCAGTTCCCCCATTGTGGGGCAGGTCCTCTGCCTCCCCTCAGGCCACACCCTCCTCCTTCCCACATCATTTATTCATGACTGTCTCCTCCCTCCCTTCATTACTACAGCCATGCCAGAATAGTCTCATGCCGGCCTCGGGAAAACTCCCACCAGGGCTGCTCAGCGTGGGCTTCAGCCATCACAGCCTTCCTTCCTCTCAGTGGCTAATCGAAGCCGCTCCCCTGCCAGGCCACTTCAGGCTGTGGGCAGAGCCTTCGGAAGCTCCTCAGAGTCCTACAGGCTTCAGAGTGACCCCGCCCCACCCCCATGCAGGGAACCATGAGCTCCCTCTCTCTGGTGTACTTTTTGATTTTCCGAAAGGCCTCTGCTCCAACGCTGACTTAGAAACCTAGCAGCCTGGGTTTGGGTGGGGCAGTGGCTGCCACTCTGGGCACAGAAATCAGTTGTCTTCTGGTGCAGCCTCTCCTGATGGGGTGCCTTGGGAGTCATGATGGGATCCTTGGAAGCTCTCCTGAAGATCTGGGAATTTTTGAGGGAGAAAAATAAGTGATTCTAGGGAAGAATGGGGTATGGTGTTGGATGGCTGTACCTGTGTCCCCTGGGGGCTGATCTAACTATTGGCATGGCTGTCAAGTACTTCAGTCGCCCTCCCCTCCATATGGTCTCAAACGCCCGACCCAAGGGCTGCCCAAGCCATGACACTAGGATATTGGAAATAAGTGTGTAATTTTAGAAAATGGGTCCCGCTTCAATTGAAAAGGACTAAGACGGCGTAAACAGCATTAAATTAAGTGCAGGCCGTGGGACACTGGGGAGCCAATCAGCAGCAATCAAGCCACTGGCCAAACTGACAGTTGATAGCAATAGTAGATTGATTGGTTGATGTGTCAACCATTGGGTTACTGGTTGGCTGTACCCTTTCTCTGTGATTTTCCTTCTGGTAGAGCTGCTGGCGAGCCACAGAGAGATCTGAAGGTGATCAGCAAGAGAAAGAAACACACAAACTCACTTTTCCGTTATGAGCCCAATTAATGACAAGACCGGTTTCCAACTTGACTTGCTAACTAGCGCCAACAGTTAGCTCTTCTCAGATGTGTCTTACAACCCCACCTTTTCCACACAAGCCTAACAGAGGCCCTAGCAGGACACTGCCTACTCTCAGTATAGCTCTTTATGTTGTGTCTCTGAATGAGGTGTGTGAAGGCCATGGGCTGTGGGCTCTTGCAACTGGGGGCATGCTTTTCTGGGGCACCTTAAAACGGAGAATTCTGAATTCCACACCATGCTGCGCCATTGCATGTGGAACAAAGGAGCAGCAGGGCTTGAGGGAGCTCTGGAATATGGCTTCCCCATTAGACCCTTCCATGAGCACCCTTGATTAGCCTCTTGTAGACCTAGGAGAAGGAGGAGGGCATCATGGTGTCTGCTTTCTCTTACTCTGCGAGGACGTGTGGCTCTAGCTGCTCTGTTGCCTAGAGGAAAGCAGTTTGTAGTATTCTCCAGGATTGTCTCTGAGTCCTTGTGTCCCGTGTTTGCATTTTGCTACTGGCCCATGAGAACAACTCTGGCTGTTTTCAATGTTTGATGTCACTTCTTACATGTGACATCACTAGGTCTCTGGTGACATAAAGAGCAGTGAGGTCATGGGGTTGACCAGATGGCTCATGTGCTGCCTCCTCAAGGCTTCATGAATGATTGTGATAGGCCACACCTTAGGGAGAGAGCACGAGAAGAAAACCGGTCGGGCTCACCAGAACAACCCCGAGAGAGAGGCTGTTGCTTCATCCCTATAGTGCAGATTCTCCCATTTGGGCCTTACCAGAGTGAGGAGGAAAACTCATAAAGGGAGGGTGTGTGCTTGGAATCTCTGAAGCACTGTCTAACTGTTGCGTTCACCATGTGGCATCTGAATAAGTCTGGTCCATAGGCAGAAACCACCTCCGTGTCACCTCTCAGGAGCCCAGTGCTAACAGGTTGAATGCCTCCTACAGGACAGTACACCAAAGGATGCATTATCTGTCCCATACAGGGCAACTCCTGGGGCCAAGAGGTGACTCAGTCAGTGAGGTTCAGCTTCCCAGCACCCATGTGAATAGCCTGCTCTGACCCTGTGTATCTGAAGCCCCAGTTCTTGCAGAGGGGGTGGGGTCAGGAGTAAGAACAGGCAGATCCTTGGCCAGCTCATTGGCCAGCCAACCTAGATGAATTAATGAGTTCATCTTCCCAAAATAGGGTAAAGAACATTGAGAATGACACCTAGAGCTGACCTCTGACCTCCATACATATGTGGCACACACATGAAGTGTTGCTGATACCAGTTTCTTTCCCCTAGCTGCTAATCAATATGCCCAACTCATATGGCCACTCACTCAGTAAGTGCATATATCAGATGGTGGGATGAATGAATGAATGTGCTTGCAGCCACTGACACATGGGATTCAAATTGGGAAGGGTCCATTTTAGCTAGGTGTGGCAATGCCTGCTTGTGATGCCCCACACAGGAAGCAGAGTGAAGAAGGCTAGCCTAGGCTACATAGTGAGATACTAGATCCCTTTTAAAAAACTGAGAAAAGTCTATGTCGGTTATTCTGACTGAGGGGGCAGGAGAGTAAGTGGGGGTGATATGGTGGGAGAGAGACAGAGGGAAGAGATAAGGCAGAAATCACCTAGTATCACTCATGACTATTAGTGGGAACTTAAGACACCTTTCCTTGGGTGCTCTGAAGGGTGCTGGGTCAGCTCTCTGCAACCCACATAGAGCTCACCGTGTTCACTCTGAGCACTTGCTGGCAGCTGACTGATGCTCAGCGCTGAGGTGACCACTTCCACCAAGTGCACTGCTTTGCTGCCTAGGTAGAATGAATCCTGTCCATGAGCTTAGATCACTCAAGTTCAGTAGGATGCCTCTCGGCCTTCGTGCTTGCGCATGGTAACCGCATGCGTTCTGGACTGTAGGCTGACTGATTCGCTTCAGAAGCAGGTCTTCCTAGGATTAAAGGGTAGTGTAGCGCAACTGGGAGCTCCTTTAAAAGGTGCCTCAGGCTTCCTGGGTAGGGCCTGTTCCCTGCTGCTCATTTACTATAGTGTATACATTCCAGGTATGTGAGATATATAGGGAGTAGTTCTGACTCAGAAATCATGTGTGTGTTGGGAGTATAGCTCGGTGACAGAGCACATGCTCGAGGTCAGGACATAGCTGGAAAGGTGCAGACTTAATCCTTTTTTAGTGTGTGGGGTGTTGGTGCTGAATACAGAAGCCAGGGCCTCATTCATACTAAACATACGCATTCTGTCGTGTGTCGCCTTAAAGCCCACAAGCTGACAATGGGTAATCTTATAGTTAAATGTGCTCTCTCACCAGAGTTGGTGGTGTATGCCTTTAATCCCAGCAGCCAGAGGCAGGAGGATCTCTGTGAGTTCCAGGCCATCTTGGTCTATATAGTGAGTTCTTAGCCAGCCAGGCTCTGTAGTAAGACTCTGTATAAAAAGAGAAATGAAATGAAGCCCACCCTCCCCTGTTCGTTTGTTGAGACCCAGAGCTGCAGCACTAATAGCAGGGGCATGGAGCTCCTCCAGGGGTGGCAGGAGGAGGTTGGAGACCAACAGTGCATTCTTGTTCCTTGACTCAGAGGCCCCTCAGCCCTTTGACACAGTCCGCTACACTGAGGAAAACTGGGCTCATCTCTTTTTCTAGGGGGGGGAGAGGGCATCAGAAGACTTCAAGAGGTCAATTCTCTGCCCAAGGTCAGAGGTATAGTTGGGACAAAATGAGGGTTTTCCACAGCATCCCATGGTGTGGCAGTGGCAATGGCACTGCCAGCTTATGTTTGGTCCCATTGAGACGTCCCTCGCAGAGCTATAGTCAGCACACCCCTATAGCGTCTTTACAGCTTCACGTCTGACGGACTGTAGGTCAGACTCACCATTCTCTCCACCACTGACTTTTTGGGGGAAGGGGTAATTCTTTACAACAGGAATCAGCACTGTTTCTCTGCCTGGTAATGGATTCCCTAAGGCAGTTCAAGAGTGACGGGCCCTTGGTGCTGATCTCCAGGACGTATAAGAATTAGGTAACGTGTAATAGTACACGCCCTTCATCTCAGCACTCTGGAGGCAGGGGCAGCCTGATCACTCTGGTTCTAGACCAGCATAGTCAGTTCCGGGCCAGCCAGGGCTTCATGGTGAGACCCCCATCTCAAACCAAAGCTACAGCGAAAGTGAACCAGAGTGGTGGGGCCAGAAGTGCACTAACCCCTGTACCTGAGGGGCAGAGTCACAGGCCACCATGGACACCACAGTGAGGGCCTGTCTCAAGGCTGCAGAGGAGGCTCAGTCAGTAATGTGTCTGCTGTACAAGCATGGGACCTGAGTCAGATCCCCAGAACCCATGTAAAAAGCCAGGTCCAGTGGCACGGGTTGGGGGCTGAGGGGTAACAACAGGCAGCTCCATGAAGCTCTTTGGCCAGCCAGTCTAGAAAAGGATGAGCTTTGGTTCACTGGGAGATTCTATCTCAAAAAATAAAGGTAGAGAGGGTCCAGGAGAGAATCCCAGTGTCAGCGCCCCCCTCTAATCCCCACACTAGAGCAGGCAAGTGGACACCCCAGTATGTGTACACACCCACACAAACAAGTACATCCACCACACACATGGACACAAATTTAAGAGATAAATTATAAAGTATATAAAATTATTAGCTGTTTGAAATTCTATTGACCAGACAGTGTATTCTTCAGACAAATGGTATGAAAGCGAAATAGGAATTCGTAATAAAACTAACAAATGTTCAATATATTTCATGTTAACTTTGGCAAGTGAGCCCACTGCTCAGACTTTTATTTAAGCTTGACTGTCTACTCTGAGCTCAGAAAGATAAAACTTAATATCTCTTGGTGGCTCACAGCTGTTACATGGGAGTTAGAGGCCACCCTAAACTATATACCAAGACCCTGTATCCAAAAAAGAAAAACAAACCCAAACCTCTGTATGTGCCCAGGAAGACAATCTAAAACTCAGAGAGTTTGGTGGTGGCAAATGGAAGGTTAGTCTGGAGTTTGAGAAGGTGACTCTCCTAACTGTGGGGGTCGGTTGGGAAGTAAAGCCGCCCTTCTGGAAGTCAGCCAGATACAGGGAGAGCTTGCTGGGTGCTGTCAATTGTCTTGGTCACACATTTGAGCCAGGTATAATAAGACAGGCAGTGGGACCACCCTATTCCCAGAGACCCACCCCAGGTAATATAGGAAATATCTGTCTTTGGGCTTCCTGCCACATGGTAGTCACCTAAGAACGTCGTATCAGCTGTAGGCCTGTGCGTGTGCAGATACATCATGATGGCATTAGAGCAAGCCCTGCCTCCCCTCTGGGAATCTCATTAAAGAGGGAATTCCAGAAGGCTGAGGCGATGACTCAGGAGGTAGAGTGCCTGCTGCTCAGCTCAGATCCCAGCGCCCAGGTGAAGGCCAGGCGGTAGTTTGTGCCTGTGATCTCAGCACACTGTGGGGGTGGAGACTAGAAGATCCCCAGAGCTGGCTGGTGAGCCAGCCTTGTCAGAACCCTGAGCTCCAGGCTGAAGGAGTAAGGTGGAGAGCAGTTGAGGAAGCTCACTGCAACCTCTGGCCTACACACACACACACACACACACACACACACACACACACACACACGGGAATACTGAAATAAAAAGTTAATATCTCGATAAAACATATATACCTGTGATGGAGACAAATCCAAATTCTAAAGGGAGACTATAAATTCAGCAGAGACTGGATAGTCTCTGTTGACCAGAATTGTTTTCTTTTTTTCCCTGAAGTTGTCCTTGTGTGTGGTGTGAGCATATAGGATTGAACCTTATACACATCACTCAAGCTACTTCTTTGCTTCCCTGGTGAGACCAGCTTGTAATCCCAGCACTTGGGAGACAGAGGCAGGAGGCTTGCCCTGCAGGTCAAGGTCTCCCGGGCTTCAAGGGGGCACCCTGTCTCAAAAAAAAAAAAAAAAAAAAAAAAAAAGGTGTCTGTGGATTTAGCCCAGTAGCAGAGTACTCGCCTAGTATTTCACCTTAGCACTGGGCTAGGGAACTTTCGAGTATAGCCAAGGGGAGGAAAGGCATGGTAGGAGCATACCTATCCATCCTAGGATGTGGGAGGCTGGAACACAAGAATGGAGGGTTCGAGACCAGCCCACAAAGCTGGCAGGCTAGCACTGCAGACCCTTAGTCTCCTCTCAGTTCCCAGAATACAGATACAATTACTCGGGACCATAGTGACAAAACACATCACTCATTTCTACCATTTCTTTCAGAGAACTAGAGGGCTGTGAGGTGATGTTGTCCTTCGTCAGTAGGTCTTAAAATATCTTCCGCTCAGTCCTACAGAGGACGGTCCTTCCACATGAGACACACGTGTGAAAGCGCACATTCCCTCGGCTAGGAAGCACTAACGTCCAGTCTCAGGACGGCTCCTCCCCCTACAGCAGCGGTTCTCAACCGTCCTAAGGCTGCGACCCTGTCACACCATTCCTTGTGCTGTGATGACCCCAACCATAAAATTATTCCTGCTGCTACATCCTAACTGCAGCTTTGCTACCGTGATGACTTGTCGTGTAAATATCTGATATGCGGGATATCCGATCCACCTCCCCCGTGGGGTTTGTGACCCACGGGTTGAGAACCACTGCTCTGTGGTAAGGACCCAGTGGAGGGTGGAGAGACCTAGAGCAGACATACGCACCGTGCCAGGTTGACCCACAGAGGGAAAACAGTGTAAGAGCATTTATAGCTCTATGGGGTTTCCCAAGAAAACTTATTTTGGGGGTGAAGAGGAGGCAGGGCTTACTCTCCAGGGGAGTGGCTGTATCATACAACAAAAAGCAAAGTTAACATCCTGACCCATCCAAGAGCTGTTCTAAAACAGGAGAAAGGAGAAGGAAGCAGTCGGCAGCTCCATCAGGGACATGGGAAGGGTGAGAAGCTGAGGAGGCTGGAAAATCCCAGAAGGATCGAAAGAGGAGACAGGCGGGGGCAGGCTGCAGGCTCCCCTGGGCAGCGGGCTTGCTGGACATTGAATTGAAATCAAACTAAGGAGAAGTGGTCCCTGTGAAACTCAGAATTGCCTCATCCTTTTTAGGAAAGAATTATTGTAACTTGTGGACAGTCAAGTCTTTTAGGGATGGAGCAAAGTGAACCGTGAGGCTTAAAAACTTTGTGTGTGCTTGTGTTTGTCTGTCTCTTGGGGATATTAGCATGATCCTTTAAAAATGCATAGCTTCTCATCTGGAGGGGGTCCCAGCACCGTGGGCCATTCACAAAGTCTGAAGTGTGTGTGTGTGTGTGTGTGTGTGTGTGTGTGTGTGTATGTATATGTATATATATATATGTGTGTATATATATATATATATATATATATATATATATATATATATGAGAATGACTGTTAGCAATATACGAATGACCTACCTTATGAGTGAGTAAAAGAGCTGAGAAAATGAGAAGTTTTTGAGGATGACAGTACCCGGCATAGCCCCCTGTTCCAGATCAGCATCTGGAGGCTTGGAAGCCACAGGCTGGCGAGGACGCCCACTTCTCAGGGTGCTCTCTGCTTTGCTGTGGGAAACCTCTGGTCCACATGGTGACCCGGAGTCTGTCCCCCCACTCCCGACCTGCCTCAGGTTACACGGCAGATCCATGAGCATGAGCAGGAGAACGAGTTGCGGGAACAGATGTCAGGTTATAAGCGGATGCGGCGCCAGCACCAGAAGCAGCTGATCGCCCTGGAGAACAAGCTGAAGGCTGAGATGGATGAGCACCGCCTCAAGCTCCAGAAGGAGGTGGAGACGCATGCCAACAACTCGTCCATCGAGCTGGAGAAGCTGGCCAAGAAGCAAGTGGCTACCATAGAAAAGGAGGTCAGTCGGTGGGGTGGGAGGCGCCCGCCTGCTCGCTCGCCCGCCCGCCCGCCCGCAGGCGCTCGCCCCTGGCAGTCAGCAGGGAGAGGGAGAAGCAGCAAACACTGCTGCTTGGTTGGGGTCCTGACTGAAATCGCCTTGCAAGATGAGGTATGGGGTTTCAGTTGGGAGAACAGCTCCCTCTGCAGGGGCCTGTCCTGTCCTCAGGTCTATCCTGTGCCCACCACACCCTAGTTCTCCTCAAGCAGCCTCTTTAGTGGGGGCTACCCCTGCTCATGGCTGCCACACCGGCCACAGGACACAAAGATGTAACCTGGCTGTGATTCGGGCTTTCTGAGGAAGAGTCTCTTCCGCATCCGTGTCCGTAAGGAATTTAATGATTTTAGTTAATTTTTTAGTAGTCCTGGGGATGGAGCCAGGGCCTCCTGTGCGCTCACCTGAGCTGCGCTCCTGGACTCTATGGACTCATTTGGAACACATTCCCTCTAAGTGTGTTAGAATGCACCTGTAATTTCAGGGATTTAGGTGCTGGTGCAGGGGGATTTCAAGTTCAAGGTCTTCATGGCTTATATCACGGTACCCTGACACATAAAGGAAACCAAAAGATAAAATATAAGACAAAGAGTCAAGATACTGTCTTTATTGCTATGAACTGTTTAATATTATAAGGGAATGATAGGCCAGGTGTAGTGACACGTGCCTATAATCCTACCACTGAAAAGGTGGAGCCAGGGCAGACACCAGGGCTGCTGGCTAGCTAGCTTAGCCTCATTGGTGGCAAACCTCAGGTCAGTGGCTCAATAAATAAGATCACTTACTGGTCCCTGAGTTTGGATCCCAGTGCCCTACATGGGCGTGGCTGTGTGCACACCTCTAACTCCGGTGCTGTGGAGGTGGAGACAAGAAGATCACTGGGGCTTGCTGGGCACCAGCCTAGAATCAGCCAGAGACCATGTCTCAAACCAGTAAGGTAGAGAATGGTAGAGGCCAATGTCCCGTGTCTGGCCTCCGTGGGTGTCCACACTCAGTCACAAGCATCCACTCCTCACCATGAGTGTACACCACGTTAGC
This sequence comes from Rhabdomys pumilio, assembly GCA_030674055.1. NCBI lineage: Eukaryota > Metazoa > Chordata > Mammalia > Rodentia > Muridae > Rhabdomys > Rhabdomys pumilio. The sequence goes on along the minus strand of JANHMN010000023.1, from coordinate 34,811,634 downwards.
ACACACTTGGGTGGGATGGAAAATAAATAATGAATGAATAAATAAATAAATAAATAAATAAATAAATAAATAATAGCAAGGCCAGTGGCCCCCGAAAAACAACACCTGAGATTATCCTCTGGTGTCCACTGCACCTGCACACAAACGTACACGCACAAGCACACACAGAGAGAGAGAGAGAGAGAGAGAGAGAGAGAGAGAGAGAGAGATGCATGTGTGTGATCCACATTCACGTTGCACTATCATTGGGAATGTTTTTGAAACACAGAAGAACCACAGAAAACAGATCTTTAGATTGTCTTTCACATGGGGTGACATTATTTGGCATTCGGGGACAGCTGAGTCCTGTGCAAAGCTCAGGCTGACCTTGGCCCCCTCTGTTGTCTGATCAGGCAAAGGTAGCCGCAGCAGATGAGAAGAAGTTCCAGCAGCAGATCCTGGCCCAGCAGAAGAAGGACTTGACAACTTTCTTAGAAAGTCAGAAGAAGCAGTACAAGATTTGTAAGGAGAAAATAAAAGAGGTAAGGACGAGTCCCCATGGTCACCTGCCGCAGCTGGCTCGGAGCTTGCAGTGTCCCGTCCTGGTGCGTCCAGCTGTTGAGTCCAGCAGTTCTGACTTAGAGTTGTCAGAAAGCATATTAAAGCAGAGGGCTAACAGCCTTCGTCCTCGCTGGGCCTGCAGTGGAGTTTGGAACCGCCCCTTTCCATAGATTCCACGGTCTGCTGCTGCTGCTGCTGCTGCTGAGCCCGGGCCTGCAGCTCAGGGTCTCTTATTTTAGCCTGCTCTCCACACATCAGCCAAAGAATAGTTTTAAACCCTTTTGAAACCTGTGTGCCATCTCGTCCTGTTAAAGTCCGCCATGTTCCTACTGTTTTCAGAGAAGGTTGACGTTGTAAGGCGCCCAAGGGGCCGACCACCAGCTTCCCTTCTAGTCTCCTCACCTCCCACCTTCCCCACCCTAGCCTACTCATGGCGGCTGCATTAGCAGTGCAGCCCGCCCTTCAGCTGCCCCAGTGTGACAAGCCCCTCCCCCCAGGCCTTTGCACATGGCTTTTTTACCCCATCTGCAGCTCTGCACAGTTTATTCCTTACCTTTGTGAGAGTTAGGATTGATTATAAAGTCTTACCTTAACTATTACTTCCCCGGGGAAGCCTTTTCTAACCACCTCAGCCAAGATACACGTCTTCTGTTTCATGAAACTAGAGTTTTTAACAATTATTCAAGGTTGTTACTTAGCTGCTTAAGAACCACAAGAGGAGAGAGCATGGCTGCTATTGCCCGTGACTGTGTATGGTGTGTGCGTCTGTTCACTACGTGCACAGGAGATTCCAGAATGTTGGATTGAAGAGCACAGATGGACTTAGGAGAGTCTCCAGGGGAAGCACTATTTCATCTGCTAGCTTAGCTTTGCTCATTCTCCTCTTCCCAGTATTGACCAGGGACTCTCCTAGACTCCTGCATTCTTTCCTTCTCATAAGGTTTAGGACTCCTTATCTGCAGACTTCCTAGGTTTAATAAAATGTGGTCTTGGGCATTCCCTAGCAAGGTCATCCTCTGGAGCTCACGAGCTGATTGGGGGATGACACAGGGCCTAAGGAGGAACCTGGGAGTTGGTGGGTGGGGCATCCAGAGCCATCTCTGCCTTGCCCAGGTAAGAAACTGTGGCAGCTGATCCATGCTGGCAGAAGGCCAAGGATCTCTGGTTCTCTAAGTTCTGGGAACCAGAGAGTCAAGAATAACAGCCCAGTAAAGAAAAAGTTTCCTGTTCTCCTCAGGTGTTCGTACGTTTCCTTTGTGACTGGTAGGATATTGCTAGATCTTGGAGATCACTTTGGTTTTTTTTCAATAGGAAAATTTGCAGTTTCCCTCAACTCCCAATCCCTTCTCCTTTATAAACTGCACGGGCTTGCTCCTGCTCTGCAGTCCATCCTTTAGAACCTTGGCTGCCATCTTGGGCATTTAAAACACCAAGACCTTGAGGGTCATCAGACACCTTTAGAAGATTCTCCACAAAACACCCACCTCAGAGACCTGTTCCACTTCCAGCCCAGACTCCCGGGTTCGCTTTGGGTCATCATGTTCAGAAAAAATAGACGGTTTGGACGTTTTCTTGGAGAAAAGCAGGCCCAGAGCCCACTGAGGTGGCCTCAGCCACTTGCTGAGTAGGAAGTGTTCAGCATGGATGTTCAGAGCCTCCAGAATCCCACCTGTGGGCCAATCACAGGAGGATGGGAAGGACATTCATAATTCAGGCTTGGTTTTGGAGTGGCTCCTTACGGTCATAGCTGAACCTAGACACACAGATTCAAGGCTGAACCTGGGGTGACGTCATCACGTAAGGACGCATCACCTAGCCTCTCTGGTTTACAAGCAACTAGTGGCTAAAGGCAAACAGTGGTGGTTTGTGATAAACATGAGGAAAACCAGGTGGTTGCAGGTATGTAAGCACTAGCCACACTCGAGCCAAGCTAGTTGGCGTGAGGATGGGTGCGTGAGTGTACTGTACTCTCTCAAAAGTGTTGTCTTCTCCACAGACGAGCATCCCAGCTGGTCCAGTTCTTGTCCTCCACATTGCCCATGTGCAATGTGAAGTCAGGGTGGAAAGTTCCTGTGTGGGATTCCCTCACCCTCCCACCCCGAGTGAAACATGATTCCCTTCCTCCCTGAACTCAAGTTAGCAACATCTGCAGAGCCCTTCCCAAGTTTGAAACTGTCCACGTCTCTTCTTCAGCCTCAGTCCTCCCTGGAATAAGCCACTGTGTCCCCTTGCCTTGGCCTTCCCAGGAGACTCCCAGCTGCCTCCACAGACAGAGTTCTGCCTCTGTTCTGTACTGCGCTCTGTAGCCAGCATCCAGTTTCCATTAGGACACTCCCACACATAGATTAGCCGTTCCTAGACTGAAGAGCTTTGGGATGGAGCTCATGGGTAGACTGACTGCTCGCTTAGCATGTCTGAGTTCAATCAAGTCCCTGGGTTCAATTCCCAGAACTGAGTAAAAATCCTCTCCCAGTCCAGGTCTGCAAGGCTTCAGTGTGCATTGGCCCGACCACCCTCGTGGCCTGTCACATCTCAAAGGCTGTCACCTCTTGACCACATCACTTCCACCCCACACTGAGAGTTTTCACAGGCTGCTCTCTCCATCCAGAGTATCAGAGTATCTCCCCTCTTCTCTTCCCCGAGTTACCCCCCACCACTCCGCTCAAATGTCAACATAGCTGTTACTGAGGTCAAGTGCTTTCCAGCACTCTTTGAGGACTCCGATCCGTCCCTTGAAGGTGGAGTTGGCCATCATTTCAGTTCATGTCCATGGATCTTAGGTCCGTTTTTGATTCTGGGTTGCCCAGCCCTTGAGTGTCAAGGTGCCACCATCTCTTGCTCACCTGCCCACCTACTAGTCCTGTGGTCGGGGCTTAGAGTCATCGGTTGATGACGGAATAATTGATTTCTGGGAGCGAGAAGCCAGAGTGAGGCAAACTCAAGCATCCCTCTCACTTAACACTCAAATCATCCGGGAGTGAACGAATGGGGGCCGGGCTGTGCACCAAAAGTCTTTCCATCTACACTCACGGTAGGCGGGCGGGCAGGCGGGCGGGCGGGCGGGCGGACGGGCGGCAGAGCCGTCCTGCTCCTCAGTGCTGAGCAGTGTGAAAGACCTGGATGTGTTTGTGTTGTCTTGTTCTAAGGAAATGAACGAGGACCACAGCACACCTAAGAAGGAGAAGCAGGAGCGGATATCGAAGCATAAAGAAAACCTGCAGCACACGCAGGCTGAGGAGGAGGCCCACCTGCTCACTCAGCAGAGGCTGTACTACGACAGAAACTGCCGCTTCTTCAAGCGGAAAATAATGATCAAGCGCCATGAGGTGGAACAGCAGAACATTCGGGAGGTATCTGTCACACCAAGGCCTTTCGAGGGGCAGGGTGGGATCTGTCTCCTCCATCCCTATGTCCTTAGTTGTGAGTGCCAGAATCACGTGTGAAACGTGTCAGAGAAGGACGCCACCTCCAATAAGAGAGCCATCCTCAGCGTAAGGATCAGCCTCAACAGGTGAAAAGCTGTGTTGTCATAGAGGTGCATGTGTGTCCTGCCATGCAAGGCCGAGCAGGAGCTAGCGCAGAGAGGAAATGTCCACTGCCGGCCTGCTTGTTCTGTGCCTCTTCAGGAAACACTTAAATGGCAGTGTGCTGCTCGACACAGCATCACGGCTGCTCTGGCATCAGATACCTACAGAGTGTCTCTGTGCCAGGCCCTGTCTGTGGCAGACATAACTGACGAACGTCAATCTCCTGCCTGAGCATCAGTGACAGGCCTGCAACTAATGTAAGCCGGGAGCTGAGAAGGGGCTTGGAGGAGAAACCAAGGGCAGCCAGGGATCTGAGTGTGTGGAGGGCAGCTGAGGAGGGGCTGGCTGTGGCAGGCTGAGGAGGGGCTGGCCGTGGCAGGCCGAAGGGCTCGTTTACAGTGAGGCCTTCAGACTGGACCCTGGAGGCAGCACAAGCCATCTTGAGGCTTCCAGGCAGGGAGCGACTTAGCAAATGCTAGCTCTGCGTTGAAGAGCTAAAGCATCAGTGTGAGACCAGGCTGCCCCAATGAGGGACAAAAAATAGGGAGGGAAGCAGGCAGTCTTCCTCGGTGAATTCCGGCCCAGAGGCGTCCTTAGCACAGAACAGTTAAATCACAAGGGCATTCCCCAAGTCAGCGACTGCTAATTCTTACCAGTTTTCCACAGGGATTTCAAACAGAGGAGTTCACAGTGATTGCTGCTCACAAGACTGAGACAGGAGCATGAGTTTGAGGCTAGCCTGAGCTACACAGCAAGACCACGTCTCAAAAATAATGATGCTGGAGCTAGGGAGATAGCTCAGTCGGTGGAATGCTTGCCACACAGACATGAGGACCTGAGTTCAGATCCCAGAACTGAAGCCAGGCTCCAGGGGCACCAGTGTGGTCTGTTATCCCTGCACTGGGGAGGTGGACACGGGAGGATGCTTGGAGCTTGCTGCCCATCCAGTCTAGGTTAGTCAGGGAGGTCTAGGCTCAGAGAGAGGCCCTGTCTAAAAATATAAGGTGGATAGAGATTGAGGAAGTCAACATGTAATGTCAACCTCTGGCTTTTGCACACATGTGCACACACACAAACACACACATACACACTGTCATCATCATCACCATCACTGATTGTTATAGTAATAACTGCTAGTCTTGAGAATGAGAAAGACATGATGACACTCACAGAGATGGAGGATACACGAGGCACGTCATTCTGTCAGGAAGGCATGAATAATCTGAGAAGACATGCCACTGAACCATTGGTAAAAATACTGATGGTTCATAAAAACCCAGTGTTTATGAACAAGAGGGAAGCACCCACCTCAGGCACCACTAACAGAAGAGCAACTGGGGCAAGTGTCTCAGAAAACCTTTTGTTTTGTTTTGTTTTGTTTTGTTTTGTTTTGTTTTGTTTTGTTTTGTTTTGTTTTCTGAGACAAGTTCTCCTCACGTGAACCAGCTGACCTGAACTGTCAGTCTCCTGCCTCAGCCTCCTGTGTGCTGGGATCACAGGTTGGCTCTTGGTGGAGTTCAAATTAGAAGAAAGAGCAAAGCAAACTGAACTTTGCTGACCACCAACCATTCTAGACCAGCCAGGCTCTGTGTTTGTGTTTTTTAAGATCTGGGAAGGAGAAACTGGTAACTGGTAGACATTTCCGGTTAGGGCAGTGACTCAGCAATCAATAGACAGAGAGAGGGGTAAAGGGAGAGAAAGGAGCCTGGCTTGGAGTGGCACAAGATTGATTAGAACATGGGTCCTTAGTGAGGTCAGACTTACCCCAAGGGGATGAGAATGGGTCATAGGAAGGGAAGAGGTGTCCAGACCCTGTGATAGTGTGGGGCCCTCTGCTGGGCCTCAGATGACAGACAGACACACAGACACAGTGGAGCTTTTGTATCGATGTGTCAGTGACATAAGGAGGTAGAGGAAGGAAAAGCTAGTATGGTTCATTCTGGGAGGGGTACCAACAGATGTGTGAGAGGCCATGTAGAGAGAAGAGACGAGAAGCACAGAGACTAAGCCTGGGGAACTGGTGTGGACAACATGGAATGAGCTTCCATGGGACAGCTGGGCCCCAACTGTGATTCCAAACAGCATACTCAGGACCTAGCCCGTCCATTCGGTACACAGGACCCTGGGTGCCACCTCTGGCACCACATGCACGGGGTATGATGATTCACATGCAATCCCAGCACTCGAGATGTCTGGGGACAGCCTGAGCTGCAGGAAACCCTGACCTAAGAAATAAAAGAAACAAGAACAGGTCTTGGCAGCCAATGAGAGAAGAGATGAACAGGGAACCAAAATTACTTTCTGATTTGAGACATGGAGACATTTAGGTCGAGTTAGAAACAGAAGCTCCAGGAGAAGTTTTGGTAAAACATTAACTAAGCACTGAATATTCTGGATCTGTCAGAAACCAGAAATGAAATATGGGAGAAGACACCATGAATAAAGCATGTGTCGTGCAAGCACCTGAGGACCCTAGTTCAGGTCCCCAGTGCCCACGCAAAGCTGGACTAAGTGGACGCATGTCTAAATCCCAATGCTTCTATGACTCAGACAGCAGGAAGGAAGATAGAGACAGGAGAACCCTGCCCTCCACATACATGTGTGTCATGGCATGCTCGCTTAATCACACACACATGCACATGCACACGCACACGCACACGGGTGCCATGTTCATATATACATTTTAAATAAAAATAAAAAGGCCAAGAGCTCATTAGAAATAAGGTTTTTTTACCTGATAGTTACTGTTATTCCAATAGCATATATTTATGGAAATTTTGTAGCCAAGGGGTCAGTTACAATCAATATAAGTTATAGAAAGTAGCTACTGTACAGCATGATTAAAAACAAACTGTACTCATCAAGAGCTGTCAGTGGGTAAGGTCATTTACTGCCCTTGCAGTGGACCCAGGTTCAGTTCCCAGCACTCAACCAAGCAAGCAAGCCTGAGTGGGCAACGTGCCTGTCCTTAATGTGACAGACACTCTCAGTCCAACAAAGATGGTATCCTCTCTCAAAGCACAAGAGGAAGGCTGGGATGAGGTAATGCAGAAATCCCAGATACCCCCAAACCATTACTTACTGTGAAACGTGGGGAGCACAGGCCTGTTCTCCACAACCCCACAGGATTCACCCATCGTCACAGGTCCTTAAATGCTGCTCCTCTCAGGATGTGACTGTCACCAACATCACTGCAGAGAACATCCTTGTATGGTTTTAGTGTCTCTCTGCGTGGCTCAGTGGTAGACAGCTCTCCTAGCATGTGTGACGTCATCGGTTCCATCCCCAACACTGCAGAGAAGTCAGTCAGTAAGCTTTTCCACGCACACGTATTTTCATGGGTATTTCTCAGAAGTGGAACCTTTGGGTCCAAGTTTAGATATATATCACAAAGGGCCAGCAAAACAGCTCAGGGAGTGAAGGAGCTTGCTGCTAAGCCTGAGGAGCTCACCTTGATCCCTGAAAACCATGGGTCAGAAGGAGAAAGCTGCCTTTCACATATGTACATCCATAATGTAATAAAAATCTAAAAACAGGTAGGCAAATGGATACACAGACAGATGCCACTTGCTAAGTCGTCCTCCTAGGCTTCTGACGTTCCGCCAGCAAGCCTAACTTCCTTCATCCCTGCCTGAGCTGATGGGAATCCTTTTTAGCTCATGAGGCAGATGTAAAAGGAACATGAGTATCTAGCTGAGCCCTCTCAGCCCCACCCAAGAACCAGAACTAAGAAATCAGTAAACATTCAACCTAACGGCAGCACCTCTGTGACGTTTGAACCAAGCCAGGTGTGGGTGACACACACCTGTGATCCCAGCACTTGGAAGGCTGAGGCAGGAGAATCATGAGTTGGGAGGCCAGCCTGGGCAACTACTAATCAAGACCCTGTCTCAAAATACCACTTGAAAAGGGCTGGAGATTTAGCTTAGTGGGAGAGCCCCTGCCTGGCAGAAAAGGAGCTGGCTGCCTCTTTGTCCCCCTCCCTCTGCCCCTCCCCGTCCCCGTCCCCTGGTTCCCCTCCCCCAGCCCTCCTTCAGTGCATGTGTAACTCTCTAGTGCATTGGCAGGCAGGGTCACCAATGCCATCAGCTCTGGGTCGGCTCGTTTTGGTGATTTTTATACATGTCACAGACAGACATTCATGACTCTAACCTGTAACGTGTCATCAGTGTCTAGAACATTCTAAAACAGACTGGAAAAATAAAATACAGGAACATACACTTCACTAGGACATCTTTTCACAGAAATGTTGCAAACCAGAGTTTCAGCTTCCATTCAACTTCACACAAGTTGTCTGTGATCTGAGACCTTCAGTTCCCCAGTGCCTCATGGTGACGTATCAAAGTCTGTACAGGAGGCAGCAGTTAGAAGCCAGCCAGGGCAGCGCAGCAAGAGTCCCACGTGAAGTAAAAGCTTTGCATGTTACTGTGCAGGCATGGCATGGGACTCGGGACACGACAGCAATGAGAGGGTTCCCCTTGGCCTGAGCTGTTACAGGGAGCTGGTCATCTTAGATCTCAGCGGCTCAGACACAGCAGTCACGGTAAAGGGAATAGTCTAGAACTTGCAACTCAAAGCCGTGTTCTGCTGTCAGACTTTCTAAATCGTGTAAAACCCAAGTCTAAGACACTCTGTGCCAGCTATCTGCATCTGAGTATAGAAAGTACTGTTACTTTCTGAAGCATTTCTGGGGGAGGGCCTGTCATTTCATCTTCACGAGCATTGTTTGTGCTGGGTGGCGGGGTCCTGCATTTATGCCTGAAGAATCCAAAGAGTGCTGTAGGGGCCTTGCCTGTATGGGAAGCTTGCCAAAGCCGTGAGCAGCGAGTCACCAGAAGAAGCAAACTGCTTCTCACCAGAGCAGTGCTCAGATGGCCACCAAGCAAGCCACTGATAAGCTGGGTGTAGATAACTCCAAACCCAGAGCACCCCATGCAGGTTTCCCTCAGTGCCCGGAACAGCCACTGACAGTGCTCGCTTGCTAGCTTTGGTTTTTAGCCCCTGAGCTTGAATTGGGCTCCTGGAGTTAGTGTGGAGCTGTAAGGCCCAGCTCTGGGGCTCAGGACACAGTGGCCATGGAAGAGGGACCGTCACCGAGCTTTGCTCTGCACACTAAGTTCATGTCTGACCACCTGCTCTGTGACCATCTTTGACCCCGGTTCAGGGGATTTGACCGCCTCTTCTGGCCTCTTCCAGCATTAGTGTGGTGCATTTGGATACAGTGCAGGTAACATACTCATAGACATAAAAAACTTAAAAAAATTTTTTAAAGAAGACATTTGGTGGTCCTTGTAAACAGCAGACGTAAAACAGTGGGGCGGAAAGCTGAGGCGCTGGAGAAGGGGGCCCTGGCAGAACTCAGTCTCCGGAACTGAAACGTTACATTATGTCTACACTGTGGCTGTCCAGCTGCATCCCTTGTGCCTAAGTTAGTACCACACACACACACACACACACACACACACACAGACACACACCGCATGTACAATGATGCTTGCTGAGCGAATAAATGAACACTCCCTGGCGGTGCCAGAAGCTATGGTTGGAGGGCCAGTATACATAAGATGCTTCCAACCCACCCATTATATTGGTTTATATAGTGCTTTAACCACAGAGCCAAGTCTCCAGCCCCAACTAAGTCTTCTCTTTCACAGCTCAGTGAGTGGCCCCTGGGTGGCACCACAGGAAAGTGGCCCTTCCCACAGAGCAGGTGGTGAAACAAAGAACTCATAACCACCTACGATGACATCACTGTGAATGCAAACATGTCATATCTCCTCCCCTCACAGATGCTGAGAGAGAGGTGGGGCCCCCAGGTGTTGTCCTGCCCAGCCCCAGGCTTCCCCTCCCCGGACCTAATCACCCCTCTCCCAAAACTCCACCGTACACACCCTTTCTGGAACAACCTCTTCCCAGCCCTGCTTCTTCTCTTTTAAATTTGTACAGAGCCCGTTTCCCAGTGTGGGTAGACTGTCCTGCTTGCATGTTTGCTAGAATGTATTTGGGCCGTCGTAGTTCAAACCGGGAGTGCTACCGTAGAAATACAGGAACAGGGCCAGTAACACTCAATAGCAGCTGATCCAGCCAGCTGTCTGCACCTTTAATCCCAGAACTCAGGAGGCAGAAGCAGGCAGATTTCTGTGAGTCTGGGGCCAGCCTGGTCTACAATGCAAGTTCCAGGCCAGCCTAGGCTGCCTAGTGAAACTCTCAGGAAGAAAAAAAAAAAAAAAAAAAAAAAAAACTCAATAGTACTTAATACAGCTGGATATAGAGATGGGCTGAGAAAGACTTGGCTACAAAGTACTTGCTGCATCCCTCTCTCCCCTCCCTCCCTCTCTCCCCTTCCCTTCCCCTTCTCCCCTCCCCCCATTTCCCTCTCTTCTGAAGTCTAGCTTTGTCTAAACCCCATCTCTCATAACAGCAGACGAGCATCCCGTAGTTTCTGTGTGAGCTGTCATTCCAGCCACCACAGAGACAACTGGCCCTGAGTCTCAGCTCCAAATTCCCAGGAGAGAACATTCATGGGCCCAGCCTAGGCCATCTGCTCACATTGAATCCAGTCATCTGTGAGAGCAGCACCTGCTTCAACAAGCGTCTACCTTACGTCACCATTAGAGTGGCCCCACATCCAGGGCAGCAGCCACAGCTTAGCAAACCTCGGCACGGATCCAGGGCTCGTAGCTTAGATCTTAGCAACCAGTGCATTTAGGACTACCCTCTGGAGGATAGTGGTCCAAAAAGCCAGGGCCCAAGGTTCAGTCTCCAGTCTGGAGAGATGAAAATAGCCTCTGGCCAGTGGGTAAAGATGTTTTATGTAACCTTTTGTTTTCCTGGGTCCCTATTCTCCGAGAAAGGAAGTAGGGGAAGCACCAGTTGAGCATGAATAGGGCATGAACAGGACTGACGAGAGAGAGGTCTGTGGATGCAGCCAAGTGGGAGAGAGCGCTTGCCTGGCATGTGCTAGGCCCTGGGTTCAATCCCCAAAGCCGCAGGAAAAGGAAGGAAGGGAGGGAGGGAGGGAGGGAGGGAGGGAGGGAGGGAGGGAGGGAGGGAAGGAAAAGCACCAAGTAGTTAGATCTAGGAACGATCAGATGGGAGTGGTGTCCTCCAGTCTCTCCCAGCATGCCCTAAGCTCTGCTTTTTAAAAATAGATAATTGGCCTACTTCTGTTATGTATGAAAACAGGGTATTTCCCCAGAAAGCTGAAGCAGTGCAGACATTCTATGACTTTAATCTAGCTCTAGACACCAGTCACATGACAGAGTCACCTGAAGATGGTTTTAAAATTGAAATTAGGGATCCTATACAATTATCGGAATTTGTGGGCATGTGTCCTTACCTGACTTTAACGAGTAGCCAGCATGGGTGCCCCTAAGCTTAACCACACCAAAGCCTAGCACATCATCGAAGACCCACAGCCCCTCTACGAGGCAGAAAAACCCAGGTGGGATTAAACCCTTTTCCCAGATAGCACAGTTGTGAGCACTGGGGAGTTCTCACCTTACAGTGAGTGGTAACCTCATCACAGGCCCAAGAGCTCTGATCTCATTAAGTCATGCTGCAAACACCCTCCCTGCGCTGTGTTTTTCTCCCCTTGCCCTCCACCCACCTCTCTCCACTGATCATTTGCTCCTGGATGCAGGAACTAAATAAAAAGAGGACCCAGAAGGAAATGGAGCACGCCATGCTGATCCGGCATGATGAGTCCACCCGAGAGCTGGAGTACAGACAGCTGCACACACTGCAGAAGCTTCGCATGGATCTGATCCGGTTACAGCACCAGACGGAGCTGGAGAACCAGCTGGAGTACAATAAGAGGCGGGAACGGGAGCTGCACCGGAAGCACGTCATGGAGCTTCGGCAACAGCCGAAAAACTTAAAGGTGAGAGGACAGTGACCCGCAAAGCACCCAGCACACGGCCTGCATCCCACACACAGTGCCTGTGTACTACCCCCCAATATCAGACTCTGCAGGTGTGGAGGCCAGGGCTCCTGTGGGCTGTGAAACCCGCTAAGCTGCAGGGTTCTCAGCCCTTCCTGTATGTTGCCCACCTCAGCCGTTGGTCACCCACCATCTTTGAAGGCAGTGAGGTGGGGATGGAGAGATGGCTGCTTTTCCAGAGAACTTGGGTTTGATTCCCAGCACCCACATGGCAGCTCACAACCAATCCCAGGCGATCTGATGCCCTTTTCTGGCCTCTAAGGGCACCAGGCACACATGTGGTATGTAGTCATACGTGCAGGCAAAACACCCATGTATGTAAAATAAAAACTAAAAAAAAATTAAGCAAGGATCTCAGGAAACGCTTGAGCAAAACCCTTCCACTGTCAGAAAACACAGACATTAACGATTTATAACAGTGGCAAATGACAGTTATGAAGTAGTGATGAAAATAATGTTAGGTTGGGGGCCGCCTTAGCCTGAGGATCTGTATTCAGCGGTCACAGCATCAGGAAGGTTGAGAACCACTGCTCTAGAACCTAAGTTTAAAAAAAAAAAAAGGTTGGGCTGGGTCTCACGGTGTACACGTATAGGTAGACAGGTGTGCTCAAGGCCAGCTGGTCTACACGGTGAGTTCCATGTCAGCCAGAGATACACAGTAAAACCCTGAGTCGCAAAAAGAAAAAAAATGGTGTCTCCACCATGCCCACCTCTGCCCTCCATGTGCATATACACAGTGTTCCCTGAGAAAGTGGGCAGAGAACTGTCCGTGGTCCTAGCCCCAGTATGTGAGAAACTTGTCATGGAAACCGCCATCTTCAAGGCTGAGGCACCGGCTACAGCGCCACCTACAGAGCTAGTGGGATCCCACACAGCTCACTCGTGACGTCCGCCATGGGCCTCGGAATTGGGACTGGCTCTCCAGGTTGCACTGGGGATTCATGGAGGGGGGACCCTTTGGCCCTTGCAGCCTCTAGGTAATCCTTGCCTCACATCGGGTGGCAAGTTTTGTGTCCTCAGTCACTAGAGTGTGTCAGGAAGACAGGCCAGTGCCGGTGCGGGCACAGATGCAGGCCACCCCCAGTCACACTGCACGTGGCCCTTCAAGGCAAACCCTGGGCGCATACATGACCCCTGCCACTAGAAACCCTGAGTGTTCACCAAGGGGACAGACAGCCGAGTAGGCTGTGCCCTCCACATACCCCTCCTACTTGCAAGAATGCAAATGTGATGTCACATTGAAGGGAGGCAGTGACCCACAGTCATTCCCTCTTTCAGCGTCTGTGGGAGGGGCTTGGATGTGAGACCCTGCTCAGTGCTCATCTCTGTTGATGTCTCAGGGAGACACTGTGAGACAGGGAGGCGGGAGAGGGGACAGCATACATGGCTGTGTGCACATGTGCCCAGAGAAAGGGGAGAAATGGCAAACAGGAGGAGTCATTAAAGCCTGGGGGAAAGCTGTGAGACAGTTGCCAACCCTTCACCAAGCTGCATGGTGGTCCACAGCCTGCTTACACGTCATCATTACCTGTTAGAATCCACTGGTTTCCCAAAGTTCCTTGTCAATTTGAAATCACTCCATCCATGTCACGTAAAAGACAGAGCGCTGGTAGAGTTACCTGCAACCTGCACCATTCCTGTCCCTTCTGGTTGATGGCTGTTGCCTGCGTGCCCTGTGCTTAACTGTGTCATATAACCGGGGACTTGATGCACACTAACTCAGTTCTGTCTTTCTCTTTGTCACCCTTTTGTTTTTGTAAATCTGCCAGGCCATGGAAATGCAAATTAAAAAACAGTTTCAGGACACTTGCAAAGTACAGACCAAACAGTACAAAGCACTCAAAAATCACCAGTTGGAAGTCACTCCAAAGAATGAGCACAAAGCAATCTTAAAGACACTGAAGGACGAGCAGACGAGGAAGCTGGCCATTTTGGCCGAGCAGTATGAACAGAGTATAAACGAAATGATGGCCTCTCAAGCGGTAAGTGGGTAGGTTTGCCACAGCTGCACAAGCACGGGAGAGCAAGAGAACCCAAGACCCAGCCTTCATTCCCACGCACCTCCTGGGATATATTGGTTTAGGATGTATTGCTGGCTTCTTTTCCTGCCCAAGGAACAAAGGTGACAACGCGCGGAGTACAGCCAAGCCCATGCGGATACCCATTGGAACAACGCATCTCATAACTCGGAGCTGAAGGAGCAGTGCCAGTCCAGCAGGGGCAGGGGAGGGCGCACAGGGAGGGGGAGGGGGGTTGGATACCTTGTGTATGTGTGCATACGACTACTCCTCAGAGGTTATCGACCACCACCCAACCAGTGTCAGGCACGGCCCTGCCTCTGAGCTCATGGCCAAGTGAGTTGCCAGGGAGAGAGGGGGGAGGGGGAGGGAGACAGACAGACAGACAGACAGACAGACAGACAGACATTGGCTCAATAAACTCTGACCAAGCATCCACAGGCAGCCCTGCGCTGGGCTCAGAGACAGTGGAGCCAGAGAGGGTCTTCTGTGCTGTGTCAGGGAAATTGGGAAGTCAGGTCATTGAGTGGTAGTAGCCAAGCACACTAAGTACTTGGTTCTTGGGGTACCCAAGGCCTTGGAAGGACAAGGGGAACAGAGAAGCTGGCTTGGGGACACCTAGAGACCTAAAAGGAAGCCATCAGGATGAGGAGAGAGTATATTCAGGGCTCAGAGCCGGAGGGTGAGTCCGAGGAGGATTGGGCTGGGAACCGTGGCACACACCTGAGATCCTGGCACTCAGAAGACTGAGGCAGGGCCATTATGACAGCCTAGGCTACTAGTGAGACCCAGTCTCGTAAAGCAAAGGCTGGGGGGTGGAGTTCATCAGTAGACCACCTGAAGGAGGACCCCAGCACTGAAGAGGAGGGGGACATGGAAGGAGGGGAGGAAAAGGGAAGAGGGGGAAGGGAAAGGTAGGGAAGAAGGGGGGACCAGAAGCCCCCATGCACCCTTCCTGCCTGGTTCCCAGGCTAGCCCCTCCTGGTTCTCCACTGTGTCCTAGGCATCCTAGGATACCAAGGCTGTTGGTAGGTTAGGGGAAGGGTCTCTGAGGTGATTCAGTGGTGTCATGCACAGTGACAGGCCCTGGTGGCCAGTGGTTTACTAAATGGAAGCATTAGCCCCACCTGCGCCTATAGTCTGCAAAAGGGCAGAAGCCCTAAAGGGTCTGAGAACAAATGACCAGCTAATAAGCAGCTGCTGCAGCCGGGGAGTAATATGGGGGGTGGGGGGCAGAGCCCTCACAGGAGTTGGTATTTCATAATGAAAAGGCTCAGGAGTCTGGTGTGTAGCTGATGTGAGTCCTGCCTTCCAGCACATCACAAGAGGGAGGTGGGAGGCAGGCATGTGGATGTGGGGAGAGTGGGCAGGATTTGAGGGGCCCTTAGTAGGGGCACTTAGTAGGGGCAGCAGAGGGAACTGCGGAGTTGACAGGAGGCTGGGCGAGTTGAGGAAAGAGGTGAGTTCAGACGCCCGGCACAGGCATTGAATAATGTGGCCGAGGCACTGACCCTGTAGGTGTCTGTGTGGAGAGGTGCAGATACTGAAATCTGAATGTCAGTAGGGACACCAGGATTAAAGATGAAAGGTCCCATGGCTTTGTCTTGTTGGGGCAGCTGCAACTTAAGAGTAAGTGAGATCTGCCAGGGACAGGAGGCGGGGTTTGAGCAGAGGGCTGGGGACAGGCTCTGGGAGCTGTCCATGTCTGAAGGCTAAGTGGATGAAGATCAAAGAGGACATGTACCCACAGATCGGAGGGGAGAGAGAGAGCAGAGAGCAGGCCACAGATGCCCAGGCGATGGTTCCGCGGGAGGGTTCAGATGTGCAGGAACCACGAGAGAAGCAAACCTCAGTGACCTCGCTTTGGACAGTGGCTTCAGCCAGTGCTGTGCATTGCTGGGACTAGATGTCCTTACACTTCAAAGGGCTGGGGCTGCAGCCCAGTGCGAAGTATGGTTGCCTGGCATGCATGAGCCCCTGGGTTTGACCCTCCACACTACATAAACTGGCATGGTGGCACCCGCCTGTGAGATGGAACGTGAGGATCGGAAGTTCAAGGTCATCCTCAGCCACATAGTAAGTTCAAGGCCAGCCTGGGCTACATGAGACCCTGTCTCAAAAATAAAGAGTGCCCATAAACCAAGAAGAAACTGCACGTGGGACTCCATTTCCCATCCTCATCAGCAGAGGCAGGCAGAGAGGCACTCAGCAATTGGACAGACGCGTAGCAAGCAGAGGGGACAGTTAAAGGGGGCTTCTGCCAATAGGAAGAGGCTTAGACAAGTTCTTAAGCTGAGGATGGCTGCTGCTGCACTCACTTCTGCTTTATTCATCCATCCATCTTGCAAATGTCTGAGTGTCTGCAGTGTGCCTCAGGCACGCCGGGATACCATGATAAGTAAGATATCCCCTCCTTCCCCAACCTGGTCCTCCTGGGATAATGGAGGACGCAACATCACAGGGGCCTGCTGCAGATAGGATGCAGCAAGGACAGGAGGCAGCCGCTGATCCAGAGGGGCTAGCCTGGTTTGGAAAGACAGGAGTGGCCTCACCACCAGTATTTAGGCTGAGGAGCCTCTGGAGGAGTGAAGAACAGTCGCCCGCCTGTCTGAAGAACCGCAGGCATCGCTTGCGTTGTGTGGAGAGCTAGGGAGGATCTTGCCTGGGAGAAGACAGGAGGGCTACACAGGAGCCAGATCACAGTGAGCTGTACAGACGTTAGCCTCAGCACAGCACACTGTCACTAAGGCGTAGGGGACCTGGCAGCACTGCTGTGTGAGGACCTTTCTTCATGGGGAGAATGAGAGAGCACTGCTGACCGCCAGGGGATGTGGCTATGCTAGAGATACCTTGCTGGGTGGAGGGAGGCGTGGCCATGTTTGAGAGACAGGTGAGAGAGCCAGGAAGCCTGCTTGGTGATAGGGCCAGGATAGTGAGGAAGGATCCAAGTCTCTGGGTTGAGCTTAACCTTATGCAGTGACAGTGACAATGTAACAAACAGGCAGTGGGACAGGCTGGGACATGGAAGCAAGAAAGAGGAGTTTGTAGCGGTCATGTTGAGCCTGTCGGTCTGGGAAGCAGCCCAGGGTGAAGCTTTCTCACAGGGCCTCCTTGGAAAAAAAGCAGGGTGGGGAGAGAAACACAGGAGGGGTAGGCAGTGTCTTGGGAGTCAAAGCTACAGGCAAGGAATTGCAAGAAAAAGGGGAATCCGGGGTAGGAAGCCATGGTGGGCGGTAAGGTGGCACCAGGACATCTCACCAAGATGATCAGAGAGACCTGAGTGTGAGGATGGATCAGATCAGAGTGAGAGGCAAACTCAAGGTAGCCCAGGCTGGCCTCAAACTCACTACGTGGCCAAGAATGACTTTGAATTTCTCATTCTCCTGCCTCCTCACCTCCCAAGCACTGGGGTACAGGTGTTCATTACCACATCCTGTTTATTCAGGGCTGAGATGAGGCCAGGGCTTCATGCATGCCCCATAACACTGTACCACCCCAGTCACACCCCAGCCTGGCTCCTGTCCCCTTGGTTGTAGTCATGGCACCTGTGGCATTGCCAGGCTCTGCAGCAAGGGGCTGGTGAACATGTTATGTAAGGTGGCAGACACAGTAAGAAATGCGGGCCAAGAGGAGAGCAGCACCCTCTCTCTTGGTACAGGAAGGAGGTGAGTCTGAGTATGGCTGTCACAGCTGTTCATCACTGGCCTCTGGCCATGAGTCAAGTGTAACCCTTTAAGAACCTGCTGTGAATCCCTCCGTTCACCTGTACAAACTGCGGGCTCACTGGAGGAAAGCCTTTTAGCTGAGCTACTGCTCAAGACAAGAGTTGGCATTTAAGAGTTTTTCTGTAAGGGGACAGATTATAAATGTACAGAGCTATGTAGACTGCAAGCTGTCTGTCATATTAGCCAGCTCACTTCTGCAGCAGCAGCCAGAAAGTGTGTGTGTGTGTGTGTGTGTGTGTGTGTGTGTGTGTGTGTGTAGTACTCCAGTTTCCGGTGTATTTCAGGGAAGGGTCACATCTCTATTGAGTAGTAGAGGCAGTATTTGAACTTCCGTTGTGAGGAGGTTGTGAGTTACACTGCACACTCCCCTGCATCCGTCTGTTTAAGCCACTATAGGACATGAGCCTAAGATTCACCCACATTGTTACAAACCTTAGCGTGTACTTGGATGTGTGACTGTATAGGAGAAAAATTCCAAAATCTGGAACTCCTGTGGTTTCCAGTACCTGGCTTTGTGTGTGGTCAGAGGGAGAAGTTTGAGGACAGCTGGACTCCAGAAACAAAAGAAGCTGCAGTGCTTGTCTAGCATGCAGGAAGTCCTCAGTTGTGTCACCAGCAGTGCTAGAATCCCAGCATGGAGGTGCGCATCTGTAATGTCTGCATGGTGGTGCACACCTGTAATCCCTGCATGGAGGTGCGCACCTGTAATGTCTGCATGG
>JANHMN010000023.1:34761411-34783637 GCA_030674055.1 Rhabdomys pumilio | reverse complement strand
CTCCTCCTCCTCCTCCTCCTCCTCCTCCTCCTCCTCCTCCTCCTCTTTTCTTCTTCTTCTTCTTCTTCTTCTTCTTCTTCTTCTTCTTCTTCTTCTTCTTCTTCTTCTTCTTCCTCCTCCTTCTCTCTCTCTCTTTCTCTCTGCCTCTACTACCCTCTTAACTCCCCTTCCCATGCCCTGAATAAACTCTATCCTATACAGAAGAAGAAAGGAGGAGGAAGAAGAAAAAGAAAATAGAAAAAGAAATACATACAGACAGACAGACAGACCGACCAACCGACCTACCTATAAGTGTGCACATTTTTAAATGGCAGTAGAAGCATGGCCACAGAACCACAGAGCCAGAGCCATGGGAACTTCACCTAGCCCCCTCAGACAGTACTGTGAGGGTCATCAGAGTGTTGGCAGAGAGAGCTTCGGGGAAAAAGCGACTGTATGTGAAGGGCCAGGTCTCCAAGTTGCCTGGCAGGTTCAAGGAGCCAGGAGGCAGTCTTGCAACACAGGAGCTGACTGTGAGCAGGAGCCAAGAGGCTTGTGGCAGTCACGTTACAAAAGACTTCCAGGCCCTGTGGATTGTAAATCACTCAGGGATTTCCAATCGACTCTGAGGCTGCCTGACTTTACACTGATGTGAAGACAGGCAGGCTTCGACAGACCATGTGCAGCTGAGTTTAAATATTGACATGATATTAGCCCCTGGGGGAGGAACTCTGTGTGGGGGGACCAGAAGAGGGAGCAGCATTTGGTATGTAAATAAATAAGTTAATTAAAAAAAAATATATATATATGTATATGTGTGTGTGTGTGTATGTATGTATATGTATATGTATATGTATGTGTATATGTATATATATCCTGCTTTTGACATATGGCCTCCGTTTATTGGAGGTGAATCCAGGAGTTCCAGAGGGGTTGACAAGGCACATGTTCCTTTATGCATGAGCTCACGATGACGGGCACATCCCAGAATTCCAACCTTAGAAATACTGGGCTATGGGCCAATTGTGAGCCAGCAAGATGCCCCACAACAAAGGTTTTGCTTGCTGTGCAAACCTGGTGACCTGGGTTTAATACCCAAACAAGTAGGAGAGGATCAACTCCACCAAGTCACCCGCAGACCACACATGTGCTGTGGTGCATACCCACACAATATGCACGCACGTCTGTGTGTTCATACACACACACATGGAAGTATAAGGTAAAATTTTAACTTAACATAGGACGGTGAGCCCCTAGGCTGTACTGTGAGACACCTCTTGTCATGGCTAATGTTAATTATTATTACAGGATCCAGAATCAAATCATAGAAGAGTCAAGTCTCAGGGCACATCTATTGTTGAGGTGGAAAGACCCGCCCCAACTTTAGGTGGCATCGTTGGGATCCTGGACTGAATAAAAAGAAAAAAGTGAGCTGGGTACTGGCATTCACCATTTTGCTTCTGACTGTGGATGCCTCGTGACAGCTCCTGCTGCCATGCCCTCCCCACCATCCGTGATGGATGACACCCTGAAACTGTGAGCCAGAATAGCTCTTCCTCCCTCCCTCCCTCCCTGAAGCCGCTTCAATCAGTATTATGTCAGTAAATGTTCTTATTTGTCAGTCAGATCCCATTCAGCCATTTGTTTCATTTTGCTTTTGGTTTTATGAGATAGGGTGTGTCTGTGTAACCTTGTCTATCCCAAGCTTGCTCTGTAGACGAGGCTGTCCTCAAACTCACAGAGATTTATCTGCCTCTGCCTCTCCAAATGCTAGGATTAAAGGTATCACCTGGCCCTTTTTTTTTTTTTTTTTTTTTTTTTTTTTTTACGATTTGCTATGTATACAGGTGTTTTGTCTGCATATATGCCTGCAGACCAGAAGAGGGCATCGGATGGTGAGCCACCATGTGGTTGCTGGGAATTGAACTCAGGACCTCTGGGAGAACAGCCAGTGCTCTTAACCGCTGAGCCGTGTCTCCCTCCCTCCATTCATTACACTTACTTTGTGTATGTGTACAGGCTCACGTATACTATGTCTCACATTCGGGGATCAGAGGACAACTTTGGAGACTCAATTCTTCCTCTTCATGATGTGGGTCCCTGACCACTACTCAGGTAAGGTGATCAGATTTGGAGGCAGTGACTTTACTCTCTCAGCCTTCTTGCTCCACCCCCTCCACCCGTTTTAAGAAAGCAGAGTGGGCTGCAGTTCCTGATTATCACTTAAAAGAAAATCTAAGCGAGCTGGCTGGGGGGGGGGGGTGGCTGAGTGAGCCGGGGTGGAGTGAGGAGGGGGTCGGAGCAAGCAGGAGCAGAGCAAGAGGGAGAAGGGAAGGAGAAGAAAATCTAACATCTTGTAATTCGTGAGAGAAAAACCACATGAAAAAATAAAAGAAAAAATAAGTACATGATTTTAAATATATGTAAATACCAGGTCACATTGTTTGAAGCTGGATAAAACCGGCCTGAGTGTGGAGAGGAGACTCACACCCCACTGACTCGGTCTGCCTGGAGGGCAGTTAGTACGAATCAGAACTGAAAAGGTGCATTCCTGTGGACTGAAACAATACAAGAACTCCCCCAGAAAACTAACTTGTCCGGGTATTTCTTGCAGGAAGGACGGGTGTTTGCTGAAGCGCTATTTATAACAGCAAAGAAATGGAATAAGAGAAGCCAGTGGTGTGAACATCTGTAAAACAAAGTATTAAAGTATTGATTCAAAATGCGAATGGCAGCCCCGGACAAGACCTATTGCATAAAGCAGTGTTTGGAAGTTAGGTGCCTAGGGTCCGGGGATGAAGGTGATGCAGCCAGACCAGACAATCTGAGTTCCATCTCCAGGAGCCACAGGTGGAAACAATCGCCTACCACAGACTGTACTCTGGTTTTCACGTGTGCTGTAGTATAGTACACAGGTGTTCATGTGCACATGTGTGTACATCTACACTGGATGGTTGCATAGAAAATAGCGATGCAATTAAAAAAAAAAAAACCTTTAAAAACAGGCAGAAAAGAAGGCTCGGTGGGTAAGAGTTCAGGTCCCCACACCCAGCCACCTGCAACTACAGCTACGGGTTCTCATGCCTTCTTCAGAGTTTCGTGTGTGTGTGTGTGTGTGTGTGTGTGTGTGTGTGTGTGTGTGTGTGCTGGCGCCACACACTTTTTGGCTTTTCAAGACAGGATGTCTCAGTGTAACAAGCCCTGGCTGTCCCAGACTCATTCTGTAGATGAGGCTGGCCTCAGAGATCCACTAGCCTCTGCTTCCCAAGTGCTGGGATTAAAGGTCTGTTTCACCTCACCCGGCTAACTTTTTTTTTTTAATTTCGTTAAGTACCTAACCATGTTTTCTAATGTTCACACGAAGACTTAACTCTTAAGGCTATAAAGATAACAGTACATTTTGTTTCTTCTGGAAGAAAACCCAAGCCAAGAACTGCCATCAAGGACACGTTGGAACGGAAGGCACTTTGTTTCTCATGTTCTCTGCTCCGTGTGAGCGAGCATCACCCAGGCCCCACAGCCCAGGCTGCCTCGTGATGCCTCCCTGTGATGCCTAAGAGCAGAGATAACTTTCTCTTGCTGATCAGGTCTGTCTCAAGAGCACAAAAGCAAGGAACACATTCTTCCTTAGGCAGAACAGACAAGCCTGTTTCTCTTCAGAATAACCTTTGTTGCGCTAATCCACTGTCAAGGCGCAACCACACAGAAGTAAGATTTTAACTTGATGAAATCAGTTTTCCCCTTCCTCCACCTGGGTTTGAACTCAGGACCTGAGAATTGATTTTTTCCTGATGTCCCCAAACTCACACAATACTTCTGCTTCAGCCCCTCAAACGCTGGGATCACAGACCCAATCCACCATTCCAGGCCAGTGTGAAACCTGGAGGCACCTGTTTTTTGTTGTTGTTGTTTTGAGACAGGGTCCCTATGTAGACCAGGCTGGCCAAAAACTCACAGAAATCCACCTGCCTCTGCCTCCCCAGTGCTGGCCCAAAGGCCTGGGCCACTACACCCAACTCGTCTGTGAGCATTGCTCCTGCTGCCCTTTACAGACCTCTGGAGGAGGGAATGGTAGCACCTCCCTGTGGCCAGCACATCACACCCAAGCTCACCTCAGAGGGCTTTCCCTCTGCCAGAAGCCCAGCCACAGTAAGGAAAGGCCCGGATGTCTGAATGCAATGCCTTTTATTTGTATTTGATGATGATTAACACACCCAGCAACTCCAGTGACTTGTTTACCCCACTGAGAAGCAAGAGGCTCAACAGGGTCTCTCTCCGCAGCAGCACTGTTCTTTAAAGGGACATTGATACCTATGCAGCCACCTGACCTGGATGGTCAGGGCTCAGCTGAGATGGGAGACTTGGGATGTCTCAGTCGGGGGACAAGCCCCTAAAAGCCCACCTCTAAAGATGTCACCATGCCTGGTTCTGGACCAAGTCTCCTTGTTAACCACTTACAGACAACACTAGCCCTGGCTCTCCTCTGTGGACCTGATCCTAGCAGAATGTTTCCTTTTTCAGAGTTGCTCTTTTAAAATCAATGATAGAATGACTCCATCAGAACACCAGACACCTCCCCAGATGGAACCTAAATTCAATCAAACGTAAACTGGCATGTGACTATGCAGAATCGTAACGCGGGCAGTGGGAAGACACCCTAAACCTCTATCCTAGCACAGCTGAGAACTCCCTATGAGAGGGCAGGAAGGACAGTGGAGAAAAGGCATGCTTTACACAACTTAACACTGTGGGGGCCCGGGACTGCTGGCCTCCACAGGCCCCTACTTCCCTTCCAGCTGCTCGTACAGTTTGGGCACATAGTCGTCCCACTCTGCTTGGTAACAAGTGCCGGCCACCGGGGCTCCCAGGTTGTACTTCTTGCGGAAGGACTCCACCTTGAACTTGGCACGGTTGTCTCCAGACTTGTTGCTGAGGATGGGCTCATCGCAGCTCAGAGGCTGTGACTGCTCGTACACCAGCCAGACGTAGCGGTGGAGACCTGCAGGAGAGCCAGTACCAGGCAGACATAAGTGTGCGGTGGGGGTGGGGTGCGCTCCAGGGAACGCTCTGCGAACACTCACACATCTTCGGCCTGGCTGATCATAACACAGCACAACATAAACCGGAGTGTAGTGCACACCTGTAACCCCAGAACTTGGATCAGTCCAGGATTACTCGGAACTACCCCGAAAGTTCAAGGACAGCCTAGGCTACATGGAATACGTCAAAATCGTATGGTTCTTAATGAGTTTTTAAAGACGTTTACAGGTGTGAGGAGACAGCGAGACAGAAATGGACACCATCCATCAGAGCACTCAACAAGGAAGCTGCAGTCCCACGCTGATGACAGAAGCACTGAGGTGCCGGGGAGCTGCAAGGCTTCAGGCAGACTCACAGAAACCTCACAGGAGCTACCAGAGGATAAAATGTCCATTTTGGAGGGTCCCAGAGCAGTTCCTAGACCTAGGCTATCCATGTAAGCACAATGGAAACCCTGCCCAGGAATACAGAAGGCACACGGTGGCTCTATTCATAACACCACATCCTGGCTACAGCCCAAGTACCCAGCGGGAGGAAGGCTGAAGCGTGCAGTACACTGTCACAGGGAATACTAATTAATCAAAGAAAACGAACTAGTAACCCAAGCCAGAATCAAGGGAAGTCATCTTGTGGTTGCTCACCAGGTAACACACCCCGGCCATTCTGACCAAGGAACATGGGATCCAAATCGGCCCATGGAGACCCGTATCAGAAAATGCTGAGCTCCAGGGGACCAACAGGGACAAGATCACCTCTAAGATCTTCAGGGTGACAGAAGAGCCTCCATCTTCCTGGGGTGTCCAGATGTGTGTGCCTCAAACCCTCTGCCTAAAACCTTCCGACCCACCAGTGACTCACACTTCCACACACCTGAGAGCTGCTGGGGTTTTATTCTTCCAAGCCGAGCTCAGCTCCAACTTGAGAGAATTGCTCTCCTCCCCAGTGTCTCCCGCCTATAATTAAATCACCTGCTTCTGTAAGTGCCCTGGAGAATCTTAAAGAGTCCCCGGGAAACTTATGTCTTTATTCTCTTAGGAACACTGAGAGGCCTTTAAGGCATCTGGAAGCTTCTAGGCCTACGGACACAAGGTGAACCATGAGCAACGGTCCTTGTCCCTCCTGGACAGTCTGTTCTCTGCAGGACAATGCACAGAACTTGGCATTCTGCCAAGCATCACCCACCATAGCGGTGGCCTTGTTCCACTGGAAGGGAACAGCATGTAACAAGCAACCAGCAGTAACTGTGTCTCCCACCAACTTCTGGGATGCTTGTGAGACTTGTTGGAACACAGAAAACACAAAAAGAGTATGTGTGAAAGTGTGTGTTCAACATGGCTCACTACAATCTTCCAAAATCTTTTCAACATACCCAGCCACATTTTGGGGAGAAAGGGAGTTATAAAGAGATATAAAAGGCAATCTTTGGCATTAGTATAAAAAGTGCTTTCTGTTTACAGGATCAGAAGCTTCCAAGATCACCCAAAGCAGAGATGACATGTTGATCGGGGGGCTCAACTTCATTTGGCCCACACAGACCCAGCAACCCACCCCAAGCCTCCTGCAGCCTTTCCTGCCCTCTGTGCCCAGGACACTTGCTAGCCCAGTGACAGAGAGCTTGTCTAGTGTGAGGCCCTGGCTTGGACGCTGCAGGTCTACCACAGATCATACACAGACACATCTCTCTAGGAGTCCAAGAAGTGGTTCTACAGAGGGCCCGCCCCATTAGAACCAAAGTTCTATCCCCCACATCCTACGAGCTGACTGTACCGGAAAGGACTTACCTGAAGGGGGAAGCAAGCAGGCTTCTGTCCTTCCAGTCAAGCTTGGAAAAGAACCCTGTGCAGCCCTACCCCCCTAGACCCCCTACCTGGGCCATCCCAGCACTCAACCATCCATCTTCCCCTCCTACCCTTCCCCGAAGGCAGCCTTTACTTACCTGTGCCACTGGGAGGCCCAGAGCCCACGTAATCAGAGAGGACAGTGCCACTGCTAATATCATTGCCCTTCATGTTGACCACCAGGAAGTGGTGCCATTCCCTGCAGAGATAAAGAACAAGGGACTGTGAGCACCAGACATTGTCTGCGTACACCAAGCACATTCTCCATGCTGGGCTTCAACAGGCAGAGGATACACTAGGAAGCCACAGCAAGTCTGAGGGCTGCATGCCATGAGAACCTGTTCCTGGGGCCTGAGGATGTAGCTCAGGTGGTCCCAGCCTGTCTGGCAGGAAGCCCTGGGCTTTCTCCCCACCGCTACAAACCAACTGTAACCCCAGGAGGTCTACGCCTCCCTTTCTGGCAGGAACAACCACCAGATTATGTCTGGATGATAGCCTCTCCCCATCTTTCCCCCAACTGGCCTGAATTTAGGGTCCTTCCTGCTGGGAGCATCAGGGTCAGTGAGGACCAGGGTGTAGAGTTTCCCAGGATCAAGGCCATCCCATGAAATGCTGCTGGGCCTATTCATAACCTGTAGGAAGGAACCAGTTCGGGGTTAAAAATCTAGAAAGGCGCTCAAAACTCAACACTTTGCAACTTTATACTCCTAAAAGGTAAAAATATGAGGGTTATTATTTTCTTGTATTCATTTCTTTTACTACTGAGACAAAAAAGAGTTTGTAGTAGTTTTCACCCATGCAGATTAGTGGAAACTCCTGAGTCTAGCCTCTACTAAGAGCCTGAAGCTTGGGGCTGGAGAGGCGGCTGAGCCCCAACAACTCTTGCAAAGGGTGGACATTTTCCAGCACTCCTGTCTTGGGGTGGGGAGAGCAGCACACCCTCAACTCCATGCAACTCCAGCTCCAGGGGATCTGATGCCTCTTCTGACCTAGCTCCCTGCTGGATCGATCTCTCTCTCTCACACTCTCACACACACACACACACACACACACACACACAGCCACACACTCGCACGAAATTAAAAATAAAACAAATCTTAAAAAGCCAGAAGTCATAAAATTTTTTTTTAATAAAAAATAAAATTAAAAAAAAAAATCCGAGAGGCAGAAGCAGGTAGATCTCTGATCTCTGTGAGTTCAAGGCCAGCCAGGGCTACAGAGTGAGACCCTACATGTAAAACACACACACACACACACACACACACACACACACACACACACACACACGCCAGCCTCAATAACACTTCCCACGTTGTTAACAGAAAGTGGTGGAACAGGGGTCCAACGGTAGCAACGAGTCCTCCTCCACAACCTCATTGGGGTCCTGAGCTACCTGATGCCTTTAAATATGGTGGCCAACGGGCCACTTGGGGCCAGCTGAGGTGTAATCTGCCTTCAGAAAAAAAAACGAGAGCGCCCAAGGACACGTACAAAGTTTGGGACAATGGAGACTGGCCAGGGCTCCGGATGGAAACTCTCAAGTCACCATCCCAAACCCTGCGTTCTAAATACCTAAAGAGAACCGTTAGACCCAGTTTCTCCGAGCCTGGAAACGCTCCTGGGCGTAAGCATCCCAACCCCACCCCCACCGCCGCCCCACCCCCACCCCAACCCCCACATCCACGAGCAACGCAGGTAATGGGAAGGCGCTGGCACCGGCGGAGACGGTTAAAGGCTGCTCCCTGGGGGTGACTGAAAGCTCGGGACATTAGAAGGTTACATAAGAGGCCTCCGGCTGTCGAGTGGCGCTGCTGCCCCATAGCTGGGGCTCCAAAGGCTGAACTCGAGGTCCTGGGCTCGAGGCCTGGCCCACCCCACTGTCCTCCGGTCTCCCCGGCGGCGGGCCCACGCCGTACCTGGGTGGGCGTTAGCACTTTGCCCAGCTCGTCCACCGTCACCCCGGCATAGTCGACCCGCAGGGCGTGCTGGGGCGGCTCGTCCACCTCCTGCAGGCATAGCGGCCCGGCCCACTGGCTGATGTCGGCGGCCATGGCGACGAAGAGATGGAAGACACGCGCGCGCCGAGTCCGGACTGCTGTTAACGTCGGACGCTTGCGCAGTTGACTGCCGCCGCCCGACCAACCGCGGACCCGGTCACGCCCCTTCGTCCTCTGATTGGCTGAGCCGGAGCTGGGCGGTCCGAGCGCCAGGGTCACGGGGAAGCTTCCCGCGTGGTGAATGCTGCAGGCCTGTGCGTGCAAGGTTACGGTGCAGATTAATGTTGCCGTTTCTCCTCTGCGTTTGAAGGACTCTTTCGCAATTCCCGGTGATAAGGCCGCGCATTTCTTCCAACGAGCCTGGTTTCTTCCCTGCGTTATCTTTTGTTGTCGTTTTTAAACGTTCTTTAATGCCAACGAAATTCAACCTTCCGGGAATCAATCAATGTGTTGGGCTTAACTGCGGGATGTGGGTGACTCCAAAGCAGCATTTCTGCAAGTTGTGCACAGATGATGGCCTCCCATCGCCTCCTAAATGCCCACACTGGAAACTCTCTTCAATTAACCTTCCAGCTGGTGTGCCTGTAAATTTGGGCAGAATTGCGTGCACATGGTTGGGAAGAATACCTGGATCTTTGTTGAGGCTTGAATGACAACCCCGCCTCCTAGTAGTGAATTATCGAAAGACTACAAGCCCCACCTTCACGGTGCCTTCAAGTAGCAACCGCTGAGAGCCTAAAGGGCCGGAACAAGGCCTTTTACGGACAGTGTGATTCTACAAGGCAAACTACAATTCAGGTTGCCAGTCGATAACCTCAGAATATGGATATCTCCTGGGTGGCTCCCAAGTCATCCCAGGAGTCCTGAAGGAGAAATGGAAAGCGTAATTCATAGGACCAGACTGAAGGAAGGCAAGCAAAGCTGGACCAGCCATCGCCAACTTTGCAGTTGGATACCAGCAGCCTCCAAAGACTGGAAGCTGTCAGAAATGGATGGACCTAGGTTTTTATAGTGTGTCACTAATAGAATATAGAGGCACTCTATCCTCCAGAGATGATATGACCCCTGATTTGTTTGTTTGCTGGTTTGGGATGTTGTTGTTGTTGTTGTTGCTGTTGTTGTTGTTGAGACAGGTTTTCTCTGTAGGCCTGGCTGTCCTGGAATCCACTCTGTTGATCAGGCTGGCCTCCAACTCAGAGCTTCGCCTGCCTCTGCATCCTGAATGCTGGGATTAAAGGCCTGTGCCACCACCACCCAGGTCCCATTGATTTTTTTTTCATCTATTTATTAATTATATGTGGGGGTGGGGGTGGGATACTGGACGTGCTTGCCACAGGTCCAAGTACAGAGGTCAGAGAAAAACTGTGAGAGTCCATGGCTCTTTCTATTGTACCACATGGTGACAGGGATGGAATCATCCCTGATTGCATATTCTAGAGGGTGGGATTCCTCCGAAGTTCCCTGGTTTGGGGATTCCCCTCTCCCAACCACCAAGACCACCGACCAGCCTAAGGGTTTCAAACTCCCGAACCTACTTAATTTTGATTTCAGAGGTATTTGTTACAGTGTTGGGAATCTGACTAAAACAAAATTACTTCTCAAAACTGCATATTAGCTGGGCGTGGCGACACAGGCCTTTAATACCAGCCTAATAGGAGAAGCTTGATTCTAAGTATAGCCTGGACTATAGACACTGTTGTAAAAATAAAACTACTTTTTTAGTTTTTCAATTATTTTCAAAGTGTGTGTATGAGAGAGAGAGAGAGGAGGGAGAGGGAGAGAGAGAGGGGGAGAAAGAGAGAGAGAGAGAGATGAGGAAGTTAGAATAGGGCATGAGATTCCCTGGACCTGGAGTTATAGCCAGTTGTGAACCTTCCAAAGTAGATGCTAGGAAGTAAACTCTCATCCTCTGAAAGAGCTGTTGATGCCTTAATTGACCAGCCCCTAAAATGTGTATTTTACACATTTTTCTAGCCCCTAAAATGTGTATTTCAAAGCAATTGCCTGATGTGAATGACTTGTGAATTGCGTGATCTGGAGTTAATTATTGAATATAGTGGTTTCTCCTTTCCATGCTCATTCAGCAGCTCAGAAAGCTGCTGAAGCTGTAAACCCAGCAGAGAAGAGACCCCATGTGGCCCGCTGTGGCCAGAAAGTGGCTTGAGCTGTCTCTAGGATCTGGGACAGAGAGAGCATCAAGGAAGTTTCCTTGCTTGAGCTAAGGAGCTGGGTATCCCTGATTGTGTGCATGCAGGAGCCCCTAAAGGCTGTAATCGGGAGTCAGGTCTCCCGGAATCTGAGACATGCCCTAAACCTCCAGGTAAAGATGCAGCGGAGGAGGAGGGCTGTAGGGAGCTTCTTGCACAAGCACAGACTCCCGGTGCTTGCTACTTGTTCAGAATACTATTCAGTATGGTGTCGGTCAGTTGTGTGTTACTGTAACAAATACCCCTGACAATATGACGATCAGATTATCAAGAAGAAACGGTTAGCTGGGCTCTGTCTGTGATCAGGTCTTTGGGGTCTGCAGTGCCCACAGCACAATGTGGCAGCCAGTGTGTATCAGGGCAGATGAACAGAGAGCACGATTACCACAGTTACACGATCCCCTTTGGGAAAGTATTACTAATGGCATGAGCTGCAGTCCCAGCCTCTAGCACACTGGCCCCTGGGAGCCATTTAAGGTAAAAATGATGAAGGGGAGGGGAGGGGATGGTAGGGGGAAAGAGTCAGTCCGTGTTTGACTTACTTGTTGCTCTTGCAAAGGACCTGGGTTTGGTTCTGAGCAACCCAGTGGCAGCTCATAACTGCCTGCACCTCCAGTTCCAGGAGATCTGCCTCCCTCTTTTGGTCTTTACAGTCTCCTCCATGCACACATACACATAAACTCATACAGGCGTGTGCACAACTGTGTAACTGCGTGTGCACAACACAGTAAATAGTAAAATAAAAATTCTAGATAGGCCTAGGATGTGGCTGGAATATACCACATCCACAGCAGAAATCAGGTCTAGTGGTGCACATCCGAGATCCCAGCACTCAGGAGGTAAAGGCAGGCCAGAAGTACAAGGTCATCTTTAAAGCCTAGAGAGAGGTTCCGAAATACTGTGGGCTACATGAGACCTGACTCGAAAAGGCAGGCGGGGTGGGCTATTTAATATAGCATGTGTTAAAACAAGTCAGGGAAGAAGCAAGAGAAAGATTTATTTATTTATCTATTTATTTATTTCTTGAAATGCAACCAATGTCTGTGTGCTTTTTCTGGGTTGTCATTTGTCTGTCCGTGGGTCCAGCCTGTGGCTTCAGGAGCCTCTGGTTGTGGGTAGACTCTGGTAAGCCTGAGGATTGTTTTGATTGTTGAGCAGGGTGGGACATTCACTGAGATGGTTGGTCAGCCAGGCTGCTTCTTTCCCAGAGTACTGCCTCTGTGCACAAAGGGTGTCAAGGGAGGTTTAGACGAAACCAAAGCTCTGTGTACCCTGGCGGTACGGTACAGTGGCAACTGCAAGCTACCAGTATGAGGCACAGAGAGTCCGAGGGTGGCGACCTCTCCACATGGGAGCCGGCTGAGACCAAGGACCCAGACTGAGCTGTGACTTGGAAATTGCCTTCTGATTAGTCTCCTGCATTCCTACTTCTTGGGATTACTCTGTGTGTGTGTGTGTGTGTGTGTGTGTGTGTGTGTGTGTGTGTGTCCTTAGTAATCTCAAAGCTGCTGAAACACACCCCATACTCTCACTGGCTTCTTTCAAAAAATTCCTTGAAAAGAATCAGGAAATTGTCTTTTTGAGGCAGGATCTCATGTAGCCCAGGCTAGCCTTAGACTGATTATGCAGCCTAAGCTGGCCTAGAATTCTCTATCCTTCTTGTATTTAGTTGGCTCTTCAGAGACCTAATAGCTCAACTCCCCAGCCTCAGTTAACCCTTTAGAGCGGATCTTGACGTATAGATTGTGAGGGTCACATACCAGAATGTTACATATTTACATTTATGATTCAAAACAGTAGCAAAATTACAGTTATGAAGTCGCAACAAAAATAATTTCATGGTTGGGGGGGTCACCACAACATGAGGGACTCTATTAAAGGGTCACAGCATTAGGAAGGTTGAGAACCAGAGGCTTACACAATTCATTGAGAAGCCCGGGGCCAGCAGTGGACCAAGTGACCAAGCAGTGTCATGGCCAAACTGCTGAGTCACAGATACCAGGAGGTGACAAATCTGTGTTGTCTTAAGCTCAAAGTTTGAGGTGATCTCACACAGCAAGGGGACTCCTGCTGCTTGCAGCCTGGTTCCATCCAGTCTGTGAACTCCAGAGGGAAGGCATCTCTCCCAATACCCCCAATACCTTGTGGACTGAGTTATGTGGTCAACCTGACTTGCCTGTTTGTCTCTCTTTGGATTTTTTTAAAACTTATTATTTTTTTTATTTTAAGATTTTATTTTATGTATATGAATACACTGTAGCTGTCTTCAGACATACCAGAAGAGGGCATCGGATCCCATTACAGATGTGGTTGCTGGGAATTGAACTCAGGACCTCTGGAAGAGCAGTCAGTAAGTGGTGCTGTTAACCACTGAGCCATCTCTCCAGACCTGGAATTTTTTAAGACAAGGTCTCACTGTGTAGCCTTGGCTAGCATGTAGGTCACTGTGTAGACCAGGCTGGCTTTGAACTCTCAGAGTTTCATCTGCTTCTGTCTCTGGATAAAAGGTGTGTGTATCACCACCATTCCTGGCTTCTTTGGGTTTTTGAAGGTTGGTTTGTATTTATTTATTTATTTATTTATTTATTTATTTATTTATTTGGGGGTGGGTGAGCAGGTTGGGGCAGAGAGCAGAAGACAACCTGAGGGAGTTGGTTCTGTGGTTTTACTGGCTCCTGATTTGGATTTTTTTTTTTTTTTGAGACAGTCTTACTATCTAGCCCAGGCTGACCTAGAACTCACAATCCTCCTGCGTCAGCCTCCTGATTGTTGTGATTACAGACAAGGAGTATTGGGCCTGGACAGGGTTAAAACACTGGCCATGTCTAGCTGTCTGGCTTCCCTTACATCGCTGTGGGATATGAACCATGTCCCCCCACCACTGCAGACATCTTCTCCTCAGCTGAATCATTTTGTCCCTGAATCAAGGGACAAAAATTTATGCCGTATTGGTGAACACTTTGCACAGATGCATGACTAAAGGAACCGCACACGCTATCGGCCACTTAATTAAAACAGTCTCCATCATAACATTATTAAAACCTTAGCCGGGCAGTGGTGGTGCACACCTTTAATCCCAGCACTTGGGAGGCAGAGGCAGGCAGATTTCTGAGTTCGAGGCCAGCCTGGTCTACAGAGTGAGTTCCAGGACAGCCAGGGCTACACAGAGAAACCCTGTCTCGAAAAAAACAAAAACAAAAACAAAAATTTCTTTTTGAATTTACCAGAACATTCAGGAATTATTGGAACACAACAACCTTGGATTTACTGTGACCTCTAGGACTGGTTTGAACAGGCGAGGCGAGGCGAGGAAGGAAGCCGTCACTAATATCCATCCAGAAGTTCAAGGTAAGTAAACAGAGACGCTGGGGAACGCGTGAAAGCCTGGCCCGATCCTCAGAGCAGTGACAAAAGTCTTCAGCGGAGGCTGAGACAGATGGCTTCATTCATGGTCATTATTTCCTTGAGAGTCCAAAGGTCCTCAACCTTCCTAACGCTTTAATACAGTTCTTCATGTTGTGGTGACCCCCCCAGACATGAAATTATTTTCGTTGCTACTTCCTAACTAATTTTGATACTGTTATGAATCGCAATGTAAATATTTGACATGCAGGAGATCCAGTATGTGACCCCGGCTAAGGCGTTTCGAACCTGGGATTTCTGGTTTTAGACAAGTATTTAGTGACATAGAGGGGGTTGTTTCTGTGTTTCTCAGTGAGAGGAGCGTTTTTTTTGTTTGTTTGTTTTTTTAGCAAAGAGATGGAAGATTTCCACTTACTCCTCTTTGGAGGGCCTGGGGAGACGACACAAAGTTAACACTGGCCGGGCGGTGGTGGCGCACGCCTTTAATCCCAGCACTTGGGAGGCAGAGGCAGGCGGATTTCTGAGTTCAAGGCCAGCCTGGTCTACAGAGTGAGTTCCAGGACAGCCAGGGTTACACAGAGAAACCCTGTCTCGAAAAAAACAAAGTTAACACTGCACGCCGCTTTTCTAGAGGACCAAACACCCACATCAGGTAGCTAACAGCCACCTGTAATTCCAGCTCTAGACACCCTGGAATCCTGCTCTGTCCTGGCCTTCCAGACACACACACACACACACACACACACACACACACACACACTCACACACATTAAAAGTAAAATCTTTAATTCTCTTGAGAATCAATTAGGCATGCACTCTGTATGCAGGAGGTCTCATGGGGAACAATAGGTACATTGTTTTTTATGTAAAACTTGGGGGGTCTAGTGTCAGTGTTAATGGCAAATGAAGGGTGGTCTTTCAAACTACTTAAATTATTTCTTTTCTTCTTTCACTGTTCATCTCCATCCAAAGGGAAGTTGAGAGACTTCACAGAGCCAGGCATAGTTGCACAAGCCTTTAATCCCAGCAGGTAGATCTCTGTTAGAGGCTAACCTGGTCTACAAAGTGAGTTCCAGGACAGCCAGAGCTATGTAGGGAGACCCCGTCTCAAACAAACAAACAAACAAACAAACAAATCCAGCCTAGTATCTAGTACTGGGGATAGTTTAGTGGTATAGAACTTGCCTAGCATCTGTGATGGCCTGGATTCTGTCTCTGGCACTGCACTTAATTAAATAATTTAAAATTCTAGTGGTCTCACATATCCTGGGTTGGCCTTGAACTTGGTACGTAGCCAAAGGGAACCTGAACTTCAGATCCTCCTAGCCCCACTTACAAAGTATAGGGGTGGCACAGGAATGGGGTATCACAGCCAGGCGGTGGTGGCGCACGCCTTTAATCCCAGCCCTTGGGAGGCAGAGGCAGGCGGATTTCTGAGTTCGAGGCCAGCCTGGTCTACAGAGTGAGTTCCAGGACAGCCAGGACTACACAGAGAAATCCTGTCTCGAAAAACAAACAAACAAACAAAAAGGAATGGGGTATCACAGATGTCCCATTATCCTTGGTTTATACAATGCTGGAGATAGAAACCAGGATGTTTGTTGCCCAGGCTAAGCAAGCAGGCCCCCTGCTGAGCTACACTCCTGGCCAGATGTGGGCTTTTAAGTCTCTTCTTAGCAACCTGTAGCGCTTCCTGGGATTTGGGGAAAGGCTGGGCTTGCACACACCTGCTGGAGGGAAATCTTTGGGGACAGGGGAGACTTGGTGGGATTTAGAGAAACTTCCAGCATGCTTGCTTGTGTCCTGTACCATCTCTTCTGAGAATCTGCCCACGTCACATTGTGAATAGACATTCGACCTTTGTCCTATTTCTTGGCATGTAATTCCTGAGGTCATTGGCCTCTCAGAGTAAGGGAAGGGGAGAGACGGAAGGTAACCAGTTATGTGTACATGGAAGCTTCTATTTAAAAAAAAAAAAAAAAAAAAAACGGCAGAGTTCAGAAGGGCTGAGGTAAGTCGACCTTGGGCAGCAAGCATCTAGGGATCTAGGGAGGACACTGTCTGCCTTCCTTCCCCCATGCCTTGTCATGTGTCTGTTTCTAAGGGGCATTGTTCCCTCGGTGACATTCTTTAGAGTAGCAGTTCTGTGCCACCGCACTTGGTAGTGAATGCACTGAGCTTGAAGAGGGCCTGTTGGAAGGTCAGAAGTGCTGAGGTGCTTGAGGGAGCATGTCCACCTGCAGGTACCCTCAGAACCGCACAACCCTGAGTGAGAGGCAGCTGTCTGCCACAGGAGAGATCCCTTGACTGTGTGAGGAAAGCCACACCACTGTCAGCCATAAAGCTCCAGCATGTGACCTTCACAGAGCACCAACTGGGCTCACACAGGGTGAGCATGCAGAAGCCCCCAGATATGTTAAGGGCAAAAAGCAATCGGCAGAAGAAGAGCAATGAATATAGTGGTGGGGGACCACCAAGAGGGCTTGGAGATAAAAAAACCTGCAGCTAAGCCCGGCGGCCTGGAGGAAGGAGACAACTGACTCTTGCAAGCTGTCCTTTGACCTCCACACTCGGAGCTGTGACTTTGGGACCACCGTTAGTTTTCAAAAGAGCATGTTGCAGTCTCTGAGTTGGAGGCCAGCCTGGTCTACAGAGCAAGTTCCAGGACAGCCGGGGTTACAAAGGGAAACCTTGTCTCAAAAACAAACAAAACAAAACAAAAACCAAACAAACAAAAAAACCCAGCCAAGTAACTCGCTAATAAATAAATAAATGTTAAAAAAAAATTGCTTCTTTCAAGTATTTGGTCCTAACAATAAAAACCTAACCCACTTTCTCACCCTTAGAAAATACTCAATTAAAAATGAGAGGAGATATTTTAAGAAAGATCTCGTACTTGGGAGGCAGAGGCAGGCGGATTTCTGAGTTCGAGGCCAGCCTGGTCTACAGAGTGAGTTCCAGGACAGCCAAGGCTATACAGAGAAACCCTGTCTTGAAAAACCAAAAAAAAAAAAAAAAATCTCCAAAATCAGGGTTTGAGGGTGAATGCTTCTATTCACCTCACGGTTGACACTGCGCAGACGTGACTGTTTCCAGTATTTAAGAACAGGAGGGCCTTCCGTGAATTATCCAGAGGAATTCTTTCTTTGTGTCCCCAGCTCTGAACAACAGATCAGGGACTGTGGGATAGATACATTTTAGACTATCAGAGCCTGGGCTGGGGGTGAGTCTTGGCTTTTCCCACGAGCTGTGACCTTGAAAGAGACAAGCAGTAAGTCTTGGCCTGCCCTCTGGACGGCAGAGGCTATTTATTGGCTGAACCGAAATCTCTAAAATTCTTTTGAGTTTCATGAATCTTGGCTGGATCTTTATCTAATGGATACAGGGATCCGAAGTCCGCTCGGGGCTGAGAGCGCCACCTGGTGACCAAGCTTGTATGTAAGCTTGTCTCTTGGTTGTAGGTCCAGAAAGCATGGAGATTATTTTACCTCTGTCCCCCTCTTCCCCTTGTCTGATGGCTAGTCTTGGTTGTTAACTTCACACAGCTCAAATCCGAGAAGAGGGAATTTCAAATGAGGAACTGCCTCCATCCTACAGCACCTGGACACATTTGTAGTGCATTTTTTTGATTAACTGATGTCGGAGGTCCTAGCCCACTGTGGGCGGTGCCATCCCTAGGAGGTGGGCCTAGGAAACGTTAATTCACCGCCCAGTTCCTCGGCCACCTGCTTTAGGTTCCTTTCTTGGCTTCTCTCAGTGATGGACTTCAAAGCATAAACTGGAAGAAAAAAAAAGAAAAAAAAAAGCCTTTCTTCCTCCGTTTGTCTCAGCATAATGATCACCATAGCAACCAAAGAAAAATGAGCACTTTCCATTTTTTTTGTTTTTTTTTTTTTGTTTGTTTTGTTTTTCTTTTGAAACTGGTTAGTTTGTGTTGGCCTCTAATTCCTGATCCCCCTGCCTCAACCTTCCAAGTGCTGGGAGGTGTATGCATCATGTCCAGCTGAAGCCAACATGTCTGCGAGGACTGGTTTTAGTTTCTTTGTTGTTTCGAGCGAGTTTTTTAAGCTCCTTGAAATATACATTGTAAGTATATCTTTTGTTGTTGTTTTTTTTAAACTTGTCTATGTGTGTGTCAGAAGGGGGCGTGGTCTGATCATCTGACGCTGCAGTTATAGGCGGTTCCCAGCTGCCGGATGTGAACCAAACTCCAATCCCCTGGAAGAGCGACACCTGCCCTTTACCACGGAACCCTGTCTTGCCTTGCCGGATGCGTTTAAATGATTTTATCAGAATCTGACAAATGCTACTACGTTGCAACCCTAGGCCTTTTAGAAACTGTTCATTTGTTTTTTGTTGGTTTTGCTCTTTTGTTTTGTTTTTGTTTTTTCAAGATAGGGTTTCTCGGCATCCTGGCTGGCCTGGAACTCACGCGATAAACCAAGGTTTCGCTTATTTTTGCCTCTTGAGTGCAGGGATTTTAAAGGGATGTGACACCAAACGGAGCCTTTAAATTGTTATTTTGAAACAGGGCCTTGCAATGTAGCCCAGGCTAGCCTCAAACTTGGAGTCCTCCTGCTTCAGTCTCCTCTTGCCTTGGACTCCTGAGAATCTGGAGTTACAGGGGTCACCACCACTCCAGCCCCGACAGCTTGGACAATGATGTAAGCCTGCATACGTTCGTGCCATGAGGACACATAGCTTCCATCACAAGACCTTCCCACGCTGGAGTTTTCACAACTAGCTCCTGAGGCCAGGAGAGCGACACAGCTATGGGCTCAGGTACTACTTGCGAGGAGGCTGAGACAGGAGGATTATTTGAGCCCGTGAGTTTGAGGCCAGCTTGGTCCGCATAGTGAGACCCTAACTCAAATAAAAAAAAAGAAAGAAAGAACAAAACAAAATAAAACAAAACAAAACAACCAAACAGAAAACAGCACTATCAAGATGGCTCAGCAATTAAGAGCTTGTTTGGGTTCCCAGCCCCCTTCGACTCCATGTAACTCCAGCTCAAGGATATCAGGCCACACCTCTGGCCTCTGTAGGCACTTTTACACACACACACATATTTAAAAAACGTTTAAAACAAAAGCAAACCAAAAATTGATTACTCAATGAGGAAATATCAGACCCCAGGAAGGTCATTTTATAAACACGTGAGGCTGTGACAGTTTGGGAGTTTATTTCCCCTCTATGCACCTCACTTTTTTTTTCATCTGGACCATGGGGATGTGACCCTGAGTGGAGTTTAAGTTGGAAGGTGCCTTTGCGCCCAGTAAGAGAAAATTCCTCGTTCTTGTCCCTGTCAGTTTCTCTGTTACTGTCACAGAAGACATGGCTTATAATGTAAAAGAAGCACATCTGGCTCACAGCGCTGATGATCGACCAGTCCACGAGCATGGGTTAGCTTCCCGAGGTTTCTATACCCTGTCACCACCTCGCAAAGCTGGAGGGAAACGATTGTGTGGGGCGGGAGGGGAAAAGCAGGGCTGGGGCTCAGCCACTAGGGGGCGCGCTACCTGGCACTGCAGGAACTGGGTCTGGAGCTGCGGCCATTCCAACAGAAAAGGGACTAGGAAGATCAGAAGTTCAAGGTTAGCCAGTTCAGGCCAGCTTGGGCCATGTGTCCGACTGGGAACGGGATGAACGGATCGAGTGGGAAGGAATGCATGCACACAGGAATAGGCTCACCTTATATCAATTTACCCTTAAGCTAACTGTCTTTGCCTAGACTGTGACTAATCTAGTGACATAAGCCCCTCCCATTAAAACAACGCCTGGAATAAAGGCTTCATGAGGTGAACTTTGGGACATACACCCAAACTCTAGCATGTGTTATGAGGGATATGGGCACATGAAAGCCAAGGCTAACGTTGGGAGACTTCCTCTGTAGGTTCCAACTTTGTGCACGGTCTCTCCCCTGAAAAAACAGGGTTTGCTGTTAGAGGCTGGTCCAGCCAGCCAGCTTGCTGCTGGGGTTCCTAAAATCAAATCAAACAGAAATAAATATTAATGAAAAAAGTGAGTATAGTATTTTTTTTTTAGGTCTTTTTGAGACAGGGTTTCTCTGTGTGGCCCGGGCTATCCTGGAACTCACTCTGTAGACCAGGCTGGCCTCGAACTCAGAAATCCACCTGCCTCTGCCTCCCAAGTGCTGGAATTAAAGGCGTGCCCCACCACCGCCCGGCGTATTTTCTTAATAATTTATTTTTCTTGTATGTACGTTGGTGTTTTGACTCCATGTATATCTGTGTGAGAATGTTGGATTCCCTGACACAGGAGTTACAGACAGTTGTGAGCCACCATGTGGGTGATGAGAATTGAACCTGGGTCCTTTGGAAGGGCAGCCAGTGTTCTTAACTGTTGAGCCATCTTCCCCCCCCCCACACACACACACATACACCTTCTTTTAGGATTTATTTTTGTGTGCATTAGTGTTTTGCCTCATGTACATCCCCATCCTCTGGAAGAGCAGCCAGTGCTCTTAACCACTGAGCCAACTCTTCAACCCCAAGCACAGTACGTTTTTTTTGTTTGTCTGGTCTGGGTTTGTTTTAAGATTTCTTTGTGTGTGGTTTTGTTTTGTCTTGTTTTTAAGACAGGGTCTCACTTTATAGTTGTGGTTGTCCTGGAACTCACTCCCTAGACCAGGCTGCTCTAGAACTCACAGAGAGATCCACCTGCCTTTGCCTCCCAAGTGTTCGTATTAAATTATCTTTAAGAAGATTTTTGTCAGAAGAAGAAGGAGAAGGAGAAGGAGGAGAAGGAGAAGGAGAAGGAGAAGGAGAAGGAGAAGAAGGAGAAGAAGGAGAAGAAGAGGAGGAGGAAGAGGAGGAGAGGAGGAGGAGGAGGAGGAGAGGAGGAGAGGAGGAGAGGAGGAGGAGAGGAAGAGGAGGAGGAGGAGGAAGAGGAGAGGAAGAGGAGGAGGGGGAGAAGGAAGAAGAAGAAGAAGAAGAAGAAGAAGAAGAAGAAGAAGAAGAAGAAGAAGAAGAAGAAGAAGAAGAAGAAGAAGAAAAGAAAGAAAGAAAGAAAGATAGAAAGAAGAAAAAGATTTTTGTCAAAGTTATGTCCGGGTTCTGCCTCCCAGTTCCATGTTCTCAGAAATAAGACTCAGATTCAAATTATATTTACAAACACCTTGGCCTCGCAGCCAGTTAGCCAGGCTCTACTCTGACTAGATCATAACTAGATCAAAAATGCCCAGGTGTCCTTCCAGAAAGTGCTGTCTGTTTCTTGTTTTGTTTTGAATTCTTTCTAATAATTGTTTATCAGTTTCCTGGACTAGACCAGATTGATTTGCGTGAAAACAACATTCTTCCCCTAGGAAGGCACAGATGCCTTCCTTTCGGCAGCCATCAAGCCTCTGCGGTTCAGGAGGACACCGTAGCCAGGGGATCGGTTTGATTTTAGAGTGACTAGTTATTGTACCAAGGTCACGTCTCCTTTAAGCTGATTGGGTTGGCTGCGTCGTACCTGTTGGAACCGGAACCGTAGCAACGACAGTGCGTGAGTGGCTATTGTTGGGTGAGCTCCATTGGGAGGGCTAACATGGTATCTTTTGTTTGCGGATGAGGGGAAGTTCAGAAATTAAAAGAAAGGGTGAAATTTGAGTATGTGGATAATTAGGAGGAAAAGAAGGGATCTAGGGGAGGAGCCAGAGTGGGAGGAGACTAAAGCCATAGGAGGAGCCAGAGTGGGAGGAGACTAAAGCCATAGGAGGAGCCAGAGTGGGAGGAGACTAAAGCCATAGGAGGGGCCAGAGTGGGAGGGGACTAAAGCCATAGGAGGAGCCAGAGTGGGAG
>JANHMN010000023.1:34706693-34755466 GCA_030674055.1 Rhabdomys pumilio | reverse complement strand
CTCTCTCTCTCTCTCTCTCTCTCTCTCTCTCTCTCCCACCCCCACCCCCTCACACACACCTTGGAGTTATCTCCTTCAGACACAGAGGAACCTTTCCAGCCTCGGGGTGGCTCAGAATGTGAATGTGAATGTTAGTTTATTATCTCCAAGAACCTGCTTGGCTGCTCTCACCTGTTAGAGTACCTGGCTCATTCACCTCCCATCAGCCCCTGGGGGTCTGTTTCTCTGGGAAGCAGGTGGCCCTCTTCCTGTTTCCTCTGAGAGGGGCGATTTCACTTTCTGGGAGCGTGGATCTTCTTTCCAAATCCCATGGGTTTTGGAGCCACAGACAGACCTTCACCATCCTCGTCTCTGCTCCAAAGAGGCTGGGCTCCGGTTATGATCAAGCTCGTCTGTTTTCCACTTCACTCCACGAGCCTCTCCTCTCCGATGTTTGCCTGTTGAATCTGCCTTATTTATGTCTCCACAATGCAGGCAGGGGTGGCAGAAGCAGCAGCACGTTTCCACCCAGGCTGGTCCCCACTGGACTTCCCCCAAAGCCTCAGGGGACACCTCTAGGTTGTTACTAAGACTCTCTCAGAGTCACCTCTAGGGACAAGAGGTGGAGTGGGGCAGAAATAATTGGCACAATGGTGACTTGCCTGAGTTGTCAAAGACTCAGACTGAAGACGCAACCCCCATGAAGCAGCCAGAACCTTAGTCAATTCTTCCTACCGGACTCCCCTCATGGCACCTCCAG
This sequence comes from Rhabdomys pumilio, assembly GCA_030674055.1. NCBI lineage: Eukaryota > Metazoa > Chordata > Mammalia > Rodentia > Muridae > Rhabdomys > Rhabdomys pumilio. Next base: position 34,754,727 of record JANHMN010000023.1, on the reverse strand, counting down.
CTAGGGGTGTGGTTTCAGGGGCAGAGCACCTGCCCAACAAGCGTCCATCCCCAGGAAACACAAGGAACAAACCAAAAACTGATGTGGCAGTCTGAGATCTGGCCTCAGACTGTGATTCTTCTTCAACTTACTTCTCCTATAATGGGAGTCTCTCGGAATCCTCTGGAAAGTGAAAAAGAAGACATCCACCCCTCTGGGTAGCAAAGACCTGGATAACCATATGCATGAGAGCGCCTTGGAGCTCCAGGACGAATCTCCAACAGGCAGACAGAAAGGGAAACGGGGGCTAGTAGATAAGGAAGATGGGGGTGTCTGCTTCTTTTTCCGAACTCCTGAGACAATAGCCCAGTGGTCTTCCCCCCCCTTCCCAGCCAGACCGCCTATAGCTGCTTGTGTTTGTGGGAAACCTTTCCTGGGGAGATGCAACAACACACATCTACTCACCCCAGATAGGGAACCCACAACAGACCAAAGTCCAAATACCGATGAAATCCAATTTGGTGAACCAATGCGTTTTATTGGCATTGCTTGATGGAGTATGGCTGAGGGGTTTCTTACAGGACTGAAAATGACTCAGACAGCTCTATCACGAAAGCCCACCTGTACTGGCTGGTTTTGTGTGTCGACTCCACACAAGTTGGCATTATCACAGAGAAAGGAGCCTCTGTTGAGGGAATGTCTCCATGAGATCCAGCTGTAAGGCATTTTCTCAATTAGTGATCAAGGGAGGGGGGAGGGCCTATTGTGGGTGGAACCATCCCTGGTCTGGTGGTCCTGGGTTCTATAGGAAAGCAGGCTGAGCAAGCCATGGGGAGCAAGCCAGTAAGTAGCACCCTTCCATGGCCTCTGCATCAGCTCCTGCCTCCAGGTTCTGTCCTGACTTCCTTTGGTAATGAACAGCAATGTGGAAGTGTGAGCTGAATAAACCCTTTCCTCCCCAACTTGCATCTTGGTCATGATGTTTTTGGGCAGGAATACAAACCCTGACTAAGGCACCACCCCAGCCATGGGTGACAGTTCAGAAAGTTGGGAACCTGAAACACACTCCACAGCTTGCAGGCAGCTCAACAGACTGGAGAGCATCCTTTCTGGGTGACTCAGCTGGTCTGCTTCTTCCAGCTAGATAGTCTGGCCTCAAGAGTCTTTTTTATAGCTCAGTTTATCTGAGTTTTCTTTTTGCAGTTTGGCTTTCCTTCACTAGGGGGCATAGTGAATCTGCTCATTTTCAGGGACTTCCTGAAGCTATTTTCCTGAAGTTGTTTTACCTTCTGCTTAAAGCACTTCCTTTAAGCATGGACTGTTTCGATCTTGGAGAAAACTGTTACACAACTGTCAGATGTGTTCAAGGAGGGTCCAGAACAGGTTGACCTGAAGCTGTGGGTCTATTTGCTCCCCTTTCTTTGTCTAAGCTAATCATCCCAAAATTTGGGGTGAGAGGGAGGCTTGCCCTTCCCAAGGAGTTAAGATTTCAGAGTCATTGAACGCCACCACCCGCCTGTGGTCTCTGCTCTGTGAAGACTGTGTGCCTTGCTCTGTTTCTTCCGGGTTACTTTTCATTTTTGCCTTCTGTGAGATTTTTTTCCCCCTGCCTTATAATTCATTGATCGGTGGAAAAAAACAAACCAGACAAGATTAGCTATGTGCAGCATCCTAGGCAGATATGTACCAGCCCCATAGCGCATACTTAAATAAAAAAAATCTTACTCCTATGTTTACTTATGCACATGAGTGTCTTACTACACCCATGTACATGAAGGTGTCCTGGGAGACCAGAAAAATATGCTGGAATCCCTGGAGCTAGAGCTACTGGCAGTTGGGAGCTTCCTACCATGGGGGCTGGCATCAAACTCCCGGTCTCTGCAAGAGCAGTGAGCACGCTTAGTAGTCAAGTTATCTTTCCAGCTCCTCACAGTCCGTATTTGATTGTGGCATTTAGGGTCCTGGCTCCGATAAGAGATTTTTATGACAATGCTCAATTCTGTTTATCAAAACTTATATCAGCCACCTCTAGGGGTCTCTCATTGATCCCTCTACCTTACCATGGGAAACCTCATTTGCTCAGCCAGTCTTTCTGGCAATTCCCAGGGCATTTTTGACTCTGAGAACTGGACATCAAGCCACGGTGTTTCCAAACGGGTGGCTCTTTCCTCTGTGTGGTACTCAAATATACAGACCTATGTCCCCTTGGCCTTAGTGGTACTGGAAAAAGTGACAACATTGGACCATGGTCATGGACCTGGGGTCAGATAAGCAAAATCTAGTCCTGGTTTTACCGACAACCAGCTCCTCTTGGAGGGCAACCCCAGGGAGCCCAGCCCAGTAGAAAGCAACTGAATGGTGTCTCAGGTCCAAGGGTTGCAGGAAATCTGTGGTTGAGTCAGCAAGCTCCCCAGGCCTGGTCTGTGAAATTCCCCTCTCTGGGCACCATCAAGAATCCAGAACATTCCAGAGTCTTAGCCAAAACATTGATGGGCAATGCTTCCACGATGATCTCCTTGTTGCCTTAAGACCAGAAAGTTTGTCTGGAGCGCAAATAACATGGTTAAGTTAAACCACGGTGGCATGGTGTGCCCCTGTGATCCCAACACGTGGAGAAGCTGAGGCAGGAGGATTGCCTCAAAGTAGAACACTGAGCCAAATGGAGTGTCAAACTACCGTGCACATTCATTTACTTAATATATACTAGATGGCAAGTGAGGTGTGTGGCCTTTTACCAACAGGGGTCATCCGGATAAACGCCCTTGTGTTTACAGATTCGAAGGCAGTTCTCTCTAGGAAGCCTTACCTTGGGACAGTGAGGTTTTCGGTGATTTTTATTCTTTTAGCATTTTCTCCATATTTCACCTTGATTGGGTTTTACAGGGCTGGAGATGGAACCCAGGGCCTGGTGCAGGCGCTACACCACTGCCATCCTCAACCCTTCCAACATTTTTAGAAACTCACAGAAAGACTAGACGAGCGTGAGCCGAGGGACGCCCACCGCCCAGAGCCCACAGTGAAGATTCCACTGCGATGACTACATCCTTGTTTCGAACACGAAGTTTCTCTCTAAGCTGTTTCAAGGGCAGATCCTCCCGAGGGCCCAGCAGTGGCGGTGTCCACTAGGCTGCAGAATCGGGATGCCAGAAAGCTGAGTCCGGAAATGTGGCGCTCGCTCGGGGACTCTGCCGGGATGGGGGTTGGGGGAGACCAAGAGGGTCAGGCGTGGGAGCACCTGAAAACGAAACTCGCTTTTCCCGTGTGGTCTCGACCCAAGTTCATTCGAGAACCCGAGTCTCGTGGTTGCTTTTGGCCGGACGGTCGTGGGATCATCTTTCCCTGGGCTCTGAGCGATGGCGGCGCTGTGGCCCGCCCCTGTACCCGAGAACCCAGATGACAAGCGCGATAGAGCCGCAGGGCTGGGACGGCGCCCGGTGCCCGGCAGCCCGCGCTCAGTGCACAGGCCCGGGAGCGCGTCCCGCAGCGGCGGGCCAGCGCTCGGGGCCGCCTCCTCCCAGGCCCCGCGGGACTGGGATCGTCGCACAAGGCCCTCCTCCCGGTCAAGGTGGAGGAAGTTGCCGGAGAGGCGGGAGGGGGCCAGCGCCTGTTGTTTTCCGCCAGCCGGGCGGGCTGGGCGCAGGGGCGGGGCGCGTGCCCCAGAGGCGATCGTCGGGGCTCAGCCGGAGCATCCTAGCTGGGGAGCCCCTCACCGAGGGCCGAGGAGCCCCAAGAGCCCCGTGCACCCCAAGCTCCGCGCTTCCCCTGGAGTAGATCTCGGGAGCGATGGCCGGACTGCGCGTCCTGCTGTGCCTCGGGGCGCTGCTGGCCCGCCAGGGCTCCGCAGGTAAAAGGACTTGCCACCCCCAACCCGAGGACCCTAAAACCCCAGCGATAAACGTGTGGCAGGGTCCACCGAGGGTCACGTGGAGGGGAAAAGGGATTTCCCCCCCCCCCCCTTCCTTTTCGATGCTAACTCTGTGTTCTGGCTTTGCCCGCGGCTCCGGCGCACCCCGCTGTAAGCTTCCGTTTGTGTCCGTCTCCCCCAGATTGACCCGGCTTTACACCTGTAAATTGTGGAGTTGCTTCCCTTCGCCCTCCCTGAGTGAGTGAGTCTACCTGTGTAGACCCGTGCATTCCAAGCCGCGCCTTCTTCCTCTTCCATCTCTTCCATTCTTTTTCTCGTTTCCTCTTACTTTTCTTTTTTTTTTAAAAAATCATTTCATTCTTGATCAAAAAAATTACACCCTCCTACGAGACGTAGCCGGAGAATGGTCTTCTGTAGCTCAGAACACACAGCGTCGTTGCAGAAGAATAGCGCGCGCTCGCGGCGTGGGGTTTGGGGGTGGGGTTCTTAGCAAAACGTAAGGATTGGAAAAGGATGTTTGAGTTTAACTCGCCGGCGAATTCCTGCAGAGTAGGAATGATTCAGAGGTTGGGGTGGGGGAAAACAAAACCAGGAGGTGGGTAATTTCCAAATCCACCCCACCCAGCTGCTAGCCTTGTGCGGATAGGAAGTAAGGTATACCACCTGAGCTCCCTGGCAGCAAGTGGCAAAAATTCTTAACTATTGGGCTCTTAGAATGCACTTAGCTGTTTTGCTTTTACAACTAACTTATTTACGTTTGGTTTTAGCTGTCTTGTAAAAAGTCAGTACCATTTCCCGTAACCTAGGTTTGCCCGAATATGGGGGGTGGGGGGGTGGGGAGAAATCTGAAGGTTTGACAACACAGACTCTCCCACCAGGGACTGGGCAGCGGTCATCTGTGTTATCTAGGTCATGTGACCCCAAATTTGTTTCACTTTTTCTTGCTGTTTTATTTCCCGGTCTTTTGTGGCCGTGGATTTATTTTATTTTATTTTATTTTTTTGCGGATGATGGGTGTGTCCTAGGCAGTCCTCAGCCCTTAGCCACACCACCAGCTCCAGTCATGGATGGTACCTGACGGCCTTGCTGGGCATTCGACTTAGTGACCCTTCTGCTGTAAGCGATTGGGTGGGAATTAGGGGTCACTCTCAGTCTTCTTACCGGGTGTTCTTAGTTTTGGTAGCTGGGAGGAGCCTGAGCTAAGAAAGTGCCAGAATGAACATGCTTTCAGAGTATATGATTCTTCCCACTTGCAGACCTCCCTCCAGATGTCCCGGTTCCTTGCTTGAGTCATGGTCTCCCTATGTAGTTCTCAACAGCCTCAGATTTGCCATGCTCCGACCCCAGCTTCCCTGGTGCTGGAGCTCTAGGCCTGAGCCATCAGCCCTGACTTTCTACTCTGTAAATTTTAGACCCAGCCCCCCAGGCCTGCTTTCCCTGTGTGCTAAATGCCCAGGGGCTTGATAGATATTCACATGTCACTCTCTTTTTCAAGCGGAGAGGTGGGACAGGTGTCTGTCTTCTGACTCAGCTACACGTGTCATTGGTGCTTCAGCTTGTCACCTGGATGTGTGCTCTGGGCCATGCTTGGGGAGAGTTACTGGGAAGAGATTCCTTTCTGGGCATTACTCAAGCCGTATAAATAAGGATAGCATCAAGACTGGTGGTTGTCATGGGGCTGGAGATGTAGCCTGGAACACTGGAGCTGCATGAAGAGAACCATATTGTAACCCTCCCCCACAACCCCCATCCCGAGAGTGTGCATTTCTCCCTTCTTGTTGCATAATGCAAATTTAAGGTTGGACCCACAACAAAGAGTCCCTTGGACAATGATGTCAAGCTGGCACAAATGGTACTCTATCTTGAATTTATTACATTTTAATTTATTTCTCTGTGTGTGAGGTATGTATGTACCATGGCGTGTGTGGCGGTCAAAGGACAACTTTGGGGGGTAGTTCAATCCTTCCACTGTGTGGGTTCCAGAGATCAGGTTCAGTGGCAAGCACCTTTGCCCTGTTACTAGGTTTTATTGTCTCGCCCTGTCCAGTGTCTGAGATCCAAATAAATCCTTCTGACCCAACGCACTTGAGACTATAACTATCCCACATCACTAGGGACACATGTGGAGCATGATGTGGCATGTATTGGATCCGTGTGTATTTCAGGTTCACCCTCTCCTTGTCCATGACAGACATCACCAATCGATAGCTGTTCTCCAAGGCTGATCTGCTTCAGTTGCATCCCTGACTAGAAGACCTAAGGCCATATTCGGCTTCAGTAGTTAGAAGCAGGGATGTGTGCAGAGGCAGGAGGAGATTGACCAGGTCACTGACTTATTTGGAGACAGTAGTAGCCCAGTTTTCAAGGTTAAAGTTTTAGGAAAGTTATTCCAGGCCAGGGGCTTAGGACGGGGCAGCTGTGTTAGTCTGAAGGATGCTCCGAGCAGCTGGAACTCTGCAGTTCATCTTTTCCTTGGTGGAGGTTGCCAGGTGAGAACAAGCATTGGTAGGTAATAATCTGAAAATGATCCTTCCACAGCTCCCCACCCCCATCCCTCCTTCCTCCCATCATCCTTTTGGAGTCAGGGTCTGTCTTCTTAGCTCAGGCCGGCTTTGAACTTGATCTTCCTGCCTCGGCTTTCCAGTTCCTGGGATTGCAGCCATGTGGCACCAGGCTCAGCTGTGGCAGACTTTTAAATTATCACTCTGAAGTGTTTCATGCTGTTTGAGAGTGTGGCTGGCAATAATGGGGTTCTTATAGATACTGGCTTTTAACCCTCACCCCTCTCCCACCCCCAGTCCCCTGTAGTTTCTGGCTTTGAAAGTCTTTTGGAAGTAGTGTGACTAGGATGGGCAGAGACTTAGGACTTCTTGTGACCCTGCCCAACTTCTGTCTTTTGAAAGGAGCCTTTTCTTATCACAAGAGGAACCCGACTCAGACACTCCATGGCAAGGTCGCCAAGAGGCAGGTGGCAGTTTCTTTTTGCTTATAACAATTTTATTGAGATATAATCTACATACCATAAAATCTACCCTTGGGCTGGGGATGTAGTTCAGGTGGTAGAAGACTTGTCCTAGGTCTCAGAACCCCATAAAACCAGGTGTGGTGGTGCACACCCATCATCTTGGCACTGGGGGAGTGGATGCAAAAGAATCCAAATTTTATGGTTATCTTCAGCTATGCAGTGAGTTCAAGGCCACCTTTGAACTGCTTCGGATCCTGCCATAATGAACTCTAAGACAAAATAAATAAAAGCCACTCTGTTGGGCCAGTGACATGGCTCAGTGGGCAGAGGAGCTTGCTGTAGACTTGGAGGACACGAGTTCCGTCCCTGGACACCCTCCTCCATCCTCCCAATGGTAGAAAGAGAGACCCAACTCCTGAAAGTTGTAGTCTGGTCTCCACTTGTGTACAGTGCTACGGTGCATAGCATCTACCCTTGTTAATAACCTTTAGGAGATTTTTATCAGCCCACCGGTTTGTGCCCAAATCCCTGTCCCTGTGGCCTCTCTAGAATTGGGTGTCAATTGTGGAAAGTTCTGGAATATTTCCCTTCTCAGGAAAAGCAGAGTGTGTTTGTTTCTTGTTACCCACTAACCAACCCCTGGTCAGCTGTCGTTTGCCCATCCGTCTTGAGTAGGTGTTGGAAACACCCTCTGCCCCTGAGTCAGGGGATCAATTTGTAGCCTGCCCCCCAAGACCTGACCTCCTGCCTCTTCGATAAGGGTTGGGATTCCACATGGCTGTCCCACAGCTGGCTTTGGTCTGGGCATTTGACTTGGCTCTCTCCCTCTGCCTTGGACTCTGGCTCCTTCTGCACCCATCCTGTGCTTTTCTTGTCTATCAGATCCAACTTTCAGGTCTTGCCTGGCATATACCCAGGCAAGCTTGGAGCGCTTCTTGTCTCTCTGTCCCTCACCTCTGTCCTCCCTCCATACCTGTTTTGTGCCTGTTTTTCCACTAGCCTGGAAGCTGGATGGTTCTCTCATTGGTCATCAGCAGATCCCCAGAACCCAGCAGGGGACTTGCCTCCCGTTGTCTGCATAATATGTTGTCAACCCATTCCATCCTAGAGTGCTTCCAAGTGATTAATCCCAGGGGGAAAGACACCAAGTATAGCCCTGGCTGTCCTGGAACTCACTCTGTAGACCAGGCTGGCCTCGAACACCAAGATCTGATCCCCCTACCCCCACCCATCTGGTTGTCTAGGCAACAAGACTGCTGACTAATATTGTGGCCCGACAGATGGGCCACCTGGAGAGAGAGGGTAATGCTTATTGTCCAACCCTTTTGGGGTGATTGGATAGGCGGCTCTGCTGATCTTGCCTGATCTAGAGCACTTGCATCTGGGACCTCTGAGAACCCTGGCTCCGCCCCCATGCAGGGTCCATTCTTGCTCTGCAATCGGAGCTGCTCCTGTTCTCCCTCGTGGACCGCAGATGATGGATGATGTGGTGTTTCCACCTTGTATGTGGGGCGGAGAAGGGCGGACCGTTTCTGTTGCTGTGATTGACAAAATCAACTTAAAGAACTAGAGGGTTTGTTTGGGTTCACAGTTCCCAAGGGGTGTTGCATGATAGAGGAGGCTAGCCACAGGAGTCTGAAGCTATTCCCTCTCAGTGCATCCATCTGGAAGCAGAGAGGGAGAGAGAGGGAGAGAGGGAGAGGGAGAGAGAGAGGGAGAGAGGGAGAGAGGGAGAGAGGGAGAGAGGGAGAGAGAGAGAGAGAGAGAGAGAGAACCGGAAGTGTCTCCAGTGACTCACTTCCTCCAGCAAAGCCCCACCTCCTAACCTTCCCAAACAGTGCCACTAGTGGGCGGGGAGAGGGAGGTAGGGTTTGTGTTACGGGAACCTGTGGGGGACATTTAACATTCAAAGCATACCGCTACTGTTTAAGATGTTTGGTAAAATAGCTGGGGATTTAGCTCACGGCTCTGGGTTCATTGCCCAGCAGTTTATAAACTGGGCAGGGTAGCGCAGACTCTGATTCCAGTGTTTGGGCAGGAGAGATGAAAATTCAGCCTGGGCTACTTGAGACTCATGCATGTGCCCACACACGCACGCACGCACGCACGCACGCACGCACGCACACTGTACAGGCTATTAGAAAATAAAGTCTTAGTGTTCCCAAAGGGTTGTTGCCCATCAACCAAAAAGGAAAAATGAGTTGATAGCCCAACCTTCTCTTTCCAGACTTAGAGGCTGTGGCTGTCGCTGAAGTCCATGAGAACGTTACTCTGCGCTGTGGCAGCGTATCAGGATCCAGAGGCCCGGTGACCTGGTACCGGAATGACTCAGAGCCTGCCTTCCTGGTCTCCTCCAATTCCAGCCTCCCTCCGGCTGCGCCCCGTTTCTCTCTAGAGGATTCAGGTGCCCTGCGCATTGAGGCGCTGAGACTGGAGGATGACGGCAACTACACCTGCCAGGAGGTTCTGGATGAGACCCACTGGTTCCCTGTGCGGCTTCAGGTGACCAGTAAGTGGGACTGGTGGGGATGGGCTTGGGGAGGCGGCGAGAGCCTGTGGAAGAGGTCACTGTCAGGAGTGTGGGCTTTAGTGACAGATGATTTGGGTCTGGGCAAGTTGGAGGCCAGCCTGGGAATACACAGACCCTGTCCCCAAAAAAAGCGGGTGAACTATAGTCAAGATTGTCCTTTGTCCTCTACACATGTGTCCTCTACACACATGCTCACACACCTGCCGACAAACGCACAAGTGTCCCTGAAGTCAAACGAGACCTTGTACTCCCTAAATACATCCGATGCTTTCTGAATTGTGAGAAGTCCTTCACTGGGAATTGTAGGCCAGTGGTCGGTGCAGTTTCTCCGGGAAAACTGGAGGCAGGTGCCCCTTTGCGCATGTGCAGCAGAGTCTCCCGGGATCTTCCCTCCTCTTCCCTCCCAGACTGTCCTGAGCCACAGACACCCCCGCCCCCACGGCTTGCTCATCAGTGGTCATTGAGGACGACCGTGGCTCTGATGGAGACTTGGCCTCGTTTTTTTTGCTCACGGAGTGTGAGGGTGTTGTGAACGGATGGGATTCCATCCTGGGAGGGCCTGGTGCTGCCTGTTGCCAATAGTACGTCCTCCGAGGGCTACACACCTGGCTCTGGTCTAGGCCCCGTTGGCTGTTGTTTTCTCCGCGTTCGGTTTTATCATCTGAAGTTCACGGTCACCATGGAGTTTTGCTACACCCCATGAGCTGATAAGGGAAACTGGTACAATGGACACGACCTTGGCCTTGCGCGTGAGGTCCGCTGCTTAAGCAGGTGACTCGATTCCCATGGGAAAAATGCATCCCAAGGTCCCAGCAGTCACGGTGCACCCTGGTCTTTTCCTCCTCCCTTCTCTCTGGTTTATCGGTCCCTTCCTTTTTTTTTTTTTTTTTTATGTAGGTGGAAGGCCATGGTAGAGATAGAGAGGGTATGTAGATCAGACTGGCCCTGTATCCACAGAGATCTGTCTGCCTCTCTCTCCTGAGTGCCGAGATTAAAGATGCAGGCTTTCCACCCAGCCAGCTCGTTCTTTTATGAGACAAAGTCTTGCTATGTAGTCCCTGCTGGCTGTAATTTAGGGGTAGGGTGTTTACTTAGTTAGAGCAAGACTATGGCTTTTGATCTTTCAATCTAAAAGGAGGGTGGGGAGGAATAAAAATGAACGTGTTTGGGATGATATCCCAGTGATATATATATAGAGAGAGGTGGGACAGCCATGAATTCAAGGACATCCTTGGCTACATAGCAAATTTGAGGCCAGCCTGTGCTACTCGAGATACCCATTTCAGAAAAACCAGAAAGCAAAGGGCAATGACAACAAAGTCCCTCACGCAATCCTCCTGCCTCCCCAGGACTTGGGTCACAGTCCCCTCTTCCCAGTTTCCATCTGGGTGTTTGATGGGACTCGGGGTCAGGCACTGGCTTTTCTTTATCTTTTCATGTAAATGGTAAATAACTTGGTCACACGGCTCTCTTTCTCTTTAAGGAGAAAAGTTTTCGAATGCTCTGTGGCCTTGGGAACTAGGGAGGAAAAATCCCAAACCGTTTTGGGCTGTATAGGTTCTTATCTGTGAGTGACCTTGGTCATCCAAGACGTGTGCCCTAGAGGTCTGTGTCTAGCTCTGTCCACCAGGCTGGTTGGCGTCTCTTACCTCCTGCCCCTGGGGGAGTTTGGTTTCCTATAGGCCAGGGTGGGACGGATTTAGCCCACCTGGTGTGGGCACCACAGTGATTCACATGAATATGTAGTGTACTGTGTGGTGTCTGAGGGTGAGGTGGAAGCTGGGCTATGGCTCAGTGTGTATGTAGTGTTTTTCTCCATTGCATGAAGATCTGGGTTCATCCCCAGAATCACAGTAGAGCTAAGTGTGGTGGTGCACACCTGTTCTCCCAGCACCCAGGAAGTGGAGGATAGGATTAGTCATTCAAGGGCTTTCTTAGCTAGGGAAGACTTGGCCAGCCTGGGCTACATTGTGGCCAGCCTGGGCTACATGAGACTCCGTCTTTTTCTTTTCTTTTTTTTTAGGTTTAATTTCAAAGATTTATTTTTATGTGCGTTGGTCTGCATGTATGTTTGTGCCAGGGTCCCAGATCCTTTGGAAATGGAGTTATAGATAGTTGTGAGTTGTCATGTGGGTACTGGGATTTGATTTGAAGCCTGGTCCTCTGGAAGAGCAGCTACTGATCTTAGCCATCTCTCCAGCCTTGAGACCCCTGTACCCCACCCTCTGAGTGTGTATTTGTGTGTGTGTGTGTGTGTGTGTGTGTGTGTGTGTGTGGTTTTGTTTGTTTCTTTTGGTTTTGTTTTGTGTTTTGATTTTTTGAGACAGGGTTTCTCTGTGTATCTCTGGCTGTCCTGGAACTCACTCTATATAGATTAGGCTGTCCTTAAACTCAGAGGTCCACCTGCCTGTGCCTCACAAGTGCTGGGATTAACAGCATGCACCACCACCACCCAAAAAGACGATGTCTTTAAAAAAAAAAATAGAAAATTATGGGGCTGGAGACATGAATTGACAGTCAAGAGCACCAGCTGTTCTTGTAGGGGACTCAGGTTTGGTTCCCAGCCCCGCCATGGTGGCTTGCAACCATCTGTAACTGCCGTTCCAGGTGACCCTATGATGTACTAGGCATGCTCGTGATACATGTGCGTCCATGCGGGGAAAACACCATATATGTAAAGTAAAAGCAAGCAAACATTAAAAGAAAGGCAAGATAGAGTAGGGTCACAGTTGCCTTGCAGTTTCTTTACTCTGTTCCTAAATATCTAGAAATCCTCTGACCCATATTCCGGGCTTGGTTTGGGGAGGACCGACTGAGTTGCTTGCCCACAGTAAGGTTGGAGAGACTTCGAAGATGGCTCCGGTGTTAACTAGGCCTGCAGCCTTGGTGTTTCTTGCAGTCTCTTCTTGGTGCTTCCGGCACATCTCTTACACGTTTGGGAGCTGAGTAGAGGAGCCAAATGAGGATTCCAAAAGCCAGCCCGTGAAAAACCCCCAGTCAGGTCTCATGACTCCTGGGCGAGGCTCAGCTTGGGACCAGTTTTCTCAGACAGTTGCTATGATCACACTGGTCTGGACTGGTAAGAGGGCAACGCAGAAGCAAGCTTGTATCTGCCAAAGCCCCTTGGCCATCAGCTGGGGCTGGGGGCTAGGGCCTGCTCCTAGCATCCTGTGTGAACTAGCATCCTTCAGGGAAGATCCGTGCTCCCTGAATTGAGCCTCTGTTAACTGAGCCCTACTTGTTGGTGAGTGTCACCGTAGCTTCCTGGTGCAGCCTCCTGGAGAGAGGGGGCAGCGGGCACATTGAGGGGGGATCATTGGCCCCATCAGAAGCTGAGGTACTTCTTGCTCGAAGTTTTATTAACACCAGGTACACCTGGGTGCTCAGAAGAAGTGGAAGGGAGAGATTGGGCTCTCAATTTAGGTTTCTTTCTTTTCTTTTTTCTTTTTTTTTTTTTTTAGTTTTTCGAGACAGGGTTTCTCTGTGTAGTCCTGGCTGTCCTGGAACTCACTCTGTAGACCAGGCTGGCCTCGAACTCAGAAATCCGCCCGCCTCTGCCTCCCAAGTGCTGGGATTAAAGGCGTGCGCCACCACCGCCCGGCTCGATTTAGGTTTCATACCAGGGAGTCTAGGGTGAAAGCCAGTGGACACACTAGTGAAAGTGGAATTTAAGGAGCTTTGGGTGTGGTGTCACACCCAAATAATCCCGGCACCTGGGAGGAGGAAGCAAGAGGATCAGAAGTTTAAGGTCATCCTTGACTAGGATGCTCGCTTGGGGCTAGCCTGGGCTACCTGAGAAAACCAACACAAACCACAGCAAATGTATTATGTAAGGGTTGAGGGGTGGCTTAGTGGTGGACTACTGCCCAGCCTTACCAGGCCCTGATTCAACCAAAAGTCTCAGAGCAGAACAGAAGGCTCGGGTTTGGGCAAACGGGTTCTCAGCTGGTAAAAATGGTGTACAATCTTCAGTTCCTGGACCTGAGCCTTTCAAATGGGGCCATATTCTGCTCGTGGCACCCCCTGGGTGGAGTGAAAACCCCATATAACTGAGACTCCACTCGGGGCTTTGGATAACCTTGGAGCAAAGAACCGTTCAGGAGTTTCATTGGGGGGGGTCTCAATTTGATTTTTAGAATTCTTTTTAAGTAGCTGTTTTAACCTGGTTTGGTGGCACACACCTTTAATCACAGCACTTGGGAGGCAGAGGCAGGAGGATGGCTGAGTCTGAAGCCAGTCTGGTCTATGTAGTGAGTTCTGGGCCAGCCAGGACTACACAAGGGTTGGGGTGGATTGTCTTCCAGCCGCACCAGGTGAGACCTTGTGTCAAAGCACACAGGATTGATTCTTATTTATGTATATGCGTGTGTGCCACTAATACATGGATGTCTCTGGAGACTGAAGAGGGCTTCGGGTCTGTGGAGCTGGACGTACAGGCGGTTGTGAGTCTTCTGGCGTGGGTGCTGGGAACAGAACCCAGGTCCTCTGAAAGAGTCGCAAGCACCGTAAACTCCCAGCTGTCTTCCCAGTTTTGACTTTTTCTTTTAAATTACTATTATTATTATTATTTTATTTTTATTATTATTTTGTTGTTGTTGTTGGTTTTTTGAGACAGGGTTTCTCTGTATAGCCCTGGCTGTCCTGGAACTCACTCTGTAGAGCAGAAATCCGCCTGCCTCTGCCTCCCAAGTGCTGGAATTAAAGGTGTGCACCACCACTGCCCGGCTTATTATTATTTTTACACTTTAAAATTTAATGTATGTCTGCATATGTTGCTCATGAGGAGGTCAGAGGACAGCTTGTGGGAGTCATTCCCCTCCTTCCATTATGTGGGTATCAAATTCAGGTCATCAGGCTTGGTGGCAAGCACCTTTACCTCCTGAGCCCTCTTGCCTGCCCTTTTAAAATTTATTTATATTTTTGTGCTGGGCAGAGTAAGTACTTGCCTATCAGAGGCCAGAACACAGCTCCCAGGAATTCTTTCTCAAGTTCCCCTGAGTGGGCAGGGTTTCTCGTTTGTCCAGCTGTACTGTGTACCACAGGCTAGTCTATCTCTGTGAATCTGACTCCGGTTTTGAGGTCTGTGCCGTCTCCTGTCCTGGTTTTATTCTGTATAATCCTCCTGCCTGCCTTTTCTCCAATGAGTCTCAGCAGCAAACTCCACTTCCTTGCTGCGTTCTGGAGGTTGAAACTGTCCAGGCCGGGCCACCAGAACCTGGGAGACCTGAGGTATACGACCTGAGTCACACGACCTTTGCCAGCTCAGACGTTGGCTGCCAGTACCTCAGTACTCCAACTGAACCCTGTTTGGTTGGCGGGATGCCAATAGAAGACACACCCTAGGACCTGTTGAGCCGCATACCTGACTGACTAGCCAGCTGAATGGGCATTCTGGTACTTCCCAGGCCACCATGAGACCCCTAGGGGCGGTACTAAGTATAGTTCCCAAAGATCCACCTGATGGGGATATCTGGCCAGGTGTATAAAGCACATCTGTAATCCCAGCAACTTGGGAGGCTGAAGCCAGAGTATCTCAACTTTGAGGCTAGCCTGGGCTACTTAGTGAGGTCTAGGGAAACAAGGTACTTGAATTGAAGGGCTGCAGAGAAAAATCTATGCATCCCACAAATGACATCCCCCCCCCCCTAGTTCTGAACTAAACTCCACAGTGGTAGCTGAGTTCTTTTGCTGGGCTCTTTCTAAAAGACAGCTCTCAGAGGCAAGGGGGTCCGGGAAGTCACGCTAATGGGAGCTGCATTGGGAGCACCCGTAAGTGCCTTTAATTGGCAGAGTAATGATGTAAATACATTTCCTTTCTTCTTCTTCCTTTTTAAATACATGTTTGTTTGTTTGTTTGTTTGTTTGTTTTTGAGCAGGGTCTTGCTGTGTAGCCCTGGCTAGCCTACATCTCTGTAGGCACACTCAACTGGTCTTGACAGAGATCCACTCACTTCTCTCTGCCTCTCAAGTGCTGGGATGAAAAGTCTCTCTCCCTCTTTTCATGCTTCTCTTCCTCCTTCCTCCTATCCTTCTCTTCCTCCCCCTCTTCCTCTTCCTCCCCCTCTTCCTCTTCCTCCCTTCCTTCTCTCCTCCTCCCTCTCTCCCTCCCCCTCCTCTCTTCTTCCCCCTTTCCCTCTTCCTCTCCTTCCTTCTCTTCCTCCCCCTCTTCCTCTTCTCCCTCCTCCCCTTTCCTTCCTCTCCCTCTTCATCCTCTTTCTCCTCTTCCCTTCCTTTTCTTCTGATCCTCCTCTCCCCTCCTCCCTCTTCCTCTTTCCCTCTTTCCTTCTCTCTCATCCTCTTTCTCTTCCTATTCCTCCTCCTCTCCCTCCTCTTCCTCATCCCCTTCTTCCCCCTCCTCTTTTTCTTTCCTTCTCCTCCTCTCCCTCCTCCTCCTTCTCCTGTTACTCCTCTTTCCCTCCCCGTCTCCCCGCCTCTGTTTTGTGATACACAACACTGAACCCAGTTCCTTGTGCCCACTAAGCACACACCACACCTCTGAGATGCTTCTCCATCAGGGAGATTTTTTTTTTTCCAAAGAGCACTTAGATCTTGGATTATGAGGTACGGCAGCACAGGGTATTTTGGAGATCAAAAACAAACGATCAGGGCTGGGTGGGGTGTAGCTCGTTGGTAGAATGCTTGCTCTCCATGCAGCATGTGTGAGGTCCTCCATTTCATTCCCATCACTGAAACAAAACAAAACAAAACAAAACGTTCAGAAACAAAGGTGAACTAAGACGAGGTCCAGCCCTTTGTAGAGACAGCTTCCAGCACAGCAGGCTCCATCATACAAACTCACTTGGCGGGCTCAGTGGCCCTGTTTGGAGGATACTGTCATCACCCCCATTCCACAGAGGGAGAAACTGAGGCTAAACAAGGATAAGTTAAGTTAGCCCTTAGCCACACAGCTAGAGTTTGAAGTCATGCCTGGAGTGATCATTTTCTGCCTATCCGCATGATGTGCTGGGGGAGGGGGGAGTTGCAGGAGGGTAGCAAAGACCAGCCTCGGTCCATGGGTAGTCAAGGACAGCTCTCAGGAGCTAGTGTGTCCAGTTAGGAGAGAGAAAGCAAGCACACTGAGAGGAAGGACTCCAGGCCAGCACACTCGGAAAGGCCCAAGCTTTCACTGGGCTCTGCTCTGCCCCATGAGAACCCCCCATCTCTGAGGAAAGTAGATGTTTTGTGAGCACATTGTCGAGCAGGCTGAGGCCCAGTCAGCCACAATACCATGTTTGGGGCATGGTGGATTCGCTCCTGCCGTCTGTCTACATTTAGGTCCTTCCGGGGCCCTCAGTAGGAGATCAGTCTCAGGCCCAAACTGTTACTTCTTCTTCTGTGCCTTCCTGCTTTTTTCTTGGAAGGGACGTTTTATAGGTAGGGGTGTTTTGTTTGCGTGTATGTCTGAGCATTGTGTGTGAGCCTGTGGAGGCTAGAAAAGGCTGTCAGAGCCTTGGAGGTGGAGTGAAGGACGGTTGTGAGCCCCTGTGTGGTTGCTAGGGATAGAACCTGGGTCGTCTGTAAGAGCAGCCAGTGCTCATAACTGCTGAGCCATGACTCTAGCCCCTTGGGAAAGTTTATATGTATGTATATATACATATAGATGTATACATGTGTATATATATTATGTATATATACATATATAATATATTTATATAGCTGTTCTGTGTGGAGGTCAGAAGAGGGCATCAGATCCTCTGGAATTAGAGTTACAGGGTGGTTGTGAGTAACCATGTGGTTGCTGGGAATTGAACTCAGGACCTCTGGAAGAGCAGTCAGTGCTCTTAACCGCTGAGTGTGTCTCCAACCCGGGAAGTACTCTTTTTAAAAGGAAGTATCGCCTATCCTCAGCCAGTTTCATTTAACTGTCCAAGACCAAGTGAGCGAGGTCTTCTGGACCCTGCACAGCCTTGGCACACAGCGAGTGTCCATAAGTCTATGGTTCTTGTTGTCTGGTTCCCCCTTAGTGCTGTGGAGGCGCTCGAACCCCACCATGTCCATTCCTCCCCATCCTCGCTCCCCTGTCATTCCCAGGTGGCCCCGCCCACATTGAGGTGAACATCTCAGCCACCGGCACCCTCCCCAACGGCACCCTGTACGCAGCCAGGGGCTCCCAGGTGGACTTGAGCTGCTGCAGCGCCGCGCAGCCTCCGCCCGAGGTGGAGTGGTGGATCCAGACCCACAACAGCACCCCGGAGTCCTTCGGAAAGAACCTGTCGGCCAACAGCTTCACGCTGATGCTGATGTCCCAGAACCTCCAAGGCAACTACACCTGCTCAGCCACCAACGTGCTCAGCGGGAGACAGCGAAAGGTGACCACCGAGCTCCTGGTCTACTGTGCGTAAGCAGCACGCCCCTCCGTGAACCGCGTCTGTGCGTCTGTGCATCTGTGCGTCTGTGCGTCTGTCTTCCTTTGAGCTTAACACTGCTTTCTTCAGCCTCGCATAGTTGCCTTTACTCTGTGGCCCTGCAGTATGTTTGAGGGCCCTGTTGCTTTTCAGGGCTGTATAATACTCTATTGCATGCCCATGCCCAGATTCTAACAGGCTTCTTCAACATTGCCTTCTTCAACATACATGCGCATATGCGGACTGTCAGGCGGTAACTACTCTTTCTAGAGCATCTTTTATCTGGAATGTAGCAGAGCCCTCAAAGCAAATTAGAGGGAAACTAATACAGAGCTTTTATACATTTAATCATTGTATGTTATTTATAGAAATTATATTATTTCTATGAATCATTTATATTATTTAATATAAATTACATATATAATTTATAAAATTTGAAATAAATTTATAATTTAAATAATTTTTAATTTGTTTATAATTTTAATACATATAAATACGTTTATTTTTAACGAGGGGAAAAGTATTAACGTTTCAAGGTATACACAAACTGGTCATGGTGGCTTATCGATGTAGTCCTAGCATTTGGAAAGCTGAGGCAGGAGGACCATCATGAGTCTTAGGCCAGTTTTTGCTATAAAGTGACTGTCACAAAAAAAAGGGGGGGGGCTGGGAGAGGAGGCAGCTATTGATAAAGTGTTTACCCCACAAGCACGAGAAATGTAGTTTAGTCCCTAGCACCCATGTTAAAAAACAAAACAAAACAAACAAACAAACAAACAAACAAAAAAAAAAAAACAGGGCATAGCAATCTGTATCTGTACCCCCGTGCTGAGGAGGCCAAGGCAGAGGATTCCTGGGGCTCACTGGCCAGCCAGTCTAGCCTACTGGGCGCGTTCCAGGCCAGTGAGGAGACCCTGTCTCAGAAAATAAGGTGGAAGATCCCTGAGGAACAACATCCAAGGGTGACCCCTGGCCTCCACATGCACCTGCACACATATGTGTGCATGCACACTTGCACATATGCGCAGACCTGTGCACACGCGTGCATGCATGTACACACATACACAGTGCACATGTGTGCACACACCACACACAAAGGCAGAACTTTTTTTGGTGTTTAGTACCTTGGTGGTGATGTTCAGTCATCAGCAGCTTTTGGGTACACTAATAAATGGCCGGACACAACCAACTTATGGGAAGGAAAGGTCTCTTTGGCCTCACAATTGTAAAGGATCCAGTCTGTGACTGGTTGGCCTTGTTGCTTTGGGGCACTGTTGTGAATTGAGCACATGACAAAGGGACTCTTTCACATCACAGCTAGGGGCAAGAGAGACAGGAAATGGCTACGGTCCCACAATCCCCTTTGAGGCCATACCGACCACTTAAAACCCCTCACTAAGGTCCCATGTCTTAAGGTTTCTACCACCTAACAGCAGTTCCAGATTGAGGGTGTCACAGCTCAGAGCTAATTGCAGAGGAAGCCTCATTCCCATCGGGTAGCCGCTTCACCCTCTGATTGTGAGCTCCAACAACCCTGATCCCTGGGTTTGCATATTCTAGACTTTTCTGTCCCCATTTTCACATTATTTACTGTTTGTGTGCGTTTATGAGGGCACATGTGTGCCATGTAGAAGTCAGAGGTAATCCAGGGATCAAACTCAGCTGGTCAGGCTTAGCAACAAGCATCTTTGTGTGCTGAGCCATCTCATCAGCCACTCTGTCTACTGACTCTCCTGGGTTTTTGTTTTGTTTTGTTTTGTTTTGTTTTTCTTTGTTTTTTAGCTTGCCTGCCTGTATGTAATTGCACTGTGCGCATGTCTGCTGCCCAGGAGGGCCAGAAGAGGGCCCTAGATCCCCTGAAACTAGAATTACTGACAGTTCTCAGCTGCCATGTGGGTGCTGGGAATCGAACACTGGTCCTCCACAAGAGCAGCCAGTGTTCTTAACCACTGAGCCATCTCTCCAGCTCACTGTGTCCTTATCTCAGATGCCTTTTGGTCCTGGTTAGTGCTTTGTAGTTGTTCCTTTGTCTTTTTGAGACAGGGTTTCTCTGTGCAGCCCCGGCTGTCCTGGAACTCATTCTGTGACCAGGCTGGCCTCGAACTCAGAGATCCACTTACCACTGGGTGCTGGGATTAAAGATGTGGGACACCATCGCCAGTCTCAAGTTTTTCAAAAATTAATTTTTTAAGTGTATGATGTGCAGGTAATTGGAGGTTGAAGGTTAAAGTTTGGGAGTTGGTTCTCTGCTTCCAGTATGGGCTGCAGGCATTAGAGTTGGGTGATAAGCCTTGCATGGAGGTTATTGTTAACTCACTGAGCCATCTGACACTCTTGCTTTCCTCTTCCTCCTCTTCTTCCTCTTCCTCCTCAATAGTCTCTCTGTATCCCAGACTATCCTCGAACTAGATAAGTAGCCAGGATGATCTTGAGCTCCTAATCCCCCTGCCTCAGCCTCTGCAGTGTTAGTATTACTGACAAGTACCACCACAACCATTTTGTGGGGTGCTGGGGATTGAACCCATGACATTGTGCATGTTAGGCAAGACATGTACTATTTGAGCTACCCCTCCCCTCCCTGGCCCGATAGGGCCTTTCTGAAGGTAGATTAGGTGGCCTTAATGGCTCTCTGAGACCCTGATGCTCTAGTGCACACACAGAGACAGACACACAGATACACAGGCAGACAGACATACAGATGTTCACACAGACATACATATACAGAGATGTTCACACAGACATACATATATAGACATAGACACAGATAGATACACACAGAGACATACACAGATATACACAGACAGAAACACTCACACACACACACACACACACACACACACACACACACACGCACACACACACATGCACACACCCTGCTGTCTGACTCAGAGTCTGAGATGAACCACACTCTCCTCTACTCTTTTGCAGGGCCCCCTTCGTCAGCTGCTCCTCAGTGCTCGGTGGAGGTATCTTCAGAATCAACTACCCTGGAACTCACCTGTAACTGGGATGGGGGATACCCTGACCCGACCTTCCTGTGGACTGAGGAACCTGGAGGAACGATCGTGGGGAATTCAAAGCTGCAAACGCTGAGCCGGTCGCAGCTGTCGGAGGGCCAGAAGTTCAAATGCGTTGGGAACCACATACTGGGACCAGAGTCTGGAGCCAGCTGCGTGGTACAGATCTGTGAGTCTGGCTTGCTTTGTCCAGGGGTTGGGGTTCACCTGCCTTCCTTTCTTGTCAAAGAATCGTTTGATGGTAGTCCTGGGAGAGAAAGTCAGTGCTGGAGTACCCAGAATTCCTCCCGCTTGTCCCTAGGCTTCAGGGCTATTGCCTTCGATATTTAAAGATGTCTAAAGATGCCCGACTCAGGTTCTTTATCTGAGCAGACACTGGCTGTGTGCCTGTGCCCTCCGTTTCAGTCACTCAGTCTGGCACGCCGATGGACAGATATGATGCCTCTGTATGTCATCTTTATTATGTAACAGAGGGTCCCCTCCCCCCAAACTTGGTAGCTTAAACATTTTTTTGCCTGAGGATTTCTGGTAGGGTGCGATTGTATGTCTCTTCTAAAGAATGTGAAGTGTTGGAGTGTTGGGGGCTGGGGGGGGGGTAGGGAGGTCCCAGCCCGAAGACTTGGAAGTTTGGGTGCTGAAATCATGAAAGATAAGTCTTCCTGGCTGCTCACTCATATGCGTGGCGAGCTGTCTCCTTCCCACATGGTATTGCCCTCTGCGGGGCTGCCAGAGTGTCCTCTTGTGAACTCACCCTCCCAGCATGGTGACCAAGTTTCCAGAGAGCCAATGATACAAGAGGGGTTGAGCCAGGCAGAAGAAGTGACCCTTTGTAAAACCGAGCCTTGGGAGTCAGTTGGTCTGACTTCTCGGTTTTGTGCTGGAGATGAGACTCTAGATCTCACACGACATATAGTACTGTCTCACACAGCACATAGTAGGATGTCCTCCCACTGACATCTTCTAGCCCAAGATCCTGTCTCTTGAGAGATAAAAAGGAGCCAGGCAGTGGTGGCTCACGCCTTTAATCCCAGCACTTGGGAGGCAGAGGCAGGTGGATTTCTGAGTTCAAAGCCAGTCTGGTCTACAGAGTGAGTTCCAGGACAGCCAGGGCTGCACAGAGAAACCCTGTCTCAAAAAAAAACCCAAAAAAACAAAAAAAAAGAGAAAGAGATAAAAAAGAAATTGGGGCTGAGGGCAGAGCAATTTAGGCCACAAATTCTATGCCCAGCTCTCATTCCTGCCCCACAAAAGGGGGCGGGCTTACTGGATTGCCAGGTTGGTTCTGAGTTCCTGGGCTCAAGTGACCCTTCAGCCTCAGCCTCCAAAATAGTGGGACCACAGACAGAGAGCCGCCATCATCCACTGCAGCCATCTCAAAGTGGCCTGCAGGTCAATTTGTTGAATTTGTGAAGGGCCACCCTGGGCAGCCCATCGAAGGCCCTCAGATCTGTGGTCACTTGCGTGTGGATCGCCACAGGCCCCACGTCTTCTGGAGCCTTTCTTCCTATCCTTGCCCTCTGTATCCTCTCAGATAAACCCTTGAATGGATACGTGCCATGCTGGTCAAGGGTGTGTGACAGTTTGCGTATGCGGCTGTTATACCTGTATCTATGTTTACCCCATGAGTGCCCAGAGCCCTTGGAGGCCAGAAGAGGGCGCTGGATCCCCTGGAAGAGCAGTTAGAGGTGGTTGTAAGTCACCATGTGGGTGCTGGAAATGGAACCCAGGTCCTACGCAAGAGTATAAGTGCCCTTGTCTTGGTTAAGGTTTCTGTCGCTGTGGTGAAAACACCATGACCAAAGCCAAAGGGTTTATTTGGTTTACTCTTCCACATCAGTGTTGGTCATGGAAGTAACTAACCCAGGACAGGAACTCAAGCAGGACAGGAACCTGGAGGCAGGAACTGATGCAGAGGCCATGGAGGGTGCTGCTTACTGGCTTGCTCAGTCTGCTTTCTTATAGAATCCAGGACCACCAGCCCAGGGATAGCTCCACCCACAGTGGGCGGGCCCACCCACAGTGGGCGGGGCCCTCTGCTGTTCAATCACTAAGAACATGCTCTACAGACTTGCATAGCGTGCAGCCCCATCTTACAGAGGCCCTTTTTCAATCAAGGCTCCCACCTTTGCCGTGACTCCAGCTTGGGTCAAGTTCACGTAGAATTAGACGGCATAGCTCTTAACTGTTCTCAGCCATCTCTTCAGTCCCGTGGGTGATGAAGAGTGAGCGTGCACTGCTTGTCAGTACCAGTCATCGTTATGACCTCTGTTTGGGGGTTAGGGGAAAGTCCCGGGGGGGGGGGGGTGCTCATTTAAGGAAAAAGCAGCCATTTCTGAAACTCTGGTTTGACAGTCCCGGAAGGCTTGCCACTGATATTGGCGTCAGGACCCAGGAGGAGATCTG
Source organism: Rhabdomys pumilio (assembly GCA_030674055.1). Lineage (NCBI taxonomy): Eukaryota > Metazoa > Chordata > Mammalia > Rodentia > Muridae > Rhabdomys > Rhabdomys pumilio. The sequence goes on along the minus strand of JANHMN010000023.1, from coordinate 34,731,623 downwards.
GGTTCCCCACTGAGAGGGAGGGAAGGCTATCCCACTTTGAGGAAGGATATCTTTCCTGAGTATCCCAAGCTGCCACAGGCGTAGGCAGTTCTCTTCTGGTGATCTGCCCTGATCACCAAACTTGGAGGCTCTATCTAGCCTTTTGACACCTCTTCCCTCCTCCTTTCCCCTTCTCTCTTCTTCTTTTCCCAGGGTGCCAGGTCTAACACCCTAGCTTCTCCTTTGGGACCACAGTTAAGAGAGTTGGTTCCATTCTACCAGGCAGGATCCCAGAGAGTCACTGTGGAAAACCCTTTAAAGGTGACTTCCTAGCCCAGCGGTTCTCAGCCTGTGGGTCTCGCCCCTTCGGTGGGTCACATATCCTGTGTATCAGATATTTACATTATGATTCATGACTAGAAAAATTACAGGTATGAAGTAGCAACGAAAGCAGTTTTACGGCTGGGGGAGGGTCACCGCATGAGGAATGGTATTAAAGCATCCATGCATTAGGTAGGCTGAGACCCACTGTCCTAGCCCATCCCGGAAGAGTACGCAGAGGACACATGGATCACTTCCGGCTCTTGGTACCTCTCTCATCCGACTCAAGTCAGATGACTCCACGTCTCCTTGAGGAGACGAAGACAAGCATCTCCTCACACCTAGCTACAGCACTGGTGTCAAACCAAAGATAAGATCCATCCGAGTCTAGCTTGGCGAGCCACTGAGCTTACTGGGCCTTCTTGCAGGAAGATGAGGGGTCACTCGAGGGAGCACAGCATGGTGTGACTCAACTCCAGAGACCGAGTGAGGCTGTAACTGCCTGAGCTTTCGATCTTCCCTCCTCCCTCATGCTAGGCGTTGAGAGGAAATAGCCGAGAGGCAGGAGGCCACAGCAGTGTCTTGTGAATCATCCAGGGCAGCTCTGTGGTAGACAGAATAGTGCTCCACTGTAGAAGGCTGCGTCCTGGCCCCTAGAGCCTGTGTACGTTATTCTGGATTATTGGGTGGTCCCAGTGTCAGCCTGTGCATCCTTATAAGAGGGGGATGGGAGGTCAGAATCATGGAGTAATGCGATCACAGAAAGAAAATACTAAAGGGATGTGAGGAGGGGCGTGGAGCCAAGAATCGCAGATGTCGGGCATGATCGTGCATACCCGTGATCCAGCCACTTGTGAGGCACAGCCACGTAGTTAGTGAGTTCCGGGCTAGCCTGCTCTACATGGTAAGTTTCAGGCTAGCCTGGGCTACATAGTGAGACCCCCCCTGTCTTAAACAGAACAAAACATAAAACCAAGAAAGAGAAAAAGAGGGAGTGGAGAGATGGCTCAGCGATGAAGGGGGCTAGCTTTTCAAGCTCATGAAGGACAGAAGCCCGTCGTAAGGTTCCAGTTTCCAGGCGGCTCGCACAGCTAGTTCCAGAGGGATCTCATGCCTCTGAGCTTTGAGAACACCCATACACGGGCACATATGTACCCCAACTCCCCCCCCCCCTGTGTGTGTCACATATGCGTAATTAAAAATAAAAACACATACTCAAAAAGAAGGAAATCTGAGTGTGGAGGCAAGGAGGCTTAGGAGTTCAAGGCCAGCCTCGGCTACATAGCAAGTTCAAAGGCCAGCCTGAGCTCTATGAAATCTGCCTCAGAAAATGAAAAGCAGAAGGAAGCACCTGTAAGGCATGATCTCCCGGGAGCCAAAGGAGCCAGCTTTGTTAGCAACCTGACTTTCAGCCCCGTAAGATCCTAGAACTTATGTCATGGGACTGTCATGTTCACGGTCCTAGAACATACCTTTAAGCCATTGGTCCTTGTTGGCCTGTGTGTCAGTGTTTAGCATGGTCAGTGTACTTATATTACTTTATGTCTGTGTGTATGTGCGGACGTGCGCGTGCATCCACACGTCACAGTGCAAGCACAGAGGTCAGAGGATAACTTTGCCGGTGTAACTTTCCTCTTCTTGCCATGTGCGTCTCAGGGAGCCAGCTCAGAACCTCGGGCTTGGCCACAAGCCTCTTTACTCACTGAGCCCTCTCACTGGCCCATGTACTTTTACATAGATATGTAACATGCTGGGTGACAGGGCCTGGTGCTTGGGTCTCAGGGTCCATGGTCATCAGCCTATTTGGTTTCACCCAGAAGTGTAATGGTGGTGTGTGCAAAGCCTCCCGTCCCGGGTGTCTTCCCAGTCCTAGGAAAAGTGGGACAGGAGGTTACCTTGTGTCCTAGCTGAGAAACTCACTTGGCTTTCTTTGTGCCTCAGTTTCCTTCTCTGCAAAATGGGAATAAAGTCAAGGTACTTTTGAGAGTGAGTTAGGCTCATTTGCATATAGTTCCTTGTGCACAGTAAGTACTTGAGAGACATTACGCTTTATTCCCAAGGACCAGCACCTGTGGGAATTATGAACATTGTTTTGTTTGTTTGTTTGGCTGAGAAAGGATAGGCCATGGCTCGGCTCTTCCTAAAACGTTTGTCTCTGTCTACCCTCTTCTGATCACCAGCGAGCCCCTTACTGGCGTCCCAGCCCATGAAAACTTGCTTCGTGGGTGGCAGTGTGACACTCACCTGCCAAGTGACAGGAGCCAACCCACCTGCAAAGATCCAGTGGCTGAGGAACCTCACGAAGCCAGAGGCAGTCATCCAGCCCAACAGCCGCTATGTCATCACCCAGCAGGGCCAGAGCTCTTCTCTCACCATCCACAACTGCTCCCAGGACCTGGACGGAGGCTTTTACTTCTGCCGGGCCGACAACCCCATTGGGGTTAGGGTGGTAGACTTCTGGCTGAGTGTGAAAGGTGGGTGCTCAGAGGGGCCCCAAAGGTTAAGAGCCTTAGAGCATTTGGTACTATTGACAGGGTGGCTTGGGGGCCTCCCTTCATGGGCCACGGTCAACTGAAGATGGTGTATCATTTGCCTGTGGTTTGACAGGGTGCCTGAGAAAGTTAGTATATAATTCTGGGGGTGCCGATATATGCGTAGAACACACAAAAAATTACACCTTTGACTCATCAAAGAATATGTACTAGAACATGCATGCGTACATGCATGCATGTATGTGCATACACATGTGTAGTAAAAGCAGTGAATTGTAACAGGAAAATGAGCATGTAGCTCTCTGCTGTCCCACTTACAACAAATATGGTACTCCCTATGAGGGCCAGGGAAAATTCTAGAAATGTTTATATCGTAACAGTTTTTAAGACATAAAAACCCTGGATTCCATCTCTCTCGCCTCATAAACTGGGCATGGTGGTACCCGCCTGCAATCTTAGCACTCAGGAGGTGGAGGTCACTTCTGCTGCATAGAGAGTTTGTAAAGGTGGCAGACGCCTGCAATTCCAAGCTCCAAGGGATGCCAACTATAAACTTAGTATCAGTCAACTCTCAGTGACATGGAAGATGTTCTGTGCCCTGCAGTGTGAAGTACCCCAAATTTAATTCTCTTTACTTGTTTGTTAAGGTCGTCTCAGCTAAATAGAGAGTTTGAGGCCAGTCTAGGTTCCAGACCCTGTCTGCAAACAAGAAAGGAGGAATGAGGAACAGGAGGGAGGGAAGAAGAGAGCAAGGGAGGGTTCCCTTAACACCAGAGCTGCTGCTTAAATGTTTGTCATGTTTCCAGGGCCCCAGGTGTGAAGATGCATAAAACAGGTGCACAAATCTAACATTTACTGATAATAAATCATGAAGCAATTTTTTTTTTCTTTAGGAAAACATCTTTGGAATATACATACACTTTGATCGTTCCTAAAACACGAAAGCAAAGCCGCGTACTAATGAGATAGACACACATGCTTACTTTTACACGGAGAATTAAATTGCGGGCTGGCGAGATGGCTCTGTGAGTGGTTGCCAGGTCTGACCGCCTGAGTTGGATCTCTGGGACCCGCAGGGTGGAAGGAGAGATCCGACTGCCTCACGGTGACCTATGACCTCCATGCACATGCTGTGACACGCATGCACTAACACATGAGCACACACACACAACCACATGCAATGAAGAGAATTAAATTGGACGGGTATTTCCCACTGCAGGGAGAGCACAGAGCATCTTCAGTATTGTGCGACGTTGACTGAGACTTTGATTTTTGTCGTCGGCGTTGTTAGAGTACTTGGAATTACAGGTGTCTGCCACCGTGCCTGGCTTTCTTACAGTTTCTTCTGACGGTTTAACATTCTCCCACCTCGGTTAAGGATTTAATTCAGACTTGATTTTTGTGGGTGGTGTGCGGTTGGATCAAGTTTCTTTCCTTCCTTTGGCCCCTCCCACGTTGCCTAGGTTTGAGCCAGCTCCATCTGTCCCCTGCTTCCTTTGTTCCCTCTTACAAAAATATCAATCTCCTCTCCTGCCTGTTTTCCGTTTGAGACAGGGTCTTGATATGTAGCCCTGGCCAGGCTGGAACTTCCTCTGTAGACCAGGCTGGCCTTGAACTTAATGATCCTTCTACCTCAGGCCTGTGTCACCACTCAACATACACACATTTGTCTATGTGTAGCCAGTACCTAAATTTTCTGTCCTGGACAGGCAGTGGTGGTGCATACCTTTGCTCCTCGCCCTCCTGAAGCAGAAGTGGGCGGATCTCTGAGTTCTGGCTAGCCTTGTCTGTAGAGCTAGTTTCAGGATAGCCAGAGCTACACAGAGAAACCTGTCTTGGGAAAAACATATATAAACAAACAAACAAACAAATAAATAAATAGCTCTGTTCTGTGCTGATTGGTCTGCATGCCGGGTGCTGTCCATGGGGAATCTGTAGGGCTCTGGCCTGGACAGAGTGGCCAAAGAGTTGAAGTTCTCAGAAGGGAAGCCAGAGCAAAATGAGCTGCTGGGCTTCTTCCAAGGCCACTGCTGTCCCAGAGTCTGTGGCAGGCAGCAAGATGCAGCGGGCAGCTAGGGGCCAAGTCAGGGCCACGCAGCAGGAAGTGGCTGCAGACAGGCACCTGGATGATTTGGCTGGGTTGAAGTACAGCTAGGAAAGCCTCGAAAGTCTCCGGAGAGAAAACTCTTCTCTAGAGCGATACAGCTCAGCAAGACAGGCACTCTGAGTTGGTCTTTAGTGAAATAACTTGTGCACTTTATTTCCTTGTAGGTAGGATCTTAGAAACATTTTGGGGTAGGTTAGGGTCTAAAGGCGGGTGCTTTCTATTGGCTCAGTCTGAGATGTTAGGGATGCCTCATCTGCATGTGGAAGGACGTCAGGTGTTGTCCCTATATGACTGATTGTCACAGTCCTCTCAGTGGGATGCCGTGGTCACGTGTTCCAGGACAGGAACCTGGTCGGGAGTAGATTTAAAAGTCTACCGGTCTCCATTACTAGAATTGCCGGGTTTCCTGAATCAGCTCAACCTTATCAGGTTGAGCTTATCAACCTTATTAGGTTGTCTGTCTGACATCTTGGTCCCTTGTCCCAAAGTCCTGGTTCATTGAGCACCATGTTGACTGTGATACTAACTCCCACTCTTGCTGGCGCCTTGGATAAGTCCTAGTGTCTAGTCCACACAGTTACCCAGCTCTGCATTGTCCTGTGATGTTACATCCTTCCTGTGACTCCGTAAATTCTATCTGCCGGAGGTTGATTTTTGGAGAGGGTATGTGGATACAAAACCAAGATGAGACAAGAGGTAGATTCCGGCTAAAGAGGGAAGGTTCTGGGTGACCGATCGAAAGGGCTCACGGCGTGATCTCTTTGCAGAACCTGTGAACATCGGGGGTATCGTGGGTACTGTGGTGAGCCTCCTCCTGCTGGGACTGGCCATTGTTTCGGGCCTCATGCTGTATTACAGCCCTGCTTTCTGCTGGAAGGGTAAGATCCCATTGAGGTCCCAGCCTTTTATTTTCAGGCTTAAAAAAAAAAAAAGGTGTGGGCGGGACTGAAGAGATGGCAAAGCAGTTAAGAGCATTGGCTGTATACAGGGCTGGAGAGGTGACTCAGTGTTTAAGAGCACTGACTGCTCTTCTAGAGGTCCTGAGTTCAATTCCCAGCACCATTACAGATGGTGGTTCACATCCATCTGTAATAGGATCGGATGCTCTCTTGTGGTGTGTCTGAAGACAGCGACAGTGTACTCACATATATAAAAAGTCAATCTTAAAAAAAGAAAAGAGCATTGGCTAGTCTCACAGAGAATCAGGGTTTGATTCCCAGCATCCACATGGTGGCTCACAACTGTCTGTAACTTCGGTTCCAGGGATCCTGGACCCTCGTTTGGTATCCTTGAACACTGGGCGTGCATGTGGTGCACAGACATACCTGCAGGCAAAATGCCTACACACTTTAAAGTGAATAAGAATTTAAAAAGCTGTGCACACAAGAAAATGAATAAACAAAAATTTCAAAAGCTGTGGATGGGAAGAAAACCTTATGCCCAGCTTCCACCTAGTGGCCCATCCCATAAAGCCTCATTGCAACCCTATGCATGCATGATAAAGAGGCACTAAGTATGTCCTTGCGAACCTAGAAGGTTTCTTAGATATTCCTGCTTTGCCACTGTTAGTTGTTTATAATATTTAAGTTACACCTTTATTATTTGCTCTGTACATGTATGTGTTGCGTGCACTGGAGCGTGTGGTTGTGTGTGCCCACGTATGTCCATGCAGAGGCTGGAGAACGATCTTGGGTTTCTTCCTCTTTTACTCTGCTTTACTGGCGTGGGACAGGGTCTGTGTGTACTGGGTGCTCACCCCTTTGGCTAGGCTGGCTGGCCAGCAATATCCTAGGCTTCACGGGTCACACCCCTAATGATGCTGTCCCGGGTACATACAGCTATGTCTGGCTTGTTAGGCATTTGACTTTGATCTTAGGGCCTCAGGCTATTGAGTTATCTCCTCAGCCATTGACTGAACCAGTGTATCCTGTGCTTACCCCTCTCTCCTTTTTCTCTCTTTCAGCAGGAAGCACATTCAGGTGAGTGTTTTGGGGATTCTAATCCAAAGACTTTTCCTATCATTCCTTGTCATTGTTCTTATTCCTTTATAAGAACAATACCACTGATGGGATAAACCATGCACCTGACCCTGGGCCCGGGAGCTGACTGAGGCATTGTGGGAAAACCTCCATCTTGATAATGTAGTGGGGTTGGGGTGGTGTGTGTGTTTCACAGAGGAGGGGGAGACCCAGTGGAGTGATTTCTGCAGGTGAATTATGGAGGAAGATGGTAGGGTCTATCCTCTGACCCAGGTCTGATGGATTCCAGAGTCCTGTACCTCTTTACAATGGGAACCTCCAGGAAGACAATGCTGAAACATGTGGACTCTGTCTCCACTCCAGCCAGGTTACTCAGGTGTTGGCTTCTAGTTCTAAAAGTTAAAAGGAAGTCCAAGCCCCTCGAATGCTTTGGAAGACAAGTCTAAGCATGCTCCAAAGTCCCCACCCCCACAGGAAAATTCAGCCAGGGAAAAGTAAACACGTGGAATTTGTATATTTTATTTCCCTAAGGTGATCCTGGGTAGTAGAGAGAATTCTTCTTTATGATCTGTGAACAATTAGTTCTTTATTCTCTCATTTTTTTTTTACAATGGGATCTTACTGGTCTAGAATTTTCTTTCGTGGGAAACCATTCCCTTTGGCGCTCTTGTTAAGGGCCATTGTCCAGGCAGATTTGTCATTCCTGGGCTATTATTCACAGGAGACACCCTGAGGCCTTGTGGGAAGTGGCTGTGGAACCATAGACCTAGGCCCCAGTTGCTGATCTCAAGTCTTTTGTACTGGGTATCCTTTGGTTTCCCACCTAGGGACAAGGGACTGAGGTGAATATTTCATATATCAAAGCAAGACCTGGCTTCCAAGTTCTCCCAGCATCCTTCAGTCCCTACCTGGCATAACCTGCCCCCACCCTTGAACTTTCCAGCCCAGGACTGCCCTTCCCCAGAGGCTCCTGTCTATGTAATAATCTAGATATTTTGGTCCTCTCTCTCTTCTCCTTCTCTTCTTTCTCTGTATGCTCTCCCTTTCTCTCTACCCCCACATCCCCTGTCCTCAATTCTTGGGGCCAGTGAACTCGCCCACTAGAGAGCAGCTTCCCAAATAAACCTTTAATTTAGTCTAATGTGGCTTGAATTGGCTTATTTCACAGGCAGTGGATACCTATTAGGTATTCCCAGTCCTCTGAGCCTTCATCCCTCCATCCCTTTCACGGAGAGGTGTAAGGAGGGTGAATTGTGAATGGGGTGCTCGTGGGCCTTTGCTCAGCTGGAAACACATCATTCCTTCCTTGAGCCTGTGGCTGGACAAGGCAGGCTGCAGCCGTGTAAAGCAAGACCAGTTCTAAGTCAGGATGCTTAGAACTGCATGCTTAGAAAAGCATGGACGCATTCACAGGGCCCACCTGCGGTTTGAGGGAGAGAAGACTTTACCTGAGGACCAGGAGAGATCTGTAGGAGTGACACCAAAAGAAGGCCATTTGAGGAAAGAACTTGGTTTTCGTTTTATCTATCTATCTATCTATCTATCTATCTATCTATCTATCTATCTATCTATCTTTCTGTCTATTTTTCTGGCTTGTTTGTTTGTTGTTTTGAGACTGGTTCTTAGGTATTCTGGGTTGGCCTCAAACTCAACTGTGGTAGCCAAAGATGATTTCACTTCTGATCTTGCTGCATCCGCCTCTCAAATGCTAGAATTGCAGGCACTCTCTACCATGCATACAAACTTACTAGACAAACACTCCAGCCACCGAGCTACACTTCCACCCAGAATGCAACATTTATATACATTCCACATTGAGAAATACTGTGCTAGACACCTGAGACGACACAGTAGGGACAGCATATAAACAGATAACTACAAAGGACATGGCTACCTTCTCTCACCATTGGTGCCTAAATCTCATTCTGAAGTTACAATCTCCCCATCACAACTAAGCTGTACTGAATGTGTGAAGAATTTCCCATAGTCGTAAGGGGATTAGAAGGAGACCCGTGTGGTCTCTCCAGTGGGGCTCGAGTTGAGATAGACAAGATAACTTCCTGATGATTTTTTTTTTCTCTTTTGGAAATTAGGGGACAGGACATGGGTGATGTCATGGTTTTGGTGGATTCGGAAGAGGAGGAGGAAGAAGAGGAGGAAGGGGAGGAGGAGGACAAGGAAGATGTTGCCGAAGAGATGGAGCAGGAGACAGCTGAGGCAGAGGAGTTGCCGAAAGAGATAAGCAAGCATGGACGCATTCACAGGGTGACTGCTCTGGTCAACGGGAATTTAGACCGCATGAGGAATGGACTCCAGGAGTTTCAGGGTAAGCTTGTCTCCCTTCCAGATCCTCAAATCTGTGTAGTCAGCTTTCCTGGGGGCAGGGGTGTCTCTAATAAATAGGGGCAATTTCTTAAAGCCTAGGCAAGTTAACTGGCTCAAGTTTAGTCTAGAACCCAAGACTCCATGCGAGGTTGAGTGCTCTGTTCCCCCCCCCTCCCGAAAAAACAAAATGTAAAACATTTAAGTGCCAGTGTATGCCATAAGACCGATACTTCAACATACTTGAACTTTGTTTCATACACGAGATTATTTAAAATAGTGTGTAACATGGGGCTGGCAAGATGGCTAAATGGGTAAAGGGTCTTGCTGCCAAGCCTAATGACCTGAGCTCAGTCCCTGATGGAAAGAGTGAATTCGCTTCCCGAAGTGGTTCTCTGACCTCCACCCACACTACATAAACAATAAAAAGAAATATTTTGTACAATTGCCTACACCTGAGACCTACCTAAGGAAACTCTGAAATAAACACAGAGTTCATGTTTATTTTGACTTGGGTCCCACCCCATTGGAGCTTCATTGTATAAATGCAAATTACCCACAGTCTAAAGCCCACATCACCTCTGGTCCCAAGCATTTGGGTAACATAATCAACACGCGTTAACTACCAGCACAGAGAAGAAATCATCCAACAAAGTCCGTGGGAGAAAACGCAGTAAGGGGATTGTTGAATTAGGAAAGAAAGCCCTTGTACTGTCTGTGAATGCTGGGGCAGCCTCCTAAGGCCAGGGGGCTAAGCACATTAAATGTATGGGGGAAGCTTAAATGGAAGTAATACGTATCCAGTGTTAAGAGAAAGCCCTAGGAGAAGTGTGCTAATGGAGGGATTTGATTATCTGATAGTTGGTAGATTTAAAAATCCTGAGACCGGGTGGTGGTGGCACACACCTTTAGTTCCGGCACTCAGGAGGCAGAGGCAGGCAGATAAACCTCTGAGATGAAGGAGCGAGTTCCAGGACAGACAGGGTTATACAGAGAAATCTTGTCTCAAATAGACAACAAAAAAGAATAAGAGTTGGAAGGAAGATGAGAGCTGGGAAGGGGTGCTTTGGTCTGGACCAGCTTTGTGGAAGAGATGGCTCGGAGCCAGGTCTGTGAGAGTAGTTGAGTTTGAATGAGTAGAGAGAAGAGAGCATTTCCGGTCTTGAGGCAGGAGCATGATGGATGAGAAGCATCAGGCATTCCAGATTCGGAGTTCAGAACTGGGTCTAGTAGCAGAAGCCAGCACTTGGGAAGTGGAAGCGGGAGGATTAGCAGTTGAGTTATCCTTGGCTACATAGTGAGCTTGGGGCCAGCCTGGGCTACATGAGACCCTGTCTCAAAACAAAAAGGAGATTGTTGTACCCCCTGCCCTACCTCCTCCATGAAATCCAATTCTTGCGGGTCACAAGTCACCGAGATGATAGGAGACAGAAGGTGGACACTTCCCCTGCTGCTCTGAAATCAGTCAATTCCATCTCTTCCACCCCCAACAGATGACAGTGATGGGTGGCAAAGTGACATTGTTCAAGAGGAAGACAAGCCAGTTTGATGAAGAGGATGTTTCATTGTCAGCGCTGTCTTGCAAGTTCAATCCGTTTTGGCTGCCCTCTCACCGTGCTGCCCCGGGAAGCTTGTGTTAGGAACCGCCGGGGTCTCCACAGCACAGACATTGCATCTCTCCTTCCAACATCTCCCACTGGTTTCATTTGGTGTGAGTCACCTCAGTGGTGTGAAGTGCACTGGGAAGGAGCTGCCAGTGTGGGACAAAACTGCAGTGGTGTCTGAGGGGCCACTTGGCTGCGACACCTGGCTCTACCCAGGTGATTTACTGTGACAGACACTGATTGGGGGTTGTGGGGGGGCACTCGGTACATGTGCACTGTGTCACTGGTCAAGGTTGGAAGCCAGCTTCCCCAACACGAATACAGAGGTGAGGCTTTTTAATCACCGTTGAGGTGAGGAACCAGGCAGAGGGGAGGTGTCAGCTACCAGAAGGCAGTTGGATTGGGCATGGGAGTCAGACTGAGGCTTGAATTCTTTCTTCTCGTTTTGTGACTGTTTTTCCATCTAGAATACCTATGAGGTGGTACCAACTTTCCAAGCTCCCGAGAGATGGAGGAGGTAGTTCAGGGTGTGTAAGAGTGCCTAGGGAGGGGCTCCACAGAGCTACTGCAGGAGCCTTCTTTGTAGACTCTCAGCTCCCTTCACCCCAACTATGCTTTTTCCCCTAGAGAGGGATGCACCTTTCCTTCTAGCCTTCACAGTGTACAGACAGACAGACAGAGCTGCTTACGGTTATGAAAGCCTGCTACGTTATGGACCTAAGGCTTCTCTTTCCTCATGTCTCTTGTGCTGAGCAAGAGGAATGTTTCTTCACAGAGCATTAGCTGATACGAACTGGATGGACGGTCCACGTGGCCTCAGTGTCTGTGTCTTGGAAATGGGAGCATGTGTTAACATCCTACTTACCAGGACAGTAAGTTTCAAAAGAAAATAGTGGCTGATGACTGTAGCTTGGGACAGCTAGGATCTGGGGACTTTTATTTTATTTTTAAATTTCATCCAAACATTCTGAAGTCAGGGATCTTCTAAGGGTGCAGTAGGTCTGTGCTAACCATGAAAATCTGACTTGAAACTTGCACTCTGCACTTGTGCGCATCCTGCTCAAACAGGACAAGATCTAAGGCTTTAAGGACTTCCTAACACTGGGGCCCCAAGATTCCTGAGGAGCTGGTTAAGGGAAGTACCTGCAAGGCGTGGGAGGGGCTGTCCTCTTTGAATGCAGGGACTAAAGTGAAGAAAGCACTCCTGGCATGGCCCGTCCTGAGCTCAGGGCACTGAGGAGTCCACCTGGCTGTGAATTGGAGCCCGTGGGAATAGCTGTGAAGTGCAAGACTTCCTGCTGCCCCAGGCACTGGATCACTCCAGTTTCTGTCATTTCACAGTGGGATACTCAGGTTGCCTTCAGTCCTGCAGAGCTGGCCTGTCCTTTGAGGCCTGATGGACCCAGTTCCTGAGTTTGTCTGCGACTCAGAGGCAACTTTAAAAGAGAAGTTAGACGGGAAGTTGCTAGCTGGGACTGTGGTGAATGTTTCATGAGATCACTCGGTGCTTCCCGCAGCTTCCTCTTGTGTGCACACCTGGCAATAGGAAATATTTGAGGGTTTTTCCACTAGCAAACGGGAGCTTCAAGGGCTTGGTGCCAAACGCTGTTCTCAAGCCCTGACCAGTTATCATTGTCAATTTTATCTGCCTGTGTGCACATATATAAAATGGCAGTTCAGTTAAGAGCCCAGGCACTGTTTTAAGGCTTTGTGAAAAACTGAAGCCCACATCTCTTTCCCTTAATGCAATTCATACCCAGATCTCAAGGCATATAGGTTAAAGGCCCAAGTGCAATTTGCGCATTGGTCTTTAAAAAAATAATTCTTATCTGCAGGTATTAGTTAACTGATGAGATCCACTTGTTAGAACTTGGAAGAAAACCACTTCACGGTTGTTTTAATCACATTGATTTCCCGCAAACCCCAGCAGTCATGGGAGACAGGCTCTGCATTCCTGTGGCTTTGGCATTGGCTCCATTTCTCACAGTCATAGAAGGAAACGTACAGGAAGCATCACTTTCACTGGGTACAGCTTTGTACAGTAAGTGCCAATCAGAATTTCTCACCACAGGACTGGTGAGCAGCTACCAGCTGCTGCTGCAAAAAAACTGCAGATGGTTCAACGTGGTTGACCTTACCATTTCATAGGGGAAATTTGGGAGAAATTAGTTCTAAGGTTATAAATTTTTGAGACTTTGGAATAAAGCCACTTTTAAAAACATATTTCAATGATCTTGATTTATGCCTTACTAGTGGATGTAAAGAATGCAGGGTTCAGACTTGTGCCTGTGATCTCTGCACTTGGAAAGCTGAGGCAGGACTGCTGAGTCCAGCTTAGGCTACAGAATGAAACCTTGTCTAAAAAAAGAAAAACAAAAACACAGAAACAAAACAAACAACCAAAACAACCAGCATCAGTTAGCAAGGTGACTCAACCTATAAAGGTATTTGCTTCCAAGCCTAAACTCAATCTCTGGGACCCACATGGTAGGTGAGGAATTATTCCCAAATGTTGTCCCCGGCATCCACACGCATACCATGAGATCCCTCAACTAGCTGTGTATACACACAAGATAGGTAAATGGACATTTAAAAAACACTTTGTAAAAAGAGCTGAAAAGGTGGTTTGATTTTGTCCCTGTTACCACTTTACTTTCCATGACCTGGACTCACTGAATGCATAACTACAGGAAAGGGTGTAGCTCACCAATAGACAGTTTTATTAACGACATGTGGGTTCAGTCTCCAGCACCTCAAAATAGAAACAAAACAAACCATTAAAAATGAGACCCTGAAGACGGCAGGAAACGGACATTTGGGAGATGAAGTACAGGAAGGAGAGATAGCTCTAACAGAGCACTGCTATTCTTCCAGAGGACCTGGGCTCAATTTCCATTGCCCACAGGACAGCTCACATCATTTGTCGATCAGTTCCAGGGAATCCAATGTCCTCTTCTAGTCTCTTTGGAGACCCAGCAAGTACGTGCAGATATATGTGCAGGCAAAAGCAGCCAAACACACATACACACACACACCCCTAGTGATGACACACTAGGGACAGTTGGCCTCCACAATGACATAGTCATGAAGAACACTGAAGAGAAAATGGTAGAGGTGGGGGAAGCAAGGCTGGTTAAAAAGAACTGGAAAGAGTAGTGCCAAGTAAGTCTGGAGAATAGAATTGGGATCTAAGGAGATCAGGAAGGACATCACAAAGATAACAGGAACCCCGAGGCTGAGGGTGGGGAAAATGTTTTTTTAAAAAATGCCTTTAGCCGGGTGGTGGTGGCGCACGACTTTAATCCCAGCACTTGGGAGGCAGAGGCAGGCGGATTTCTGAGTTCGAGGCCAGCCTGGTCCACAGAGTGAGTTCCAGGACAGCCAGGGCTACACAGAGAAACCCTGTCTCGAAAAAACAAAAACAAACAAAAAATGCCTTTAGATATCGAATGTGAAAGGGGACCTTTGGAGGACAAGAAAGGGGACAGGCAAGTCGAAAACATGAATTCAAGTGTGTGTGTGTGCGCGCGCGCGCGCGCGCGAAAACCGCGGGAATATTCTAGGATACCTTAGAAGAACTGGGTCATAGAAGAGTGTGCCTAGACTGAAAGCTAGGTGGAAGAGAGACGCGTACGAAGCAAGAATATAGAAGCAAGGTTTCGGGCTCACAAAACATGGAAGAGCAATGACTAAAACTCATCACTTTTCCTTCCCTGGCTCCACAGTAGAAAGAGATCCATGACTCAAAAGGGAAGGAAATGGGGAGACTGAACTTTGAGAGAAAAAAAAAAAGTCCAGGCTGGGAACAGGAAAAGGGACTGGAGCGACCTTGAGTATGGGGGTGGGGTGGTGACAGGAGACTACGGGGGTGGGGTGGGGGTGGGATAGCCAGGAACAACTACAGGAACTAAATAAAGCAACTACTAAAACCCTCTTTTCTCCTACCCTGGCTCCTGATGTAAACAGGGCCAGGACCCAAGGTGCCAGCATTTGAGGACATGCAGGGGAAAACCTCGTGGGAAGAGGGAGCGGGTAGCCTTGACCTCATCTCCTCTGTTGTCCCTCCCCTTGTCTTTTCCATGCCGGGCTCTCCAGCACCCCTCCCTCTCCGGGCTGTTGTCAAGGCCAGCATTCCAGCCCCCGCATGAAATTCCCAGCTCCTTCCGCCTGACTGATAGTCAACACTCAGCATCATGGCCCCGGCAGCTTCCCTGAGCCTCGAGGTGCCCCTTAGGTTTCTCATGCCATCCCCAGCCCTTACCCCCTCCCCCCATCTTTACTCGCTCGAATTCTAGGCTTCCACTTTAGATGCTCTCAGAGACCCCACCCCCATGTTGCCCGGACTCGGGTTTTATTCCCGAGTCCCATCAGCTTCGTGTTCCCCACATCCCCACGTCTCCTTAGCTGCTCAGCCCAGTGTTCCCCCCCACCTCGTGTCCCCTCAGCCCCGCTTCCCCCGGCTCCGTGTCCCATCAGTCCAGCGGTCCCCCCGCCCCCCATCCTGCGTTCCCCGGACCCCGCATCCCTTTGGTCCGCTGCTCCCCCGCTTCGCCTCCCCTTGGTCCAGGGTTCCCCTCAGTCCAGCATTCCCCCGGCCCCGTGTCCCCTCAGCACCCCTTCCCCTCGGCCCGGCGTTCCTCCCGCCTCGTGTCCCCTCATTCCCGTGTTCCCCCCTGCTTCACGTCCCCTCGGCTCGGCGTTCCCCCTCGTCTCCCGTTCCCTCGGCCCGGCGTTCCCCCTCGTCTCCCGTTCCTTCGGCCCGGCGTTCCCCCCACCCCGTGTCCCCGCAGTCCCGGCGTTCCCCCCCGCTTCACGTCCCCTCGGCTCGGCGTTCCCCTCGCCTCCCGTTCCCTCGGCCCGAGGTTCCCCCCCCCCCCATCCCCGCTTCCGTTCCCTCGGCCCGGCGTTCCCGTGGCCCCCTGCTCCCCTGCAGCTCCGCGCTCCCCTGCGCGCTCCCCGCCCCGGCCCCGCCCCCGCCGGCCGCCATGTGACGGGAAGCAGCTGATGGCCTCTGCGGGCGGCGGCGGCGGGCGCGGCCGCGGCGGGGCGGGGGCGGGCGGCGCGGGCGCGGAATGAAGGCCCGCGGCCCTGGGGGCTGAGGCGCCCGCCGCCTGGGGCGGGCCGCGCGTCCTCATGGAGGCCGGAGGTGAGTGCAGCCGCGGCGGGGCGGCGACCGAGGCGGGAGCGCAGCTTTGTTTCACTTTCGCTGTCAGCGGCGCCCGCTGGCCTCCTGCCGCCGCGGGGACCGGAGAGGGCGGGCGGTCGCATTCCCGGAGCCCATTGGGAGGGCTCCGGGCCCGGGTCGCCTGCGCCATGGCCGGGCTCCTAGCCTCGGCGCCCACCGCGGCTCGGTAGTAGCGGCGGCCGCTGGGTGGGTGACTGGGAACGGGGTGGGGCCTGGGACGCTGCCCCGGGGTGACACGTAGGACCCGACACCCTAATGGGTGAGGTCCAGTCCTGACCCTGTCCTTGTCCACAGCTGTCACCACGAAAGCTAAAAGCGAGAGCACGGGATGAACTTGCTGGCCGCCTGGAATGCGCGGAGACGCTAGGGATGGCTAGACCTGCAGCCCCCCGGGGCTTTTCCCTGCAGGGCCCTTGTCCCTGTGTCCTGCCCACGCAATAGTGGCGTGGGTTGTGGGGTCTGTTGCCAGACTCCAGGGTCCTCAAATACCGGAGCTTATAGGCAGTTTCCGTAGGGGAATTTCAGGAGTCAAGGCCTAGGGCTCAGACTTGTTCCAGGGAAGTTGTAGCTTCACCTAGGTCTGGAGGACTCGGATGCACCCGAGGGCTTGCAGTGGCCCGGTGGGTTGTTTGAAAGGCGGGTATTCCCTGGGGTGGTGTCCCCTTTGCATTTAGGAAATGACATTTCTTTGTTTGCAGGAGCCGGGCTTTCAGGGAAAGGTGTCGCGGCAGCTCTTCTCCCGGTTTCCATCTAGATTAAAGCCTTTCAGTATCTTTCCCATAGAATTCTATTTAAATGGCTCCTACTGTTTTCTTCTGTGACTCTTTATAGCTTCCGTTCTCATTTCCATTGATGCCTCAGAGTTGTATCTCAAAGCAATCTGTGACCAGACTCCTTTTTTAACCGGAATCTGTTCCAGTGCAGAGGTTTTGTTGTTGTTGTTGTTGTTTTTCCCCCCTAGTGATTGACGGATGCGTTGTAAGGGTGCAGGCCGAGCTGTCCGGAGCTGCCAAGCTACTGTTTAAAAGGCCAGACACTAGGCCAGAGTTTTACCCCTTTCAAACTGAATAATGTCTGTTGTAAAGAGATTAGAAATTATAATTAATTTATTCATTCAACAAATACTTATTGAGTATCTGGCATGTGCTGGGTACCCTCTAGGTCCTTGCTGGCCCATAGCAATATGTAATTTAAACATAGAACGAGAAACAGTTGAGATTTAAAGGGATAACATATCAAAAATATTTCAAATTGATTCACTTAATGTGATGAAACAAAAATTACAGGAATGTTTTGGCGACTGAAGACTTTTTCTGTGTGGGCGTTTTAAATGCCAGTATTTCTGCACCACGTGGTGTGTGCAGTACCTGAGGGGGCCAGAAGAGGGCGTCAGAGCCTTTGTACCAAGTTACAGATGGTTGTGAGTCGCCAGGTGGTTCTGGGAATGGAACAGCAAAACCTTCCATACGCTGTAAAAACGGAGCCATCGCTGCCACCAAGATTTTACAGTGTAGTGTGTACTTTATAATTTTTAAAAACCGTTCTTAGATTTGCTTTTGTATATTCTATGTGTGTGAGTGTTTTGCCTACATGTATGTCTGTCCACCATCATGCATGTACCTGGTGTCTCTGCAGAGGCCAGGTGAAGGTATCAGATCCCCCCCAAACAAGAGTTAGAGACAATTGTGAGCTACCATTTGGGTGCTGGGAATCAAGCACGGGTCCTCAGCTAGAGTAACACGTGCTCTTAACTGCTGAGCCATCTCTCCAGTTCATGTATTATATTCTTAATAGACCTGGCACACTTCAGGGACTCAGTCACTGCTTGTGGCTGGTGACTAGTGACAGACAGGCAAAGTGGTTTGAGGAGAAAATAGACCCCAGATGCATGCTAACCACAAATGCAACCCAGAATCCCCTAGTGTAAAGAAAGCTAAAGGGCAGTGACTTTGTCACCCTGGTGAGTTAGGAATGTCACCAAGAAGGTGACATGGACACAGAGCCCTGCTTATTATGATGGAGCAGCCAGTCAAAACTTTCCAGGCTGATGGACCGACCTAGCAATGCAAAGACCCTCTGGCAGGCGGGCTGTCGGACGGGCAGGATGGATGGATCTCTGAGTTTGTTGCCAACTGTGTTCCTGCCTCCACCTCTGTTGAAGGGGGTTTCCTTGTTGAGAAGAGGCTTTGGTAATTCTTCCGTTCTGTCTATTGTACATATATCCCTTGTTTAGTTGGGAAACCTGGAAGGGTTAGAGGAATGTCGGTCAAAGGTTTCAGAACCTCACTTAGCTAGGATAATGGCTACAGTTAATAACAGTTATGTACTTGAAAATTGCTGACAGGTTTTCAAGAGAGTCCTCACAGAGAAAAATTTGAAGAATGTGAAGGAGGGCATACGCTCATTAGCTTAACCGAGCCTTTCCCTCCCTGTCTGTCAGCTTTTCCTTGTAGCCATGTGTCACGTGGTGTCCAGAGAGTATGCAGTGCACATTAATTTAACAAAGCCCTCACCCAGCCACAGAGGGTCATGCAGGTACCATCTCAGATGAAGCTGGATCTTCCCAGTTCTGCTTGGTTTGTTTTGAACTTGCGCACTAATTATGGTTTTGTTTTCCAGTAGCCAAGTTTAGTTTGAGCCCAGACTCCAGGAGACAGGACTGGTTTCTTCTTTTAGAATCTAGATTCCTGACCTGAAATAGCAAAAGATGAAACCCCCCAAATCCCAGAAATAGAGTATGGATTCTGGGCAGGGCTAGGGTTTAAGAATTCCTCGTGGACGATGGACGGCACAGGCATCTTGGTTGTCTAATGGGCTCCACTTCCTATGTGTCTCAGCGGTAGCGCGTGTCTGTCTGTCTGTCATGAGTATCTCCTGGTAGCCTGACAGCTTGCAGTGGGAACAAACATACAAGATTTGCTGTGAACACACCTCCTAGTGCTTGGGGCGGGGCCGGGGTGGTGGTGATGGTGGTAATTGTCTCCGTAGTGAGGAGTTCTGGAAAGGAGCTAATGAGGAGTTGTGAAGGCACTGGATCTGGGGCCAGAGGGAGTTGTCCTTTGAGCCAGACACAATGAAGATAAGGGGCAGCCATGGAGAGGCCATCCTGTGAAGGGAACAGGGGACAGTTGGTACAAAGTCCTGAGGTTGGGACTAACTGAGCTTAGTCAGATGGGAGAGAACAGGGGCCTGGTACTGCAGGAGCTGAGGGCAGTATCAGGGTAAGAGAGACTGCAGGCTAAGAAGTAAGGAGAGCAGGTGAGCAGGAGCCAGAGCAGAGCCCAGAGATTAGTGAGATTATGGCCTGGCCGGCCAGGCAACACGTGCTGCTGGACAGAGTCAGGAAGTAGCCATAGGGATGGGAAGGAAGGTCTGCTGAGGATTTTGGAGCCTGACCTGATGGAACTTGACAGTGACGTGGCCTGGGCAGTGAGAGAAGTGGAGGCTGAGCCCTTTTACTTTGTGTAGAGCGTGTCAGTGCCGTTGGGTCAGAAGAGTGGCGATGTGTGTGTGGGAGGAAGTGAGTCAGGTGTGAGTGTGCCAGGATGGATGCAGTTGTCCAGTCTTATGTTGACACTGAGGCCAGAGTAGGCTCATGTCCACAACGTGACGCTCACTGTGTACATGAGAGGATTCCAGATACAAGCACACACACGTCTCCGGCAGGAGCCATTTGAGTATGTGTGTACACACACACACATACACACACGCGCACACACACACACACACACAGCATTTAAGCTTAATGTATTAAAACCTATATCTCCATTCATCTTAAGCAATGAATGTTTTCTTTATAAAACCAAGATATGATGCATTAAGATACTATTTGAGCTGGGTGGTGGTGGCGCACGCCTTTAATCCCAGCACTTGGGAGGCAGAGGCAGGTGGATTTCTGAGTTCAAGGCCAGCCTGGTCTACAGAGTGGGTTCCAGGACAGCCAGGGCTGCACAGAGAAACCCTGTCTCGGAAAAAAAAAAAAAAAAGATACTATTTGAAGTTTGAATTTCTAGCAACATATCTTTGTAGTGGAATATCTTCCCACTACATTTGTAATAAAGCTCGGCGATTGGGCTGTAGAGAGAGGTAGGTGGAGTGAGGCTTGGGGAGGAGAGGAAGAGGAGAAGGAAAAGGAGGAGCGAGAGGAGAGATGTAGGAGCCATGGAGAACCACGCCCTGGTCCAGGACGATCCTGGATAACGATTTACATCATAAGGTTAGATATTGGAAGACAACTCTAATTGTGTGGGCAAATTGTTAATTGAGCATTTCTAAATATATAAAGCCTTTGGATAATAATTACGCTTTAGAGTCATTTCTACCAGGTACTGCATCTCCCACGATGGCGTCTCGTGGGTGCCAGGGCCAGTGCTTTTGGCAGCAGTGGTGAGAACACACTGTCGCTCGTGGCCACAGGCCTTGCCTAGTCCAGAACATGGCGGCCCCATATCAAGAAGCCAGATTGGATGCCACGGTTTTAAATTTTAACCGTAACATATATATTGGTTCAGTGAGATCACTTAGTGAGTTTTTAAAGCACTTGCCACAAAAATCGGTTTAGTCCTTCAAATTCATGGTAGGAGAGAACTGGCTCCTGAAAACTGCCCTCAGACCTCTTCTTCCACGTGCCCTATGGCATTTGTTTATGCCACATACACACAATCGTACATTCTTAAAAAGATACATGTGTGTACTTTCCTATTATATACGTAGCAGAAAATGTGTGTTTTCTGTGTGAATCATTACCTTGTGTTTCACCAAGATCATGCTAACCTTGGATTGCATGGGTTCTGTGGCAGATCCAGGAAGTCAGTCCGTTCAAGCCAGATTAGATCAGATTAGATTAAAGGCAGGTTTATTAGGAAGCTGTTCTCCATCAGGCACGTTCACTGGACCCAAGGATTGAGGCCATGGGGAGGGGGGAAGGGAAAGAGAGAGACCCCAAAATGTCTGGATTATATAGGGAGGCGCCTCTAGGGAAAGGGCAGTCCACCCTCCGGGCTGGAAAGTTCAAGTTTGGGGGCAGGGTATGCCAGGTAGGGACTGAGGGATCCTGGGAGAACCTGGAGGCCAGGTCTGCTTTGATATAGAAAACATGCACCTTAGTCCCTTGTCCTGGGGTTAAGGACACGAAACCAAACGTTGTGTGCACCTAGAAAAGATGCTTTTCCTCTAAGTAGGGAAAGTTCCTCGTTGTAAGGTGTGTGTTGATTTCTTTGAGGCCCAAATATGAGAACACACATAAAAGCAGGCTTTGAAATATATGAAATACAGCTTGTTTCAATTATTTTCTGAGGAGTCTTGGAGAGGTAACTCAGTTAAGAGCATTGGCTGCTCTCTCAGAGGACGTGGGTTGAAGTCCCAGTACCCACATGGTAGCTTACCTTCCAGAGGAGCTAACTCCCTTTTCTTGACTTCATGGACACTGCACACATACAGTACCAATGCACATGCAGGCAGAACCCGTACATAACATAACTTGTAAGGAGCACATCATTTTCACAGAGAGCGTTAAATCCCAGAACTGCTAATGGCTGTGCACAAAAGGTTAAAAGCACTCATTTTCCAGACTCCGACTTACAGTCAGCCATGGAGCTTAGAGGAACTGTGGCTGGGTTTAACAAGCACTGCCCACCCTTAGCTAGAAGGAGCTCTTGGAGAGCGAGGTGCAGTCATCTTGGTGGTACGGAAAATGCTTCAGTGCCGGCCTTCAACAGGTTTGGGTTCTTTCCTTTTGATAGTAGGAAGTTGGGGTGCAGCCTGTCAGTAGACCTAGGTACAATTCCTAGAAAAATGACAGGGATGTGGATGGGAATGCAACCCCGCTGGGCTGGGCTGGGCAAAGGAGCAACAGGGCAGAGTGGCCTGGCGAGGGGCTTAGTGCTGGGGTGTGGCTGCAGCCCCGGGATCGGTAGTTGGGAGCCTTGGGTTAGATTTGCTGTATGTTTTCAGCTTTGGCAGGGTCCCTGGGGCTACAAGAATGACTTAGTACTCACTTCGATCAGCTTACACCAGGGCTAAGAGGACTGTGGGAAGTGGAGCCAGTTAGTCTGCTCTAGAAGGAAGCGAGGAGAGATCTGGGCGTGAGAAGGAACCCTTGAATTGAAGGCACCAGGTTCCTTTTGAGGGGACCTTAAGCGCATTCACTGGAGACACAGTTGCCTCTCACTTTCTTCCTGTTTAGGCACTCACAGGGAAAGGAGGCTTCATTCACCAAGTCCACCACACCAAGGTTGCTCTGAGTCACAGTGGGGAGGGTTGGCACTGAGTAACCACAGTGGAATGTAGCCTGTGGCTACTGTTACTGCCCTAGGTCATTTAACGACAACGCTCTCCCTCCCTCTTGGGCAGACAGCAGCTTCCCTAGTCTGGTGGTCAGGCCGGGGGAGAGTGTGCTGAAGTATGATCTCTCCTTTCCCAGAGGAACCCCTGCTGCTGGCGGAACTCAAGCCTGGCCGCCCCCACCAGTTTGATTGGAAGTCAAGCTGTGAAACCTGGAGTGTGGCCTTCTCTCCAGATGGTTCCTGGTTCGCCTGGTCTCAAGGACACTGCGTGGTCAAGCTGGTCCCCTGGCCCTTAGAGGAACAGTTGTAAGTCTTCTCTGTACTGTGGGGGAGTAAAGGAGGTCTGTGGCGGGGAACTGGGCACTTCACCAGACTGTCCCTGCTCTTTGGGAGTCTCTTCCAAGATTAGGTGGGCAAAGAAGGTCTGAACACTGGAGGGCTTGATCATGAAGACCCAGAACTCCACATTCTGGACCCAGGGAACCTGGTCTGGAGAGAGTGTGTTGGCCTCACACTGAGTCTTTGAACTGCTTTGTTGAGCTAGAAGTGACACCCCATACATACAGCTTGTCCATGTGAAGTAAATAGCGCTGGCTGTGCTCCGTGGTCTTGTAATCACTACTGGGGAGATGGGGCAGGAAGACCAGCAGGTGAAGGGTAGCCTGCACTAGCTGAGGCTCCGCCTTAAAAGCTACAGGGTGTACAGTGTACAGTGCAGCATCTTCACAGAGCTGCACCTGCTACCGGAGTCAGTTCTAGAACCCTGTCACTCCCTCAGAGAGACCTGTCTCCGTTGTCCTCCGCTGCTTCGGCCCAGCAACCATTGTGACTTGTGCCCCCACTGTGGGCTCGCCTGTCCAGGGCTTTTTACTGGGATATTTCTGCACGGGACTCTCTTAATACAGCCCCACATAGTAGCTGGCAGTTCAAGTGTGTGTGAGTGTGTGTGCACGCGTGCGTGTACACCACTGCTCACTTTTGTTTCCTGTGCAGTGACCATGTAGTAGTGTGAGATGGCAGACTCAGTTGACAGGTCTTTTTTATCTTATCTGCTCTGAATGTGTTTGGACACACCTTCGTGGGCGAGTGCGTCCAGTGTTAGACTGAGGGAGTGGACGCTGTTTTCCACAGTGGTGGGACTGTTTTATGTGACCCCAGCAGAGGCTTCAGATTTGAAATTCAAGGCTTGCTTGAGACCCTTGACATTGGTCCTCTCTTGGTTCCAGCCTGGCACTCCTGGTGTGAGGTGGAGTCTGATTTGTTTCCTTCCTGCTACCTGTTGAGTCTTTGTCCTGTGCTAATGGATCTGAGTCCTTCCTTCGCAGGATTCCTCCTCCTCGGGTCTCTAACAGGGTCTTTGTTTCCCTTCTGTTTGTTTTTCCTTTGGTTTTCTAACCTACTTTGTGATTTCCTGTGCCAGTGTTTCTCCTGGTCTTGAGTTATTTATTGATTCAGTTGAGTCTGAATTTATTTATTTATTCACCCTGTGTGCATGTATTTATTGTAAATCTTCGTTTGCCACTGAACAGAGGCAGAGAACCCTGAAGTACAGGAAGCTTGCTCTGGAGGCTCCTGGCATTTCTCACCAGTAATGCTTAGGTACATTTCGTGGGAAACTGTTGCCTTGATACTGGTAATGCCACCAAGAGTCCTGATTGTCCTAGGACAGCCCAACACTGCTGGGGAGGAAGGTGTGAGTTACACAGTCCCCACTTCCTGGACAACTCAATCCCCAAGAACCCTTGGACTATGCAAAGTGGGGGCCTCTGAGGTGACTGGTGGTGGGCTGCCTCCTGGGTGGCCTCACCTGGAAAGGTGAGTTGGATTAGTGTCTTCTGTAACAGGAGGGTCAGCTCAGGGTCCTTCTCTGTCTGAATACCTTACATTTGTAAATAGAGCTAGAGACTCTGTGGCTGGGTTGGAGTCTAGGGTCAGCTTGTTGTCTAAAAAGTCTTTTTGTTGCTTTGTTCTCTTGCTGTTTTCCTCTAGAGTCTTCTTACTGTCAACTACATCATTGCAGGCAAACACAGCCTTCTTTTGATAACCAAGAAAACGGGGGAGGGCTTTGAATATTAGTCTTTTTTCTGTGTTATTTACCAAAGCAAGAAACGTATTCACTAGTACGTTAAATGAGAAATTACCAGTCTGGGGCGATAGCACAGGTTTTGAAGAATGATCATCTGATGTAGTGCAAGCCGATGACTTCTTTTTAAAGCAGCCAGGCACGACAGTGTCCCTGTCACTACAACTGCTAGTGAGGCTGAGGCAGGGAAATAGCCTGAGCCACTGAGCGAGGCACTGGAATAGGATGCAGCTCTGCGTTGGGGGCTTCTTCCTGAGCGTGTGACACTCTGGGTTCCATCCCTACTAAAACCAATACAAACAGCAAAACAAGCCACAGCACCATGGGTGTGGTAATGGCTGCCATGTGCAGTCACGGGATTACACGAGATAGGCATGTACAGTGGAACAGAACGTGTGATACGGTCCATGGGACTGTCTCAGAAGTGAGTACACAGCTGTTCCTAGTGACTTGTTTACTGTGGTTAAAGTCTGGTTGGATAGTGAGCTGTCCTGTCTTGTGCTGGACCTTGGACCAGGCCTCTGTGTAAGGACTCTGTCACTCTGTCACAGCTATGGCCTGGACAGTGAGCTGT
>JANHMN010000023.1:34669107-34696039 GCA_030674055.1 Rhabdomys pumilio | reverse complement strand
GGTGGGGGTGGGGTGGGGGTGGGGTGTCCAGTGGCGGTAGCTGCGGCTCCTCATCTAGCCCGAGGGAAGTTTTGTCCCAAGGTAACCATAGTCTGATGGCCTAGAAGGAAGAGTTTCTAGAAATTTATTCTGACAGAAATGCAGGTGGACAGGTAAGGACAGACTAGAACACTGAACACTTTATTTTTCCTGGGAAGGACGTGGTATAATGGCAGCCCGGCAGCCCGGCAGGAACGTTTGCAGTGCCCCATTCCGCCTCAACACGTGAGGTGTACAGTCTGAAGGCGAGCTGCGCTGTAGTTTCTTTCCTGTTTTCATAATGGAATTTGGAACTGCTGGCAAGCCTTCTCAGAGTGGGAAAGACTCTGCTTTGTTCCTGAGACAGGCTCTGTCTGTCTCACTAGGCTGCCTACAGCTGCCTCAGTCTCCTGAGGCCTGAGTTTATATGCATGGTAGCACTTTGGCCAGAAGACTGACTTTGAAATTTTGTAACAAAATATTTAATCAGAAACCAACTAGCACCCATTTAGAGTTGGAAGACACTGAAGCATACTCAGTTTCACACTGCAGCCAATTATGTCATCCCAGCGACTGATAGTAAAGACGTTAAAGCAGCCCTCAGCATGAGGACAGGGTGTTTCCTCTGTAGAAGACAAGCAGTATGGATCACTATGGATGAAAGTTGCTCTGTACAGCCACAGAGAGCACTACCTAAATGCCTGGGGAGAGCCTTCCGTGACGGGTTTTATCCAGTGGCTCAGGGCAGCATGTCCTCTGTCCTCCAGTCACCCATGTGCCTGAGGCAGGGGCCAGGCCTTGGAACTTCTAGGCCTCTGCAACTATCAGGTCTCTGGTAACTTGGAAAGCAGCAATGAGGGAGCTCAGCTGTATCTTCTCACTGGTGCCAACAGAAAGTCTGTACCTGGGGACAACAATCCCAAGTTGAGTACAAAGCACACCCCAGGCCCTACCTGTGAGGTGAGAATGTGGGAGGTGCTGGAGCCTGCCACGGAGGCCCTGGAGCTGGCAGACCCACCCTGGTTAGCACTCTGCTCTGTGTCCTACAAGTTTCTCCCCGACACTCAGCTGCGACACTCAGCTGCGTGAGCTGAGGAGGACAGATTAGAGAAACCCAGCACCAGCAGGTTCTGAATTGTACTCGGTACTCCATCCCCCTCTACCGACAGAGGGGCAGGGTGCATGGGATGAGGTCTTAGGAACTCTGCAGATTGCCCTATGGCTGTGGCGTAGCAGCAGAGGGCTGGAGGTTCATGGCAGGGCAGTAAAGCAGGACACCAGCAGCTCATCTTGTCACTTTTAAATGCCTAGCCACTGGACGCAAAATCACTCCCAACACAGTGATAGGAGATGACCTACTTTGTCTACATGAGCTAGTGACAGCCTATTGGAGCTTGTGATATGAGTATTTGGTTGGAGCCCAGTGTGCTGTCCAGTTAAATGACAGCTGCCAGTGTCACTGGGGAGTAATGACAGTGTTGACTGAGCTGGGCAAAGTGAAAAATTGAGTCTGTTTGTTTTTCTCCACTGGGCTCCTATATGCCACAATGCCTTAATAAGCAGAGTAGCTGGCCGTCTCCAAAGACCTGCACGCCCAGCGTGAGGAGAGCCACACAGGGGACCTCTCTGTGCTCTGGAGGCAGCACACAGTCTTCTCCACAGTGCACTTGGCACTACCCCAAACCAGACTGTCCCATGTGTGAATGGCACACAAGCTGAAGCTAAGACGCTTACCACAGGAGAGGGAACAGACAAAGAAAGAAACTGGGAAGACACTCACTCAATGTCTGCCATTTTGGTCAATAAATGTATCCGAACTGAAGATGGAAAGTCAACTGAGGGAAAAACAGAATCATGTGAGTAAGATCACCTTGCACACACGGGACTCCTGACGAGCCTGAGCATTCGTGCTCAGCCCCACGGCCTCAAGTCACCAGGCTGATGCACTGAGCATGGTCAGGCCCGCTGCTCCTTATCACATAGGCTGGGGTGCAGCTCAGGAAGTTAGACCCCACAAACACATAAACATGTACATGGGCCCATCCCCAGTGGTCACAGAACAAAGTCAGCACTGTTCGCAGTGGGTGACAGCTATACACTAACCAGAGAGCTCGTGTTACCCAGTTTAGAGGACAAAGTTAAGCAACAGATTCCACACAGGCTCAGTACTGGGGACCTGAGAGGTGGCTGCTGGGAGAAAAAGCTTCCAAAGGCTGTGTGGAGGGGCCCCTGGGGAGCTGGCACCCTTCTCCCCCTCGCTTCACTCTGAATCATCTGGGGCGATTCCACACTCTGCCCATGCTGATGCTGATCTCTCAAACAAGGCAGTAAGCAGAACTTAAAGGCAGCTTCCTCAAGACTGCCTAGTACAGGAACACATCTTCTCCCCTGTTGTGGGATAGCTCTTAGAATGTGACTTAGAGGCTGGAGAGCAGCTCCATCCTGGGTGCAGACCCCCAGAGACAAGGTCTGTGGATACAGCCCAGTGGTAGTCCATGTCCCTCACATGTACAAGGCCCTGGGCTCAGTCCCTGGTGTGGGGAGCGTGTAACAAGGATGAAAACTACAGTACGTTCCCTTGAGGAGCGAGCCTCTGCTGGGTCATTTCTGCTCACCCTGACAGCTCTAGATAGTAACAAGGGGTTGGGACAAACCCCTTCACAACTGCTCAGGATTAAAGGTCAGTCACCCTCTTCCTGTTTCTGCTCAGGAGCACAGACCTCTCTCTGTAGCCACCCCAAGCTGCGCTTCCTCTCCGCTCCAGTTACCTCTGTGCACAAACAAGTGAACCTCGGTCAGGATGTCATGCAGCGCCAAGCCCTTCAGAGTCTTCAACTCCATGATATCTAGGGAGGAGCAGCTAAGGTGACGGGAACCATTCCAGAACATGCTGCAGGGAGGCCTCATCCCAGGCGGGTTCTTCATCCCAGTAAAGCTGCACACAGGCCCAATTCTAACTCCACCCATGTTACCGTCGGTAAGGCTTTTCTAGAAAGTACAGCCCTGTCTCAGAGCAGAACAAACAGCTCCTTAAAGGCTCACACAGCCACCTGTATTTCATCTCACCGCAGAACAAGGCAGTGAGTCCACATTAACGACTGTGAACAGAGAAGCTACATACAGCCTCACTCATTTGAGCTAGAGCCACCGAGGAGAGGGCGCTCTGCCTGGGGACACCTGTCACTTGGAGGGTACAGGTGTTGGCTGCAGCCTGGGCTTCTGACCACCCTGAGGCCTGAACCTAGCAGCAGTCACCAGAAAGGATACTTTTGTAGGCAGTGGTGAAGTCTTGATTCAGCATCCAGTCCAGAATGTTGGCAATGTCTGTCTTGAGTGGATGCCCGGTGCAGGTGTAGACAGTCTCCTCCGTCACCTTCCCAAAGGCCATATTGGTACTCTGCAGGGGGAGGGCCCAGGGGCTGTCAGCAGCCGCCATGCCGCAGTGACATGGCATAGGCCAAGGACAGTGGGAATGCTGTACTGTCCGTGCTCCAAGGGCTGCCCTTCGCTGCAAGCACTGCTGCCCGTGGTGGAGCTGCAGCGCTGTCCCACAGCTTAGAGCTGCACGGAGCCTTCCCACTGGAACACAGGCGGGAGCTGGGCACGGCAAGGTGAATCTTACTGGGTCTCTGAATGAATGCATGGGTTAAGCTGGCTGTCTTTCTTGTAAAACTATTTTGAAGCAGTGGTTTGAAGTGCCTGCAGTGTGATCATACCTGCAGAATGTTCAAAGCCCTTCGCATGTCCCCACTGGACAGAGTGACAAGGGCCTTCATTCCATCTTCACTTATATCCACACTAAAAGGAAACAGGCAAAAGAGTTAAGTAAAGCCCCCTCCGCAGAGCGCAAACTCCATCAACCACATGAACCTTAAATGATAAAACTTCAAAAGAAGGAAGACATCAAAACAGGTGTCAGCCCTCTCCTGACCATCCAAGCTACTGCAGTGCTTAGGGACACGCGTCACAGGAGTAGCCAGGCCCCAGTTTTACTATGGACCAAGGCGTCAAGGAAGAGGCTGCCAAGAGAGACATTTCTGGGAAGAAAGGATACAGTTCAGCATCTGATCACTCATAATGGATGTCTGAGTCTTCCCTTCTAGCCAGCTGGCAGCATCTACACAACGGTCAGTTCCCATGACAAAAGAGAGGGAACGGACCGCAGGAATATAGGTGGGGGCCGAGAACAATCAAAAGGGTGCAGGGGGCAGAACATCAGGGACCGCTGGAAATGACAGCAGCCAGCCGGCCCCAAGGCTTTCCCCGGGACTCAGCACTCCACCCACTCCCCTGCCGCTCGGTCCCCAAACCGTCCTCTTCCTCTGTAAACTCACTTCTCCTCCTGTACTACACATTGCAGTCGAGGAACCATGAGCTCGGGTGTCAGAGGGCCAAAGCGGAACCTCGTGCACCGAGACTGCAAGGCAGGGATGATCTTGGACAGGTAGTTACAGATGAGGCAAAACCTGGTGTTTTCCGTGAACTTCTCAATCACTGCGAGAGAAACCAAACAGTTCACATGAGAGCCCAGAGAAGGCTTAACCATACCAAGTGAGAGCTCTGCCTGCAGGGGAGAGGGCATTATGGGATACGAGCAACAGGTTCAGCTCAACCACTATCCTGTGTGGATCTCACTCTGTATGTTAGCCCACGCCGGGCTCAGACTCCAGGTGATCCCCCTGCTTCCATTTCGGGAGTACTTGGATTACTGGCACGAGTCATCACACCCACCTTACTTACGAAGCTAGTAAGTGGACCATTAGAGTGCACAGATGCACCTTTCTACCGTCTGCCACTACTCCAGCACTCTTGCTGTCTCCTCCTCAAGATCTGGCCCAGGGTCTGTTCAGGAGCTCCCCCTCCCTCTGTCCAGGATGCTGTCTGATGTTGTCGAGACCCACGGTGTCTGGGCAGGGGCCTCTGTGTGCACTTCCCTGCACCCCACATATGAAAGTCTAGGAGCGTTCCGGGAGCAACAACCAGCGCTGAGAAATGCAAAGGACACCAGCGTCCCCACACAGATCTGCCCGCACTGACAGTCCCTCAGCAGAACAAGATGCTGAAGGAAGGATGTCAGCAACACTCTAGGACCAGAAGCCATCCTATCCCTCCCAGGTCTCGTTTCCCCAGGCTCCAGAAGCTGTTCTTCCCTCCCGGCAGTGGTAGCAGGAGCTGCTCACAAAGGTCTTTAACAGGAGTGGCACCAGCCCCACTCCCCAGGTAAACGCAGGACTCACTCTGTACCAGTCACTCCGACACTCAGTCTTTCCTGGTGGGTTTTTGTTTTGACCAAAGGCAGAGGATCTGCCAGTGGACAAGGAATTTAAGCCTTATTTTCACTGACTGACACAGACTCCCAACACGAAACAGAAGCCAGCACTAGAGGATGAGATGACGGAGGCTGCCCATCCTGAGGGTGCTGAAGGGGACCCAGCTATAGGGCAGTCTTGTCTGCATCCCTGGGACTAAGAGTGCCTCCTCATGGGAAGGTAATCTCATACCCAGAATTCCTGGCCCTCAGTACACTCCTTGGCCAACTCGTCAGACGGGGAAGCAAACCTCACCTCGTCTCAAGGCATTTTGGGCATCTTGAGTCATGGCATCAGCTTCGTCCAGGATCACAAGCTTAAACCCTTTCCTAGGAGAACAAAGGCATGTGGAGGGTTCCGCAGTCCCCTTCCCCATCAGGCTGAGCCCCCACCTTCACACTTGGCCTACCTCAGGTCCATCTTTCTCAGACCCCACTGAAGGCTGATCCCTGCATTCCCACCTGCCTATCTTGCTTTCATCCCTTGCAAGTGATGGGTCATTTCCGCCCTGGGTTGTTAGTCTTCCTTACAGGATTTTATTGTCAGCTGCACACACCCTCAAGCCTATTTATTATTCTGTGTGTGTGTGTGTGTGTGTGTGTGTGTGTGTGTGTGTAAGTGCCACATCACATCACAAATATGGAGGTCAGGAGGGTCATAGGATGACCTGAGGGAATCGGTTCTCCGCTTCCCCATGTGGGTCCTAGGAATCGAACTTGGGTCATCAGGCTCGATGGCAGTGCTATAGCTCACTGAACCATGTCACCGCCCTCTTCCTTGTCTTAATTGACCTCCATGTCAGTCACCCTTCCCGATCTCTAGTATCCCTGTTGAAGTCCAGACCAGCGCATCCAAGTATCCAGATGTGACTCCCACATGGAGCCCAATGTTTGTGGAGTCTTCTATCCTAGCGTCCCCACCTCTCAAACCACTGGACTCGTCCCTGCTTCTGACCAAGCCTTCCCTCCTTCCCTTTACCAAACAGTGAAGCTGTGGCCCAACCCTGCACTGAGTGAGACCTGCAGGGAGAGAAATTCTACAAATCGTTCTTACTTGAAGATCGTCCTTGTACTGGCAAAGCTGAGGATTGGCCCCCGAACAATATCGATTCCTCGGTCGTCGGAAGCATTCAGCTACACAAGGAAGAGAGGATGCCATGACAACAGCACCCTGTGCCAGCTACAAGCTCGTGGCTCAAAAGTGTCATTCAGGTCTAATGGCAGCTAAAATACAATCAACAAACACTAATTCCCTGTGCTCGGCCTCACCCCACCATCACATAACACCCTGAAAGGTACACAGTCCTCCTCCCATCCTTCAAGGATCATCCACATAAATGTAGGAAAAAACACAGGGCCTTGTGGCCCTGAACCAGGACCTCTGCCATGAGCAAGTGCCGCTAATTTTAGTCCTCACAGCCTGGAGGCTGCCGTGCTTTGAATAAGCTATTGAAAGAACTCTGGACAGCAAGGAGCTGGCCCTCAGATCTACCGCCTAAGTCAAATGCTCTTCTTTTGATTGAGGGTCTTTTGTATTCCAGTTGGCCTTGAACTCACAAAGCCCAAGATGACTGTGAACTTCTGACCCTCCTGCCTCCCGAGTGCTGGGATTATAGGTGTACAACCTGTTGATTATGCTGGGATCAAACCCAGGGCTCTGTGCATGGTAGGCGAGCACCCCAGCAAATCAGCCACACCCGCCGTCCCTCAAACGCTTTTCTCTCAAATGCGACATCCAGGCTTTTGTAACCTGAGGGTATCAAGGCTGTCAGCCAAGGTCCCAAGGATCCAGAGATGGCACGGCACGCCTCAGTGCAGTAATCGGAGAAGATCCAGATGATGAGACATTTTTAAAGGTATTTGTACAGCAGTGGTTCTCAACTGTGGGTCTCGACCCCCTGGGGAGTCGAATGACCCTTTCACAGGCGTTGCCCAAGACCATCAAAACCCAGATAATTGTGCAACAACTCCTAACAGTAGCAAAATTACAATCATGATGTAGCAGTGAACATAATTATATAGTAGGAGGTCACTGCACGATAAAAAGTGTATTAAAGGGTCGCAGCACTAGGAAGGTTGAGAACCACCGGCCCAGAGAAACTAGAGGAATATGCAGTATTCGTTATCACCCTTAAATCTGAAGGAATTTAACAAGAGCTGCGGGCAGGTAAGGCAGGCTGTGGGGAGGGTGCAGCCTCTAGGCCCCACAGGAAGCCGAGGCTGCCAGGTGTTAATGCCCTAGCAAGTCCACACACACACACACACACACACACACACACACACACACACACACACAAGATCCCGTAGGCCAAACCTAACCGGGACCCAGAAGGTCAGGGAGTAAAAGCACCAAAGGTTAAGTGTCCGAAGGTCTGAGTTGCTGTGGAGTGAGTGTCTCCCTCACCTCCAAGACCATGGAGCCGAATTCTTTATCCTTGTACAGTTGCTTGGCACAGGCCAGGATGGTGGATGTCTTTCCTGTCCCTGGAGGGCCATAGAGAAGCAGGTGTGGCAGGCGGTCTTCACTGATGAACTTCTGAACTGAGGGACAGGAGGAGGAGACACACGTCAGTCTCTGGGTCCTGCACGCTCAGCTTAGGACCCGTTAACACTAGATCCAGCTGTGCTTCAATTCTTCATGTACAGGGAGGGGACAGCCTGAACTCACACCACGGTCTGTCTGTCTGTCTTCCACACTATGTTGGGAGGGTCTATTAAGTTGAGACCAGTGATTCTCAACCTATGGGTCGTGACTCTTTTAGGAGCTACATACACACCACACACACACACACACACACACACACACACACACACACACACACACACAGCTGCATGCCAGACATTTACATCACAATTCGTAACAGTAGCGAAATTCCATTTATTAAGTAGCAACAAAAATCATTTTATGGTTGAGGGTCCCCACAACATGAGGAACTGTACTAAAAGGGCCACATCTTTAGGAAGGTTGCAAGCCACTGGTTCAGAGGCACAGCCTCATTGGAGGAATCAGGTCACCAAAGGCATGCCTTTGCAGGTCATACTGTGGGGGGGGGGGCCCCTACCCCCTAGCTGTCTACTTCCTGTCCACTTTGGAGCAGAGTGCTCCCACTGCCATGAGGTTGTGTTCACCAAGGGTCTAGAGTCAACAGAGTCACTGTGGACCAAAAGCTCTGAACCCATAAGGCAACAATCAACCATCCCTCCTCTATTTTGTCTTGTTGGAGGATGGGGGAATTGGAAAGGCGCCTCAGTTCTTGCAGAGGACATGGGTTTGGTTCCTAGCACCTATACAGCAGCTTCCAACTGCCTACAACTCCAGTTCCAGAGGACCCAGGGCACAACAAAACACCTCAGCAATAAAAGCAAACAGATCTTTAAAAATGTGTCCTCTCAGACATTCTGGTACACTACGAGAAGGAAACACACAGCCCATTCTATAAAGCCCATTCCATCCTCTACGGGTCACACAGAAGAGACAGCATCACCACGAAATAGACCCAAACCTCCACAAGGACAACAACAGATACTCACTGGTACTCAGAATGTCCTGGTGAGAAATGAGGTCGGCCAGGGTCTGTGGCCGGTACTTCTCAACCCTGAAACAGGATTCAACACGCGTTACGATTTATACACAAGCCGTGTTCTGTTACACGAAAAGACGCCCCATTCACACCCTAAGCAGCAGAGGAAGAGAAACCCTTCACGTTTCAATAGAGCCACTGGCTCTCACAACACGGAGTTGTTCTGTCTCCCAGGGGACATCTGTCAGGCCGGTTAGCTGTTGTAACTGTGCAGAGGGTGTTGGTGGCATCTGCTGAGTAGGAGGCAGGTTACTGAACATCCTCCAGAGGGCAGGTTAGCTCCCTGTTGCCCCACACCAACATGGGGCCCCCAAGTCAAACAGCGCTGAGACTGCGCAAACAGAACCCATATTCAAATCTCCACAAGGAAGTAAACGGGTTAATGCACTTATGATTGGCTTTCAAGTGGGAACTGAGTGCTGAACCATGCAGCAGCACGGAACAACCTTGAGTTCGAGAAGCCAGATTCAAAAGACCACACGGTCTGTGACTCCACTCCTGAGAATCGAACGTGTGGCCCAAGACAATTCTTCCTCCTCAGTATGGGCCAGAAAAAGTGAAAAGAAAGCATGGCTAGGCTTGCTTTATTTAAAACACTGCTAAACTGCTATTGGGCCGTTCAGAATGCAAACTCTGGGACCCTGGGTTCGATCCCGGGGATCCATGTCAACAGAAGCAAAGAACTGGGTCCTGCAAGCTGTCCTCTGACCTCCACAAGGGTGCGCTGCTACTGTCCCCTCCCCCGACAAATAAGGGGGAAAGAATGCAAGCGCTGAATTCGGACACGAGTTCGAATCCAAGCCTCCCCACTCCTCCGGTCTCTGAACCTCTCTAAAGAAACCCAGGATCGATCTGTTAGGGTCATCAGAGCTCAGTGGCGATGCTCGAGGCACCCGAGGACGCTAAGCTGAGCTCAGAGACTGTTCGGTGTGGAAGCGCAGGGGCGGCTGCGGCGCCAAGGCCGGGGGTCCGGCCGGGAGCGGGAGGGCGATCTGCAAAGCTCCTAGGAAGAAGAGCGGGAAGCAGGATGCGGGGCCGCTCCTACCAGGGCAGGTTCCGGGCCCGGGCCGCCGCGGGCCGCTGCTGCGAAGGCGCCGCCGCCATGACTGACAGATACTGTGGGACCCGGCCACCGACCCGCGGCACTCGGAGTCCGCGCGCAAACCAACCCTCGCGAGGCTTCGCCTCCGACTTCCGGCTTCCGGCCCCCGGCTCACCGCCTCCCCGTTGCTAAGGTGCTGGTTGCTAGGTAACCCGAGGCGCCGGCCTGCAGCCGGGCTACCGCCTGAGTCCGCTGTCTCGGCCTCGCAGGAGCTTCAGGGAGACCGCGCGCAGCAGCCAGTGCTACCGCGGGCCTCACCAGGGCCGGATCCTGTCAGCACAGGGGCGAGCCACAAAGGAGCAGCAAGTTCCAGAGCCAGAAACAGTTCCGTGGCTGGGGTGTGGTCAGAGCACCCTCCGTTACATAACCAGCAACACACGCGCACACACACACAAACACACACGTAAGGACATATACACACAGGTATACACACAGTTCCATATACAAATATACATATACATACATCCCCACTCACATACATATACACTTACACACTTACATATAATTATATATACGCTTGTACTCACATATATACATACACACATATGTATACACAAATACATAGTTAATATATACTCACATTCATATACATGTATATTATACACATACAACATACACGTTCAGACATATACACATGAAAACAGCTACATATAGACACATACATGCATACATATAACACACATATAAACACACACACATACATACAGACATCTGTGTTTTATACATATACACACACATATGCACATTTTCTTCTACAGTGAGAGAATTATAGACCAAATATTTATTTATTTATTTATTTATTTATTTATTTATTTATATTAATTTTTTTTTTTAAGACAGGGCTTCTCTTTGTAGCTTTGGCTATCCTGGAACTCACTCTATAGACCAGGCTGGCCTTGAACTCAGAAATCTGCCTGCCTCTACCTCCCAAGTGCTGGGATTAAAGGTGTGAGCCACCAGTGCCTGGCGAATTATTTTCATCTTTAAATTTTATTTTGAGCCAGGTATGCCCTTAATTCTAGTACTTGAGAGGCAGAGGCAGGTGGATCCTAGGTGAGTTCAAGGTCTATAGAGTGGGTTCTAGAACAGCCAGAGCTACATAGTGAGACCCTGTCTTCAAAAACCAAAAGAAAATTTTAATTAATTTGTGTGTGCCATGATGCATATGTGGAGGCCAAAGGACAATTTTCAGGAGTTGGTCTTCTTTTTTATGTATGGGTCCTAGGAACCGAACTTAGCATTCAAGCTTGGCTGCAGGTGCCTTTCTCCAATGTGTCATCTTGATAACCCAACTTTCAGCCATCTTGGTAGCCCAAATCTTACTCTTTTTCCTGCTATTTTCCATAGAGAGTATTTTTAATATCCACAATAAAGTATTGATTATTATTGTTCACTTGCTCTTGTTTTGAGACAGATATTAACCACTGTCACCTGCTGGGGCCAGCTACTGCTGCAGCCTGACCCAGGCCTGGGACCCAGGTGCACAGGCTTAGGGCTGCAGGGTGTGGCTCAGTTGTCAGAGTGCTTGTCTGGTGTGCTCAGAGCCCTAGGCCTGGTCCCCGGCAACACAGAAACCAGGCATGGTATTATGTACCCGTTAGGCCAAGTCTGTGAGGTGCAGACAGGAGCATCAGAATTACAAGGTCATCCTTGACTACATATCCAGTTCATGGCCAGCCTGGTGGTGTACTTAACTACCCTTGGAGCCCAACAGCCGCCATCTTGGAGAGTTCATCTGTGTCCACTTACAAAAGAATTACCCCAGCTGGACTTTTTGACCGTTTACATCCTCTCATGGAAGCCCCTCACCTGAGTGTCCAATGGCTCTCTACAATTTACCATGTGCAATTCTGCCTTAATTGCACATGGCTTGACTGGAGGGCAGGGGGGAGTATTCAGACTAAGACTACAAGAGAGGTCTCTATCTATGCAGCTATGGAAGCACCTTGACCCTGCAAGCCAAATCCTTTCTGGTTCCATCTCTGGAGGAAGGAACACCCACTTTCCTGTAGGCACCCCTCACCTACACTCCTCTGTAAGAAAGCCCAAGAAATTCATTGGTTCCCTGAGTGAATGTTGGTAGTGGAATCATGCCTTGGTTTGTCATTGGAATCTTAGGAGGAGAAGTAGGCATTGCTTATACGCCCCGCCCCAAAGAATTCTATCAACACAAGGAATTTTATCAACACTAGGCTACATGAGACCCTGTTTCCAACAAAACAAAACACATCACAGAAGAAGGGGGTCAGATGGTGCTCCAGGGATGCTTCCTCTGTAGGCCAACTTGACTGAGCACTGGTTCTTCAGATATTAACATGTCACTCTTCTTGCTTGGCTCAGGGATGATTTCAATGATACCTTCTCTCTAGCAAGCACAGAATGCAGTGCCAAGCACACTACACTCAGGGATGGCTTTGGGTTGGAGAGAGGGCTCAGAGGGTAAGAGCAATGGCTGCTCTCCCAGAGGTCCTGAGTTCAATTCCCAGCAACCACATGGTGGTTCACAACCATCTGTAATGGGAATCTGGCGCCCCCTACTGGCATATAGGTATACATGCAGACAGAACACTGTATACATAATAAATAAATCATTTAAAGAAGGAAGAAAGAAAACTTCAAGGGTTGGTGTGGTGGTTTCAATGAGAATGGCTCCCATAGGCTCATTTATTTGAATACTTTGTCCCTAGTTGGTGGAACTGTTTGGAAAGGATTAGGAGGCGTGGCTGTCTTGGTTACTTTTCCATTGCTGTGAAGAAAAAACCATGCCAAGTCAACTAGCATAAGAAAGCGTTTAGCTGGGGGCTTGTTTACAGTTTCAGAAGGTGACTCTGTGGTTGTCACGGTCGTCATGGTTGTCGTGGTTGGGAGCATAGCAGCAGGCAGACAGACACACGGCATTGGAGCAGTAGCTGAGAGCTTGCATTTGAGACACCAACCATGAGTGGGGGGCGGGGGGCAGCAAGCTAACTGGGAATGGATGCTGTGAGCTTTTGCAATGTCCAAGCCCATGTCCAGTGACACGCCTTCACCAACATGGCCACACCGAAGTGGAAATTTCTAGATTCTTTGGAAAGTTATGTCAAATGATGGTTTGCTGGGGCACACAGGTGAAAAGATGTCTTGTTAAAGCAGACATGGGAAAGACTGTTTTCCTGAAGCAGACACAGGTGACGTGATGTTTGGATATAGCAGACATGTGAAAAGACATATGATGAAAAAGTATAAATATGACCCCACAGACCGTGGGAGTTGAGCACTGAACGTTGGTTTGTGCCACCATGCCCAGCCCTGCCTTTCTTTGTTCTTACAGCATCTGGAGGGTGTGTCTGCACACGTCAGAGTTGGGCACTTGGTACAAAGAATTTGTTTGGGGCAATAGTGGCACATGCCTTTAATCCCTACACTTAGGAGGCAAGGGTAGGTGGGTCCTTGAGTTCGAGGCCAGCCTGGTCTACACAGTGAGTTCCAGGATAGCCAGGGCTACAAGAGAAAACCCATCCTGAAAAACAAAAACATAAACAGCAATAAAACAAAAACAAATAATTTGTTTGGATGATGTTGCAGTCGGCTCTTGATGACGTCATCTGTGTGCACCTGGATGTGGACTGTAGCATCATGAGGAGAGATGCTGTGTTACTGACCATCGCATGCCAAGTGCCTGTAACACAGTCAGGGTCAAAGGAAGCACTCAACAATGGCTGAACGGACAAATGAATGGGTGAATGATTCTACCTGATATCTATTAGGATGTTCCCGTGGTCAGGACAATGTTCTGAATAGTTTGTGTTTACTGCTTACATGGACCCCAATAGACTATGTTTCAACTTGTGAGTTTTCCTCTTTATGATGGGTTTGTAAGGATGGGGGAAGGGTGGAAGGTTACTGCTTCTGGGAGGCCAAGCCTGAATCAAGTGACAGGGATCACTGCTGGTCAGCCGCCACACTGTCATTTAGGAGGGCTCTGGATT
The DNA here is from genome assembly GCA_030674055.1 of Rhabdomys pumilio. Lineage (NCBI taxonomy): Eukaryota > Metazoa > Chordata > Mammalia > Rodentia > Muridae > Rhabdomys > Rhabdomys pumilio. The sequence goes on along the minus strand of JANHMN010000023.1, from coordinate 34,682,062 downwards.
CAAGTGAAAGCAATTGCAGAGAGAAAATAGTTTTGTTTAAGTTTAGTTCGGTTTTTAGCACACATTCGCGCAAGCATGTGCATGTGTGTGTGTGCATGCAGGTTCTCTCACCGCTGTACGTACATGGGCCAGAGGTTGGCGAATAAAATTGAGAGCCCCGTTTTGTTCCTTCTCTTCCTTGAAGTTGTAGAGAAAAATATTGGAGAAGGGGCTTAGATTCCTTGGTGCTTTTTGCAGTCCATGGAAGAGGTGTCCTTTGTTGGTTGGCATAGCTCCGGTCTGCAATGGCCAAAAGGTCTGCATGTTTGGTTTGGTCTTCAGCTTGGTACTATCAAGAGATTGGAACGTTTGAGGGGTGGGGCCTGGTGGAAGGTGTTTAGGTCATTGGTGGGTGCACCCTTTAAGGGGATTATGAGAAATGAAGCTCTTCCAATCTCTATTCATTTCACATCTACCATGGAGCAAACCGCTTCCCACCACCCCCCCATGTGCTCTGACCGTGATGTTCTTTCTGCCTCACCACAGGCTCAACAGGCTCAAAAGCGGTAGGACTAGCCTATCATAGGATGCCGGCAAAACTGTGAGCCACAGAAGCTGCTCTTTGTAACTTGATTATCTCAGGTGTCATGGTATAAAGTAATACACACACACACACACACACACACACACACAATCTCTTTGAATATCAACAACTCCGTTTTTTTTTTTTCTTTCAGCTTGTAATTCAGACTCATGACAACCCAAAATCTTTATTGTTACTCCAGTACCACATAATTAGCTTGGGTTTCTCTGACTGCTAAACGGAGAGAGAATGTGAGTTACACTTGGCTGGGAGCTTCTCAGAAGTGGGGCCGGAGACCCAGGAATTTTCTGTGAATAGGGTTTCTGGGCATTCTCTCTCTCTTTTCCTCTCTCTCTCTCTTTCTCTCTCTCTCTTGCATTCTCGCTTCTCTCTCTCCCTGCTCCCACCCCTCTCTAAGGCCCTGCAGCTGTTTAACAGTTCATCTGCAGCTCCCAGTTCCTAGCCTTTTCTATTCCCCTGGGTTGGGCAAGCCTGACACCCCCAGAACTCTAAGGTTTAATTGCTTGGGGGAGGGGATAATTCCCTCTTGAGTTGAATCTGCACCAGGAAACGCAGCTCTTAATTCTCAACCTGCTATTTTGTCACATAAAAGACCCTCCCAGCTGGGGAAATGAAAAAAAAAACCTAGTTTTTGGAATTTTCCCTTCTTTTCCTCCTTTGATTTCAGCATCATCGCCTTGGGCTAAGTCTCCGGGGTCGTTATGATTAAGAAAGACAAAAGGGTTTTAAGAAGCCCGGCTTGTCTCTGTCTTGTCTCAGGCTGCTTTAGGTTTTGTGACCATGAAAACCACCGGTACAAATGATTACATACAGACTTCTTGTGCTAACTGTATACAAACAAGTGACTTGCCAGTGTCCCATTTACCCTGACACCGTGGGCCCGGGAGTAAGAAGAAGTGCTAGGTAGATCTTAATGCAGGCATAGCCCATGGCCATCCAGGCTGAAGCAGGAGGATTGCTGTGAGTTTGAGGCCAGCCTGGGCTACATAGTAAATTCCTGGGCTACAGAGTAAGACATGATCTCAAAACAAAAACGAAAAAAAAAAATCCTTTTTTTTTTTTAAGGAGTGTGTGTGTGTGTGTGTGTGTGTGTGTGTGAACATGCATGTTACAGTGAGTGTACATGCCAGAGGGAAACTGTGTGGAATAGAGACAGTTCTCTCTTTCTACTGTGGGTTCTGAGAATCAAATACAGGCTTGCATAGCAAATGCTTTAAGCCCTTAAACTATTTTGCCAACCCCCAAACTCTTATCATGGGAAGGCCACAGCCCTTATGCAAGGACACAGTGATTAAAAAAAAAATACAAGTTACTGTCACATTTCCATTGCACTGAAGTATGTTGTTACTTATATGACACCGGATGACCCTGTAGACAGCGTGACACGAAGAACGGCCATCTGTAGACATGTCCCTCTAACTCTTGGATCCCCCTAAACTCTTGTTTTCAAAGTGTTTAACAGAAGGTGATTTTAGAAGCATGCTTTCGTTACATACCATGCTGAAGTAAAGGGCAGGTAAGCTCTGAAAGCCAAGGGAGAAAGTTGTTACTACTTAACCAGAAGAGCCATTAAACCTGAAGACATCTGTGCTTCGAGTGGAAACAATCACAATTTTTTTTTTTTTTTGTATTCTTTCAGCTTTGGACTGGAGAGACAGTTTAGCCGGTAAAGTGCTTGCCATGCAAGCATGAGGACCCGAGTTCAATCCCCAGAACCCTGTGATAAAATGAGCAAGGTGGTAAGTGCTTATAATTCCGGTACAGGAGAGGAAGAGGCAGAGGCAGGAAGATCTCTGGGGCTGACCAAGCCAATCTAAGCCTTCTAGAGGGAAACCTGGGTCCTAGTGAGAGCCCTGCCTCAAAAATAGTGAGAGGGCCAGGTGTGGTGGGGGCATGCTTTTAAATTCAGTTCTTGGGAGGCAAAAGCAGGTGGATGTCTGTGAGTTCAAGTCCAGCCTGGTCTACAGAGTGAACTCTAGGACTTCCAGGGCTGCCTATAAAGAACCTAAAAACCAAACTAAAGAAACAAATGAGTCAACTCTGGAGGAATGACCCCCTGAACTTGACATCTGCTCCTCTCACCCCTGAGAGCATTCTCTCTGCTGCCTGGTTTCCTGTCAACTTGACACAGGATATAGTCATCTGAGAGGAGGGAGCCTCAGTTGAGAAACTGCCTCCATAGGATCAGACTTTATGCAAGTCTGTAGGGTGTTTTCTTAAGTAGTGAATGATGGGGAGGGCCCAGATCATTGTGGGTGGGGCCATTCCTGGGCTGGTGGTCCTGGTTTCTATAAGAAAGCAGATTGAGCAAGCCATGGGGAGCAAGCCAGTCAGCAGCACCCCTCCATAGTCTCTGTGTCAGCTCTTGCCTCCAGGTTCCTGCCCTGCTTGAGTTCCTGTCCTGACTTCCTTCAGTGATGAACAGTGATGTGGAAGTGTGAGCCAAATAAACTCTTTTCCCCTTTCCTTCCCTGTGGAGGAGCCGACAGAAGGCAGTTATCATCCCTGCAGTCATCTTGAGCCATATACCCTGACAAGAGACTTGTTTACAACAGCCTACAACAGCTGAGCACACTCTGATAACATCTTGTTTTAGATACCCAGGGTTTTCCCTTGGGTGTGTGAGACTTAAAGGTGTGAGACTTAAAGGCTCGACTTAAAGGTGTGATTTAGAGATAAGACTTAAAGGCGTGACTTAAAGGTGTGACTTAGAAGTGAGATATATAAAAGGCGAGAGGCAGACAGAAGAAAGACACTTGAGACTTGAGTACTCAAACTTGGAAGGAGAACTTGGATCTGGGAAAGAGACTAGCAACTTAGAACTAGGATAAGGACCTGAGAGTTATTACAGCTGGAAACAGGGATTAGGAATTGAGATTTGGTGCTGAAACCCAGGACTTGGAACTTGGGACTAGGAACTAGGGACTTGGAGAGAAGAGAGACTGAAGAATAAAGGGATTGAATCACACTCTGTCTGGTCTCCATTCCTCATGTCCGTCCTCACTCTCTCTCTTGCTGAACCCCGACCTGTGGACTGGAGCAGCTTGGGGCAGTGTGGGCTCTAACAATTTAGCCCCCAAGGCTTTTGGCAGTTTGGGTTCCAACATTGATAGAGAGGTCCCCAACATTTTGGCCCCCAAGTGTGGGACAGAGCAGTTCTCAACACTTCCCAGCTTGTTTTTGGTCATGCTGTTTTGGTCATAACGATAGTAACCCTAACTAAGACAATCTCCCACTCCTCCCCCCACCCACTGGTTTAAATTCTTTCAACCCAGAAAGTTCATATAAATACTGTATGTAATATATACATAATATACTATTTTATATTTTGTGTTTACATAATATATAATATATTTAATATATAAAATATGTTATATATAATATATATTATATAGCTTTATTCTTTGAGAATTTCAAACAGCTATTTTGAATAGATTTTAATCTATTTTGATTATATGCATCCTAATTTCTTCCATCCCCTCTTCTAGTATCTTGCTCCCTAAACATGTCTTCCTCCCAACTTCATGCCTCTTTTTTCTTAAACCTACTGAGTCCAGCTGACCCAGCCCACCAGTGCATGGCTATAGAGCCAGGAATCACTCATGTACAGTCCACCAGTGGCCAACATTCCAGAAAGTCACTTTTTTAAACTTCTAAAGATTTGTTTATTTTTATTGTATGTAAGTCAGAGTTTTGTCTGCATGTGTGCATGTGTGTGCCTATGTCCATGGAGGTAGGAGGAGGTCATCAGATGCCCTGGAACTGGGATAATAACAGACGGTTGTGAGCCGCCATGTGGATGCTGGGAACTGAACCTGGGTCCTCTGCAAGAGCAGCTGGCCCTTCTAACCTCAGCCATCTCTCCAGCATCTCTTAAAAATAACAACAACAAACAACAACAACAACAAACAAAACAAAAAAACACTCAAAAGGAAAGCACCATAGAACTAGATTCCCTTCCAAATCTGAGAGAGGAGGCTGACCCTGGAAAATTGAAACATTTCACACATTTGTTACTATGAAGGTTGGACAACTGTCTTTTGGGGGAAGTTCTGAATTTAAAGATTACTTCAAGTGCATAGTTTAACAAATTTTAAGAAAAGCCATTTTCTTCCTAAATGGGTCACATGATACATAGTAAGGTCCACTTTCTTCTGCTTTAGTTTTAGCATTTTGTTTATTTAAGGAGCATTGAGCAAAAATAGCCAATTCAGGAAATCATGGTCTGGCCAATGTCGCCCTGAGCTGGCAATTACAGGCTATCTTCAGTCTGTGCCGATTAATTAATTGTCTTCTTAATGCTAAATTCTAATTAAGCCCCTAGTTTTGATTTTCAACGTCTCATTTTCTTCTGTTGCTCAGGTGATTTGAAATTCTGATTGTGGATTAATTTTTGCAAAATTAACACATAAAAGGGCATCTTCGAAAACACTTCCCATTACATAACACGCTGGGGAGGTGGTTTGGCATCTCGGAAAGTCACAGAACTTAGCTCCACACGTACATCTTTCCAAATGACCCATCTGCTTCAACACCAGGGAGGCCCGCTGCGGCTAGAGCTCGCTGTACTCAGATGTGGAGACCGCTGTTACAGGATCAGCTTGGCGGAATCAAGGTCACGTTAGGTTTTCAGAACCAATGAGTAGCGTCAGAGCGAAGACCAAGGCAGCATGGGCCACAAGAAAAGAGCACCCTTGTTTCCTGTCTCCCTCACACTCCTAAATTAAGGCACCACGACAAAGTGCTTCACGGGGCGGAAGAGACAGCGAGTACCATTGGGTACCACACCTGACTCTAGGGCTCCAGCCACATTGTATGTAACAAGCCGTCTCTTCTGTGGGAAGAAGCGTCACTAGCCGAGCAAGTAGCTGCTCCTTATGTGGGAAAAGGCTATCCCACGGTGTATTTATGTGATGAGACTAACAATGCCAAGCGGTCACTTCAACGCATCTCTACTTTCCCACAAGTGAGGAAATCTCGCGTGCGTCAGCTTCCCATCGCTCTGGCAAAATACCTGAAGAGAGGACCCTAAGTGCGCACAGGTTTCTTTTGGTTCATGCTTCTGGAGCCTCGGCCCGTGGCCCTTCAGCTCCGGGTTGAATCGGGAGCCAATCACATCCACGGAAGAAGAGAATGGCAAAGTCAAGTTGGTTCCAACCTGGAGGTTTCATCCCTATTGGCTAGCTTTGACAGTGCTGGAAGCTTCTATTTGTGATCCAAGAGGAGAAAAGTGTTTAGCAATCTTACCCAGCAGCTGTGAACCCCAAGGTTTACAATGTTGAATGTCCTGAGACACAGGTCTAATAGAACCACAAAGGTCCTTATCACTGAAAGAGAGGGTGGAGTGAGCCAGGCAGAGAGACGCTTCATGGGTGCGGAGTTCAGAATGGATCAAGTCTATGTAATTTTCTTTTGAGACAGGCTGTCATTTTGTAGCCCAGGCTGGCTTGGAATTCATAATCCTTCTTGGCTTCCTGAGCGGTGAAGTTATACAAGCCTGAGCCACCACATCAGGGTGAAGGGTTGTAGTTTATTCAATTTTAAATCTTTTACTAAAAGGAAAGATGGGGGGGGGGTTTGGGGACTGCTCTTCCAGAGGTCCTGAGTTCAACTCCCAGCAACCACATGCTGGCTCACAACCATCTGTAATGGGGTCTAGTGCCCTCTTCTGGCATGTCTGAGGATAGCTACATGTACTCATACACATTAGATAAAAAATATTTTTAAAAAATTATTTTAAAAGTTAAAAAAAGGAAAGATGGGGGAGGGGAAGTCATTACTTCTCTGCCTTTTGTCTAAAATCAAGCAGGGGAAAGAAAAGCCACTGTGATGGGGCAGCGTATGTTTGTCTTCCAGCATCCAAGTGACCTGAGAAAAAGAAACCTGAGAAAGGGGCTCATGTCAGGCTGGCTGGACCTTGAACTGGCCTTGCTCACATCCTGAGAAAAAGCTACCCCCAAAGGGACCCCATACAAAAGCAGAGCTCAGAGTCCTGGGTGAGAAAGAAAGGTGCCTGGCTATTGTGACATACCACCCTTGAACTTTTTTTTTTTTTTTTTTTTTGGTTTTTCGAGACAGGGTTTCTCTGTGTAGCCCTGGCTGTCCTAGAACTCACTCTGTAGACCAGGCTGGCCTCGAACTCAGAAATCCGCCTGCCTCTGCCTCCCAAGTGCTGGGATTAAAGGCGTGCGCCACCACCGCCCGGCGAACTTTTTTTTACATGATCAGCTTTACGCTACACTGGTTTGTCCTTTGTAATAGAAAAAAATGAATATTTATACCCTACACACAAAGGTGTCACACTGGCTCAGTGCTTGAATGTTTCATATAAGTTATCACACAAGCCTAGTGTGGTGGCTCACTCACACCTTTAATCTCAGCACTCGGGAGGCAGAGGCAGGAGGATCTCTGTGAGTTAGAGGCCAGCCTGGTCTACAGAGTGAGTTCCAAGATAGCTAGGGCTACCCAGAGAGACCTGTCTTAAAACAAAAGAAAAAAAAAACCCACCACCACAATAATAAATAAAAACGAACAAAAAACAAGCAAAAAGGAATTATACACTATAATTTCTGTGACTGGTTTCTGTTATTTAGCACAGCATCACCACCTTCTTCCTCTTCCTCCTCCACTTCCTCCTCCTCAGTCTCTTTTTCTTCCTCCTTCTCTCCTCCTCCTCCTCTTCCTCCTCCTCCTCTTCTTTTTCTTCTTCTTCTTCTTCTTCTTCTTCTTCTTCTTCTTCTTCTTCTTCTTCTTCTTCTCCTCCTCCTCCCCTCCTTCTCTTCCTCCTCCTCCTTCTCCTCCTCCTCTTCTTCTTCATCTTTCTCTTCTTCCTCTTCTTCTCCATAGTGTTTTCCTCCTCCTCAGACTTCCCCCTCCTCTTCTTTTTCCTCTTTTCTTCCTCTTCCTCCTCTTCCTCCTTCTCTTCATCTCCTTCCTCCATTTCTTTTTCCTCCTCTTCTTCCTCTCCCTCCTCTTTTTCCTCCTTAGTCTCTTCTCCCCTCCTCTTCCTCCTCCTCCTCTTCCTACAGTCTGTCTCTTTTTTGGCTATGTCTGGGTGCACGCAGATGAACACAGGTATCTGAGGAGACCAGAAGAAAGCACTGAATCCCCTGGAGCTGGAGTTGTCTGGTGTTTGTGAGCCACGTGGTGTGGGTGCTGGGGATAGCTGGTGAAGCAGCTCACTAGCGACTGAATAATCAGCTCAGAGGTTAAGAGCACTTACTGCTCTTCCAGAAAGCCTGCATTTAATTCCTAGCACTCAGGTTGGGGAATTTATAACCTCCTGGAACTCCAGCTCCAGGGCACCCAGTCTCTCCTGTCGGACTTCCAGGGCACGGTATTCACATATACATACCTGCACAAGACACATGAGTGTACATAATGAAAAATAATACAAAATCCTTAAAAGAATTAGTGAGACAATGCCCAGCCTGGCGTTGCACGCCTGTAATTCTAGAGAACCGGGAAGCAGAGGCAGGAGGCTCACAAATTCAGGGCCTGCGTGGGCTATAGAGTGAGTTCTAGGCCAGCCTGTGGAATTTAGGGACTCACTCTTCCAGGACTGGGCTGTGGCTCAATGGGTAGAATCTTTTATCAATATGAATGAGGCCCTGGATTCAATCCTCAGCACTGCATTAAAAAAGAAAGAAAGAAAAGGAGAGAAAAGGAAATGGTTTGATTCAAGAAAAGCCGTGAACCGGAGATAGGAAAGAATTGCACCCTTCTGCGTGGGATATGAGATGGATTATCCACTTAAAGAAACAGTTCAATACTATCTCAAGAACTACCATTTAACCCGAAACCCTGCAGCTGGGGATCTGCTGAGAATTAACAACGGGATAGCCATGTTGCTGTAATATTTTAAATCAGTGGCACCCAATCTGGCTTGTTCTTAATCATCCGCCATCTTCCCAACTAGGCTAGTCCTGAGGCCACGAGTGGCGGCATGTTCTCCCCACTGCTCAGTTCAAGCTGCCGGCTCAAGCAGCCAAAAACACTGGCCCTGCCACCCACGAGACGCCAGTGTGGGAGATGGCTCCCACAAGGTTGAGCTGAGCCCAGACCATCCCATCATCCACGGGGCACCCGGTAGGAATGAGACTCTAACCTTAAAGATTAACCAAAGGCTTTATATGTTTGGTAATGCTCAAATAACAGAATGCCCACACAATTAGAGGTGTTGCCCAAATAACTAACCTAGATATAAATTGTTACCCAGGACTACTCTCGATACATTCGTGTTCATCCATGGCTCCTACATCTCTCCTCCTCTCCTAGCTCCTCCTCTTCCTCTCCTCTTCCTCTCCTTACTCCTCCCACATTAGCTCCTCCCAACTTGCAGGAAAAATATCCCGCTACATAGACACTTGTGCTATGCCAGGAAGCGTTCGTGAGTTCCAAAAGACCAACCAGGAGTTGTCTCCAATCCAATCACGTCGGAGTCTTTATTTACAAGCTCAGCCCACACTGCTGTTTCTGATGCCGCAGAACAGGAGGGAATAGTCTCGAGTTCAATTTCAATCAGGTATTCATAAAGGCAAGAACCGTCTTCCTTCTGATTGGTGGTTGTTAGGAATGAAGTGTCAGAGTCAGACTTGTAACCTGGGGTTGCAGATTTGTTAGGGAGTAACGTAGAAACTGGTGTCAGACGCAGATCTTAGGTCAGTTTCTCTAAGATGGAGTCTGAACCCAAGATCTGGTTTCACGTAGAAGATCTTGTAGAAGGCACAAGGTATTAAATGAAAATCTCAGTGCCAGGAGTTGGTTATGGATTCCCAGAGAGCCCTGTGCACCCTAACAATACAGGTTGTGACCACTGTTCGTGGTTGACCTCCCCCGCCCAACTAGATAACAAGACCCCTATTGCTGATGCCATCATACACGTTGGGGGCAGGACCTAGAGACATCAAGCTGGACCTGAATTGGAAGCTTCCTCTCTGTCGGCTAGCTTTTATAGTGTTGATAAATGTGAAACAGGTCTGTTGGGAAGAGAAGACATCAAGAGCCTTACCCAGCGGGAAATCCTGCACAGCACCGGTGTAATAGTGTCATTAACCGTTATGTGTGTAGACAACTGCTTTCTGACTGAATGTAAGGCCTACTCCCCATGAGGGAATTCTTACCTGGCACTCTGAACCTGGCCAAACGCCCATGGCTGGGAGGGAGGTTATAAGCCCTAGGACGGAATTCATTGTTCACCTAAACGAACATGCTGTAAAACTGACTTCCAACTTTTGATGTTTTATAGAGAGTAATGCTTCCTTAGCCTGGGCCGGAGAAACATCTATTTGCAGTGGGTAGCAGGTCACGTGTGCGGAGACTCACTGTTGGCCAGTATCCCGAGAACAAGTCACTGTGGAGGCCTCAACCCTAAATGTGACATCCGCGCTTTTCCAAGGCTCAGGGAAGGTCGCTTGAAGAAGGGTTAGAAAGAAAGTAAGAGCCGGGAGATAAGGAGGGATGCAGGATAAGATATGGCCATTGCGCACAGGAGCCCTTAGCAACTATGGTTACCTACTCAAGACCGGTAAAAGACTGGATCCCCTCCCCAACCCGAGTGGCTGTTGACAGGTAACTGTTCTTGGGAAGAAGGATATTTTCTAAAACAATGTAGCAACTGGTAAGATGTCCTTGTTCCAGTAAATACCCCCACCGCCAAGCTCAAGCAAACAGCCCTAATCAAATGGAATAAGGTTATAACCTAAAGATACGGGACTAGAGGGGAAACCTATTGAGAGAAGGGTTTAGTGAGGGGGAAGTTAAGAGACATTCATGAATGAGTGACGGTGATCAAATACATGCATGCCTAAAATTGTCAAGGAATGAATAAATTAAAAAAAACCAAAACCTTTGGGCTCCCAGGAGAGATGGCCCCGGCAGTTAAGAGCACTGGCTGCTCTTTCAAAGAACCCAAGTTCAATGTCTAGCACCCACTTGGCAGCAGCTCGTCACTCTTTGTAATCAGCTCTATGGGCTCTAACGCCCTCTTGCGGTGTCCATGAGCACTGCATGCACGTGGTGCAAATGGACAGAAAGGTGGGAGGAGCTTGTGCTGCTGATAGGGCTTGACGGGAGCCTTCAATGAAGTCTTGTCACTGTGATTCTTTGGGGGCTTGGAGGGTGGCTCTTCCGTCCTGATTGGCGTAACTGAAACACACACATGGCATACCGTGGAGTCTTTAACTTGGAAAACCAGCAGATCACGGCCCATTCTCACAAGGCCAGATGACCCTAACAGGCATACTTGCTCAAGAAATGAAGATACAGAAGCAGAAGGCCACAAGAGGAGAACGCCAGAAAAACAGTTTTCCTTGATGTCAGAGAAACCTACTATTAAATTTAGAGAAGAACATTTTGTTGGCGCTTTTCAAATCTATTTTTAAAAGTCATTTATATTTGGGGGTTCAGTGAGTTAGACAGAAATCACAGTCCCATGCAGCTGTGAGATATTTGGTGGTATCTCCGGGGCTACTGTTCTGAGCTTCTATTCCATCTCAAAAAATTGGTAGGAAGATGAAGTAAGAGACAAAAAGACAAAAAAGAGACAGCCTGGGAAGACAGGGAAGGCATCTAGGAAGTTAGGAGAGGCCAGAGATCCGGCTCAGTCAGAAGTGTTTGCTTAGCATTCACAGAGACCTGGACTCCATCCACAGCGAATGCCTGTCATCCTAGCCCTTGGGAAGTGGAGGCAGGAGGATCAAAATTCAAGGTCACTCTTGGCTGTATAACATTTCTAAGAAGTCAGTGTTGGTCTCTCATAGCCCCTGGTTGAGGGATGGGGGCTACCCACCCATCTCAAAAATGTTAACTCAGAGTTGCTCCTGTCTAAAAGAAATACGGGGACAAATTGGAACAGAGACTGAAGGAAAGGCCATCCAGAGACTGCCCCACCTGGGGATCCATCCCATACGCAGAAGCCAAAGCCAGACACTATGGATGATGCCAAGAAGTGCTTGCTGACAGAAACCTGATATAGGTGTCTCCTGAGAGGCTCTGCCAGAACCTGACCAATACAGATGCTGATGCTTGCAGCCAACCATTGGACTGAGCGCAGGGACCCCAATGGAAGAGTTAGGGGAAGGACTGAAGGAGCTGAGGGGAGTTGCAACCCCATAGGAAGAACAACAATATCAACCAACCAGACACCCCAGAGCTCCCAAGGACTAAGCCACCAACCAAAGGGTACAAATGGCTCCAGCTGCATATATACCAGAGGATGGTCTTATCTGGCATCAGTGGGAAGGGAGGCCCTTGGTCCTGTGAAGGCTTGGTGCCCCAGCATGAGGGAATGCTAGGGCAGTGAGGCAGGAGTGGGTGGGTGGGTGGGTGGGTGAGCACCCTCATAGAAGCAAGAGGGAGGAGGTATGGGGTGGGGGTTTGTGGAGGGGAAGCCAGGAAGGAGGAAAAACACAATCAAGCCATATTTAGTTAATTGTTTTGGACACCGTATTTGTTATCTACTGCTGCGTAACAAATTAAACTTAAAATTGTAGCTTAAAAAACAAAAGGAAAAAAAAAAGAAGTTAGTGTTGGCTGTATGTATCTTCAGGCAGATGGCCCCTTTGTCTCCTGATCCACCATTCTCTAATCGGTGAGCCCAAGGCAATTTGGACAGAGTACAGACTGTCGTTTTTTCTGGTGTCCTGGAGTTTCTGCTCAAAGGTGATGGGAGAGGGTGAAATTCCTCCTCTGGGAAGAGGTGGCCAGACTTGTCCCTTGACCGTCTGTAACTATCAACCTCCAGCCTACACGTGATAAGGTCAAGATCTTATCTAGAAGCTTCTCGGACAGGCCTATCCTGTTCCCCAGGGGCTGAGTGACTATCTCAAAGCATGCTTGGTCTTGAGCCATCCTGAAAAGGCTCAGCCAAGAGGACGGGAGCTGTTGGGGTGCTTCTAGGTCAAGAGTGAGACAGGTGTGTCATCACTGTGCCTCAGCCCTGACAGGGTGCCCAGATCTCTAGGTCTCTAAAGACTCCCTGTGTGCTTTTTGGATCAGTAGTTGGGTGGCAGGACACAGCAAGGCAGCTGACATTCGGGGTCTGTCGGTTCTCAGTGAGGATGGTCCTGCATCGGTGGGGAGGATTCAGGGAAAAAGACACCCACCCTCCCCTGGAGCTCACTGCAAACTCCTGAGCCATCTGGGGGTTACGCCTCAGCACTGGGAGGGTAGAGGGGGCAGGGTCATATATTCCACATTATCATCTGCTACATGACAGGTTATAGGTTACAAGAGACCCTGGGGAGGGAGAGAGACGGAGAGACAGAGAAGGGGAGAGGGAGAAGGGAGAGGGACAGAGGGGGAGAGGGAGGTGGAGGAGGAGAGAGGGAAGGAGGAAGAGGGGGAAATGTGGGGAGGGGGAAGGAGGAAGAG
>JANHMN010000023.1:34651821-34663376 GCA_030674055.1 Rhabdomys pumilio | reverse complement strand
GGGGGGGGGGGGATTTGCAGGCCCAAAAATGTGTAAAAAAAAAAAAGAAAAGAAAAAAAGAAAAGAAAAGAAACAATGTTGAGATTGCCTGGATTAGGTGGCATGGTGAAAATGCTCTTGGGCTGCCTTGGTGAGACTTGGATAGGGGTCCAGGATAAAGAGTTACGTTTGGTTCCTTGTAGCATCTTCTCTCCGACAGAACTTGAGGGGAGTTGGGAGCAGTTCTCTGAGAGACTGTGATAGGGATGGCTACAAAGTTACTACAAAGAAATGGAAGGAACTCTTTTTCTTTCAAAGGCCATTTTCCTCTCCAGAGGATGCTTTTCAGGGTTTGGTGAAAGGCCTGGTGGTACTGAAATCCTCCAGCATCTATCTACCTTGTTCAAAATGTCAGACCGATTCAGCAGCCCCTTCACCTCCCTTCCCTCGAAGGCCCAGCTGTCCACATTGCTTGATTTAATTTGGGAATTCCCACTAGCTGGCATCTGCCAGAGAGTGGTGGCCGTGGAGCTCAGAGCAAAGGAGGGTTCCCATTGGCATGGTCGTGTATGGTGAAGCTGGGTGGTTCTGCTGGCCTCTGGCTTGGCTTGTGAGTTTTTCTGAAGCCTGAGGTCTTTTCTTCAATCTTGGCTGGCAGGGGTCATCTGCATGAATGAACCTCTTGGATTTGTCAGGCCTCTTGTTTCTCCTCCATGGTTTTAAGTTTGGCTCGATGTCTGTATGCAGGAGACTATGGTTTAGAAAGAAGAGTTTGTGTGTGTTTATTTAAAGGGCGCTTGCTGCCCTTGGGTATGTATCTGTACTCACCTGTCAAGGGGGAACATGATCCCGGGGATGAAATAAGATAAATGTTAATGTGGGAAGTGTGTTGAGAGGCCTAGGCATTGCCTTTCTCAGGGGGAGTGGAGAGAGAGAGAGAGAGAGAGAGAGAGAGAGAGAGAGAGAGAGAGAGATTGACTAACGTTTGCTGATGGAAGAAAAAGTCTTGGCTGGTGTTTGCTGCTTGAAGAAAAGATGTGGCCTGTTGTTAGCCCAGCCCCTATCTATACAGGGCCCAGAGCAGATTTGGCTCAAAACTGTACATGGGAAAACTTACACAGATAACCCCTAAGGGCCACCACCTCCACCCTGTCTCTTTTACCCTCTGTCACCAGACAATCCCATGCTAGGCTATGACAGCCTAAGCTGCTCAGAGTTTCCTTCTGTTTCTTTCTATGGTGTTCCATCCTCTGTTTACTGACTCCCTGGAGAGCAGTGATTGACAGAGCCAGGCGCTCTGTGGCTGGGGATGGCGTGCAGTGGTAGAGCGCTTTACTTTTGTAGTGTGCGCAAGGACCTGGGTTCAAGCCCCAGCACTGTGCAAACCCACAAACAATGGGCACCCAGTTTTGTTTTATCTCTGCAAGGTGTCTTATATTTGAAATTAGGGGACAAAGTGCTGATGTGCTGGTCAGGAAGTCGGAATCACAGCTATCTTACTTAGGGTTACTATTGCTGCAACTGAGACACCGTGACCAAGGCAAGTGTCTATATGTCTTATACTTCCATGTCACAGTTCATCATAGAATTAAGGACAGGAACTCACACAGGGTAGGAACCTGGAGGCAGGAGCTGATGCAGAGGCCATCGAGGGATGCTGCTTACTGGCTTGTTCCCCGTGGCTTGCTCAGCCTGTTTTCTTTCTTTTTTTAAAAAAAGAATTCTTTATTTATTTTTATGTATATGACTACTGTTGTCTTCAGACACACTAGACAAGGGCATCAAATCCCATGATAGATGGTTGTGAGCCACTGTGCGGCTGCTGGGAATTGAACTGAGAACCTCTGGAAGAGCAGTCACTACTCTTAACCATGGAGCCATCTCTCTAGCCCCTCAGTCTGCTTTCTTATAGAACCCAGGATCACCAGCCCAGGGATGTCAGCACCCACAATGGGCTGAGCCTCCCCGGTGCCCATTGATCACTAATTAAGAAAATACCTCGTAGCGGGATCTCATGGAGGCATTTGCTCAACTGAGATTCCTTCCTTTCAGATAACTCAAGTTATGTCAAGTTGACGTGACTAGCCAGCACAACAGGAAGCACATCTTTTTCCAGATCTCATAGTCTGAGGTTACCACAGGACATACCAACCAGTTGATCCACAGTGCCCAGTGACTCTTCTGGAGTAATCATGCCAGTTTTGACTGCCTAGTTCCCTAAGACCAGGGTGTAGGAGAGGAGTCCTGGAAGATATGGCCAGATTTCATGTTTGCAGTCACCACGTTTTCAACCCTAACAGCTAACAAGTCTGATAAGCTTGAAGCCTCATGGTGGTATTGGCCAAAATGTGCTTTCCCAGCATCTGATGGCCGAGGTTTAATTTAGCTGAAGTTGCAGAGAGGGTCCAGGATTCTGCCTTTAGTGTGCGCAGAGTGTGCTTCTGTGTGTAAGTTTTCTTTGGTGGTGCTGGGAATTGAACCCAGGACCCTGTGAATGCTAGGTGAGGGTTCTACCACTGACTCTATCCTCAAGCCTTGTGTGTCTGATTATGGACACTTTATGAATGACTAATCGAAGCTGAATGTGGTGGTATACACCTGTAATCTTAGCACTTGGGATGCTGGGAAGTGGGGGAGGGAGCATCCAAGGCCAGCGTGGATCACTATGTTTCAAGTTAAGAAGGAAAAGAGGGCTGGATTGTAGCTCAGTGGTGGAGATCTTGCCTATCATAACGCATTTAACCCCCAACTCTGAAAAAAAGATAAAAAATAAAACCTACCAGCAGCAACAACAAAAATAAAACACCAGCAACAGAACCCTAAATCCATTAGAATATAAATGTTGTCCTCCAGCTCTTTATGTTTTAAATTTAATTTTGAATTTTATTATTATGTGTGTGGATACAAGTTCATACTCTCCTTTGTGTGAACCCAGGCCACTAGGTTTTCTTTTTTTCTTTTTTCTTTTTTTTTTCTTTTTTTTTGGTTTTTCGAGACAGGGTTTCTCTATGTAGCCCTGGCTGTCCTAGCACTCACTCTGTAGACCAGGCTGGCCCCGAACTCAGAAATCCGCCTGCCTCTGCCTCCCAAGTGCTGGAATTAAAGGCATGGGCCACCAGACAAGAGTTTTTACCCACTGACTTGTGTTGCTAGCCAATATGTATATTTAAGTGCTTTATTTGACTTGTGGCTCTGGCCCCAGGTTGACAGGCTACATCAGATGACCGAAATCTTTCCAGCAGAATCCCAAGGTGGTTCAAGGCATCACATGCTGAGAGAGACAAGTTCCCCGCTGTTTCTGCTATTTAATGTGATTTCTACCTGCTCCCAAACACCATAGTTGCTAAGAGATTGACTGGGCCATCCTGAAGACATTGATGCTAACTTGTGTGTACTCCCGCAGAATCAAAAATATTTAGCGTGATCTCGGTCTTCACAAAGCATGCTTCTTGGGTAGGGAGGAGAGGCTGATGTCACAGACAAGTGACAGTGAAGGACAAACATTCAACCCTTTGGGAGATGGCAAAAGAAGTTCTTTTTTATTTTAATTTAATTTAATTTTTAAAAGATTTATTTATTTTATGTGAGTACACTGTAGCTGTCTTCGGACACACGAGAAAAAGGCATCAGATCTCATTACAGATGGTTGTGAGCCACCGTGTGGTTGCTGGGAATTGAACTCAGGACCTCTGGAAGAGTAGACAGTGCTCTTAACCACCGAGCCATCTCTCCAGCTCTGCAAATGAAGTTCTGATGGCTTTTCTGAGATGGTTACAAGATAGCTTTCATAGCTCACATCTGCATTGAAGAAAAGATAGAGGAGGGTGCCATGAGTGTGGAGAGATGGTGGTTCATATTTTTGGCTTTAGGAAACAAATGCTTTCCCATGGTAACCCTCCTCTCCACCATCAATGTTCAACTATGGTTTTGGGCCACAGTGGAGTCAAATGTTCTAGCTGCAAGGGAGGCTGGACAGAGAAAAGCAGGAAAACCATCATTGGCCTTGCCTTCGACGGGTCCTGTGCCGAATCATACAAAGTCAGGGTTCTGCCTTCATGGGAGAAGGTACCAATGGATGTTGGGTGGGCCACTAGTAACACCAGCCCCATAGTTTTTTTGGTAGATATTTCGATGAAGAAGAAAGTCGACATGCTTTGCAGTTTGAGGCAGGTTGGCTTCCTAGCTGGTCTACTTTATCTTGGATACAAATGTAACCATTTTAACCCAAGCTGACAATTGTAAGATAATTTCTGCCCCAGTGGGTGGTTATAAGGACCACCCGAGAAAAGTATCCGAAGATACTGAGTAGACTATAGTCTCTGGCAGATTATATTACTTCCCTTTGCTGAGGCTAATTACTGATAGAAACTACTTTTAAAAAAAAGGAAAGGGCCTGTTGTTGTTGTGCTTTTATTTATTTGATTTGTATTTTTTCCACTGAAAAAACAAACAAACACAATCCCACCACTCTCTCCCCTCCCCCTTCCCTCCTCCAGCCATTCACAGCTGCCCTCCCTAGATGCAAAGATTTATTTTGGCTTGTGATTTCAAGAGGGACCCAGGTCAGGCATGGTAGCACGTGTCTTTAATTCTAGCACTGAGGAGGCAGAGGCAGGCGGATCTCTGCTAAGTTCTGTGATAACCCGAGTTACGCGTAGTGAGGCCCTGTCTCAACACAAACACAAGAGCCACAGCCCATCAGGATGAGAAAGCATGGTTATGGAAACATAAGGCATCTGTTCACAGTCAGTCCTTAGTCAGGAAGCAAAGAGCAGACATCAAACCTCAAGACTTAACCCTCAGTGACTTGCTTTTGTCAGCAAATCGCTACCTTTTAAAGCAGCCGTTCTCAACCTGTGGGTCGCGACCCCTCCAAGGGTCACCTATCACATATTCTGCAGGTCAGATATTTACATTGCTATTCATAACAGTAGCAAAGTTACAGTCATAAAGTAGCAATGAAATAATTTCATGGTTGCGGGATGATCACCACAGCAGGAGGAACTGTATTAAAGGTTCCCTAACCTCAAACAGTACCACCCATTGGGGACCAATCACTTTCAAACCCTAACAGTGATGGTGGTTAGCCAAGAATGGTGTGGGTTATATGACATGGGGACACCTGGGAGCAGAGGATTTTGGGTAATATTTCTGAGTATGTCAGGTAGAACAGTTGTGTGGGCTGTTAGCCCTGTCCTGGAAACTCTTGTTCAACAAGTATTCTGTGGGTAAAATAAATTCTGGGGTAAAGGGGTTTGGAAAACTCTCAGTGCAGGAGCCTTTCCCTAACCATCTGTGCACATGGAGCCTGGCGTGTTTTCCTTTCTCAAGGATTACCCTGGAGGGGTATTGTTCCATACAATCCACCAGGGGAAACTTGGCCAGGCAGTTAGGGAGGCCTGCTTGGCTGGGGAGGCAGGGGTTTGGAAAGAAAGAGGAGAGGGGTGGAGACTGTAGCGAAGGGGACCCTGTGGCTGTCTAGACTTCACAGGGTTGCTTAGGGACTGGCTCAGAATGGACTGTACCTGGTGGAGCACCACAGGAATGAGTTTAAGTCTCTGATTCCTGGGGTCTTACTTAGCATGGGGTGTCAGACTGATCACTCGCATCTCTTTGTGGGAGGGGACAGATGTCTTCAGAGGTTTTGGAGTGAATACAGCCAAAGAGCAAAAGAATGATTAACAGCAGGTCTGGTGATAGTCTGTTAGCAGGGGCTAGCCAGGTCTGGTGACTGTCTGTAGTAGGGACTAGCCAGGGCTGGTGACAGTCTGTAGCAGGGGCTAGCCAGCCTTCTCTTCTGTTCAGAGTTGAATGGCCAATACGTTAGGCTTTGTGTTCCCCAAGTTTCAGACACCCTACTGTGTTGCAGTAGCCTGTAGTAGCCATAGACCACGCATGAGGTGTGGGCACATTGGGAATTTTCTCAATAAAACTTTGTGGCCCATGAATGTTGAGTTTGATGTTGTTTTTGACATATGTACTATGATGTATTTTTTTCTTTTGATTTTTTATGATATCTTATGATAGTTGTTTTATTATATATGTTATATATTAATATAATATATTATATACATATATTATATATAAATATGAATAAGTGTGTGATATCTCTCTCTCTCACACACACACACACTATTCTTAGTTTTGGGACCTCACAAGAATTTGTGGTGTATGAGACGTGGCTCATCCCTGGTCTGGACGATGAATGGGATTGCACAGGGGTCATCTAGAAGTCGATCAAGTGACACCGGGCCGGAAGACTCTGACGGCACACAGGGAGATGGCTCTGAGCCAACTCTGGTGTGGTCAGATTGCAAGGAGAGAAATGTGATGGGTTTGGGGGCCAAGGGCAGATGCCATGGGCATCTCCTCACGTGGCACAGGCATCATGGCCACACTTAGCAACTCTGCTTTTTTGATACATCCACCTCAGTTCTTGATTTCTTTGTGATGAGCCCTCCCTAGACTTAACTCCACTTGGGAAAGTCTGTGCTTAAGATGGCATGTCACAGATTGCTGTGAGTCTGTGGGCTGTGCTCAGTTGGTGACTCCATCACTTGTCTTCATTCATATGAAGTTGACGTGGAGGGTTGGGGACAGGATGTGGAGCCTCCCAGGGCAATCAATGGTTTGGGTGATTTTTATGGTGTTAATGTCCCAAGAGAGCAAGGACAGCGTTTGCAAGGAATCTGAGGCTGCAGAGTGAAACAGTGTTGCCTCCTTTGTGTTGGGTGGGTTGGACTTGCTACCAAGTTAGTTAAGTGGGATGGGCTATGATAATTAGACCGGGTGGAGTGAGAGCCTCACTCAGGAATCAGTTCTAGGTGGGATGATTGACCTGTGCTTCCTCAGGCATCATCTTATGACGTCACTGTTTATATCCAGGAAGGAAGGGATCGCTGGCACAGTAAGTCATGAGACAGAAAGATACCCAGGGCTCTCTGGGTAGTGGGCAGCGTAATCTACTCAATGACCTCCAGGCTAATAAAGGGACTGAGGAACAACACCTGAGGTTGAACACACACACACACACACACACACACACACACACACACACACACACACACGATTTTGCATAGATGTCTTTCCTAGAGAAAAAGCCACCTTAAGATTATTGGCTATCCTGAGTCCTAGTGAGCTTGTGTTCATCTGATGGCTCCATTAAGTCTTGAGGACTCAGGCTATGCTTCCTCACCTGGCTGGCTGCCTCCGTGTCCCCCCCACATTACCTCTCCAGAGGGATAACCTGGTTTTCTCCCATTGAGGTAGACGCACTGTCGTAAGAGGGCAGTTCCCAGCGCCTGTCATCTTCAGCCTCCGTTTGCAAACGTGACAAATGACCCATTGGCTAGCTATGGAGGCATGGATAAGCCAGAGTCAACATGGCTGCTATCCCAGGATCTGGGAAGTATTTGAATATTTTAATATAATTTGAATATTCATCTTGATGCTGAAACAAAACAGAAGCGCACGGAACAGGGCAATAAGTGTGAGCTGACCATAGAGCCTCCCCTGGGGAAGAGTGTCCCCAGGCTGAGGGAACAGCATGAACAAACTTCCAGAGTGGGAAGGATGCTCGGGGAGTGGAATCAAGGTAGGGCAGATGAGGATGAGAGGTACCGAGAAACAGGATGTGGAGACTGCAAAGAACTGAGGATTGTATACCAGGGGCTGTAATGCACGCCTTTAATCCCAGAAGTGGGGAGGCAGAGACGACAGATCTCTGATTTGTGGCCAGCCTGTCCTACACAGCAAGACTTGTCTGAAAAAGACAAGTGGTGCTGGTGTTGGGCTCAAGAAGTCGATGTTGGTGCTGTCATGTATGATAGGAAGACTGGTAGGGAGATTGCACGCCATGGTCATTTTGAACTTGACCCGCTAAGCTGGAGCCTATATGGAGGCTGGAGTTGTGGAGGCCACTCCCTATACTGAGCACATCTTTCCTGATTATTCAGGTGCTGTTGTGTGTGTGTGTGTGAGTGTGTGTGTATGTGTGTGCATGCATGCATGCGTGTGTGTGTGTGTGCGTGCATGTGTGTGCATGAGTGCATGAGTGTGTGTGCATGTGTGCTTAAGTTTATGTGCATGTATGTGAGTGTATGTGCATGTATGTGTGTGCATATGTGTATGTGTGTATACATGGAGGCCAGAGGTTGACATCAGGTGTCTTCCTCTGTCACTCTCTACCTTATTTTTTTCAGATAGGGTCTTTGGACCTGGACAGCACAGATTTAGCTAGGCTGGCTGGACTATAAGTGCCAGGGTTCTTACCGTCTCTGACCTCCAAGACCTGGGGCCACAGTGGGCCAGTTGGTTTTTGTGTGTGGATGGTGGGAATCCAAACTCTGATCCTTATAATTGTACACTGTACTGACTGGGCCGTCTCCACAGGTCAAAAATATAATTTAAAAATATTTATTGGTTTATTATTATTATGTGTGTGTGTTTGCGTGTGTGTGAGTGTGTGTATGTGATCTATGTGTAGGTGTGTGCACTACAGTGCGTGTATGGAAGGCAGAGGACAACTTTGTGGATTTGAATTTTCTTTACCATCTCTATGTGGGTTCCAGGAATCGAACTCGGGTCCCTCGGCTTGGTGGCAAGCCCTCTAACCCACTGAACCATCTTACAAACTCTTAAGAGTTACTTTCAATGGGTGCATATTCTTCCAGGGCTGTTCCATAAATCCTGAGATGAAATTCTGCAGTTAGGTGCTTGCACTGTGACTTCCTAATATGAAGGAGCCTATGGCGGACATCCTTATGGCTGGGGCTTGCCTCCAGCTCCTAGACATGGAACAGCTAGGTCAAATGTTTCTGGACCTTTAATGAGTTTTGTCAAACTGCTTTCCATGAACAGTGTGAGAAAGGCTTGCTTCCCATATCCTCAGCATGAATGCATATTTTGTTTTATTGATTTTCCTTTTTAATAGCTGGTTTTGATCTAGGCCAGTGTGCTCTAACCCTATGTTCCCCCACCAGCCCCCAACTTCATTGTAGAGGCATCTCGGAATTATGAGGTTATGTCTGAGAGGTTCACTGCACCCTCTGTCTTTTGGAATAGCTTCTACTATGGAATTTTCTAGTTTCCTACTCAACTTTTAGGAAGAGAATAGACTAATCTTCCTGTTCGCCCCTCATCCCACCCTGTGTGGGTCTTTTAGTAGTATGTGGAGTCTCAAGACACTGAGGGATGGGAAGAGAAAAGGGACACACATAGGAGAAGGAGAACCGAATGAAAGCCAGGAGCGATTGTCTCCTGCAGGTTTCCTCCAGGTTGGAACGCCTCTCCAGTGGGTCATGACCATAACAGTGGTCGATGCAGCTTTATAAGCCAGTTTGTAGAGCTTTAAAGTAATCGATTTGACCCAAGCTGTCTCATGGCAAGGCAGGCACAGATAAAGTACAGGTAAGGGTCACCCTGTATTCTGGCATCTTCCAGGGTGGCATGACCTGGAGGGGGAAGGGGTGAGGCCCATGCCGATGCAGGGCAGGGGGTGTTTCTGTTGTGGCTGGAGGCGACGGAAATAGATTAATAATGACCGTAGCGATGGCACATTGTTTGACTACAGTGTCTCTGGGCGACAGTTCTCGAACTGAAGTGTAGATCGATGGAAACAGCCTAAGATGTCCACAGAGATGGGCGAGGATGAGACCGAGCTCCCTGGTGTGATGGGCTCCCACCTGAGATCACACTGCGTTGCTGTGGGCGGTGATCACAGCACTCAGATTCTAATCTCTTAGAACACTGCAAACGAAGACCGAAAAGCAGTTCACTTAGGTTTTTATACCGGGCACATGGAAATTACAATATTTTAGATATACTGGTTTAGCTTTTTCAAAGTGAATTCACGTGTAGCTTGATGCCTTTTCTCCCCGAGGAGACTAGAAAGTTTTAAACATTAGTTGCATAAAGGATAATTGTGGGGACAGTATTGGCATCTCTCTTTTCCTCCCTTTCTCTCCCCCTTCCTCTACTTCCCTCCTTTCCTCCCCTCTCCTCCTTTTTTCTCTTTCCTCTTCCTCCCCTTTCCCCTCCCTTCCTTCCCTTTCCTTCCCTCTCCCTCCTCCTTCCCTTCTCTTATTTTCTCCTTTCTCCCTTTCGCCTCCACTTCCCTCTCCTTCTTCCCCTTCCTTTCCCTCCTCTCCACTTCCTCCCCCTTTTCCTCTTTCCTCCCCTTCCCTCCCATCTCCTTCCCTTCCCTCCCCTCCCTTCCCTTCCGTTCCCTTCTCCTTCCCCTTTCCCTTCCCTCTGCTTCCTTCCCCTTGCTTGGGCGCTGGGATTTCCCCTGGGTGAGAAAGAGACACTAAGTAACAAATATGTAACTTCCACAGGGTTCTGTTTGATGTGATGGACTCCTTTTGGGGATGATAATGGTGGGAGTTGTACAATACATAGCCCAGGTTGCCACTGAGCTATGAACTTAAAAATATTACATTGTAAAACATTATATATTTTTTAGGCATGCTAAAAAGGTTACTTTAAACATTTTATTACACTTATGTATTGCACATAATAGAGTGTGAGTGTGTTTGTTAGTATGTGTCTGTGTGTCAGAAGACAGCCTGTGGGAATCAGTTCTGTCTGTCGTTCTATCGTGATGTGAGTCCCGGGAAGTGAACTCAGGACTTCAGGCTTGGTGGCAATTGCCTTTACTCACTGAGGCATCCCGTCAGCCCCAGCAAGTGAGGGGTTTGCCTGTGTTCATCTGTGAGTGACTGGCTGGTTTGGCAGCCACACTCAGTACAGAGGCCAACAGATGGACAGAAGTGTCCCTGAAGTGGGGCACCCAGGGACTTTGTTTTTAATCAGTTTCAATATTGTGTTTTGCGTTTTTTATCTTTATCTGACTTGGAGAATCTGTGTTTTGTGATCATTCAAAAAAGCAACACAGATAACATCCAGGTTACGAGAACAGAATTCTTTGTCACAGCTCCAAAAGAGAGCCCTCCAGGGCCGGCATTCCCTGAGTTACTGTGACACTCACCCAAGAACTTAAGCCAGGGGACTAGAAACACGTGGTGATCAACTTTGTTTTCCTCCTCAAGTTAATGATGGCGAATTTCAAACATCCAGCAAAGTTGCACTTACTCACCTGTGACCTGGAACGCTTCCCTGTATTCTTTTATGGCACATCTGTCCACCTCTCAGTCCCTTGCTCCACCCACGAGCCCATCACAATGTCTGAGAGCAGACATGTGTATGCACCCCTCAAGTAGGTCCGCACGCACGCCATTGGCTGATGCTCAGGAGTGTTTCTCCTTTTGATGAAGGAAGGACTGGCTATGTGCAGCCTGGATCTGTGTGAGCATGACTGAGCTTCTCCAGATGTGTGCGGCAGAATCACTAACGTTACTTCATTCTATCCAGATGTGAAGTGTTTACCACACCGTTACCTCTCACCTGCCTTTAAATCAACCAAACTTATGTTTCTTTTTCTTCTACAGGTTGTTATCTTTTGCCTAGTGTGGAGCTGTATGTTAAGTGAAATGATACATCATATACTTTTACAAGTATACATACATATATACATATACATACACATACACACACACACACATACACACACACATACA
>JANHMN010000023.1:34584772-34643559 GCA_030674055.1 Rhabdomys pumilio | reverse complement strand
ACACACATGCTCACACACACTCAGTCACACACACACACAATCACACATACACTTACAATCACATACATACCCACACATACACACACTCACACTCACACACATGCTCACATATACACTCACTTTCATACACACTTTCACACACACATGCTCACACACATACACATTCACACACATATACTCTCACACACTCACATACACACTTTCTGTCTCTCTCTGTCACACATACACACACACACACACACACACACACACACACGTATTCTGGTCACTCCTTCATCTCTCTTATTCCTGCCCCTTGGCCCCTGAACCTTCCCCCCAGCACCTCCCACTCTCATGGTTTTATTTGTTGACTTTAATGACCCCTGCCTGTCACTTGGGCTGTTTGCATGAACACGGGCACGGATGGAGCTGTGTACTGGAGCGTGACCACTCACTCAAAGGCCACACCAATGAAGACTCCATCTCCTCCTCACAGCCAGCAGCTGTTATCTTCCACTGGCTTCTGAGAGCAGAGTGTGGCCTCATGAGCCTCCCGACCCATAGTGCAAAGTGGACAGTCCAATCTTGTACGTGTTCTGTGTACGTAACCGCAGCTGCTGGGAGCTCATGGCTGTAATGGCCAAGTCATGTCCAGAAATGGTGTTCCACAGTCTCCTCCACTTCTACCTCTTGCCCTTCCCCCCCCTCTACCACAATGTTCCCCAAGCCTGGGGTGGGGGATGGGGGTGGGGCACGCTTAACTGCCCTGTTTAGAGCTGAGCAGGCGGAAGTCAGCTATTCTCAGCACTTTGACCCATTGTGACCTATGCATTAACTACTGCCCGCTGCAAAGGATGCTTCTCTGACTGTGCTTGAGAGCAGCACCCAGCTATGCATATAAATATAAATATTTAGAAGGCAGACTAACCCCATGTCCATTTAGCAAAACAGTAGTAGGCTCCCAGGTGAGTGCCTGTGACCTCCCCAGCCATGGGCTTTGGCCAGGTTTATAATGCCAGGCATGAATTTCCTCCTGAGCACTCCTTGTGGGTTGGTTTGCGTGTGTTCACGTACTTAGCTGTTTTGCAGTGTTGAGTGTTGTCCTGCACAGGTTATGAAAGTGGTTTGCCATTGGTTACATCACCAGCTTCCAACCAGTTAGGCAGGGTATGCTGGCTAGTGTTATGTCAAGTTGACACAAGCCATCTGAAAGAAGGGAATCTCGGCCGTGAAAATGTCTTCATAAGATCCAGCTGTAGAGCATTTTCTTCATTAGTGA
This sequence comes from Rhabdomys pumilio, assembly GCA_030674055.1. Taxonomy (NCBI): domain Eukaryota; kingdom Metazoa; phylum Chordata; class Mammalia; order Rodentia; family Muridae; genus Rhabdomys; species Rhabdomys pumilio. The sequence continues at coordinate 34,642,301 of JANHMN010000023.1, read as the reverse complement.
TTGGTGGGGAAAGGCCCCGCCCATTGTGGGTGGAGCCATTCCTGGGTTCTGTAAGAAAGCAGGCTGAGCAAGCCAGTAAGCAGTAACCCTCCATGGCCTCTGCATCAGCTCCTGCCTCCAGGTTCCTGCCCTGCTTGAGTTCCTGTCCTCACTGCTTTTGATAATGAGCTATTTATTATATTGCACTGTGAGTGAAAGAAACCTTTCTTACCATGTTGCTCATGGTCGTGTGTTTCATCACAAAAAGGAAAACCCTGACTGAGATACACAAGCATTACTTTCTTTTTCTTGTGGAGGTGGGACTCTGGGAACCCAGGACCCCAAGTCTGGTGGTCCAACTTTTTTTTAACCTTGGATCCCTCTTCACAGTTCTTCTGACTCACAGTATCTGTGTCTCCTTGGTATGGTGGCCTTTTGACCAGAGGGGGCAATTTACAGTGACAGCCCCTGAAGGTCACCTGGTGCTGATGTCCCTGAGGGAATATGCCTGAGTTGTGGTTGACTGTGAGGTGTCGACTGTATTCATTTTCCATAGGAATCCAACACTACTTTGCCATTATCAAGGGAAGAATACCAGCAACTTCCCTGTAAATCTGTGTGTGCACACCTGTGCATGCACACCTGTGTGTGTACACCTGTGTGTGTGTGTGTGTGTGCATGTGTGCATGTTTGCATTAATATAAAGAAGAAAGTAAGAACCCACAGTATGGTGTTTGGAGGGAACTGCAGAGGTAGTAGCTATTGGTAGGTCTGATGTGTTTTGAGACTAATACATCTGTAGGTTATAAATAGAGCAACACTTATGGGTTAGTCTGGTGGCTCAGCAGGTATAAAAGCTCTGCCCTTGCAAGCTCTACACCTGAGTTTGGTCCCCAGAATCCATGGTGGAAGGAGAGAACCAGGTCCTAAAATTTGTCCTCTGATCTCCACACATGCATTGTGGCACTCAGATGCAACACACACACACACACACACACACACACACACACACACACACACACACCATACTCTCAAAATAAAAATACGTACAATAAATCTTTAAAAATTAAGCTTGAATTGTCCAGCTTGAAGAAGATGGACAGCCCATGAATTCTCAGCTTTGTCATGGTGAGCTAGTTGGGATAGCTGTTCTCCATTTCTCAGGAGAACATGAGAAGACGTGTGACTGTGAAGTGCTGACCTAGTGTGCAAAGCCCTGAATCCCAGCCCAAGCCCCATGTAAATAGGTGTGTTGCTGCTTGCATGTGAGGGGGGGCACCATACAGAAACCACCGAAAGGCCATGGGTTGCCTTGAGAGGAAGGTCTTTACTGTGGGAGAGAGAGAGAGAGACAGAGAGAGAGAGAAAGACAGAGAGAGAGAGAGAGACACAGAGAGAGAGACACAGAGAGAGAGACACACACAGAGACAGACAGAGAGAGAGAGAGAGAGAGAGAGAGAGAGAGAGAGCGAGAGAGCGAGCCAGAGGCATCAGAGGCATCTGGAAGAGTCTGGAGCAGAGAGAAAAGGAAGTGGACTGGACATGGCCGGGGCTACCTTCGAGAGAAGAAGGGAGAGTCCCGAAACCTTGCCTTTATAAGTGGAGGGTGAGGTCTGGAGCACACTTGGGGCTGGCATTGTGCAGGAAGAGGGAGGAAAGTGGAAAGGGCTCGAGGCCTAGTGGGGAGGGGGTTTGAATAGGACTGTGGGAGCCTAGGACCAGCAAAGGTTTCGATATGCAGCCACAAGTATATGTTGATAAGAGAGCCACATGTCCCTCTCCCAGAGGCAACAGAAATGACTTCTTTTAGCAGACAGGAACCCATGTCAAAAGTTCCTGAGGGATGTTGGCTTTTATGTAGCTTGAGCTGGGTCAAGATTGCCATTTCTGGACATACGCACTTCCTGAGACCTAGCAGGGCACACCTGCAATCCCGTTATTTGGGAGGTGGAGGCAGGAGGATAAAGTCTGCCTTGGATATATAGTGGGTTTGAGACCAGCCTGGATACGAGGCCCTATCCCTATCTCAAAAATAAAATAAAATAAAATAAAATAAAGAAACAATGAAGTCATATCTTAGGGTTTTACTGCTGTGAACAGACACCGTGACCAAGGCAACTCTTAGAAGGACAACATTTAATTGGGGCTGGCTTACAGGTTCAGAGGTTCAGTCCATAATCAAGGCAGGAGCATGGCAGCATCCAGGCAGGCATGGTGCAGGAGGAGCTGAGAGTTCTACATCTTCATCTGAAGGCTGCTAATGGAAGACTGATTTCTAAGCAGCTAGAATGAGGATCTTAAAGCCCACGCCCACAGTGACACACCTCCTCTAACAGGGCCACACCTACTCTAATAAGGGCATGCCTCCAAATAGTGCCACTCCTTGGGATGAACATATTTAAACTACCACAGGTTAGAAGCATTACACACACACACACACACACACACACACACACACCCCAATCAAACTGTGGTCAGTCAACCATTCTCCCCCTTAAACCTCCCTGGATTATTTTAAGCATCCTCCCGACACTGTGACATTCCACCTTCAATACACTTCTGCACATGTTTCTTTACAACGCTTATTTGTTTATGTGTCTGTGTTTTCTTGTGTGTGTTTACGGGCAGCGCATTCATGCAGGTGCCCACAGAGGCCAGGGGAGGGTGTGCACGTCCTGGAGTTGGAGTGACAGGCAGTTTGTACAGAGCCTCCCAAGGTGGCTGCTGGGAACTGAGCCCCTTGGTGCTCTTCAAGAGCAGTCAACGATCTTAACCGCTGAGCCGCTTCTCCAGCCCCTTGTTTCTGTGTTTTTAGTAAGTGATGAGTCTCTCTTCTTAAAACTCAGGTTTCCGTGCTGGCCATTCCTTATCCAAGTATTTCCTTGAACAACAGATGAAAGTTATTTATATGAAAAGTCTTTGAAGCAGCCACTGAGGGAGACACCTGCCTGCCAGAACTCCCTGGGTGTCACTGAAAACACCACAGAGGACAGTCTGAAGAGTCATAAGTGTCCCCTCTCCCCACCCTCTCTTTTTTCCTCTGACTCCCTTCCTCCTTCCCTTCCTCCCTCGGTTCCTTCCTGTTACTTTTGTTCGTAGCCCAGGTTATACTAAAACTCAGTGAAGCTGAGGATGACTTTGAAGTCAAGACCTTTTACCTCTCAAGTACTGAAGTACCCAACACCCTGTCTATTTAAAGGCTGGTTCAACTCCACTCTCTCAAAGAACAAGCTTGTTGGAATTAAAGGTCACTGTGCTGATGGTCTGGGCTGGAATCTAAAACGTAACTCAAAGGGAAGAAACCATAGCATGGGTTTTAGTCTTTGACCGTTTACATCTGCTTCAAAAGGTGACCCGGCGGGTTGCTTCGGACCGAAACCTTGCTGCGCACGTACAAGGTACAAATAGGTATCTTTGTGCGTTAAGAATCCTGCTGGAGCCCGGATGCAGGACAGCGGCTCTTAAGACATTGGTCATGAGGCATCGGAATGACAAAAGGGAAATAAAAGGAGGGTACGGTACCTGACGACTCCTCAAGTTTGGAAAAGACTTTTGTTGTAGATATAAGGGAGAAAGACAGAGGGAGAGCCACTGAGGTGGGCAAGGCCGAGAGAGCAAGACCAAAATGGCTGAGTTATATAGAAATTAGGCTAGGGGAAGGGAAGCGGAAGCCCAGCCCGTGGGGGTGAGGGTGTGACTTAGGTAGGGGGCGGGGCGAGGTGTGCTGGGTGGAGCCACAGATACTGAGAGTGAGATTTGTCCTGGGTTTGAGACCCAACAGCATTAAAGTTGAGATCGTATACTAACGAGGAAAGAATGTTCCAGAGAGAAGGAACAGACTACTCAAAAACTCAGAGGTAGGAAAGGCACAGGGCATCAAACAAACTCTAAAGCGGCTGAAATCTCCAGAGCCCCAGGCCCTCTGGAAAACCCAGAGACCAGGCAGTCCATCTTCCCTTCCCTCTTCTGGCTTCCTAGCTGCTTTTCATAGGAAAACGAGGCGTGTCACTGGCCAAATTGAATAAGCCCCTCTAATCGACCGTCTCCACTTCTCAAATACGATTTGAAAGCCTAACGTGGATTTATTAGTCCCCTAAGGTAGAGGCAGGTTCTGTGAGCAGCACGGCACACCCAGTACCCTGGGAGACTGAGCGCGGATGCATGCGTAGGACTCAGAGATGCAGGGGTGGAGCACGAGGAGGTGCAGTTGGGAGAGAAGAGATTGGGGGAGTGGAAATATGTTTTCTGGCCTCGCTCCGTTACTATCAACAACAGCAGAGAGAGCGTCTCCACGGGGTTATGAAAAATTCATTAGTAGCATGCTAGAGGGCCGAGAGGCCGGCCATTGTTTGATTCGATTAGCGAGGATGAGAGCAGTCCTAAATGAACTGAGATTAAGAGCCGGACTCCCCCCTACCTCAGCCAGTTCTCTGTGTGTAATCATAGCTTTTTTCCAGCCAGCCATCTTTGCTTGTCTGCTGAGCTGGGCAGGCGCCGGGATGGTGCAGAGGAGGGGGTCTCAGGGATTCCAGCTCCAGCTGTTCCCTAGGTTTGAGAGACTTGTTTTCTTTCTCCCGGGTCTTCCAGAGTCTAGAACCTGTAACACAGGTGCAGCGTTTGCTCCCAAGGAATAGGTTTGGGAGGGAAATGGGGAGAGACCTGATAACTCACTCAGCAAGCCTTCTAGGAGACAGACCACCAGAGATCAACACACAGAGAGAGTTGCCTGGCCTGCGGGCACGCCCTTAATCCCGTTACTCTGGAGGGAGAGGGAGGAGGATCTCTGATTTGGGGACAACCTAGTCTACATAGCAAGTTTTGGACCAGCTAGGGTAACACAGTGAGACTGTCTGGGGCTTGGGGGGAAGAGGCCTGGAGAGATGGCTCAGCAGCAGTCAAGAACATTCATTGCTCTTTCAGAGGACCCGTTCCCAGCATCCATGTGTTGGCTCCCAACAGTCTGTAACCCCACTTCAGAGCATCTGACTCCTTCTTCTACCATCTATGGACAGTGCACGCACACGGTGCATCGATGTACACATAGGCCAAACACTTATACATATTAAAAAAAAATCTTTAAAAAGGACAGAGCCACTGGGCCAGTTCTGTAACATGCAGCCTACCGTTAAGTCTGACATTCAACTTCAATCCACAGATCCAATATGAAAAGCCAGGTATGGTGAATGCTTGTATTCCCAGTGCTGAAGCCTCGGGGCTTACAGCCACACAACAAGTTGTGGGCTAGCGAGAGACTCTGGCTCAAAACCCAGTATAGACAGCTCTTGAAGAATGATTCTGAAAGTTGACCTCTGACCTCCACACACATTCCAAAATTGAGGGCGCTGTTAAGTCTGAGAGAAGGTGGAGCTTACAGAGCTTCTTCAGCAGGAAAAGGTGCCTGCACCTTTTTCTAACCACCTGGGTCTGATCCTGGGACCCAAAGGGTAGGAGAGAATTAACTCCTGCCCTCTGACTTCCTTCTTCCACAGGCGCATGCGTGCCCCTTCCCCGATCAAACAAGAATTTAAAAATGTAATAGATAATGGGTATGTATCTGGGAGAGGTGACATTTGAAAAGAGATGCTGAGGAATGAGAGGAGGTCTATGGTGCTTCTCGGGGAGAAGAGATTTGGAATGAGCCAAGAGCTCACACAAAGGTCCTGTGGTCTCAGAGGAACAGCCAGGGAGCCTGTGTGACCAGGATGGAGTATTTAAAATCAGATCAAGATGTGAACTGGGGCCAAATCGTGGACTTTTAGAATCCGGTGAAGACCAGATAGGGAGAGACACCTGGAGGGTTTGGGTCAGAGGAGTCATAGTAAGATGCCTGGAGTTTTCGTGTCTCCTTCCATGCAGCGGGTTGAGAACAGACACTACAAGCAATTGAGACCATTGAGTTAGAGGATGGTTCTTCACAGACTGGTGGACTGTGGCTGGATGCTGGTTATATTTAGCAACTTAGTAAGTTAGTAACTTAGCAGTTACTGTGAACAGGGTTTGGAACTTGCCTGTCCTGTGATTGAAAAAAAAAAAACCCAAAAGAACAATAACAACAAAACCACAATAGAAATTTATGACTGTAATCATCTGAACTCTTTTGGTTGCAAGAAATAGAAACGGACTCAAATCCGATGTTCCTTGTCTTATGTAATTGGGGAGGTTTTGGGTAGCACCAACTGAGATGGGACCCAGCTACTTAGAGGTTAGGGGTAACCCCTAGCTCTTAGCTCCAGCTCCTTCCGGCTGTGTTCAGTCAGGCAAGTTCTCTTTGTGGTGATAGAATGGTTGCTGGGAGCCGTACACTGGCATCCTCTTCCCTGAGCACCATCCAGGAAGTGCACACTTATTTCCACGTGGCTCTCATGGATGTGCGGGACATCCTTCTCCCCTGTCAGGCATGACCATTTTTCTATTCCAAGCTTCGAGAAGACACATTGCTTTCACTGGTCAGTTCAGGGAGTGAGCTCGACCCTTCCCAAGCTCCGTGGTTCAGAGATGGTCCTCAAAGGAGACCTGGGCTGTTGTTCTTAGCGGTTATGATGGGAGCAACTGGATGAGACAAATGGGTTCTAACAGGTGTGTCTAGAGTCTCCATCTGGGATACAAGCCATTGCAGACAACCACAGCCTGGAGCTCCAGGCAGTTTGGAGCAGTCTGATGTGGGTGCTGGGAGCTCAACTTGATTCTCTGGGAGAACAGCCAGCGCCCTTAGTGGCTGAGTTATCTCTCAGCCCCCATAAGTTACATTTTGAAACACCGTTTAAAGCTCCCCGTGGGTTTGGATCACAATGTTGCCTCTTCTAGATGTGAGTTGTAATCTTGGTGGCAACTGGGTAAAGGATACATTACAGGGGTCTCACCCAGCCATGCAGGTCTCAAGTCATTGTCTGTAACATTGCCTGTGGGCTTATATTATAAACCTCCCTCCGCCAGACCACTTCAGCCTAGGGTGGCCAGACATCATCTGGCCTTCTTTTCTTTGTTAGAGACAGTAAGAATCCAGAAAACCAGAGCGTAGTGCCTAGGTCTTTATTCCACCCCCTCACATAGCCACTTTGTGATGTCCGAAGTCCAGATAATCTTATGAAACCTAGAGGATCCTGGGAGAGTTAAAGGTTCGAGTTTACTTAACCAGGACTTCATGATGCCACCGATCGAGGGATGGTTGGTATAATGCTGCCAAACTGGACTTTCAGGTAAAGGACAGATAGTCTCAAGTAGGTATATAAACGGATATACGTATGGTAAAAATGTTGCTGGGTGATATTCTCGGGAGACATTGTACAGAAGTGTGCAAATGGGGCTGCGAGCCCCAGCACCGTGCGCAACGAATGTAAACACTAATAAGAAACGTGTGCCTCCAGAACTCAAGGTCAATTGCGTCAGTCTTCCGGTCTCTGTCTCTGTCTCTGTCTCTGTCTCTGTCTCTGTCTCTGTCTCTGTCTCTGTCTCTGTCTCTGTCTCTGTCTGGAGCACAGGGCTTTGAACGTGCTAGGACAGCTTTCTAACAGTGAGCACCATCATGAGAAGGCGTTGAGCAGTCAAGATAGCGAGAAAGTTGACCTTGGTTGGTTGTGACTAACGGTCGCAGCATGACAAAGGACCGTGAGCTATAGGTAGGTTACTGTTGATGCTTTTGGGTGGATATGAGTTTACCAGCGAGCTGTATCCCTTGTCCCAATTTTGTTGTTTGATTATTATTATTATTTTTGGACTGTTGTTATGTTAATTAGCTTTCCATTGCTGTGACAAAACACCTGAGGAAAATCAACTTACAAGGCTGAAAGGTTTTAGAGTTTCAGTCCGTAGCTGGTCTCTTACTGCTTCTCTTTGGGTCTGTGAAAGGATAGGGGAAGACAGGCAGGGGCAGGTCTCAGGATCCCTTCCAAGGCATATTCACAGTGGCCTAACTACCTTCCATTAAGCCTCACCACCTAAAGGTTCTACCATCCACCAACATCTCTCCAGACTGCTGAGCCAGCTCAGCCTGTGGGCCTCTGGGGACACCATAATGATGGTACTGTGGCTGAGTTTGAATTCCTGAATCTCAACTCTCTGTGGCTTCCGGTGGGTATGCACCAACCACACGGGAGGCGAACAGCATTATCAAGAGTGTTACATTTTACATTTAATTCTGGGCTGATGCGCACACTCAGGGAAGAGGCCACCAGTCCTCTGGAGCTGGAGGTAGAGGCAGTTTTGTGCTGTCTGATGTGGGTGCTGGGAACCCACCTCCATCCTTTCTAAGAATGACCAATGTTCTTAATGGCCGAGCCACCTCTCCAGCCTACACAAGTCGCATTTTAAATCGGCATTTAAAACTATCTGGGTTTGGATCACAGTGTTGCCTTTTCTAGATGTGACTTGTGACCTTGGGGGTAAACACCACCGTGCCTCTGTTTCCCGATCTGTCAATCTAGGAAGAGGAGAGTGCTCTTTCTCAGGATGTCAGGAGGATTGGCTATTAGTTCTCAACCTTCCTAACTCTGTGACCCTTTAATACAATTCTTCATGTTGTGGTGACTCCCCGCCCCTCCCCACACACATCGTAACATTTTTTTCAGTGCTACTTTGTATCTGTAATTTTGCTACTGTTATGAGTTGTAATATAAATATCTGATATGTGACCTTTGAGGGGGTCGCGACCCACAGGATGAGAACCATGATCACACATGCCCTGGGTTCTGCCCCATGTCCAGCCAGTGGTGAGCACTCAGGGAAGCTCTGAAATGATGATGTAACATGCCCCTGGGTCCAGCTGCCTGGGAAAACTTGGTGTTTCCTTCCTTTCCCTGAGAAACTTCTGGGTTGTTTGGAGCTCTCCTGGCTGGAATGTTCCTTGGGGTTAGGATTTGTGTTTGGGAGGTGGAGTCCTCCATACAGAGCAGGGATGTGTAATCAGCCCTAATACTCACGGCAGTGTCAGCTTAGATGGTGGTGAGAGTGCTCGAGGTCCTCTCCACTTCCTCCTCTTCCCCCTCCTCCTCTTCTTTCTTCCCTTCTTTCTTTTCTTTTTTCTCTTTCTTTCTTTCTTTCTTTCTTTCTTTCTTTCTTTCTTTCTTTCTTTCTTTTTTTCGAGACAGGGTTTCTCTGTGTAGCCCTGGCTGTCCTGGAACTCACTCTGTAGACCAGGCTGGCCTCGAACTCAGAAATCCTCCTGCCTCTACCTGCCAAGTGCTGGGATTAAAGGCGTGCGCCACCACTGCCCGGCCCCCTCTTTCTTTTCTTCTTTCTCTTCCCCTCCTCTTCCTCCTCCCTCCTCCTTCTCCTCTTCCTCTCCTTCCTCATTCCTTCTCCTCTTCCTCTTCCTCATTCCTCTTCTTCTTCATTCCCATTCTCTTTCTCTTCTTCTTCCTCCCTTCCTTTTCCTCCTTCTCTTCCTCTTCTACCTGTTCCTCCCCTCTTTCTTCCTCCCCTCCTTCTCTTCTTTCTCTTCTTCATTCCTCTTCCTCCCCATCTTCTTCCTCTTCTGTTTCCTTTTCTTCCTCTTTCCTCTCGTCTCCCTTCTCCTCCTTTCTTCTCCCCCCCCATTTCCCCTCCTTCTCTTCTTTTCTTTTTCTCTTTCTCCCTTAGAAACAGTGTAGTCCAGGCTAGTCTTAAACTTACGATTCCCTCATCCTCAGGCTCCTGAGCACTGAGGTCATAAAGTGTTCTCAATGCTGTGGCTACGATTGTCTCACGATAGATGAGCCGGAGCTTGGCTATCTTGGTTTGCTTTTGCCTCAGTCCAAGAGGACACACCCTCCTTCCCAAGGGCATGTGACCCCCGTGCCTCTACCTTATTCTCTGCAACCCTGGCTGTTTTCATTGATTTCCCTCCTCTGAACCATGAGCAGATATGAAATAAACCACGCTTTCAGCCACCAGAAGTATTCAGGGATACTTTGAGCACGGGTGGATGGGCTAACTCCCCTGGGGCTAGCCTCAATTCTTTTTGCTCCCGGTCATTTCAAACCGGAGCAAACGGCTTGCTGTGTGTGGTCTGGTTGCTGTGTGGGAGGTGTGCAGGCTGTCTGTGGGAGGCTCTGTACACAGGAGCCGGGAGTGAAGCCATGGTGGCCACTCAGAGCATGTTTCTGAAAATGAGCATATGTCAGAGAGACAGTCATTGGAAACGACTGAATGCACTTTAATATTCATCGTGGAACCAGAACTATGGCCAAGGTTTCTGGTGTGTGCACATGCGCATGTGCACGTGTGAACGTGTGTGTGTGTATGTGTGTTGTGCGCACACGTGCGTGTGCATGTGTGTGCAAATGCATGTGTGCACGGGCATGTGCACGTGTGTCTGTGTGTAAGTGCATGTACGTGTATGTGTGCATGTGCGTGTGTGTGTGTGTGTGTGTGTGTGTGTGTGTACGTGTGTCTGTGAGGCCAGAGGTGCTCATGGGTATCTTTGTCTATAGCTCTCCAACCTAATTTTTGAGACAGGGTCTCTTACTGAACCTGGAACCCACCGTTTAGGCTGCACCGTTTGATCAGTGAACCCAGGATCTGCCTGTCTCCACCACCCCAGCGCTGGGTGGGTTGCCGTGGTGCACCTCCGTGACTGGCTTTTTCTATGGGTCCTGGGTATCAAACTCAAGCACTCCACGCACTGAGCCATTGCCCCAGTCATCCCTGCCCCACACATAAGAGCTATGCTTTGGGGGTGCTTAATGTGCTGGGTCTGGGTCTCTCCAAAGGCTCTCTATGGGTGGCAGCACTAGCGCCCCCTAGAGGCTAACTGGAGATGGCAACCAGCTGCAGTCCCGACACCCCACAGAGGGGTTTTACCATCAGCAGGGCCACTTGCTCTGTCAAGTTTGAGAAACAAGAGTCTGGTCGACTAAATATGGTTTTCTTTTCTTTTTTCTTTTCTTTTCTCTCTTTTTTCTTTCGGTAGCAAAATAAATGTATTTCTTTTTCAGTTTTGCTGACTTAATAACTGCACAATTAAATTACATTAGCTACTATGGCAATAACATCATTACCCAAACTCCCCTCCCCCCACTTAGAGAAACACTATGCCACTAAACAAGAACTCCCCTGCCCACACTTCTCCCTGCCTCTATTCTACTTTGCATTTTAGAATTTTCCACTTCTGGACACCACATATAAATAGATTAATACCATAGTTATTTTTGAGCCTGTTTTCTGGTACTTATGTTTTCTAGGTTTGTTTATGTTGTAACATGAATCAAATCAATACTTCAAACCTTTTGTTTTGTTTTGTTTTTTGTTTTGTTTTGTTTTGAGACAGGGTTCTCTGTGTAGCCCTGGCTGTCCTGGAACTCACTCTGTAGACCAGGCTGGCCTCAAACTCAGAAATCCACCTGCCTCTGCCTCCCAAGTACTGGGATTAAAAGCATGCGCCACCACCACCCGGCACTTCATACCTTTTTAATGGCTGTGTAATATTCCACTCTGTGGTATATTCATCATTTTCTGTCTCCATGAGGAATTACCAGAGTGAAACAACTAAAGAGAAGAGGGATCTATTCTTGACTGATGACTTTAGAGGCGTGGGCTCATGGTCACGTGACTGTACTGGAGAGGCAGAGCATGTGATATACAGAAGAGACCAGGGACAAGCTACACTTCTTTTTTCTCTTCTTTGAGATAGGGTTTCTCTGTGTAACCCTGGCTGTCCTGGAACTCTCTTCATAGGCCAGGGTGGCCTTAAATCCACAGAGATTCACCTGCATTTATTTGCTTCTGGAGTAAATCTCCCAAGTAGGAGATGGTGGTCTCCCCCGAAGCTACAGTGTTTAACAGCATGCATACCCAATGACATGCTTCCTCCAATGGTGGCCCGCCCAGCTACCAACTCTCAAATAGAGTCACCAGTTGGTGAAGTTGGAGCCATCACGGTCCACATGCGCCTTCAGGGGACAGTTCTATATCTGATCCATGACGCACAGCCACAAGAGTGACAGTGAGCTGTTCGTGACTGCAGCCGCAGTACATGTGTGTGCACACACGAGTGTCAAACTCTTAGAGAGAGGAAGTAGGGTGTTGTCCGGTTCTCAGAATAGGGAGAATGTCGCTGTGTGTCGTCAGTCCAGCACTCCTGTGCTGGTGGCACAAGCAATGCCGGTGCACTTAGTGGCATGGAGCTGGGTGCTTACAAGGATGGATTTTATGCTGAGTATACTTTACTTCAGGAAAAATAATGGGGGATGGGGACTTCCTGGGCACTGGTTTTACCCTGGTGTATGATGGCTGCCTTGCCCTGATATTTAGTTGGTGCCTGGAAAACCAGTGTGGTCCTCTGTTTGCTTTTAAATAATGCTAAACTCTCCGTGCACCAGGATTAGTGTTACTGGGTGCAGGGCGGATCGGGTGAGTGGGTTAAACCCTTTCCATTGACAGTGCTAGTTTAATCCATGCAATCAGATAAATACCTCCGACACATGACTAAATGGAGGAGCCACAGAGAGGTCTAGTAATCCCCCAAAATGACACACAGCTAGTCGTGGCAGAGGCGGGATTGGAGAACCTCAGGATGTAAGGACGGACAGGATATGTGTTCTGCCTTTCCAGATGCTTGCAAAAGGTGGTCTAGCCTAGAGAGCTGCGGGGTTGTCTGAGATAGCATTTTGTTAGGTAGCCTGGGTGGGCCTCAAGCTTGAACTGCTTCAGGCAACCTCACGTTTGTGTTCCTAGTGTTTCTTGGAGGGCGTGAGAGGGTGAAGATCACTGGTCTGTTGCTGCCAAGAGCCACCGTCCGTGACTGTTTCTGCTGTGGCTGTGGGTGCATTTTCTTCCAGTGTGAGTGGAGATCTTTGACCAGAGGATGGGTCATCAGAGGAGCTTCTGAGGTGCCCAGAGCTCTTGCGAGAGGCACATGGGGACACTCGCTGGGTCCCTCCATCGCCACCAGCCATTATCTTATAAAAGCCTCGGAGCATAATGCAAATCGAATTTGTGATTTGCCTCTAAAGCTGTAGCTTCCAGGATCCTAATTGAGAGATGCTTATCGGGCACTTGGCAGTGCTATCCTGCTATCCGCAGGGGCCCGCTTTGAGCATCCCGGCAGGGCTCCCTCCCTGTCAGCGGGTGACTAGAGCATCTCCCAGAGCAGAGAAGAGGGTGCCCTAGCGAGGCTTTGCCTAGGATGGAAGCTGAGGATGAAATCAGGAGAGCAGGGGCTTGCTTCTCTTCTTTCTCTATGGCTTGATTCCAAATCCAAAAGAAGCCACGATGCTTGATATCCTGGGAAGCACTTTCATGTGCACCCACAGATATAGACAGACACACAAACACACACATAAGCACACAGATACAGACAGACAGACAGACAGACACACATACATGTATGCACACAGACTCAGATAAACATGCACGTACACATACATAAACACATAGACACAGACTGACACATACACACAGACACATACACACACACACACACACAAAGGCAGAGAGACAGTCAGACAGACATATACATTCTTTGTCTCTCTCTCTGTCTTTCTCTCTCTCTCTCTGCCTCTCTCTCTCATCCAGGTGTGTCGATCTTTTTTTTTTTTTTTCCTTATTAGCTGTGTGTCTTGGATCAACTATTATGTTGATTTTCCATCTTTGGGGATGAAGGGCCCTTAGGACCTGCCTCTTGGGTAGGCCGTGATGAGAAGGTCCAGGTAAAAGCTGGGAATTATTCAGCCGGGGATAATGACGTTCATAGGCTTTACTGCTGCCATTTTCTGATGTGCGGTGGGTGTGCCAGATACTACCGAGTGTGAGCATCTTAGAGGAAAACTCTAAAGTTAATAAAACTATGGACATGAGGGGCTGCCAAGATGGCTCAGTGGTTAAGAACCCTGACTGCTCTTGCAGAGGACCTGAGTTCAATTCCCAGCACCCACATGGCAGCTCACACAACCAGCTGTAACTCCAGTCCTGGAGATTTGACACCTTCCCCTGGCTTCTGGTACCCCGTGTGTGTGTGTGTGTGTGTGTGTGTGTTTGTGTGTGTGTGTGTGTGTGACACAGACACATGCATGCTAAACATCTATATTCATAAACAATAATAAAAACTCCCAGCATGAACTGTCTTCCCCTTAGTGAGCAGAAATCACAGGAGACAATTTCCAATATTTTTATTATTATTAATTAAAGTTTTCTGTGACAGTTTGAATCAGGTATGGAAGGCATTCTGATTTCCCTCTCTCATCCCCCCTCTACCCCCATTCTCTCCTTTCTCTTTCTTGCTAATCCTCTTCCCACAGCGCTGTCTTTTCTTTGTTCCTGTCCCTCTGGGTCTGTCCAAGGACATCTGTGTGGTTGTGGGATTAGAAGTGTCCGGTGGAGCCTGGTAGAGTCACCAGAGGGCACACATCTGAAGATCACTGCTCCTTTTCCCAGAGCAAATCCATGACTATCAGCTCAGCAGTAAGGGACAGGTCCCATGAGCCCCCTTTCACCCATGGCTGTTACAAGGACCCCGTGCAAGTACCCTTAGCTGCTTTGAGATTCATGATTATACTGGTTGTGCTCTGCCTAAAGGATGGGATCTGTCAGCCTGTCTCCCAGTTTTCCGGCACTTACATCCTTCCTGTCTTTTCAGCATTCCCTGAGCTTTGGAGGGAGGGAAATTAAATAGCTTGGTAAGTGACGAGCCCCCATCCGGTACTTATTCTCAGCATCTTGGACAGCCACGAGTCTGTGTAGTCGCCACTGGTTTACTGCAAAAGAGAGGTTTTTCCCTGATTAGGGTTGTCAGGAGCTTTTGTCCTGCTGGCTGCACAGAGCCAATTAGGAGCAGAAGGTTCCCGAGGCAGCAGGGGCTAACGGGAAACCCCAACTTAAAATATAAAGACTCTAATTGCTGTCTTTGAGTGTCTGAGGGTTTTCCCTGCATGCATGTCTGTGCACCATGTGTGTGCCCGGTGCCCGAGGAAGTCATAGATAGTTGTGAGTCACTCTATGGGTTCTGGGATTTGAAACAGGTTATTTATGAGCGCCCCGTTCAGCAGGCGACTGCAGCTTTCACATATAGTCAGCTCTCCTTGTTCGTAGCAATTTATACTACCACGGTGTTCTGAGTGCAGTTTCATCGGATCCGGGAACGTGTAGGAGCGATCCAGTCCCGGTCCCTACAGGATTCCCATTCCATCTGTGCACACACGCGTTTCTTTCGGTGTTTTTTCTTAATATGTTATATTGTATCCAGTCGCTAGCCCTGAGCTACCTGACTCATGCATGCCCAACACTCGTATACACATGGAATGCCGCTGACGTAAGGATTCTCAACCTGGGGGTCCCGACCCCCTTTCATTGACCGACTCTTTCATGAGGGTTGCATATCAGATCTGCATATCAGGTATTTATGTTATAATTCATAACAGTAGCAAAATGACTGTTATGAAATAGTAACCAAATCCTTTTATGGTGGAGGGTCAGTGCAGCATGAGGAACTGTATTAAGGGTCACAGCGTCAGGAAGGTTGAGAGTCACAGCCCTAGCACATAGGTTTTCTCCATTAAGCCCATGACCCCCTTAGGCAAATGGGATAGTGTTTCTGCCTTAGTTCGGGCACCATGGGGCCAGAGAGATGGCTCAGCAGGTAAAGGTGCTTTCTGCTAAACCCGTTGGCACGATGTCCATTACAAGAACATGTGTCGTAGGAGGGGAGAAGTAACTTCCCAAAGGTTATCCTCAGACCTTTCCACAGATGCTGGATTCTCAAGCTACTCCCGAAGTGTGTGTGTGTGTGTGTGTGTGTGTGTGTGTGTGTGTGTGTTAAAAACACTAAAATCAACAGCGACTGCTGCATGCAAGGGGCACAGGAAAGAAGCAGCTTGAATGACCACTGACCACTCTGTTCTTAGGAGAAGGCTTTTGTTGTGAACAAGAGGAAAACATTCAGAGGCATCTGGGAAAGTCTAGCGGAGAGAACAAGAGAAACATACTGGGCATGAGCAGAGAGAGAGAGAGAGAGAGAGAGAGAGCGAGAGCTGTGGAGCTAGAGACAGAGAACAGAGCGAGAGGAGGGAGGGAGGGAGGAAGAGAGAGTGAGAGTAAGAAAGAGAAGGAGAGAGAATGAGGGAGAGAGGGGGAGAGAGAGGGCAAAAGGGAGAGAGTGAGAGTGAGAGAGTGAGAGAGAGGGAGAGGGAGGGAGAGAGAGCACAAGAGAGTGAGAGCAAGAGAGATCGAGGGAGAGAGATCATCTGGATTCTAAGGAGGATGAGTAGCTGAGGGGAGGGTGGGGCTGGGGCTGGGAGCTAAGCCTGGACTTTGGAATGGGTAACAGGCACTGCGATACAGAGGAGGCTGGAGGGCATGGGCTTTCCTATGCTGTGGTAGGATCTGCCAGAGGAGAATGGGCCTCTGCCCAAGAAGGGCAAGGATTCCTTTTGGCAGATGGGAGCCAGTTTCCCAAGTTTACACTGTAGCTGTCTTCAGACACCCCATAACAGAGCATCAGATCCCATTAGGGATGGTTGTGAGCCACCATGTGGTTCCTGGGATTTGAACTCATGACCTCCGGAAGAGCAGTCAGTGCTCTTAACCACTGAGCCATCTCACCAGCCCCAGGCTCATTTCCAGATGTATGAACTGCCTGTGAACCAACAGCTACGTCACAAAAAGCACACATCCAAGCTGGCCGCGAGCCACCTCACTTGGCCCGTGGATAGTGACATGGACTTTGGACAAATCACGCTCTCAGGTGTCCTCAGAAGGCTGTGGGAATCTCATGTGTATTGATTTTTGAGGTTATGAATGAATTTCAGTGTGCAGGCTGCAAGCAGAGCCGCCGTGAGTTACAAGGCTCAATGGAGTTTTTCTTTCCGCCTTATGCTCCATTTTCTCTGAGACCTGCATCCCATGAGAGGTGTGACTCTGCCTGTGTACATCACCATCATCACCACCACCACCACCACCATCATCATCATCATCATCATTGTCATTTTAAAACAGGGTCTCACCCTGTAGTCCTGGAAGGTCTGGAATTCACTCTGTAGACCAGGCTGGCCTCAAACTCACAAAGATCCTCTTGCTTCTGCCTCCTGAGTGCCGGGATTAAAGGCCCAGCTCACAGTTTCGCTTGTTTGTTTGAAATGGGTCTTGCATGAGGTCCAGGTTGGCCTTGAACTCATCACTCCCCTGCCTCAGGCTCCCAAGTGTGATGGGTGGGTACCGCCATTGTCAGCTTTGGGTTTTAGGGGTCTATATGCTTGTATTTAAGGTAGTTTTAAATCTTTTTTTTTAATTGTTATTGTTCTGAATGCGATTAGTTGTCGGTTAGTACGGCTGAGAGCTGGTATGGGCATGAGGCGATCACAGGTAAAGCTTTGAACCCCGGGTCCCTAGTGATAGCTCCCATGATGCCCTGCGTGGGTGAAATTGTTCAAATGCTTTAATCCTGATTGCTGTTCCCCTTGGAGTTTCTTTAGGGAATTAATAAACAGTGCCTTTTCTTATATCTACAGGTGATTGACATACAGCTTTTCAGCTCCGGGGCCATGGGCGACGAGGTTGCCCTTGTAGCTCACCTTGAACACCGAACTTTAGTGGGTGGGGGAGAATTTCCCAGCAAACTCCCCTGAGTAGTTCGAGGCTGGGGGAGGGGTTTGCAGGGAGCTAGCTGCTAATTTGAGCCTAAGCTGGGTTTGCCCTGTCTTGAGATAGGTGGGACTCTTTCTGGGTGTGATTAACAGCCTAAATATACCACTGTCAACACGCCCGCAGAGAGCCAACCTTCCCGAGAACTTGGGAAGGCGCCCTGGCTCCGTGTCTGGAGCACTCATTCCATTAGCGTCTTCAGACTCAGGGAAATAAAACTCGACAGCTTCTGTAAATGGCTGACACACAAACACAAGGGATTGCGTTTGTGAAAGAGGTGGGGGAGGGTCTCCTTCTGGCCTATGACTTCGTTTTGGAAGATCCAAACTGTTTTATCAGTCTGATAGTTCGGCATAAGGTGGGCCTGTTAGAACTTCAATCTTCATGGAAAGCAGATTGCCTTCACTAGGTGAGCCTGAAGCAGGGGCACACAGCGTCTGGTCACACTCACTTAATGAGCTCGCATCGCTGAGAGCTTTATATTGATCGATCACTTGGGCAGAAGTGTGAATATCTCCCTTTCCTGGCTAGGGAAGTCGAGGCCCAGAAAAGGTAGATCAGCTTCATAAGACCACCCAGTCTGCAAATGACAAGAGTCTATATCTGCAGGTCTTCAGAGCGTGTGCCTTAACTGTTGTGCTGGGCGGTGACTGTAAATTCTCTTTATAATGTGGCCTCGCACTGTGTGTGACCTTGAAGGTGGTTTTGATTGAATTTGCATATTATTTCCTAGACATTTATTGTATGAATACAGACACGTGGAGTTAGCATCTGTGTGTGTGTGTGAGGGGGGTAGAGATATCCGCAAACAGCAGCCTATGTTTGCACTGTATTGATTGTGACCCACATTGCCCCGAGTTCTCTCTCTCTGTTTTTTTCTCTTTTTCTTTTTCTCTGTTGCATATGTGCCTGTGTGTGTGCATATATGTATGTGATTCGTGTTTGCATGTGTTTAGGTTTGTGTGTGAGAGTGAGATGGGAGAGAAAGAGAGAGAGAGAGAGAGAGAGAGAGAGAGAGAGAGAGAGAATGGAGAGAATGAAGACCCAAGGCTGATGGGGTTAATGTCAAAAATCATCCTTAATATCTCTCTTGTTCTCTCTCTCTCTCTCTCTCTCTCTCTCTCTCTCTCTCTCTCATCTCTCTCTCTGAGCCCGTAGCTCACCAGCCTAGCTGTCCACCTAGTTTTTATTTCTACCTCGTCCACCGCCTTTCCCATGGCTGCTGGGGCTCTGACCTCTGTCCCTCACACTTACAAAGCCATTGCCCCAGCTCAGAAGTGTGCGTCTCTGATGAAGTCACTGAACCGTGGGTTAGTGTGTGACGTGAGCCGTGTCCCCAGTCTCAGTCTCCGTAGTCACTTTCCCACCACAGACTGTCCAGGGTCTGTCAGCCACTTGTCATCACAAGCTATGCTATATGGAGTGGCTGGCTGGGCAGCGGCTGTCAGTGATTTTATATTGTGGCCTCTTATGTTTCGAGCCATTGATGCTCCCTGCTCGGCTCCTGCCCTGCTCCCCTGCTCCTCTGCTCGAGGCAGCTAAGAGCTATAGACGATGCAAAAATCCCGATTAATAATCTTGTACTTTGGGCCTCATGGGAAATATGGACCATTTCTTTCTTGCTGTGGATCCGTGCAGCCTGGGGACTCTGGGTCTTTGGCAGTGAGCACAGGATCAGCATCAGGTGTGATTTTTAAAGAGACTAGGAAAAATGCGAGCCTAGCAGGACAGAAAGGACAGAGGACAACAGGACAGGGGAGGGTGAGGGTGGGGGGTGGTGGTGAATGGGGACGGCCGGGTGGGCAGGGGAGGGGAGGGCAGAGGAGGGCGGAGGAAGGCAGGGTGGGTGGGTGGGCAGGGTCTGTGGCTGGGGTCTAAAGAACTTGCCTGTGGGAACTGGAGTTTATTGTCAAGCATGCTACATGCTTTGACGCGCAGTGGAAGTCGGGAAAGTTCATGGCCAGGAGCGCATAGTGGGAGAGAGGTGATAGCGGTGGTGTAGGGTTTAGGATAACAAACAAAAAGGCTCCAGGCATTCAAGGTACGGATAAGGCAGTGGCTGATCGATGTCCACTACAACTGTCACCATCATCAGGGCAGCTGCGACCACTGGCAGGGGCCTGGTTCGACCTACTGACCTCCCACAGAGACAGTGGGGTGGGGACGGTCACTGGACCCTCACTGGAGAGTCCTGCTCCTTACCATAAGTATGTAATTCTGCCCACACGGGGCGTCTCCAGGGAGCTGGAGTATTAAGTGTGGGAGACTAACTTTAGTGGGGGCTCCATCTATGCAGCCGGGGCGCGCTATTCCACACTGGGTGAGGCTTTCCGGATGTGGCTGCTTAGGGGTCCCTCTTGCTTTGTAAGGGAGCCCGATAAATTTATTAGTTCCCCAAGTTTCACTCTCATGGAATCTTACTTCTGGCTCTGTAAGGAGGGAGCGACCTTTGTTTAGTCTCCCCAGGGAAGGAGCTTAGCCACACCTCTTAAGTAAATGCAATATCCAGTAACTGCAGCTCTCTCGCTGGCCTTGCCTCAGTATCCGGGAAAGCCCGTGTGGGTCCTTGGAGTCTTCTTTTCATTAGAAAGTCATCCACAGTGGAGTTGTTTCAACTGGGGCAAGAGAGGAAGTATCAAGGTCTGTGGGGGTGGGGAGGGGTAGTCGTGGTGCTGGGACTTGAAACCGGAAGCAGATGCTCCTGAGTTTGTTCCAGCCAGGGTTTCAGGTTTTACACAATCTCTCCTCATTTTCAAAGTCAGACAACTAAGGTGACTTGAAAAGGGGACTGGTTGTGAGAGCCGTTCGTCTAGGCCATCTGCTGCTGAGGTGAGAGCACAGAGAGGCCACACGGTGTGGCTTCAGAGTCTGGGCTCCCATGCAGCATCCTACCCTAGGGCTGTGTCGGGTGGCGCTTCTCAAGCCCCGTTACTTTATTAATAAAGAAAAAAAAGTCTCAGCTACCTCCTACATCTTATTATTTTTCTTGTGTTACTTAAATAGCTACCGACACAAGTGAATATAACCTTATGAAATTATATTGATTTAGATGTCTGTGCATGCACACGGTCTGTCCGTTGGAGGTCACAGGACCCGGAAACAGTTCCTTCCTATCTCGTGAGTCCCAGGGAGTGAACTCCGCTTCTCAGGCTTGGGAGCAGACGCCTTTATCTACCGGGTCTTCTTGGTGGCCTGCAAGATCAGTTCTTAGCCTGGGACATATATCAAAGTCTAGAGACTCTCTGTGATGATGACCTAGTTGAAGACATGTTATCAGACTCGGTGCATAGAGCAGGTTGGTTAATCCTTACCCTATGGTAAGCAGAGTAACTGAGCAATCCATCCCTAAACAACCAGGGAGCCTAGGTTAAAATTCTCCCGTCCATGCCAAGACATAGCATCTCATACACATCTCACACAGACGCCCAACAGTAGCCAAGGCTGAACCAGCATGCCCAAACCGAATACAGGTGCTTTTGCAAAAACCAGGTCATGCCATCGCCTGATATCAACGATGCAGATATTTTGCTGAGAATAAACTGTTCATTAAAATTCAATGGGCCCAACCTGCTCTAGTGTGGGTCATTTGGTCCCTGGTGAGCCTCAGGCCTGTGCAGTCAGTCGGTGGCTTAGTTTTTCTGAGGTGTGAGGAGTAATGGACCATAGGAGTGACTATATTTGGTCTTCGCTCAGGGGATTGGGCGTGATCCTGTGTATTGAATCTGCTGAAGTCCGATTCTCATTAGCTCGTGATAATTAAAGTGGCGTGGCTGAGTGCCAACTGTGTTATAAGTTAGAGCAGCCGAGGGCCCTAGGTAGCACTGGCTTTTAACGTGGGTGTCCAGGTCACCTAGCAGGTATGTGGCCTACGTTCCATTCTGAAAACTTACTATATAATAATAAAATAAATACTTAAATAAAAACTTAAAATTTTTTATTTGAAAACACTTCTGGCAGAGGGGAGATGGCTCAGAGGTTAAGAGCACTGGCTGTTCTTTCAGAGGTCCCAGGTTCAATACCCAGCACCCACGTGACGGCTCACAACCATCAGTTTCAGAGGATCTTAGACTCCCTCTTCTGGTTTCCATGGGCACCAGGCATGCACAGTGTGCAGACATACATGCAGGCAAAACATTCATGCACAGAAAATAAAAATAAACAAAATCTACAAAAAAAATATCAAAAAACAAAATTAACCAAAAACCTTTGGAGCCAGGTATGCTGGTGCACACACCTTTAGTCCCAGCACTCAGGAAGCAGAGGCAGAAAGATCTCTGCTAGTTCCGTGCCTGCCAAGGCCACAGAGTGATACCGTATCTCAAAAGCTGAAGAAAAGCTTCTTATTTTGAAACAGTCTCACTGTGTAGCTCAAGTTGGCATTGAACACACAGCCATCCTGCTGCCTCAGCTTCCCATGACGGGATTACGGGGTGTCCTTCACTTAACAGTGCATTTTTGGGGTAGGGGACAGTGCTGGGGGTAGAGCCTAGGACCGCAAGCAAGCTTCATAGCGGCTCTTCCACTGGCGCACAACCTCAACGTCATCAACCACGCCCATGTTTGAAGCATGCGCATGCGCTCTAGATGCTTTTTTCCACAGGCGCATAACCCCAACGTAATCAACCGCTCCCTTTTTTGTAGCATGCTTTGTTACTCAAGAGTGACAGTCTCAGTATGACACCCTCATGTCGTACACGCTCTACTTTCGCTGTAATCACCTTGTATTCTCTCTCTTCCTCCGCCTCCCACGTCGACTCTTCCTTTCCTCTCCTAAATAGCCCCTTCTATTGTCAAATCACGTCTGTCTTTACTATTTGCCCCCCTCCCATTTCCTATTCTCCAATTCTGTAAATGTCAATTTACATTTTCCTGTAAATGACAATTTTTTGTGCTTTTTTTTAAAAAGTATTTTATTTACTGATCAGCTGATTCGTGCATTGGTGTTCTTCCTTCGTGTAAGTTTGTGTGAGAGTCAGATCCCATGGAACTAGAATCACAGTTGGGAGCTGCCACGTGGGTGCTGGGAATTGAACCTAGGTCCTTTGGAAGAGCAGCCAGTGCTCTTAACCACTGAGCCATCTCGCTAGCCCATTTTTTCTTCTTCTTTATGGCAGAATAAAACTTGATACATACACATCACATTTTCTTTTTGTATATTAAAGGCTTATTTTATGTCTTTTGAGGGTCTGCCTATTTATGTACACGGTGTGCATGTTGGCTGCCCATGGAGGCCAGAAGAGGGCGCCAGATCCCCTTGGAACTGGAGTTGCAGGTGCTTGTGAATCGTGTGGGTGCTGGGAACTGAACATGGGTCCTTTGCAAGAGCAGACAGTGTTCTTAATTTCTAGGCCATCTTTCTGGCCCCACATCGCGGTATCTTTCCTTTTCCATCTATCTGTTGATGGAAATCAAGGCTGAGTCCATAGCTTGGCTACTCTGAGATGGGCTGCAGTCACACGCACAGGTGGGCAGATGTCTCTGCGATTCCTTCATGTGTGTGCTCAGGGGCTACATAGCTGTATCATGTGATTGTTCGATACAAATGTAAAATACAAATTCCTGTATGGAGTTAGAGGAGACCTCTGGGGCCCTTGATGAATTCCACTTATCCCGGTTTCCCAATGTGGTGGTGTCATGTCAGAACAGGCTAGATTCTCATTCTCTCTCTCTCTCTCTCTCTCTCTCTCTCTCTCTCTCTCTCTCTCTCTCCCTCTCCCTCTCCCTCTCCCTCTCCCTCTTCCTTTTCCTCTCCCTCCCTCTCCCCTTCCCCTCCCCTCTTCCTCCCCTTTCTCTTCCCCTCCCTGCGTGTGTCTGTGTGTTGGGGACAGGGAGGTTGGCCATTTCTTTCAAGTCTATTCAGTGCTAGAGAAGGTGATGCTGGGTGTGTGTCTGAGGTTGGAGGGGTGAGACAGCATTCCAGATGTGCAAGGGAGACATCTGGGTTCTTCCGTGAGCCCCGGGGGAAGATGTCAGGGAGGAGGTGACATTAGAAACGGGTCTTGGAAGAAGTGAGATCGTTTTAGCATTCACCTGTTGGGACTCATGGGAAAGAACCGGAGGGAAAAGATCCTGGGATCGTTCTAGTAGTTACATCTGTGACCAGCCTGTTGACAGAGATACTTCTGTGATGCTCAACACTGTTTCCTCACTCTCTGATCTCTATAGAATTCAGTTAAATGTCATTTCAAGGAGCAAGTTCAAGGTCACATCAGCTGAGAGGCCTGTACCCCAGTGTTCATATAGCTTAGTATAGCAGATGTCGACATTCTCCTCAAATTCCTGTGTTGAGATTTAACCCCACCCCGATGTCACCATGTCAGAGATGGATGTTTAGAAGTAAAAGAGCCACAAGGGTGGAGCCCTTGTGAATGAGAGTAGTGGCCTCACTCCACAGACTGGCTGAGTTCTCTCATTTTCTTTCCACTGTGTGGGCACAGCAGGAAGATGGGTGTCTGTAACCTCGAGAGAAACTTCACCAGACCTGACTATACCGGCAGCCTGCTCTTGGACTTCTCTTCTCCAGAACCATTAGAAAATTCTTTCTGTTTTTTATAAAGTGTCTAGTCAATAATGCTTTTTCATAGCAGTGCACGGAAGCAGAAGGGTTTGTGGGGACTGTGGGTGTGCACAAGTGTGTGTGAGTGTGTGTCCATGTGTTCCTGTGCATGTGCGTGAACATAAGCATGTGTCTCTGTGTGTGTGTACTCTTGTGTGTGTGTGCATGTGTGCACATGTGGGTCCATGTGTCAATGTGTGTGTGCATCTGTGTGTGTGTGCGCACATGTGTGTGAGTGTGCCAGAGCCAGATTTCCAGTCTTCCTTGATTGCTCGCCACCTATTCTTTGAGGCCGGGTCTCTCAGTTGAACCTGGATCTTGCTAATATGAGTAGCCTCACCCGCCATCTTGCTGTGGGGGTTTTCTCTCTCTGTCTTCTGAGTACTGGAATTATGTGGGGCCACCCCAACCATCTGGCATTTGCATGGGCTCCAAGGATCCAAACTCTGGCCCCCATGATTGCCTCAGTTTAACCACTGAGCTGTCTCCCCAGCCTTTTGTTAGATTTTCAACCCTGATTTTCGGCATAGCAAAAGGTCACTATGGATACATGTTACTGGTACAGTAGTGACTTTGGGTGACTTGTACCTTAGCTGCTGTTGGGTGTTCACTGCATGGCTAAGATCCTGGGTTCCTTGATGTGTCCCTATTGGCTACATCTATCCTACATCTATCCGACCCCATGTCCTCCCCGATGTTCTCACCCCATGAGCACAGCTCACACATGTAGAATGGCATTGCTTTGTCCTTCTTCGGATTATTGGCTCTTGGGACAGGAGAGATGGTTCCGTGGCTGAGTGTGTTATTGTTGTCATAGAGGATTCAAATACAACCATGCTGCCTGGGTCTGAATGCCACTCACAGGGCTTCCATTTGGGACAATGACTTCGTTGGAAAGTGGTTTCGGGGATCATATAAATCACAGCTTGGCAGGTGGATCATCTGTAAAACCGGTATTATTCAGCGGTGACTAAGTTCCTGAGTCTTCCAGGAATTCCAGAATCCTCCTAGCTCTGTTTTTATTCAAGGCTACATGGGGTAGCCGAGGAGAAAAGGATAACAGAAGGTACCATGGAAGCTGACTGCAGACTGATTATGAAGGAGAGGGAAAAAATTCTATGTTTCCCAAATGCTGTAATATGCTTTGCACGGGTCACCTTCTCAGTCCTTTTGAGAGCACTGTGCACTTGAGATGTCTACTAGGCAGGGCATGGTGTGTACCATACCATCCAGGCTGCAAGCGAGTGGAGTGCTGGAGCCCACTACGTCAGAATTCAGGAAGGCCGGAGAAGAAGTCTGGAAAGAGATTAATGTGGTTGGTGCTGGGCTCCAGAAGGCAGGTAATGAATCAGGCTGTAGAATTACTCAGAGGGGAGAAGATGGATTCTTCAGTATCGTACAGTGACTGTATCAAAGCATCGTGACACGGGCAGCTGATGTGCCGGAGATAAATTCTCTCATGATTCTGGAAGGCCAGAACTCCCCAGAAGTCTAGAAGTTAAGGTTTCAGTAGGACTATGCCCCCTCCAAAAGCTGCAGGGGAGGTTCCTATGTCTTGTAGCATTTTGTGGTCTTCGAGTTTCTTGACTCAAAGCAGAGCGACTGTCATCTCTGCTCATTGTCCTCACATGGCCTTCTGTCTGTCTCTACCTTGTGTCCTGTTTCTGTGTCTTACAAGGATGCTCTCATTGGGTATAAGGACCAGTCTTATACAGTGGGATCTCTCTTATTTCTTACCACCGTTGTATCCACAACAGATGCTATTTCTAAATAAGGTCACGTTTCCATATTCCACACAGGAGTGGATTTGGGGAGAACGTTATTCAGTCCACAAACATGGACAGGTTGAGAGGCTAAAAGGGCAGAGGCACGGCATGTGGAAGGGACGGACGAGACAAGGTGTGATGGTTTCTCCATGCACCTAGCGGAGGCCACTGTGTCCTGGACTGGGACAGACATTTTCCTAAGCTTCCTTTACTGCTGTGGCACAGGAGTGAGCCACTTACAGCTCAAAGAAACCAGGTCCCCGAGTCCTGGTCCAGAAACAAACTGTGCAAATCCCAAGACACTGTCGCTCCGGGGCCACCTAGGGGTGGAGCACTCTGCCTGTCAAGCAGAATGGGGGAGGGGACACAGATGTCATAGCCACCCTGTCTCCACCTGCCCAGGTCGTGCCCCTGTCTTTGCCCTCCAGTGTTTGCCTAGAGGGAACCAGCCGAAGGGGACTCAAAGCAAACAGACAGACAGACACACTAGGTAAGCTTCCTCTGGCTGCAGGTCCCCCACTTACGTCTCCCTAAAAAAAGGAGTCATAGGGCTGCAGTCATAGAGAATGAGTCCGTCTGCAGTGTTCAGGCCAGTTCGCTGTGTGTGTGTGTGTGTGTGTGTGTGTGTTCCCTTTTTATTTCGTGCTTTTGACTCTGACTCCTTGCTGAATATCTGAGAGAAGATGTAAACCTTTGGGACACACAAATGGCAGCTCACAGTCCCATCACCCAAGAGCACTTATGGAAACATTCTTTGGTTTCTTTCCTTCCCTTTTTTATATTTTATGTATTTTGTGGGTCAGCGGATGTATGTGTGGGGGGTTGGGCATGTGTGTGGAGGTCAGAGGACGATTCGTGGGGAGTCATTTGTCTCCTTCCATTATATGGGTCTTGGGGATTGAACTCACGCCGTCAGGCTTGGTAGCAAGCACCTTTTCCCCACGAAGCCCCTCGCACACTCACCTCTTATGTACTGAGGTCATCTGAATGAAATGGTCTGAATCTTGCCTAACCTCATATGTATCACTGGAAGATGTTATCTGTGGTCACTCTTCTGTACAAAAGAACACAGGGACTTATTTCCTTTGTCAAACCTACTCTTGTTTAATCAAGGAAGGCGAAATGCAGAAAAAAAAACAAACAAAAAAACAAAAAACAAAACAAAACAAACAAACAAACAAAAAAACAAACAAAAAAACCCCAAAACCAAAAACCAACAAACAAAAACAAAACAAAACAAAAAAACAAAAAACAAAAACAAAACCCAAAAACCTCGGTCATCCAAGTAACACTTCCCCTCAAATGATGTAGCTTTTCTCCTAACCTTAGCTGTTACTGATCACACCTAATGAAGTTAAGCAGAAAAGGGTCCTTTGAGATGGGGTTTTGAAGGATGCATAGGAGTTTATCGGGTACGAAGGTTTAGAAGCACTTGGCATCTTGGGGCCAGTGAGCTGGCTCAGAAGATAGAGGTACTTGCAGCCAATCCTGACAACCCGAATTCAGTCCCTGGGACTCACATGGTGGACAGCAGAAGTGTCCAGTAGTGAATTACAATCATGAGTGGGTAGGGAAGGTGTCATCCCTCTGAGATGTACCTCTTGCAATTGTCATGTTCTTCACCGCCCAATTGCCTCATGATCTCAGAAGTCCAGCGGTTCCTACAGTGCACTGTGGGAGTCCGGATGTGATCTACGCGGCATGTGTGCCTCTTTTGTATGAACAATGTCTGTCATAGCAATAGGACTTGATGCTCTGTGTTAGCTCAGTCCGTTGATTCGTGGAATCTCACTCTGTAGCTCAGACTGGCTCCAAACTCATAATCCTCTTACCTCAGCCTGTGTCTGGGATTGAAAATATCTCTGACAGGGGCTGCTGAGATGGCTGAGTGGGTAAAGGCACTTGCTACCAAGCCTGACGACCTGAGTTCGATCCTTGGTAGAAAGCAAGAACCGATTCCTGCAAGTTTTCCTCAGACCTGGGAAAGTCCACTATGGCGCACAGGTGTTCCCAAGCCCGAATAAATGTATTAATAATAAAAAAGTATCAGACTGAAGAAATTTGTGAATCTACAGAAGCTTGAAAACCTACGTGGTTGATTATTGGCTCCTCGTCACAGAGAAGAGTAGACGGTGACATTGTCCAGGGAGGAGGAAGGACAGATGCTGAAGCTTTTGCTTCTGCCCTGAGTGTTTCTGTTCCTAAGGCAAGTTGCCTAGGAATACTTTGTGTTGGTGTATTTCCTTAAAAGCAAGGGTGGGTGTCTACACAACTGCACACCTGCAGGCCTGCGTAGCCTTGTGGGTCTCATGAACCCACCCTGCTCCATCAGCACCGCTGAGGGCTTCTGACCTGCCATCCAGGAGAAAGCCAAGACCAGTGACCAGTTAGTCTCAGGGAAAAACAAACAGAGCCAAGCAAAGCCACGGTTGATGTGTTTTTAAACTATTTTTCCCCCTCCCTGACGTTTCTTTAGAGACAGCTCTATGTGGTTGTGTGAGAAACTCATTTAAATATGTTCTCAGATTTACTTTTCCATATGCGGATTATCTTTATTTCAACTTGGAATACAAACTGAAAGCCAACTGTGGTGGCTCATACCATATGTGGGAGACTGAGGCAGGGGAATTGCTGTGTGTCTGATGCCAACCTCCAGTACAGAGAGAGATTCTGTCATAAGGAGGGGTTGCCGGGGGGTTGGGGGAAGGAGAGAAATACAAATGAAAGGTTTGCAGTCTTCTTTTTACTCACCTGATCAGAACCTTTCAGAACCTTCCAGAATCTTCAAGCTTTTACCAGACATTTCCAATTAGTCCCTTTCTCTCTACAAGCCAAGCATGTCATCGTTTTGAACACCTTTCCAGTGATTTGCCAGCCCCTAAAGAAGCGGTGAGAACATTATTTTGAAGTTATATTTTATAATTTTAGAGGAATAACAAAGGAAATTTTTTTTTAAAAAAAAATGACACCTCCCCAGATGTTTTTGTTTTTTGAAATTTCTCAGGTTAATTTCTCTCCATTTGCATATTATAACTGAACAGTGTAAGGCCAGCCTTGCTCTCTTCCAGGTGGCCGCTTTCTGAACCTGTTTTTTCCATTCACGCTTTTTGATATTCTCCCGCGCCCTCTGGTCTGTGTTCTTAATCTCTAAACAGGTCAGGGCAGGAGAGTAGTTTCCACTGGGGCTGACGTCAATCCAGCCCTGTAGATTAGTTAGCTCGGGGTGTCAGGAGAGGGGTACAGCTGTTCCACCTTTACCTGGAGACCAGATCTCACTGGAGATACCTGCCGAGCGTCGCCCTCAGCTCCTGGAACCGGTGTCTCTGCGTCACATGGTGGAGGATGTATTTCTTTGGGTTTTAATCAACCCTGGGCTGGAGAGAGAGAGAGAGAGAGAGAGAGAGAGAGAGAGAGAGAGAGAGGAGAGAGGGGAGAGGAGAGAGGAGAGAGGAGAGAGGGGGAGAGAGGGGGGGGGGGGGGGAGAGGGGAGAGAGGAGAGAGAGAGAGAGACAGAGACAGAGACAGAGAGAGAGAGAGAGAGAGAGAGAGAGAGAGAGAGAGAGAGAGTGTGTGTGTGTGTTTTATCCTGAAAAAAGGCAGTTTGTCACCAGGACTGGTGATACAGAAGATTGTCACTGCAGTCAGAGGGAACCGGGCATGATTGTATCACGCCTCACTGGGCTGAGTTTCCCAAGAGCCCCAGCTTCCCTAACTGCTAAATACTTCCTAAGAGAATTGTGCTGGACGATGGCTTTCAAAGTGGCACCTACAACCACCACCAGCAGTGTCACCTGAACGTCCCCCTCGTTAGAAATGCAAATGGTTCCGTCTCACCTCAGAAATAGGGGGTGTGCAGCTGTGAGGGCAGCCCAGCCTTCCATGCTATCACAAGCTCCAGGGGCAGGGGTGGGATTTGATGCAAGCACCTCTGCTGAGTGAGGAGTGGAACCTGAGCCTGTCTCTTTTTTTAGATTAGAAACCCAGAGTCAACTTCTCCTTCTCCTCCTCCTGTTGAGACAAGGTCTTCTTGTATAGCCCAGGCTGACACCTGTTTTGCTGTAGAGCTAAGGATGGCTTTGAACGTCTGATTCTCCTGTCTCTCTCCTGAGTGTAGGGACTACATATGTGCACCGCCACACCCTGTTAATGAGAAGGTTGTCATGGAACCCAGGGTTTTGCACATGCCGGGCAAGCACTCGATCAACGTCAACGGAGCCACATCCCCAGCCCTTACTTTCTCTGCTGTGTGTTCTTAGTACCTGGCACAGTTCCTGGCACAGAATAGATACCCAGTGATGATTTTAACTGAATGAAGGGAGAATGCTATCATTCTTTTTATTATTTTTCCCCCTTTATCTCTTGCTTTTTATATAGGGTCTTGCTGTACAGTCTAAGCTATGTATGTATGTATGTATGTATGTATGTATGTATGTATGTATGTATTATGTATGCATGTATGTCTTTTTGAGACAGGGTTTCACTATATAGTCCTGGCTGTCCTAAACCTCCATCTGTAGACCAGGCTGGCCTCAAACTCAGTATCTGTTTGCCTCTGCTCCTCAAGTGCTGGGGTTAAAGGCGTGTGCCATCACATCCAGCTCTGGATCCCTTCTCTATTTCTGGGATGACAGACTGATGCCACCTCGATTAGCTTTTCCTCCCCCTTTAAAGGTCAGAACAAGGAGATCTTGGAGCTGGGGATAGGATTCAGAGGGTAGAGCACTCACCTCGCATACACAAAGCTCTGGGTTTGAGTCCCAGCCCTGCATCAACCGGACACGTCTGCTGTGCTGTGTGCCTGTCGGCAATCCCAGCACTCCGGAGGTGGAAACAGGAGGATAAGAAGTTCAAGATTATCCTTGAATCGATAGTGACTTCAAAGCCGATATATGATATGTGTGTGTGAGAGAGAGAGAAGAAGGAGGGAGGGAGAGGAAGAGAGAAAGAGAGAGAGAGAGAGAGAGAGAGAGAGAGAGAGAGAGAGAGAGAGAGGGAGGAGAGGAATGAGAGAGAATTCACACACACTTGATGTAACATGGTCCAGATCTTTCTAGAGAGCCATAAACACTCCATTCCTACTTTCTGGTTTTCTTTCATCTGCTATTTTCTTCTCTGTATGACCTGCTGTCTGCTATCCAACCTACACACAAAGCCGTGGCTCGAGGCCTCGTCACTTGGTCACCAGATCTTGTCTTCTGTGCCTTGTCCTTGAGAGGAGGCAGAGGGAGGCCACCACAGTGCTCCTGACTTCTGCAGCTGCTCTCTGTTCTGGTGGGATCGTTGTACCAGGTCACCTTCATGGCCCACTACCCTTGTCTCTTCTGTTCCTGGAACTTACCTGTCTCTTCGTGGTTTCTTGTCGGTTCTGGAGCTCTGAGCACTCCAGTGTATGGTACATTTGACCACGAGGAATACACAAGGTGACTTGGGGTTAAGAGGTGTGTGTGTGGGGGGGAGGCACTGCTAGTCTTTAGTCTGTGTGGGAATCTGGAAGAAGTGAAGGAGTGCCTTAGCAGCAGGTTAGATGAACTTGCCACTAAGAGTGAGGGCAAGCAGGCAAAGAGCAAAAGTCCTTTTATGTGAGCTGCCACCACCAGAAGGTGGGGCCCAGATTTAGGGTGGATCTTTCCACCTCAAATAATACAATCAAGAGAATCCCTCACAGATGTGCCCTGGTGCTTGGGTTTGAGTTGACTCCAGATGCAGTCAAGTTGACATCCATAATTAGCTACCACAAGTCCACCTTCTGTCATCTTGACACAAAATTACAGCTCCTTGCTTAACTTCTGAACCAAAACAGTAAGAGGTCTAATTGTACCTGATGTGATAAGACTATCTATTCCACATGTAACCGCACACACATCATGTATTTTTAAATTATGTGTGTGTGTGTATGTGCATTTGAGTGCATTTGCCTGTGGAGGCCAGAAGAGGGCGACAGAGTCCCATGAAGTTGGCGTTGCAGGTGACTGTGAGCCTCCTGATGTTGGTTGGAAGTTGTTGCTTTATCTCTTCATCCACTGAACATGTGTTTTTTTTTTTTTAATTAATAGTAATTGTTGCTTTCAAATGCACAGTGGTGGTGGCGGTGGTGGCAGAGGCCACAGAGAAGGTAGTCAGGTGACAGGGTTAGGAAACAGTGTTCCACCTGTTGAGAGTATTGCCCTGGGAGTTAAATCCAGTAGGATTTGAGTTTGAAATCTGATACTTAAAGGAACACCTTGACGCTACTGTGGCCTCATCCTTTAGATGGGATGGGTCATATTTCCTCCCTCACAGGACCTTGGGTAGGTAGAGAAGATCAAAATGCAGAATGCTTAGGAGAGGCCAGCTGACGCACGGTAGAAAGTTCATTGTAGAGATGCTATTGGGAGTTTTGTTTTAATGAGATGCTGCTGGCTAGGCTGCTCCCATACTTCTGGGCTCAAACTGTTCTCCTGCCTCACCTCCTAAATAGCTGGGACTACAGGTATGTACTACCATGGCCAGCTAGGATACTTATTTCTTGGCTGGGGTAGGTGTATGTGTGCGTGTGTGTGTGTGTGTATGTGTGTGTGCACCTGTGTGTGTGCGTGTGTGCATGTGTGTATACATGCACCTGTGAGTTTGTGTGTGTGCGTGTGTGTGTGTGTGTACATGTGTATGCATGTACCTGTGAGTGTGTGTGCACATGTATGCGTGTGTGCACATGTGTATACATGCACCTGTGAGTATGTGTGTGCATGTATGTGTGTGCGTGTGTGCCCGTGTGTATGCATGTACCTGTGAGTGTGTGTGTGCACATGTGTGCGTGTGTGCAAGTGTATATGCATGCACCTGTGTGTGTCCATGTGTGCATGTGTGTATACATGCACCTGTGAGTGTGTGTGTGCATGTATGTGTGTGTGTGTATGCATGTACCTGTGAGTGTGTGTGCACGTGTGTGCATGTGTGCACGTGTATATGCATGCACCTGTGTGTGTCCATGTGTGCATGTATGTATACATGTACCTGTGAGTATGTGTGTGCATGTATGTGTGTGTGTGTCCGTGTGTATGCATGCACCTGTGTGTGTGCGCATGTGTGTGCATGTGTCATGTGTATATGTGTGTATACTCCATGACATACATGTGGAGGTCTGAGACAACTGGTGGGACAACTCTCTTCTACTATGTGGGTCCCAAGGACTGAAGTCAAATTTTCAGTCTTAGCTTGGCAACAAACGCCCTGACTGGCTGAGCCATCACCTCCCCACATCCCCTGGACCCGTTTTCTCATGTCCTAAAGACAGGTGGCATAGAAACAAAGCTCGTGTGGAAGTCAGGAATCTGAGCCACACAGGCTGGACCTCTGATGCCTTATCATCCTCTGTGTGACTGAGGACAGAGGGGACTGTGATCAAACATCCCAAACAATTCCCACCTTGTTATCGAGGTCAGATACCAGACATGCTAGAAGCATCTCTGGGTTCTGCGGGGTGAGGGTGGAGTGGGGTGGAGGGTTATGGGATGGTGAGGCTTGGGATCTCTTGAGTAGTGTCAGGACCACAGTCATGCCCCTTGTGTGTGATCATTCTTGTTGTAGGAATTTCCTTCCTTCCATGATTACCATGTGAACAATTGGGAAAAAAGAAACTTTCAAAAGTCCTCTAAAAAACACTAAGAGTCAAGGTCTCGCTATGTAGCTGAGGCTCATCTTGAACTTGGGATCCTCCTACCTCAGCCTCCTAGATTCTGCAATCATAGTGTGCACTACCACACTTGGCCTCGATTGTCCTGTGTATCCCGAAGCCAGAGGCTGACTTCCGGAGGCCAGAGCCTGACTTCCGGAGGCTGCTTCTATCGCCCGCCCCTGGTTTTTTGAGGCAGGGTCTCTCAAGCTTGGCACTTGGCTACGGTGGCCAGGAGGCTCCTGAAATCCTCCTGTTTCTGCCCTAACCCCGGCACTGGGGTTCCAGGTGTGTGCTGCTGCGTCTGGCTTTTTGTGTGGATGCTGGGCATCGGAGCTCAGGGCTTCATGCTTCTGCATCAGGAATTTCACTGACCGACTCTTCCTCCTGCCCATTGTTTGTCTCAGCATTGTGAGCACAGGAACTACAGCACTCTGGGAAGGAGGGGGGAGTCAGGGATCAGGGAGTGGGATTAAGGGGTCAGGGGGTTGGGGGTCAGGGGTCAAGGGATGGGGAATCATGGGATGGGGGTCAGGGGTCAGGGGGTGGGGCTCAGGGAGTGGGGTTCAGGGTTCAGGGGTTGGGGGTCAGGGGTCAAGGGGTCGGGGTCAGGGGTCAGGGAGTAGGGGTCAGGGGTCAGGGAGTAGGGGTCAAGGGTCAGGGAGTAGAGGTCGGGGTCAAGGGATGGGGATCATGGGATGGTGATCAGGGGTCAGGGGGTGAGGTTCAGGGGTCAGGGGTTAGGGGGTCAGGGGTCAGGAGCCAGGGGTGCAGTGTTGGTCATATTGGGGAGCTTGAATTGTCTATTTCTGGGTAGAGTCGCAGGATAAAAATCCAAAATTCAAATGTTGGATGTACATAGCAACTATCTAAAGTCTAGATATATATCATTACCCTTTCCACTGACATGTGAAATCCCACACGTTTAATTGTGCATTTTTACTAACCCGTAGAAACGGCTCCGGTAAGCACGGTGCTGGAGTCCACGTGTGCATGGCTAGTGTTCATCGGGGAAGAATTCCGTCTCCTGTGGCACTGCACATTTCTTGGCGGCAGACACATTCAGGATCGTGCCTCCCGGCCTCTTTGGGGATGTGCGGTCTGTGAGTTAGTGTGGGGAGTCACAGTTCTGTGCAATCGCACACCTGAGTGTCCCTTTCGTCCCTCACTGTCACTTGATACCTTGTGACCAACCTTAGCAGTGAGCACTGTGTGTGTGCAGGTGTGTGTACACACACCCCCGGGTGGATGTGTGTGCATGTGCACTCTCTTCTGTGTGTTCATGCTTAGAGGCTAGAAGGTAACTTCAGGTGGCTTATTCCATCTCTTTCCACTTTATTTTTGGGGGAGTGTTAGTGGGTGATGGGGCCTCTTGTCGAGCCAGAGCTTGCCATTTGGTCTAGCTAGTGAGCTCCGGCCATCCTCCTGTCTTCTTGTTCCCAGAAATGGGTCCACCACCGTGCCTCGCTTCCACGCAGATGCCAGAGATCCAGACTCAGGTTCTCATGCCTGCCCAGCAAGCCCTCAACCTACTGGGCCATCTCTCCAGTCCTCACGAGCGTTGTTCTTTTTAGAATTTTATATATTGTTGTGGTAATGTGTACATATGCATGCTATATGTGTGTGTGCGTGTACATGTGTGTGCGTGTGAGAGATGTGGGCGCGCATGTGATTTGGTGCATGTGGAGGTCAGAGGTCAACTTCTCGTGGGGTCAGTTTTCACCTTCCGCCTTTACATAGGTTCTGAGGATCAAGCTCAAGGCTCAGGGTTCATGTGACGATTCCTGTCACCCACTGAGCTGTCTTGCCAGCTGTTTAAAAAAAATCACACTTATTATCTCTTTATTTGTTGATGTGTACCTATTTGTTTATGTACCTGTGATGGTTTGTATATGCTAGGCCCAGGGAGTGACACTATTAGAGGGTGTGGCCCTGTGGGAGTAGGTGTGGCCCGGTTGGGGTGGGCGTGGCCTTGTCGGAGTGGGCGTGGCTGTCAAAGTGGGCGTGTCGCTGTGGGGTGGGCTTTAAGACCCTCATCCTAGTTACGTGGAAGCCAGCCTTCTGCTAGCAGCCTTCAGATGAAGATGTATGACTCTTAGCTCCTCCTGTGCTGCGCCTGCCTAGATGCTGCCATGTTCTCCCCTTCATGATAATGACCTGAACCTCTGAACCTGTAAACCAACCCCAATTAAATGTTGTCCTTTGTAAGACTTGCCTTAGGGTCACATGGTATCTGTTCACAGCAGTGAAATCCTAACAAAGCCAGTACCTTTGTGGCACAACCCACTTGCTACAACCATGGGAACAGAGAACACCTTTCAGTAGTGGGTGGGTTCTTACCTTCTACCACGTTGGGTCCTAGAGATTGAACTCAGGCTATCAGGCTTAACCGGAAGCCCCTTTACTAGCTGAGCCATCTTGTTGGCACCATAAGTACCTTTCTAATAAGATCATCTTCTGTGCAGTATTGAAGGCCTGCTTTCACTAAATTCATACTCATTGTCCCGAGTAGAGTCACATTCACTTAGACATGTCTCTGCTTTTACTTGCCAACTGTGACCACTCTGGGACCCAGTGCTGACTGTCACCAAGCTGTTAAGACGCGAGTCACACATGGACTCCTTTGTGTGAACCCTCAGGGATTGCATGACTGGGATGGCTCTAGCTTTGATTTTCTGAGGCCCCTCCCACTCATTTCCACAGTGTCCACACTCATTCTTCAGCCGTTGGAGCTAGCTGCCGACCGCCTTGCTGTGTGACCCTACACGGTCACCGAGTGTGAGGGAGACTTACTATTGTCACATCGAAGCTGACAAGAACTCAGGACTGAGAGTGGGTGACGTTGCTTTCCGCGCCTGCCATTTTAATTAAGATCCACGGTTCAATAGTCTGGAGGCTAGGTTTAAACAAGAGGCTTTTTGTTGTTGTTGTTGTTTTGTGGTTTTTTTTGTTGTTTTTTTATTAAAATATTGCTCAAAATAAGGTGCTTCATTGTGTGGACATTCTCCCACGATCCCTTTCCCTACCCACGCCCCTAATCAATCCCTTTCACCTTCATGCCCGTCTCTCTCCACTCCCTGTTGATTCCACGCATGAGACAAAAACACCACGTTGATCATCCCCAAGGCGGGCTTATTTCACTTAACACCACGATCCCCTCCTCGATCCTGTCTGTCTATCGCCCTGCAAATGCCATGTTTCTATTCTTCTTCACGGCTGAATAATACTCCAGCGTGTAGGCATACCAATCACATTTTCTCACCGACTCTCTCTTCTGATGGGCACTGGCCTGGTTCCAAACCCCATCTACTGTGAGCAGCACTGCAGAGGACATGGAAAATCCGGCATCTGTGGTGTGCGTGGACACCTTTGTGTGTATATTTAGGGCTGGCGTGGCTGGACTGTGAGACGGCTCTGGTTGTAATTTAAGGGTCCTCCACACTCATAATGGCTGCACTAATTTACATCCCCACCGGCACTGGAAATGGTTCCTGTTTCTTGGGCCGAGGTATCTTGGTTGGTCCATGTTAAATGTGGAGCCCACACTCTCACCTGAATAAGTGTGTCTCCGGTTGTCGAAGGTTTGCCATATGTTGGGCTCTGAACTCGGTTCCGTGAACTGAGATTCGGCTTCCTGTGTCCTCACAACCCAATGAAGTAATTGTCTTGTGTCTTAGGGGCTCAGAGTGGTTAAGGAGCTCGCCCGAAGTCACACAGCTTGTCAAAGGCAGTCAGATTTGAATCCGAGTGACTTGACTCGAGAGAGGTTGCTTCTTTGAGCATTGTTCAGTGTATCTGTGATGAAGTTTCCAGTAAGACATTGGGACAGGCTGAGCAGAAACATTTTAGTTTATATTTGAATGTATTTGTGTGTTTGTGTTCACGTGTGTATACTCGTGTGTGGAGGTAGGTACATGTGTGAGGCCAGAGGTCAACTTTAAATGTCATTCCTTAGGCACTGCCAATCCATCTCCCCCTCTTCTTCCCTCTCTCCACCCCTCTTTTTCTCTTCCTTCCTCTTTCTTTTGTTCCTTCCTTCCTTTCTTTTTTGAATTTACTTTATCTGTTAGGTGTGTTTTGTCTGCAAGTATGTCTGTGCACCAAGTGTGTGCAGTACCTAAAGAGACCAGAAGAGGGCATCATGTCCTAGAAACCGGAGTCACAGACGGTTGTGAGCCGCCAAGTGGTTGCTGGGAACTGAATCAGGGTCCTCTGGAAGAGCAACCAGGGCTCTTAACTGCTGAGCCACCTCTTCAGTCTCCTCCCCATGTCCCTGCCCTTTCTGTGAGATGGGGCCTCTCACTGGCCTAGTAGGATAGGCTCCCTGGGAGTCTGTGTCTGCCTAGCACTGGGATTAAAGGTTCATATGTCAATGCCTGGTGTTTTTAAATGGGTTCTGGGGATTGAACCAATGTCCTCATAGCTGTGTGTCAGGCTCCCAAGCCAAGCAGAGACATCATTTAAACAAAAAATTAATGTGATTTTTTTTTTTTCGAGACAGGGTTTCACTTTGTAGCTCTGGCTTTCCTAGAACTTTCTCTGTAGACCAGGTTGGCTTGAACAAAGAAATCTGCCTGCCTCTGCCTCCCGAGTGTTGGGATTAAAGATATGTGTGTGCCACGATGCCTAACCGAGACATTTTAAAACCTGAGTCCATTTACGTTAACCTTGGAGGTCCTTTCAACCCTTTCTGGGTCTTTCCTGGTCAGTGTATTTGATTGCCACAAGAACATCCAGTTTGGACTCAAAATTCATTATCTATTCAGAAATGATTTGTCTATGAAGATAGAATTATTAAATTTTTTGTGATGCTGGGATCTGAACCCAGTGCCTCTCAAGTGTTCAGCAAACACTACCGCTGAACTACGATCTCAGCTCAAGATGGATGTTTTTGACTGAAAAGCAAAGTCATTTCTTATCTCTGAGAGGTCTGAGAGTCTTACAGTTTGAGGTGGGAGGAAGGCCGTCTGGCCCTCTGCAAACTTATAAAATATCGTCTCAGAAATGAGGAATGAGTTTCTGTGCTGGGAAAGAAGAAACCATGTTTGGTCCCACTTTAGTGTCTTGCTTCCGAGTTCTCGAACATTCCGGAGACAAAAGGTGCCTTGGCCAATGTTGTTGTTGTGTGTTGCGGCCCGCCTTCTGTCGGCTCCCCACAGTTGCGTGCATCATTGAGGTGTATTATTGACACAGACACCTATGCCTCAGACTCACGGGAACTGGAAGGCAAAGCCTTCCTCTGGCTCAAGTGCAGATGGCGGTGGTGTGCGCCAAAACAAGCGGCCACACCTTTGTCTTCCTGAATAGCTGCAACCTGACTGCCCCCTACAGAGACTCCCACTGAGACCCCCCACTGAGACCCCCCACTGAGACCCCACTGAGACTTCCCCCACTCAGACCCCCACAGAAACCCCCACAGAGACCCCCACTCAGACCCCCACAGAGACCCCAACTAAGACTCCTGACAGAGACCTCCTACAGAGATCCCCTAGAGACACCCCCAGGCCCCACTGAGACCCCCCACTGAGACCCCACTGAGACTTCCCCACTCAGACCCCCCACTGAGACT
Organism: Rhabdomys pumilio; assembly: GCA_030674055.1. Lineage (NCBI taxonomy): Eukaryota > Metazoa > Chordata > Mammalia > Rodentia > Muridae > Rhabdomys > Rhabdomys pumilio. Next base: position 34,603,236 of record JANHMN010000023.1, on the reverse strand, counting down.
TCCCCACTCAGACCTCCCACTCAGACCCCCACAGAGACCCCCAACTAAGACCCCTGACAGAGACCTCCTACAGAGATCCCCTAGAGACACCCCCCAGGCCCCACTGAGACCCCCGACTGAGACCCCGACTGAGATCCCCCTACAGAGAGACCCCCACTGAGACCCCTACTGAGACAAACTAATACAGGAAGGTTGTTCCTGATTGCCTAACTGGTGCCCTCTAGCCATACAAACACAGCTCACCCAATCCCAGCTTTTCTGTTCGTGTGTCTGTGTGTCCGTCTTTTGTCTTTTCTTCGGTTCCCTCACCTTACCAGACCTTGGTCTCCAGGACCAAGCTGTGCAGGATGTGGCAAGCGAACGGTTCTCACGCGGTTTAGCCTGGCCTCGTAGTCACCTAGTCACCATAGTCACCATGCGGGGGAGTGATCAATTGACTTTGACGACCAGGTTCTCCTGCCTGGCTCACGCGGTGCTGGTGACTGAACCTAGGGCTTCGTGCATGCTCGGGGAACACCCTCCCTCCTGACCCACATCCCAGCCTGGACGCACTATTAAATACAGTTTGTGCTTATGATGCGGATATTCCCAGCATAGCAAGCAAGGGGTTACAGGTGGAAGGCGAGCTTGCCTGTCTGACATTCGAGAGACTCAACCTCTCTTCACCTATTTGAAGGAGAGAGAGGCATGTCTGAAGTCCCTAGTCCTGTGTCTGGCACATACCGTATCTTCAGTAAATACAGGCAGCCATTTTAACAAAAGTGTCCCATCTGCTCGCTTTAGGTTTTTTTCTTCATTATTTTGATGCATTCATACAATTATTATCATGATTTTTTTTTTTTGTGGTCATGGGAATTGAATCTGGGGCCCTCTGCATGCTAGAAAAATACTCATATGTCGATGCCTGGTGTTTTTAAATGGGTTCTGGGGATTGAACTGAGGTCTTCATACACAGCATGTCCTGGTGTGATGAGGGAGCCGTCAAATGGCAGGGCCTCATCCTGAAGTGAAGAAAGACTCTTGCTTAGTCTTGTGTTATGTTTGACCTGCATTCTAGAAAAATAATAGGCTTTTCCTTGTGTATCGAGTGAGGAAGGGTCAGTAGCATTTGAGTTGGATGTCAGGGGCGAGTCAGCCAGCCTCTGGGGGAGCAATCAAGGGCCCTTTACTGCCTGTTTCAAATAATTAATCTTCGCAGACATACGCTCACCTTGTCCTGTGTTAACACTGAATTTCCTCCAGGCAGTTAGCTTACTATAAAATTGTCAAACTTCTAGAAACGTCCAGCATTTTAAAGTGTAGTCTAATGTATTTTTAAATTACATTATTTTTGATATTTTCGGTAGCATTATAAAAAAAGTTGTTTTACCATCATCTATCAATCATCCATCTATCATGTATCTATAATCTATCTATTACCTAGCTATCTATCAATCATTTATCTCTATCTATCTCTGTCTGTCTGTCTATCTGTCTGTCTATCTATCTATCTATCTATCTATCTATCTATTCTCTCATAAATTACATCCCAGCTGCTGTTTCCCCTCCTCTTCTCTTTCCAGTCCCTCCTCCACCCCCCATCCACTCCTTCTCTGTCTCCCTTTAGAAAAGACCAGGCCTCCCAGCAATAACAACCAAAGATGGCATAAAAAGTTAACAATACCACTAGGCAACTCCCTTCATCTCAAGGCTGAAGAAGGTCACACAGTAGGAGGAAAAGGGTCCCAAGAGCAGGCAAAAGAATCAGAGACACCCACACTGTCACAAGAAGACCAAGCTATCCAACCATTACATGAATGCAGAGGGCCTAGGTCAGATTCACGCAGGCTTCCTGATTGTTGCATCAGTCTCTGTGAGCCCCCATGAGCCCTGGCTATAAACTCCCTCTCTTAAGTTGTTTTTGGTCAAAGTATTCTGTCACAACCACAAAAAAAGTAATACCCCAGGCATGGAGATTCACACTTGCCATCCCAGGACTGGAGAGGCTGAGACAGGTGGACCCCTGAGACTCCGTGACCTCCGAAGACCGGGATGGTGGGGAGGGGGGCGTGGTTGGTGACACCTGAGGTTATCTAAAGTTGACCTGTGGCCTCCTCAAGTGTGTGCACACATATGTCCCTGCATACACATACTCACATGCACACATATACACCTTAGAGGTGTTAAGCTAGCGTGAGCCAAGGATTATAAAGGAGGGAGACTTTATCCGATAGTTGGAACAGAAGGGGGGCCCTTCTGGAATCACCTGACTCTGTTTGTTGCTTCAGGCAGGGATTTACTCTACGCTTCGTTCACCCAAACAAAAACAAGACGACCAAGCAGCCTGCGGATTCTCCTTTATTTTCTTTTTTAAAAAGTGCTGAGAGAAGTGGTCTCCGGTTGCTTCTTGAGTCTGAGGACTTTTGAAGTGTGATTGCATTTACTCAGGATGGCTGTTTAGAGGCATAAAGAGTACCAAGCTCTCCCTCTCCCTCCCTCCTTCCCTTTTCTCTATATATCTGTGTGAGAGTGTGTGTGAGTCTCTCTGTGTGAGTGTCTGTATGTGTGAGTGTGTGTCTGTATGTGTGTGTATGTGTGAGTGTGTGTCTGCGAGCCTGTGTGTTTGTGTATGTGTGAGAGTCTCTGTGTGTGTGTGTCTGTATGTGTTTGTATGTGTGAGTGTGTGTGTGTGCGCGAGTCTGTGTTTGTATGTGTGAGAGTGTGTGACTCCATCACTTCCGTCTCTCTCCATCTATTTTGTAATGTGGTGTCATGTAGCTCAGGCTAGCCTAACTCACTAGATAGCCGAGGATGACCTTGAACTTCTGAACTTCCAAGGGTCCTACCACTACCTACTACTCGACCTACTAAGTGCTACGATTAAAGACATATATTATCACGTTAGATTTGTGCAGCACTGGGGGGATAGAACCCAGGGCTTCATGCATGCTAACTGGGCAAGCGTTCTTCCAAGTGTGAGCCACATTCCAGCCCTTTCTGAAGGGCGTTTGAGCTTCCCTGGTTCCCAGAGTGCAGGGGCAGAGGCCACAAAGAAAGCTGCTGGGTGGTGAATCTTAGTGCTGTGTTTGCTCTTACAGTCACCATGAGTGACATTTCAGATGGAATGTAAACACACACACACACACACACACACACACACACACACACACACCACACCAGCCAGACCTCTAGGGGAGTGGTTTTGTTTTTTAGCCCACCGTTTTCATTGGAGACCTATCTTTGGGCTATAGAGCATCGAATTGATGCTTTCTGCAGCTCAAAAACTCCAGCCTTCCCATGACAGCATCTCTGTGATGTCAGCATCACAGAGATCTGATACCTTAGTCAACCAGCTCACATTCTCAAATAGGAAAACCAGCCAGCCAGCACTTATTTTTGTATCAAAGGGGATTTCCACAGGGGAGAGAATTTTCCTCCCCACGGAAGGCCATCGACACCTCAAATGTACGCGTATTCAGCCAGGCTGTGAGGATCGTGCTGAAGACAGTAAGAAACCCGGATGTGGGCTTGCCCCGGCATGGCAGGAGGCAGCAGCTGAAGGTGGATTGTATTTCTGCACAGTGCAGAGCTGATGTGGGCTGCCTTTTATGTATGCCTCCTGATCATGCAGACCGCTGAGGGCCAGCACTTGCCTCTCTCTTCAAAGAAGCAGAGATAGGAACATCGAGGGGTCTGGGGAGGCAGCCCTCGTCCCTTAGTACAGCCTGCTGTAAGCAGGGCTATTCTGGGGAGCCATGTCTTTTCTTGGCTTCAGTACCTGCATCAGTAAGTTTAGCCCTGCCACCCGCCCATGTTTTGGATAATGTGGCCTGGACCTGGCGCCTGCCACAGTTTACAACACAGATGTTGGCAAGATGGCGGAAGTGTGAGCCTGGCCCCTCCCCCAAGCTCAGCCCCTCCCTACTGACTTGGGTAGAGAGGACGGAGGTAGGGGGGCACACAGCCTTCACCCTGCTGCCTCCCACTTACATGGAGAAGGTCACAGCCACGCTTAGCACAGCAATGCCTTGCCAACCTCTGCCCATCCTTAACCCCTGAGGAGCCTTGAGCTATGAGGCTGGTGACTGCCAGCCCACACATTTAATCAGATGGAGTCCACTGAGTCCTTGTTGGATGCTGGAGTCACACTCCCCTTTTTGTTGAGATGGTGTTTCTGTACCCCAGGTTAGACTGAACTCATGATCCTCCTGTCTTGGCTTCTTCGGTGCTGGGATTATGGGCATGTTCCACTATGTTCATCAAAATTCACCCTTTTAAACTCTACAGGCCAGCTTTGTGGTTTTTGTTTTTAATCACACATGTAAGGCCTTGCAACATGACTCAAATTCCAGACTACTTTTATTATGCTAAAGCCACTCCTTACCCCTTGGCTACCACTCACTGTGTGTATGTGCATGCCTGTGCACATGTGTGTATGCATATGCACATGTGTGTGTATGTGTGTGTGTGTGTGTGTGTGTGTATGCACACCTTAGGATATGCATGTAAGTCTAAGAATGACTTTCAGGAGTCTGTTCTTTCCTTCAGCCACGCAGATCCCAGATATCTAGCTTTGGCAGCAAGCTCCTTTACCCACAGAGCCATCTCACTGGCCCCTTTAATGGTTTGGACATTCCTATCCATGGGACCATACCACATGTGATTCTTTTACTTTGTGTGCTTTCATATTTCATAGATTCATCTATACCATAGGGCACATTCATAGTTTGTTCCTTTTTCCTGGCTGAATAATATTCCACTGTTGGGCCATACCAGCTAGTATATCTGTTTGCCTGCTGATGGTCGTTTGGACTGTTTCCACGGTTGACTGGTATGAATGATACTCCTTTGGGTGTTCCTCTGCAAGCCTTGCTACATATTCTCAAATTGTGGGGCTGTCGACTCTATGCGATGGGTTTAAGGAACCCAAGAGAGTTGTCATCTGTGGCTGCACCCTCGCCTACAGCGTAAGGGGGCTCACTTCCTGTGAACGCTCGCCAACTCTTATTATCTTTTTGTGTTACGTGTATTTATTCACTGGGGGTGGCGTGTGCATGCGTGGAGGGCAGAGGACAGCTTGCAGAAGAAGAGTTAATTCTCTTCTTCCACCTTGTGGGGTTGGGGGATTGAACTCAGTTTTGTCAGGCTTGGCAGCAAGCTCTTTGCCTACTGAGCCATGTTACAGCCCCATTGTCTGTCTTTTGTATTATCGTAGGTGTGAAGCAATCTGGACACTTAAAACAAACAAACAAACAAACAAACAACCCCAAAACAAGTAAAGCCTTCTCTTCTCTCCACCCAGAACAATTATTTCATATATGTTTAAAACCCCAGGCTGAGTCACATGCACAGTGGGTTTGAGACCCACCAAACTTGTGGGAGAATTTTCTTGTGCAATGTTTAATAGATTTCCACTTGGGGTCGGTAGTGGGTGAAGGGTCAGCCCCAGGACCCTGTTTCACACAAAGCCAAAGGGAACCATGGATGAAAGCGTCTCGCTGTGTGGCTCAGGCTGGCCTGGAAGTCACTGTTTTCCTGGTTCTCTCTTCAGGTGCCAAGATTACAGGTGTGTGGCAGCAAACTTGCCACATGCACCATTTTAATAGGAAATATTTCCATGAAATATTTAAACGTCCCCAACAAATGTCAGAGACTCACAAAAGATGAAAAGAATGTTTTATGTAAATAAAGATAGTCACCGACCCAATCTTAAAGAGTTTGCCTTAATGGCCCCGCCCCCACAGTTGGCGCCATTAGATCCTGTCTCATGGATTCTTTGGGTGTTCCTTTTTAACTTTAAGAAACTATTTCTTATGGAGACTGGGGATGTGGCCCATCTAACGCTGCACGGCCCTGGGCTGCATCCTGAGCCTTGTTAACTGAGAAAGAATAGTTCTACACGGGGCATCTTTATCCGGCTTGTCCAGGTTTGGTACTGCTGTAACTTCTGCATCCGGGAGAAAGAAGACATTTTATCTGCTGCAGGTAGGAGTGTGAACTGGTACAGACAGCGTGGAAACCAGTAAGGAGGCTCTTCAAAAGAGTCAAGATAGAATAACCGTATGATCCCGCTATTTGACTCCTGGGTACTTGACCAAAGGAGACTCAGTCGGCTAGGCACAGAGATCCCCGCACATCCGTGTTCACAGCTGTAGTATTCATGACAGAGCCAGATGTGGTTGGGATTCACAGTGGGATTTTATCTAGCTGTGAAAAGAACAGGAATCAGGGCGTCGGCAGGAGAGTGACGGAACTGGAGACCGTGATGTCGAGAGGGTCGAGGGGCAGTGTCGGAAACACGCAACCCACATGCTTTTCTCATATCAGACTCTAGACTTTAAGGGTGTGCGTAAGTCATGAAAATAGCAAAGGGGAAAGGGGACCGTGAAAGGGGAGCTTTAGAGGGGAGGGGGAGTGACAAAGGCGAGGGGAATGGATGCAGGGGGTGTAAAAGAAGAAGGCTCTGTCGGGGAGAGGAAGGTAGCCAGGAAGAGAAGAGCAGGGAGGATGGAGGGGGCAGTGGAGAGGCGGGGTGTGTGTGTATATAAGAGTAAATACACACACACAAGCACGCACACACAAATAAGCACACACATACAAACACACACATAAGCACACACATACAAACACACACAGAAGCACACACATACAAACACACACATACAAACACACAAGCACACAAGCACACACATAAGCACACACACATAAACACAAACACACATGCACACAAGCATACATACATACAAACACACACACAAACACCCGTAACCTAGCAGTATATAAGCTGACTTATTTGGAGGCTGGGGATATTGGCAAACACACATATAAGCACACACATACAAACACACACATAAGCACACACACACAAACACACACACAAACACAGACACCCCTAACCTAACAGTATATACGCTAACTTATTTGGAGGCTGGGGATATTGGTAGAGCCTCCATGATGCCCTGGACCCAATCCCCCAGCACAGCATAAACCAGATGTATTGGCACACACACCTATAATCTCAGCAGGAAGACCAGAAGTTTAAGGTCATCCTTGGCTGTATAACTTGTGGGTGTCAGCCTGGGCTATGTGAGATCCAGTCTCTGTTTTTTCATTTTACACTCAAGAGACATCCCTCTGTTCATCCTTCTGGCACCAGAAACTGAAAATCAGCTCCCGCCATGGGCCAAGCACCCAGAGGTTCTCTGTGCATGTCATTCACCGCATCTAGTCTCATAGCAACCCTTGTTTGGAGGTGTGACGTCATTTGTCATAGAGCACATGACCTGTGACCTCATTGCTGACACAGGATTCCCAGCTCACCTGCTGCGTGGTATCTTCAGCTTCACAGGGCCTCAGCCAATCCTGTGTATTCTGAAGGGAGGGAGATGTTTGTCTGTATCTGTAGGTGAGATAACCCAGCCTCCTTCACTGAGCCTTTGGAGACTTGTTTGCTTTTTTGGAAAGGCTGCTGTAGACTGCGTTCCTAATTCATGTCCAAGTATCGTTAGCATTTCACTTTCTTAGTACAGTGAACCCTGAGAGTCCAACTGTGTGGTCTCTCTTGTGCTGATTACCAGACGGGGCATAAGGAGCCACAGCCCAGAGCCTGGAGTCTAGCTACAGAACTATCTATAAAAATGCATGTCACAAGCAACTTACCGTGAAATTTATTCATTTCTTTTTTCTCTGTCTGAGCAGTGGTTAGCAAACATTTCTGTAAAGAGATGTAGAGGGAATAGTGTCTGAAGCCAACCAGTTCCGTGTCAACTTCTCAGCTCTGCAGGCATAGTCTGAAAGGGTCCCCAGACAACATGTCAATAAAGGAGTATGGTTGTGTGCCAATAAAACTTTATTTATAAAAATCAAGCCAGGGGCCAGATTTGGAGGTTAACGGGTGAGTCTGGGGATTCCTGTTGTATTTTTGTTTTAGAAGCCAATATGGAGGGAAAAGGCTTAGAAATGTATAAAACTTGTCTGTGAGGGTAGAATCTGAGAGACAAGAGAAAAAAAATAGGACAAATTCTAAAGGAAGAAGAAACAGACAAAGTAGAAAGACTGTTGTTGAGGCTGAGCTGTTTCTTGGGAGCTGAGGAAGATAAAGATTTCCCAGTTCTATTTTCTCTATCGTGTTAATAATGTTCACTCATCCTAAGTGAGTGTGTACTCACTCGGGTGAGTGGGGCAGGAGTGTGAAGGATGGGGGGTCTCCCCCAATTCCTGTTTTTTTTTTTTTCTCCTGCTTCAGCTTGGCTCTGGTCTTTCACCAGACCTGGGAACAACTTCACTTTTTGTCTGAAGCTTGACAGTTAAAAAACCCAGAGGTAATTCTCCATCAGCAAGGGACGCCAGCAGCCTCTGAGGCAGATGCTGGTGTGTCGCAATATTCCACTCCGGAGTTCCTTCTCCCTCTCCCTGGTGCCCAAGGTTGTTTCCATTACGCTCCTCCTCGAGTGTGGCAGGGCAGCGTCCTGGGGTGGATTTAGGTGGGAAGAAAAAAGTTAGAGTTTACGATTATGCAAAGAACTTCAGATGACAAAGAATGAATCTGAGTAAAAGACAGAAGGGCCCCCCAACCCCCCATTCAGGACTTGAACACAGAAGCCTAGGTATGATGCCTCCATGATTGTCTTGCAAAAGGTTTTTTCACATAGGACTCTTCAAAGTGTTGCTCTCTGAGAGAGCACTTGCCCACCATGCTTGGAGCTCTGGCCTTGACTGGAACAATAGTTATGAGACAGAAGCTGTTTTTTTTCAGGATGTGACTGCTCTCTCCAGAATCCCTACAGTCCTAATGAGTGATCAAAGCCTCTGAGGTTGAAGTTGACACAAAAGGTTTGACCCTGGAGTGCTTTGGTGCATACGCTGTGCTAATGTCGTGTCAACCGACCGTGTCCTTGGACAACAGGAATTGAGGGGACTTGTGTGACATACCACTCAGAGTGATGTCTCTACTCAGGAGGAATCTAGGAAGGCTAGTGTCAGGGGTGAGAGTCTTTACAGTATCTGTGACTCAAGACCATTGGGTGACCCAGCACAGAAAGCTTATCTTTTCCTTTGTTTTTTAAATAAATATTTAAAAAAAAATTTTGTGCGTGATGTCTCACCTGAATGTGTAACAGGCAAACTGAGAGGTCATAGAATAGGAGGCAGGACCTGGTTGGAGGCAGCCATCTTTGCTGGGACACCAAGATGGGGTGACAACCTATGGATCTATTCAGAGGTAGTTAGTAGAAGCCTATACTTTGCTGCTCACTTCACAGAGCCCCACCTCTGAGCAGAGGATTGGAGAGCCAAGCCTTCGGCACGCCAAACCAAACCATAATCCATGGGAACTTGACGGGAGCTCAAAGTCTGGCCCCTCCTCAGATCTACTTTGGCAGTGGCTTGGATGAGATCTGTGATCTGTGCTCTCTCGGGGCTGCAGGGGATTCAGGCTCAGTCTCAAGTTTGAGAACTGCAGACCTAGAAGAGAGTTATCCTGACCAGAGTTTGGTATCCATGCCCTGTTGATTGTTTGGGGGACAACCCTATACACTGAGGGACACTTAGCTGTATCTCTGCTCTCTACTTGGAGATGCCAGGAACATCCCTTGTCCCCAAGTCCCGATAACCCAGATGTTAGCTGTCCCCTGGAGGGATACAGTTGCCCCTTGCTGGGAAGCACTGAGCTGAGCTGAAGCAGATCTGCATTGAATAGTCTTCATTTCCAGCCTCCGCAGTTCAGTTACCTGAAACATGGAGGCAGGATTCCAGCCTCCTGATCCTCTGAGCCAACACCATGGCCCCGGGCCTCATTATTTAAAAATAGTCACACCATTTAAACTTTCTAACAAAATTTTCCTCTGAGTAGAAGCTAAACATGGAAAATCTCAGCCCCAGGGATGCATGGTAATCTCCTAAGAGCCTGGTTGTTCCGAGTGGGGATTTGGGTGGAAACCTTTGGCCGTCATAAACTGTTAAGTTTGCTGCAAGGTTCTGAGTTCCTCCCATGCACCTGGCTTCCTCTCCCTGGGGAACCATGTGGCAGGTCCCTGGGGCCCAGCTGTCTGTTCCTGTAGGGACATTAACCTTGAGTCTCTGCTTTCCATTGCTGGTGTCCCGGCTCTTAGCCCTGTGACTTACTTTTCCAGGTGACCTGAGTATGAGGAGTCATAGGGGCTGGGAATGGGTACTTCATGTTGGGATTTGGATGGGCCTGGTTCTAATTCTGCCTCTGGCACTAATTTGGATGGAAGCTGTCAGGCACCTGATCATGCTTCAGTTTCTCCACAAGTGAATCAGGCACCATAGGACCGGGATGTAGCTCATCGGTAGAATGCTTACCTAGCATGCATGGAGCCGGAGGTCCGTTTCTCATATTACAAAACCAAGTCAAATGGAACCAAACCCAGGACATACATAGAAACCCAAGCACTGTGATCCAGTTTGTTTGATTTTGATTGCAGTATTGGGAGTTGAACCCAGGGCTTCGTGCATTCTGGCTTCATGCATTCTAGGAGAGAACTCTTATCTCCCAGTTGCACAGCCAGACAGCGGTGTGTGTGTGTGTGTGTGTGTGTGTGTGTGTGTGCGCGCGCGCGCATCTGTGAGCATGTGTATGTATGAGTGTGTGGATATTGTTCTTCAGGCCTGCCTACCAGTTTTTGAGATAGGATTTATCAATGGTCTGAGACTTGCCGGGTAGCCTAGTTTCCTGGCTAGTGAGCTCCAGGATTCTTCCAGTCTTTGCGTCCCTCAGTTCAAGATACATATGTGGTATATTTCATGTCCGGCTTGTTTTCGGGAGGTGGGTGTCTTGGGGCTCTGACCTGAGTTTTTAAGTTTATTTACATGGCGAGCACCGTGTACTGAGCCATCTGTCCCGAGTTTTCTCACATTGTTAAAGTATACATAGCATCTATCCTTTGTGCATATGTGTTATGTGTACACGTGTGTATTTATGTCAGAGGACAACTTTTGGAAGCCAGCTCCCCCTGGGCACCACGTGGGACTTGGGGATTATGTTTAGTCTGTCAGGCTTAGTGGCAGGCCCCCCTACTCACTGAGCCCTCTCGCCGGCCTCATTTGATCTATTCCTAGGTTGCATGGGTAGGTTCCACCTCGTTTCTGAATGGCCACCTCCTTGACACGGTGCGTGAATGAGGTCTGGCCACTTCTCTCTCTAGGGACACTAATGCTATCAAAGGATGTCGTCCAAACCCATTTTCCTCCTCAAAGTTCCTACCTCCAGTTGCCATGGTATGGACGGGGAGGTGAGGAGGGCATCAGCAAGCTGGAGCTGCATGCCATAGAGCAGCTGACTATTTAGCTGATTGGTAGTAAGAAGCAGAGACGATGTACACAGAGAGCCAGAGAGATGGGGATTCTCACTGTTCATGGGCCAGAGGTTGTAGGGCAGTAAGCATCTTAACATGGTGACGGGATTAAGACTGGCTGGAGCTCAGTGGGCAGAGCTCTACTGTGCACGAGGCCCTGGGTTCCCTTCTCCAGGAGAGCCTGAATTGGGAACTGTGGTACATGCTTAGAACTTAGTAGAGGCAGGAGAATCAGGGGTTCAGGGACACCCTTATTACACACTGAGGCCTGCTCAGGATAAGACACACACACACACACACACACACACACACACACACACACTAACAGGAAGTCTGGAAGATTGGCTCAGTGGGTGCCTTCTGCACGAGGTTGAGAACCCCAGTTCAGATCTCCCAGTTCAGCATCCGAGTCACAGCTGGGTATGTAGCATGCCTGTGTAACTCACAGGCGGGTCCCTAGGGGCTCACTAGCAGGCCACCCTAGCCTCACTGGTGAGGTCAAGGTTAGTGAGCGGCCTTGTCTGGAAATCATGTCTGAGGAAGATGGCCAAGTATCAAACTTCTGGCTTCTACAAACATACACATGGGCACATGCACTTGCATGTATGCACACATGTACCCACATGTGCACACGGATGCATATAGTCTTTCCTTTCCTCCGTGTTTCCCTCCCTCCCTCTTTCCCTCCCTCCCTCCCTCTCTTTGTGTCTGTGTCTCTCTCTCTGTTTCTCTGTCTCTGTCTCTCTCCTCAATGGAAGGGATACTTTGGTCTGGTCTTGCTGCCCACCACGCCCCCTGACCCTGGGTTAGTTCCAGCTTCCTGGAGTTGCTATTCTTCTCTCCAGGTACCGACCCCCTTCAGTCTCCATGACAAACCAAAACAAACAGAAAGTGTGCCATGCAGCGTCTGGGTCAGACATCAGGACCCAGGATAAATCAGGCATCCGTGGGTTTGTCCATGGAGAGAGCCTTCATTTGTTCCTTCTTGTACATCGTTTATTCACTTATGAACTTGCTTCCTTGTTCGGAAGAAGGCAAAGAAGGCAGGAAGTCCCTGCCCCGGAGTAGCTACTGGTGGTATTAAGATGGAACAGAAGTGTTTCTAATGGGAAGGGCGTGTTTTAGTGCATTTAAGTGGGCGTGGAGCCACTCACTTGGGAAGTGGAGGCAGGATGATCTAAGATCACAGCCAGCCTCACTTCAGTAAAGAAAGCTCTGGGCTAGCCTGACGTACAGGAGACTCTTTCTCAAAACAAACAAAAGAACCTATTGTATTTTTGGAGTTGGGCATGGTGGATTATACTTGGGAGTCAGGAAGAAAGACAGAGAGAATTTGACCTACAACTTGAGGGGTGAGCAGGAGGTCAAAGGTTACCCCCAGGGTCGCACTCGGTGTGCCTGACAGTTCCCAGTGGATGGCGGTACCCCTGATCTGGGGTCATCACATTGAGAAGCTCTGGTGTAAGCAAAGACTGAAGAAGAGAGTTTAAGAGAGTTGGTCGTTTCCTTTCTTCCTCCTTCAGTAATAGCTATGAAGCACCTACTGTGTGTCAGCCCCCAGGCTAGGGGGCCAGAGAGACAGAAGAGATGTCAACACTGACATGCTTATGACCGTATGACCACTTAAGACTTGGCAAACCATATTCTATAGTTATCCCTGCCCACCTTTCATGTCTGCCCCTTTCAGTCATGTCTCTGTCGCTATGACAAGACGCCACGACCAAAGCAGCTTATAAACAAAAGCGTTTCATTTGGGGTTCACCATTTTAGAGAGTGAGAGTCCATAACAGTCATGGTGGGGGACATGGCAGCAGGCAGGCAAACACTGGAGCACTAGCTGAGAGCTTACGTCTTGATCCAGAAGCAGGAGAGAGCGAGAGAGCGAGAGAGCGAGAGAGCGAGAGAGAGAGAGAGAGAGAGAGCGAGAGCGAGAGAGCGAGACAGACAGACAGACAGACAGACAGACAGACACAGAGAGAGATGGACTGAGACGGAGTGGTTTGAGCTCCTGAAACCTCAATGTTTGCCCCCAGTGACCCACCTTCTCCAACAAGCCCACACCTCCTAATCCTTCCCAAACAGTTCTGCCAACAATTCAAACAACTGAGCAGATGGAGACCATTCTCATTCAGACCACCACAATACCTGGAAGGTTGTGAGAGGCAGGTACAGTTTAGACAGATAGAAATAACTACCGTGGAGAAACGGTTGTGTCCACACTATCCAATATGGCAGCCATCGCTGCATGCAACTCACTAAAACCAAATTAATTCGTACTAAACACAACCTTAAACTCAGCTTCTTGGCCATACAATGTATCCCGATTTCAAATAGGGAGGTGCTTTCTGCAAAGCCTGATGAGCCTGGGGGATCCCCGGATCCCACTTAGTGGAAGGACAGACTGACTCCCGTGATGTGTCCTCTGGCCTCCGCATGGCTCTCTTGCATGCATCCTCCCTCTCAATAAATGATATTAAATAATAAAAACATCAAGGAGATGGCACTGTTCCCGTCCGTGGCTCCATTGTCTGTTTGATGAAAACATTCCCGACTGTTTGTTCATTCCTGAAATATTTAGCTCATACGTGCACTTTACAAAGTAGAAGTTAGAGTCCCGATCTGGACCATAACTAATTAAACACCTTTAAACCATTTTAAATAGCATTTATGCATTTGATAAATGGAAAGTTTAAGCACCCTAATTACTGATGAACAAGCCTTCACAGTTATTTAAATAACTCACAGCAGCTTTAGGAAATGACTTTGACAGGGGCCTGTGAGATGGCTCAGCACATATAGGCGATTGCTGCCAAACTCGGTGATCTGAGTTTGATTCCCGAGACCTACATGATGAAAGGCAAGAACTGACCCTCACGAGTCCTCCTCTGACCCACCCCTAACTGAGTGCTGAGGGTGGTCAAGCATGTGCACCCACACACTCGCACTGAGAGAAAACCACCAATCACATTTTTAAGCTGGACACATGACCCAGGGGCTTAGCACCGTGCTGACGTGCACAAAACCTGGATTCATTTTCAAGCACTAGAAAAACTGAAATGTAAAACGACTCCCTAAATGTGCTGAGCTTTCTGGTGAGGTCATACCTAAATTGAGGTCAGTTTGAACTGAAACCGGGTGTCTAAATCAGCTGTTTGGCTAGACAACGTCAGGCCAGAGTTGGAGAGGTTGTGTTAGTCTTGCTATATTCTGTTGGGTCAGAAGAATATAAAAGAATCGCCTCAAATATACACACTGTTTAATTCAGACATTACTCTGATGGCTTTAATGATCTCTAACGTGTAAAATGCACCCCAGGTCTTGATTGTGTCTAAGGTCTCTTTTTAATGAGGGTCTTGGCTTCATCCCATCCAATTAAAGCTAAATCCTGATAAAGTTTGTAGGTCATTTGAGGGTGTTGAAGTCTCTCATTGTCTCAGTGAACAGTGATCAGAGATTTCAGCCAGGATGTGAGCTGGATTTTTTTTAATTTAATTTTTAAAAATGTATGTGTATATGCAGTATGCATGTGTGCCTGTATGAGTTTATGTGCACCACATGTAAGCAGATGTCCACGGAGGCCAGAAGAGGGCGCCAGATACTCTTGAAAATGGCAGTAATCAACTACCCAGTATGGGCGCTGGGAATCAAACCTGAGTCTTTTGCAAGAGCAGTAAGTGATGTTAACCCCTGAGCCATTTCTTTATCCCTGCAATTTTTGTTTTTTTTTTTTTTTTGGTCAAGGGTGCTAAGATAATATGTTTATTCACTATGTTGATTACATATGTGACTTAATTTTAATTTTGCTGTCATAATCACAAACAGCGCTAAGTTGAGAATATCTTGGGCAGTGCGGTACCATGAACATGTATTTGGGTTCCACTGAGAAGCTTCTTAGCTATTGCCCTGGTGTGGCTGGCTTTCAATATATTATGTTTATTCTAAGTTGTTTTGATCTTTATCTGGTAGTTTTATTGTTTTTTAAAAGGTTTATTTATTTATTATGTATACAGTGTTCTGCCTGCATGTACGCCTGCAGGCCAGAAGAGGGCACCAGATCTCGTTATATATGGTACTGAGCCACCATGTGGTTGCTGGGAATTGAACTCAGGACCTCTGGGAGAGCAGACAGTGCTCTTAACCTCTGAACTATCCCTCCAGCCCCTATTCTGTAGATTTTTGAGATAGATTTCACTGTGTAGCCCAGACTGACCTTAAACTTATGATCCTCCTGCCTCAGTCTCTCCAGTATTAGGATTACCTCTATATATCCCCATACCTGCCTTTCCTCTCTTCTCTATGGTTCAGTAAATGGTTGGTAAGGCCTTGTAGACTGCTTCGGGGCGGGGCACACCTTCCCCAGATGGTTTTGACCGTTGCTTGGCTCTGGCTTCCAGACCTGTAATCTGCCCAGGGTCTCAGGTAGTGGAGATCAGAACTTCCACCCCACCCTGGGCCCCAGGCCCTCAGTAAAACACCCACCCACTGACCATTTCCTTCCTCTTTTTACCTTCTGCTACATTGACCTGTCTTGTTGCGTGGTTCAGGATGGGGGCACAAAGAGTGGCTCTCCACTCTCAGCGTGCATTTTCCTTACAACATGGCCCCTGGTGAATCAGTTAAGAGGGAAAGAACCACATCGTGTCTAGGGGATCGAGCCGGTGGAAGGTCGTTTAGACTGATCAAATTGAAATTGG
This sequence comes from Rhabdomys pumilio, assembly GCA_030674055.1. Taxonomy (NCBI): domain Eukaryota; kingdom Metazoa; phylum Chordata; class Mammalia; order Rodentia; family Muridae; genus Rhabdomys; species Rhabdomys pumilio. The sequence goes on along the minus strand of JANHMN010000023.1, from coordinate 34,587,248 downwards.
ATTCAACTTAGGTGTGACTTAGGCGGGGGCGGTTTGCTTGTTTGTTTGTTTTTAGAAGTTGAATGTATTAGGTGATGTATCAGCTGCCCTGAAGCCAGGGCTAGCCCACAGAGGAGCCGGTACAGATTTCCCTCATGACTGTAGCTACATGAATCGAGGAGAGGCAGGTTCTTCCAGGACACTGAAGTCAAACGCAGCATCCTTGAACTTCTTGCTTTTTCCCAACTGTCTGGGGACCTTGTTTAGCTGGAAAGAGAAGCCCCTGGTCCCAGGAGTCCCGGGAGCTTGGAGTGAAGTCCGGCAGGGGCTTTGTGCGTGTATTTTTTTAACAAGATCCCCAGGCAATTCCCTAGCAAGCAGACGTCTGACAATTTTGAACTCGGGGACAGGACAGGCTCGGGGCAGTTTTGTCCTGTTAGCTAGGCTCATAGCCGTAGGCGGGTTGGTGGTTGCTCTCTGTGCCTCTGCTCTCTTCCCTCCACCTTTAAGGTACATTGGATGCCAATCAAGTTTGATGTTAGCCAAGTGTTTATCCCAGTGCCTGGCACACAGCAGGCTCTATAGCTATGAATTCAACTATGACTGGATTATTTTTTAAATAACAGTTGATGAATTAATTAATAGCGTGATTATCAATCGACTAGTAGATACATCAAGTATGGTAAACATCAACAAGTGTCAGTTTTGCTACAAATATAAAATATAGCTATGGTTATGTTTGAAACTCATGGATGCATGACTCTGTATTAATTATAAACGTAACCATACCACGGCTGCAGATTGTTACAACATAAATGTTAATATTAGAAGAACATTGAAACTGGGGATGTAGTTCAGTGGGTAGAGGACTTGCCTGGCCTGCATGAAGCCCTGGGTTCTATCCCCAGCACGGCATAAATGGCGTGAGGTGATTCACGTCTCTATGTCCAGGATCACTCTTGCTACATGGTGAGTTTGAGGCGAGCCTGGGCTACACGAGAGCTGTCTCAAAAAAAAAAAATATATAAAAATTCTAATAATGTTCTCGGAAGAAATCCCGGAGGTCGAGTGTCGATGCTGTGAACTTATGGTTCTTTGTAATGTCCCCTAACGGTAAGAGTAAAAAGACAAAGTTGGGGCCGGAGAGATGGCTTTGTGGTTAAGAGGGCAGATTGCCTGTGTCCAATTCTCAGTATCTATATTGATTGACCTGTTGACTCTTAAGTCCAGTGTACTCCATGGAGAGAAGGGGAGGGGAGCGGGAGGGGAGGGGAAGGGAGAGGGAGGGAGGCAGAGAGGGAGGGAGAGAAAAAAGGCCGTCAGCTATCCTCAACACAAAGCAGCGGGCAACGGAATGCTCCACCATCCCTTGACTGCCCCTGACTGACTGCACCCCAGGGTCTCCCCTACTTTGGGCTCCAGGCAGAGCAGAAGACCCAGGGCTCTCCTCAGCAAGGAACTCGCTTCTAGATGCAATAGGCCCCAGTTGTTTGAAACCTTCTCAGTCAGACAGTTCTCTCCCCTGTCAGCTGGCCCCTCGTGCAGGGGTGTTATGACAATGGTCGCCCTGGCAACCGCAGGATGGCCTTAGGCTTCTGGTTGCAGCGATTTCATTACGCAGGCGGCTTTAACAGCCTTAGAGCCTTGGCTGCTCGTCCAGGGATCCCACCAGTCCTGCCCAGGCTGTACCTTGGGAAAGGACTCACTCAGGGTTTCATTTCTGGAGGTCTGGTGACCATTTCCAGTGATGTGCGTTCGTCTAAATGCCAAGGAACACAGGCAGAGAAGCGCTGCTTGCAGCGCAAGGGCTGATGGGGGTGTGTGTGTGGGGTGGGGAGGTGCAACCATGGAAACCAGTAAACAAGATCATCTGTGATAAGGACGCGGAGGGTGTGTGTGTGTGCGCGCGCGCGCGTAACTGGGTGGGCTTAGTTGGGAAGGAAGAACTCCTCGGGGTGGAAGGCTCATGTCCCTGCTAGGAGACCTGTCAGATGGTAGGAGGGGACAGGTGTAAGGTCAGACAGACCCTGTGGTTTAGAACAGTTAGAAGCTGCAGGAATGGTGAGCTCAAGACAGCCCTGTGAGCACAGTTCTGTGCTGCTTGCAGGCTGGCTGTACGTAATTGTCCCACACGTACCATGGGGCGTGAAATGAGGCCCAGCCCAGGCTGGCTGGCAAGTTCACCCAGGCCTGGAGGATCCAGGGCACATCCCTCCTCAGTGTTCCGTGCACCCTCCCTAGTTTTCCAGACTCCTATTTTTTAGCTAGCCGTGCCCAGAGGCATTGGCTTTGAGCAGGAGCAAAGCCAGCCCATCCCCCACTCGCCCCCGCGTTTGCTACAGGTCTCTGCGGTCTGTCTTAGTTTAGATTCAGTGAAAAGTTTCCTGCTTCCCATTAGCGATTTGAGACACGGTTATTTTTAGAGCTGTCACATGTCTTGACTTTTAATTTGTGTGTGTGTGTGTGTGTGTGTGTGTGTGTGTGTGTGTGTGTGTGT
>JANHMN010000023.1:34562280-34577569 GCA_030674055.1 Rhabdomys pumilio | reverse complement strand
ACATACACACATACATACACATTCACACATAGACACACACAGACACACACATACATACACATCCACACATAGACACACACACACATATACACATAGAGACACACATATATACATATCCACACATAGACACACACACACATACACACACACACAGACACACATATATACATATACACACATAGACACACACACATATACGCATACACACATAGAGACACACATACATACATATACACACAGACACATACATGCACATACATCCACACACACATCCACACAAAGACACACACAGACACATACAGACACAGACACACACAGAGACACACACACAAACACCAGTACTTTGTAAATATCTGCATCCCTAGTTTCATTCTGAGGATCGCCCGAATGCCTGGGGCCCTGTGTTCTTATGATATCTTTGCAAAACATGAGAAAGGCAGGTTTTAGTTTTCTTTCCTATCAATTGCTGTGAGAAAAGCAAATTTGGGGGTTGGGGTTGATAGGCTTATGATTCCAGGTCACACCCCATCATTGCTGGAAGTCAGGGAGGCAGGAAATGAAGCCGCCAGTCACACCCACTGTCGAGCAGAGATAGAATGAATGCATTTGAGACAGTGTTTGGCTCACTTTCTCCTTTTTTAATAGTCTGGGATCTTAAGCCTAGGGAGTGGTGCCACCCATAGTGGGCGGGGCTTCCCACCTTAATTAACATAACCAGGACAACATCCCCACAGACTTGCCCTCAGTCCAAACTGAGCTAGACAATCCTTGATTGAGACTCTCTTCCTGGGTGACTCTAGATTGTGTCCAGTTGACAAACTAAGCGCAATGGTACATTTTAATTGCACACTTCTTAAAGGCTTTGGGGTTATAAAAATATTTATATACCAAGGGCCCCTTGTAGAGCAGGTAAGGTAGAGATAAGTCTTCTAGAGAGGGGCTGAAAAGTGTGGTCTTCAAACTATCTGTTGGGCAGACAGTTATTGTTCTTTTTTAAAAAGATTTATTTATTTGTTTTATATGAATACACTGTTGCTGTCTTCAGACACACCAGAAGACGGCATCGGATCCCATCACAGATGGTTGTGAGCCACCATGTGGTTGCTGAGAGTTGAACTCAAGTCCTCTGGAAGAGCAGTCAGTGCTCTTAACCGCTGAGCCATCTCTCCAGCCCGATAGTTTTTGTTTGACTGATGAGATCTGATCCTTAAACTATTATTTTGACCCAATGTCTTAAAACTGATTTTCTAAAGACTCAGGAGCTCTGGTTTCAAAGCTACAAGTCCTGATAATATAGAAAGAGAATCCTCTTCTGATGTGATGAACCACAGTTGGCAGCCCCTTTGGTCCCCGAGGCTCCTACCTCTGGAGCTCATAGTCTCGCAGAAAGGGATTCTGATACCTTCACCTGTCTGTGAGGTGTGAAGGCGCCCTGCCTGCAGTTCACATGCTTGTCCACCAGAGGGTGCTCTCATGAAGGAAATACGGAGACAGCTGTGAGACATGCCCTGGGTTCAAATGACGCTTCCATTACTCTCTTGCCGTGTGACTTGGGCTAAGGGTTTAACTTCTCTACACTTTGGCATCCTGGTCTGCAGGCAATGATAACCATTTTTGCTGAGGATACAGTTCAGCGATAGAGCCCTTACTGGGCATGTGTAAGAGTCTAATTCAGCTCCCCAATAAAATACAAATATGCACACATACACGTACACATACACACATGTACACATGAACTCACACAGCACACATATCACACACATTCACAATACACATGTACGCTTATCCACACACATCCATACGTACCTCTGGACAGCGCCCCCCCCCACATCCACATGCACACGTACACTCACAAACATACACACTCACACATATACATACTCACACAAACATGTACAGATGTACATATATGTACACACATACCTTTACTTTCACATGATCTCGTAGAATTATAAGGAAGTCTGTGTTGAGTAATGGAAACATTGTCCCAGCTGGGATTATTTTACCAAAATATGCACAAATTTCTTTTCTTTGGTCCAGGTTGTTATGGCTTTCTTGACCTTTCAGCCATAAATATGTGAACCTAAGCATTAGAATGATCTGACCACACACACACACACACACACACACACACACATTTTAGCGTAATTTGACCACACACACACACACACACACACACACACACACACGTGTATATACACACACTTTAGGGTAATTTGACCACACACACACACACACACACACACACACACACACACATACACACGCTCAGGATATGACTGTTAGCATTCTGTCTAAACTCCATCCCCACAGTTACCTGGCAACAGCCAGGTAGGCCTGGCCCACTATAAAAGGGGCTGCGTGCCCCCTCCTCTTGCTCTCTTGATCCCTCTGTTCACCTCACCCCTCCCCTTTCCCTTTCCCCTCTCTCCACATGGTCATGGCCGGCCTCTACTTTACTCTCTCCCTCTCTCTCTGCCTCTCTCTGCCTCTACTACCCCCTTAACTCCCCTCCCCATGCTCTGAATAAACTCTATTCTATACTGTACTGTTGTGCGGCTGGTCCCTTATGGGGAAGAGATGCATCGGCATGGGCCCGCTGAGACATCCCCTTTCCCCATACCTGACCACACCCATAGAACATATCCTATATCTCTTTATCTTTTTATAAACACATCAATGACCCCCCCCCACACACACTCACACATACACACACACACTTCAGAATAATCTAAAAACACACACACTTCAGAGTAAGCTGAACACACACACACACACACACACACACACACACACACATACACATTTTGAAATCATAGTGTTAAAATGTACAGTTGTGTCCTGCAGCACGGAGAAGGCTTTAGAGTGTACATCTGACCTACTGATTACCACCTGTCAACTCTACAGTCTAAATCACCTGAAAAGAAAAGTCAGAATTGAATAATTGTCTTTATCAGGATAGCCTGTGGCCACATCTGAGATGTTTTGATTGCTAAATAATGCAGGAGAACCCAGCCCACTGTGGGCGGTGCCATCCCTAGGCAGACAGGCCTGGGCTTGTAGCTTGCCAGAGAAGAGACAGCACCTTCAGTGGAAGACTGTGACCTGGAAGTGTAAGCCTCCTAACCCCCCCCAAGCTGCTATTGGTCGGTGTTTTGTCAGAGCATCTGGGGTCAAACTAGAACAATCTCGTTCTAAACTTTCGCCCCGTACCCCTACCCTGGCATGTCCAGCTGAAGGATTATCTACACTGTGTTTCTATTCATCTCTAGATGACTCAGTTGCTACCTCCTGTCCCTGATTTGACTTCACAGTCACTGTCTGGGTGTTGGCTTTGCCCTGTAGCGTGTGTGTGTGTGTGTGTGTGTGTGTGTGTGTGTGTGTGTAATGGAATTTATGAAATTTATAGACTCTGCTTTCCATGAATCTGTATGTTATTGTAATACACAGTTATGCCCACAAGAGGGCAGAAGGAGCCCACTGTATCGCCCGTGAATCGCCACCCATAGATTCACAAGCCCTATTAAATAGTAATATACTGTGAGTGTGTGAAGTCCTTGGCTAGCTACCGTAGATACTGTGAATGAAGGCTCTTATATCGTATATGTGGAGACACTTGAAGGAGAGTAAATATCAAGCTTGAGGGACTTGTTGGCAGTCAGTGTTGCAGACTTATTTAGGGCATCGTCTAAGGAGGGGATTGTCTGCAGGGCAGGGAAAGGGCGTCCTGTACAACTCATTGCAACTTGGGGGTCTCGCCTCTGTCCCCAGCTCCTTTGTTCAGAGAGGTCTTTTTCCCTGTTCTATACGATTCCTCAGCCTTGCCACATAGCCTCAGGGTGCTCAGTAATTTTCAAGGTTCATTGCTAGCCTCAAGCTACCTATGGGTCGTAAAGGCCGCATTTGATGCCCCTGCCCCAACCACCTCCCCGACGGATCCCATAAGCACATCAAAAAGGAAGCCGAGAGTGGAGGCCAGCCAATGAGACTCGGATTTATGTCTAACTGACTTGTTCTGAGTTTCCCCCCACCCTCACCCCCACCCCGGGCCAAATTCAGCAGAGCCGTCTCCTCACAGAAGTGTGAAACAGGGTCTGTCTCTCCCAGGTTTTGAAGCTGGATTGTAGGTGTGGACTGTCGGTCATGTACTGAGCGAGCACCTACACTCAGCACTTGTGTTTTATAAGTGAGAAGAACAAGGCCCCGAGAAGTTAAATGATTTGTCTAAGTGGCAAGACTCAACCCCAGGTTCAGCCACTTTTTTGCATAGTGGAGCACCTTTCACTGGGTACCAGCAGAGGGCAGTGTGGAGGCTCCCTGCTGGTTCCCTCTGCAGTTCCCCTGAGTGCCACAAGAGGGCGGTAGACAGACACCGCTCCATTCCCTCGGGCAGGGTGCTTGGCTTCATGTCCAGCTGATTGCCTTTGTCCCCTCCTCTAGGAGATCTCCCCTGACCAGCTGAGCTTGGAGGACCTTCTAGAGATGACCGACGAGCAGGTGTGCGAGACTGTGGAGAAGTATGGAGCCAACCAGGAAGAGTGCGCCCGGCTCAACGCCTCACTCTCCTGTCTCAGGAATGTGCACCAATCAGGTGAGTAGTCCAGTAGGTCGGGATCGCCCCAGGCTGGCCCGGCCAATGTCCTTCAAGCTTCCTGTGCAGGCCAGCACGGAAGAGAATGGGCTCTGGATACCAAAGCCAGCTTAGGGGTCGAGCCGGCTATGAGAGGTGGAGGTAGGCGGGGCTTGATCTCCACCCTGCGGAGGATGGCTCAGCATGGGTCCTGGATAATTACCGTCCAGAGTGGGAATCTTGGGTGTACAAGGGAGGCCAGCGTCTTTCCCCCTCAGTCGCTCAGAAGTGGCTTTGTGTGCTGAATGACAGTTCTGGTTATTTCTATGCACAGAAACACTATCCATTCTTCGTAACAAATCAGGTTATAACTGCCCCAGGGACCTGAAGTTGTTATTTTACTATACTCTCTTGTCACAATCCTTCCACGCTAGTGAGTACCTGCTCCCCTCCCCTCTCTCTCCATACGAGGGAAATGATTACTTTCTCCTAAGTTAAATTCTGTAGCCTTTGCTTTATTGTTTTACGATCTAAACATGTCATCTTTTTTTCCCCCTGGCTCGTTCCAATCCCTTACTCAAAACTGTGACGCAGGGTTACAGTTGCAGCTCAAGTTCATCGGTAGAGTGTTTGCCTGGCATACGAAAGACTCCCTGGTCTGATCCCCAGAACCTCATAAATGGGGTGTGGTGGTGCATGCCTATAACCCCGGCACTCGGGAGGTTGAAGCAAGGAGATCTGCAGTTCAAGATCGTCCTTGGCTACTCAGAGAGTCTGGAGGCAAGGTGGGATACTGGAGACCCTGCCTCCAAAGAAAAAGGGAGGAAACTCACCGTGTGAGCGCATCATTAACTGCAAGCGGCTGAAGCTACAAAATCGTTACAAATATCAGCAGTGTCGTTTCAGTTCTCACCACAAGGTGGCGCCGTCGACCACAGGTCTGGCCCAATCTGGTGGCTGTTAATTCTTATTCTGATTAGTCAATAGGCAACCCGCAATTACGATTTACCGAGTGTCTGTTACTATGCCAGGTGGGCGGAGGACCCGGTAGTGAACTAGATGGAACAGGTTTCCAGCGTGCAGGCCTGACGAGTTCAGCTCCATTTTAAGAACCCGCGTTTAGACAGTGTGACCCCAGGAATAGCTTCCTGCCCAGGAATGTGCTAACCCCGCTCCTCTACCCTGGCTCCTACTCTGAATGCTGTCCCCTTTGTCCCGTCTTCTTCCAGTCCTGAGAACTGTTGTCTTAGGAGGGTACATCTGTAGGATGTCACAGGAGGAGACGCTCACGCTGATGGACGTTGCTTTCTGGAAAGTTCCCTCTGTATTGCCGTGTTCTTTGCTCTCTGAGGGCCAGATGGCTTCTCAACCAGGTGTCTTCTTGTGCATGGTTTTGACCCAGCTGTGCAGTGACAGGTCTGATTCACACTCCACCCTTGCCTCTCCCCCTCATGCATGCACACGTGTAGAATGTGTTCTGGTACACAGCAGAGTCGTGTTTTCTGACACAGGACCCAGCCTGGCGGGCATGGCAGGGAGGTGGGTATTTCAGATTCATTCCTATTGTATTCTGTGGTGTTGCCATTTTTATATGTGTGGTGCTGGGGACTGGACCCTGCCAGGCAAGTGCTCCACTATGGAGTCGCAACCTCATTGTATTCTGTCCCCTATACCGAATGCTGGCCATGACCTGACACTCACATATGACACTTAGGGGCTGTGAGCTATAGCCAGAAAAGGTAACAGTCTACAGGTCGGAGGGATAGCTGAGGGTCCAGTGTACTGAGCGCTCCTGGTTTGTTTCCCAGCACCCATGAGGTGGCTCACAACGGCTTGTAACTCCAGTCCTGGGAGAGCTGATATTTTCTTCTGGTCTCTATAGATTCCTTCGCAAACATATCATAATTTCAGAGAAAGAAGGACGTGGGGCACGAGTGCCTGTGCATGCATACACACACACACACACACACACACACACACACACACACACACACACATATCTTACACCTTTAGTCCCAGCACTTGAGAAGGCGAGGCAGGTGGATCTCTTGAGTTTGAGGCCAGCCTGGTCTACCTAGCAAGTTCAGAATAGCCAGGGCTACCTAGTGAGACCCTGTCTCAAAAGCCTAAACCAACAAAACAACAAAACTAATCTTAAAAAAAAAAGGAAAAACCCTACCGATGTCAGTCCTGCTGCTAGATCCACTCTACCTCAGATCCTTCTGAAGTTCCCATGGCAACAGCGTGCTATTTCCCGCTTCTTGTGAGTCAGGACTTAGATTTGGAACACCAGTGGCTATGGGGGTTCTGTTCTGCCTGACTCTTGTGGCACACAGGGCCAAGGTTGGTGCTACTCCTTTTGGGGAATGATGACCCACCGGCTCAGAGTTCCTTACCACCAGCCCTCCCTTCTGTGCTACCCGCAGGTAGCTATGTCATGACAGCATATTTTTGCCTATCACTGGGCACCCATCCCCCACAGGACTGTGCACCCCCTGTCTGTTATCTGCTCCCAAGGGAAAAGTTAGTATCTAGTACACAATAAGAATTTAATAAGTGATTTGAATATCCTCTTTCCCTTGCTTGGCCCATGCCTGACCCAACAGGAGCTTGAGGCGTGACTCTCTCTCCAGGGACTGAAGACACCTATGGAATTGGCCCCTGCTTGGACTTGGGTCCCCATTTTCTTTCAAGCCCTAACATGTATACTTCAGAATTACTTGTATGTTTGTGTACGTGCATGTATGTCACACACACATCTGTGTGTATGGATGTACACATCTGTGTGTGTGTGTGTGTGTGTGTGTGTGTGTGTGTGTGTATGCAGACACCACCTGTGTGGTACCCAGAGCTCAGAGGAAGGTCTCTCACTCTCCATCTGTTCCCTTGAGGCAGGGTCTCTCAGAAGCAGGGACTCACTAGGCTGGAGCCAGCAAGCCCTAGCCGTCCTTTCTCTGCTCTCCTCAGGACTGGGGTTCCAGGCATTTGCCTGACACCTGGTTTGTACCTGGGAGCCAGGATTTGAACTCCAGCCCCCTTAATTCTGGTGAGCACTCTGCCAATGCAGTCCCTAAAATCTTGATGAGCCACTAATTCTGTAGTACCCCAGACAAAGTGCGGGCATCCTGTCTCAGGCTTGCCAGCCCCCCGCCCCGCCCCCTGCCCAGAGCTCCTTGTTCCTCCCCATTCACATCCAAAGACCCAAAGCCCCCTCCACTCCAGAGACCCTTTCTGGACCCCACAGAATGAGTTGACCCCTGACCTTTGACCCCTAGGATGTCCCATACATCAGGGACTCTCGAGGACTGACGGTAGAGCCCTCCCCACCTCTCCTACCCCTTCTAATCTTTGGAGCAGGACTTTCTTGTTGTAGGCAGGCACCTGCTGCCCTTGGCATCCTGACCAGGTTGAATTAATTCATCTGCATTGGGGAAAGTGCCTGGGAGAGCCGCACGCTGTGCCTGCCGTACATCTCCACCAGGGGGCAGCATGGAGCCAGCCACCATGGCTCCTTGCTGTTTTTAACACCCTTGTGCCCTCAAAAATTATAACTACTTCCCCGAAGCTTCTGAACGCCTCGGGTCTGTATGGTCTAATTTTTTCCCGCCTTCCCTTGTAACTAAAAAGTCTAGTCTCAAATTAGTAAGCTGATGCCTTACCCACCAGACTCCTCCCTCCCGGTGACTGCAAAGCCCCACGGGGAGCAATCTGAACCCTCTGCACTGTCTCCTGCTGGCTGCATCAGCCCAAGCCTGAAACTCACTCACTCAACACAGAAGCCTCTTCAAGCCAGGCCAGCTTAACCCCATAAATCTGGGACGTCCAGAAGCCCCAACAGTTGATAACTCCCCGGATAGCGCTGGCCGCTGCCACACGCCCAGTGCTATTTGCACGCCCAGTGCTATTTGCACACCCAGTGCTATTTGCCCCGTGGAGATGTGTCCGGAAGGGAGAGTGGTTTTGTTCTGTGAGCCGAGGACGGAGCAGGGGCAGTTTCAGCAGTAGCAGCACACACAGTACATGGCGCAGGAAGGGTGCATGGGTGGAGGGAAGAGTGGAGCAGGCCACAGGGTGGCAGCACCTTTGGGATGAGGGTAGTGGTGACTATCACATAACCAGCGGACAAGGTGTGCCACCAGCTACTTCGCTGCCTTTTTTCTTTCTGATTTCTTTTTTTCCTCCCTCCCCCATTCTCTTCTCCCTCTTGTTCTAGCCCGGATTGCTCCAGGCCCCTGCTCTCTCCAGGCCGCTCACTCTGGCCTAGCTCACTCATATGAGGGCATCAGATCTCATTACGGATGGTTGTGAGCTACCACGTGGTTGCTGGGATTTGAACTCGTGACCTCTGGAAGAGCAGTCAGTGCTCTTAACCGCTGAGCCATCTCACCAGCCCTCTTTCTAATTTCTTGTTCCTTTAGGTTTTTAAATTTAATTAAATTTATTATTATTATTATTATTATTATTATTATTATTATTATTATTGTTGTTGTTGGTAACAGGGTCTTAACAGGTTCAGAAACACTGATCTGAGAGCTTACTCTGTACCTGCTGGGTCTCCAGGATTGGCAGCCATTCTCAGGGACTGAGGCTTGTGCCGTGACTTAAAGTGAGTGACTCTTCTGGCAGTTGTGGGGACAAGCAGGCGTTTGTGGTAGCAGGGAGGATGGAGAGCCCCTGGTGTGCCTGGGTGGGGGAAGGTGATGGGGGGGTAGGGGTGTACTAAGTAGTTGGTGTCAATCGGACAGAGGCCACTGTAAAGCGCTCACTCCGAACGCTTGTCAGCCACATGACCTCAGACAGACGTGGTGGCTGTAGCGTAGGGGAGCACTTCAGAGCAGGGTGGGATGCTGGACATCCTTCATGGAGCTGGGGGACAATGCAGAGACAGTTGGAACACGGTGCTGCCCCCCAGGTCTTTCTTTGCTGGCCTGTTTGGTTCCCCAGCCCCTCCTGAGTATCAGGGGGTGTGGGGAGAGCTTGCAGCAGGGAACAGGAAGCAGAGAGGCCCTGAAATAGACCAGCCTCAGATGCTCTGTGGCTTCATACCAGTTGGGCTCTGAATGGAGCCCCCAGAAGCCGGCAGGCAGCCCCACCATCTCCTTTGACTAGAACAAAGACCGGAGAGCGGTCCTGATTGCTTCATTGTGTGACTTGCTTCTGACTTGGAGAAGGCTGGAGGAAGAGCAGCTTCCCTTCCAAGAGAGGCCTACAGGGACCAGCGTGTGCCAGCATGATGCCATGTCCCTCTTCCCAGGGCCTTACTCTCAGGGTCCCTCCCATGCATGCAGCATCCCTCAGGATACATGCACACGGTGACAGAAGCCTGTCCCAGACACACTTCTGTTCCTGTGGCTTATCCACTCACCCTGTCACTACCTATGGGACTGCCTCTGCTTCATCATTGCTTGGGACAGGGTCACAGTGATAGCGAATCCCTGCCCCTGGGGACCCATGTTCCTAAGTTATCTGGTAATGTGGTTCCCATGGCTTCTCCATAAAGAGCAGTTTCAACTGGAGACTCTTCCTTTCCACTGACCCGTTTGCCACAGTGGCTAGTGACTAACCTTTTGACTTTGTACACTTCTAGAACTTTCCTTGTATCAGAGAGTCTGCGTGTGGGTGCGCATGTACGTGTGTGTGTGTGTGTGTGTGTGTGTATACGATGTGTGTGTATGTATGTGTGTGTGTACGTGTGTGTGTGTGTGTGTGTGTGTACGTATGCATGTGAAAGCAGAAGACAACCTCAAATGTCCTGTGTCACGTGCCACCTGTCTTACTTTGCGACAGGTTCTCTGACTAGTCTGGGATTTGCCAACTTGGTTCACCTGAGGTCACAGTGGGTTGTGAGGACCTGGTATTGGGAAGGATGGGGAGAGAACACAGGGCCAACACCTCAGGGTCACACCTTCCATTGACCCAAGGGCAAGTGGCCTCCAGGGCGTGATGGGGACTAGCTCACCCTGGCCGACTGGGACCTAGAATAGTGCAGTGTGCTAGAACCTCGCTCCCTCCAGGATTCAGGTAGGAGACGGTTGATCTAGAGCTGGGAGATTGTCCCAGGAGCATTAGCTGAGGGAGCTCACCTGAGAATCACTGCCAGGAAGCTTGGCTTTCAGAGCTGACCCGGAACTGTGGAAGAAGTTTCCAGAAGGGCGGGGTCTCCATTCCCATTCTAGACAACTCAGAATTAAAGATGAAAGGAGCTGGCTTTAGGCAAGCCAGGTCTGTCCGCTCTCCTCTGTCGTCTGGGGCCCTTAAGTGCTTGCTGCCGTCTCAGCTGCAGGATTGGGGTATAAATGGGTTGGTTAAGGCCAAATAATTCACCCCTCCCTCACCTCCCAGTGATAAACAGACTCTCAGTGCACCCCAGGCTCCGGTTATCTTTCTGGAGTTTTTAAAAGTTTGCCTCCTTGTCTCCCACTTCCTCCCTCATATGAATGGAGAACACAGGTCTTACCTGTGAAGCTTGGGTTCACTTGGGGACAGAATGTTTCCTCCCAGGCTGTCTTTTTATCTGGGGGTCAGGATCACACTGGGGACCCACCCAGCCCAGGACTTCCCTGCTGTCCACATCGGCCGCCTCCACCTTCTGTCATATATTGGTCCCTTTCTCTTGCTCACCCATTGCTTTGAAGACATGGGGAGCAGAGGCTTCTCTGGAAGTGCCTCGTGGGATCAAGGCGTGGAAGTGCCTTGTGGGAACAAGGTGCCTGCCACCTGCGGCTGGTGCCAGAATTTATGTCCCTGGCACCTGGAAGACAATGTTATAAGAGAAGGTTCACAACTGACAGTGACCTTGTGCCACGTGGTTGACAGGGGAGGTCTTTGAGGATCGTGAGTTAGCACCAAGCAATGGTTTACTGTTGTGGCCCGCACTGCTCCACCCTTGGGGACCAAATTGTCCCAGACCACTCTGCCGCTCTGGTCTGTGGGTCAGGGTCTAGCAAGAGAGAGAGAGTGGGGACAAAGGGGAAGAGACACAAAGAATGGAGACAAGACAGAGATTCTGATCAAGTCTCAAGTCTTGTTTATTGTCTCCCTCATTGAAGGGAAGTTGGGGTATTTATACGCTTTGCCACGTGCCTTGTAGGTGTGTGGATACCACATGCCTTGCAGGCGTGGATATCACATGTACCTTACAGGTGTGTATGGCGTGGATATCACGTTCACTGTGCGCCTTGCAGGCGTGGATACCACATCTTGCAGCTGAGGTCACTAAACAGCAAAACAAGCTATGTGGGATAAACAAGATGTTATCAGAGTGTGCTTCAGCTGTTGTAGGCTGTTGACAAACAAGTCTCTTGTCAGGATATATAGCTCGAGATGGCTGCAAAGCTGATAGCCGCTTTTTGCTAAAAGTTGGCTCCCAACAGTTTACGTCAGAAAAAGAAAGAGCTGGAGATCCGGGCTCCTGACCATTACCTAATGTCTTCAGTAGCCCATTACAAACTCCTTCGGCTTTCTCCTTGAGCTGGGTCTGCCCCAGGACCTTTGCATGTGCCATTTTGCTTGGAACATGCTCCTCTGGTCTTTCCCTGGCTGATTCTTTACCATTTTGATCTCAGCCCAAAGTCTCCTTCTTAGGGAGCCCTGTGTCTGTCTCAGGCAGTTTCTGCCTTGTTACTTGGTAATATTTTTATTTGGGATGGGTCAGTTTCCAGACTGAACCATCAACCGTAGCACTGGCTCCCAGAGTCTTCCCCACAACCATATGGAGTCCAGTGGCGGTTTCGTTTTTTTTCTCGTAAAGAAATGCACAGAGATGCTCATTCTTTGCTTGGAGTCACACAGCAGCTGAATGCCAAAAGCGGTGTTTGAACTCGGGTCTGTCTAACTTCTGAGTTGAGGTTCTTAGATTGCAGAGCAATGGTTTTCCCTTAACTCTGGCTGATCCCTGTGTCCTCATTGGCTCAAAGCGAGAACCAGCACTTGGTGGGCTCAGAGGTGGAGTAGATTGTTAGTTCAGGAGACAAAAGGAAGCAGCCACCACACCATGTTCCAACTGACAACAGCCCCGCGGACCCTGCAAGTGGGAGGCCAGACCCAACTTCCAAGGCACAGAGGGAAAACCTCTCTGTGGGCAGGCAGGCGAGCATTTCCCTTGGCCAGCCTCTGTGCATCCGGGCTGGGGTCTGAGAGAGGCCTGACTACAGAATGTGATGATGAACCGGGGGCGTGGCTCGGCAGCAGAGCGCTGAGCGCATGCTCAAGACCCTGGGTTCTGTCCCCAGCTCTGCAAAGATAAGTAAATCAGAGCAAACCTGCGTGGCGGGGAGCACGGGGAAGGTAGCATTACTTTGGAATGCGCTATTTTTGCCGTGGTGTAGCTGGCTCCGGTTCCTCACAGCGGAAGTCCTGCCACAGGCGGCCTTGAACTTCGTCCCACTGTTTTCTAGGTGACCACTTTATAGCCAGGGACAGTCATGGACAGAGAAATGGCCAGGCTGTTTGGGAAGAAAAGTGGGAAAACAATCCCAACAGGGTAGGAGGTCTAATTTGCATATCATTAATATTTAAAAAGTCTGAAGGATGACCTGGCTTGTCCCTCCCTCTTGATTGTCCTGGGCAATACCCAAGAGGCCATGCGGCTTCAACCGAGGTTTGAAGAGAAAGAATCTTCTTTCATTTGGTTTGTGAACATGGTCTGTACTTCTTGTGACACGCCCCGCCCAGCACAGCTTTCAATGGCTCACTCCTGGAGTAAGGCCTCCCCGCCCCCATTCATACCCTTCCCTGGCCTGTGCTCCCTGAAGCCAACTTTTCTCCTTGTTGGCAACTCCACACCTTGTTGACTCTCCAGGATGTGGCGGCTTAAAAGCTGCCACCACTCCCAGGTAGCCCTCCTGGATCACACCTGCTGCAGCCCTCAAAGCTGCTCTTCTGTAATCTGTTTGCTATATAAGTCTCCCATTTCAGACTGTCATTCTGGACACTAGGCCCATCCCACAAAAGCAAAAACCGACCAACCAAACAACCAGTAACAAGGTTACAAGTGTGTATATGCTGTGCTTGTCCAGCTGACTTTGAAAGTGATGTCACTTGATTTTATCCTGCTTTAAATTCTCTCTCTCTCTCTCTTTTTTTTTTTTTTTGTAAGAACCAAGGAGCAGGGAGGTGGCGTGCGGGTCACTCAGTGAGACAGTGCTTATCCCGGTATATGCATCCCTTTTGCCACAAACTATTTAACGTAAGAACAAAAGTATTGAATGATCTAAGAAGCCAGTGAACTCATTTGATTCCACCATGGAGGGCAGAGGGAGGTAGGAGGTATTTTCATGCTTTTCCTGGGAGAGAAGAGAGAAAAAGCCTTTTCTGCATCAGTGTTGGTGGTGGGACAAAGGACAAGCAAGTGAGGGCATCCTCTCCGCTGGCCCATAGCCTACCATTTGCTTTTTAAAAATAAGCTTTTATTAGCACATTTCCATATATTTGTTTGCATATTGTCTAGGGCTAGCTTTTTGTTTTGAGACAGGGCTTCAGGCTATCCTCTAACTCTTAATCCTCCTGCCTCAACCTTCTGGGTGCTGGGACCACAGGCATGCACCCACAGGTCTGACTACGGTGTTTTTACCATCAGCACCAAAAGTGTATGGTGTGGCAGAGACTGGGCACCCCACGAAGCCTGAAATATTTACTATCTTTAGAGGAAACATTTGTTAACCTTAAAAAAGATGGAGAATGTGAGAAAAAAAAGTGTTAAATAAAATACACACTAAAGCGGGAGGGGTTTTGGGGGTGATATGGAGAAGGACTTCCTTTAGCAGGAAAGCCTAGGGAGGTGTTGATGAGAATACCATGGGTTGTGGTGTGTAGACTGTTAGGCACGTGGTGTGCTGCATCAGTCGGAGTTGGCATTCACGGGGAACTTCAGATAAATGCTCAGCGGAGGTGGAAATAAGGAACAAGCCCAGAGAGGTTTATAACTTGCCCTGGGTAACACAGCTATTACCACATAGAGGCCCCGTGTAAATCTCATCCTGTCTTGCTTAGGGTTAATACTGCTGGGCTAAACACCAAGACTACAGGCAACTCGGGGAGGAAAGAGTTTATTTGGCTCACACTTCCACATCACTGTTCGTTACAGTGGGAAGTCAGGGCAGGAGCTCAAGCAGGGCAGGAACCTGGAGGCAGGAGCTGATGCAGAGGCCATGGAGGGGTGCTGCTGACTGACTTGCTCCCCATGGTTTGCTCAGCCTGCTTTCTTATAGAATCCAGGACCACCAGCCCAGGGATGGCTCCACCCACAGTGGGCGGGGCCCATCCACAATGGGTGTTGCCCTCTCCCATCACTAATTAAGAAAATGCCCTTCAGACTTGTCCACAGCCCAATCTTATGGAGGGGTTTTCTCAATAGAAAGTTCCTTCTTCTCGGACAAATCTAGCATGTATTAAAGTTGACATAAACCCAGCCAGCACACACCCCAAGCGGGTGCTCCCACGAAGTAGTGGTCTGTGACCCTCAAAACAGAATTCTCTGGCGTGCGAGGTGCCAGGGACGTGGATGCTACGTGGACAGAACTTTCTGAATGTCATCCCCACTGGGGAGCCTCTTGTTCCCCTTGGGCAAATGTCGGCTGCATTCCCAAAGGGATTTTGGAATACGGGGCCACCTCACATCCCCAGAGGAAGTCTGGAACTACCATTTCCTCTCCCCCCCCCCCCCCCCCCCAACCTGTTGAGCTAGGCTGGCACATTGAGTAGGGGGTGACCTCCTACTCC
>JANHMN010000023.1:34548103-34561880 GCA_030674055.1 Rhabdomys pumilio | reverse complement strand
GGGGCCACCTCACATCCCCAGAGGAAGTCTGGAACTACCATTTCCTCCCCCCCCCCCCCCCCCAGAGAAGCTGTTGAGCTAGGCTGGCACATTGAGTAGGGGGTGACCTCCTACTCCCATGCCAGCCACCCTGTGAAGTAGCTGGTAGACTGTGAGGTATTGCCTCTCAGGTGGTACCTTCCAGGGACCTTGTACCTGCCATCAGCGCAGTGAGCCACAGAACTGAGTGGCAGGCCTGTATGTTTGCTTTGTGTATTTGATCCTAGCAGGGTCAAACGGTGCTCTTGTGATGGTGCAGTACCACGTATGGCCACCGTGAGGCGCTGTCTAACAAGCTTCCTTTGGCCTGAATCCGGAGTCCCTGGAAGAGTTGTATCAGCCTGTGCAAACTGGAACCGGAGTTAAATCTTCTGAAATCGGGGGATGGGGGGGGGGGTGAGGGTGGGAGGGGGGGGGGGAGGGGGGGTGGGGGGGACTGAGTTCTGGGGTTGGGGGAAGGTTGGATCCAGACACAGCAGGATGTAATTCACAAACTGAGCTTTCTGGTATGCTGACACCCAGGAGTCGCTTCCCGGCTGGCCCTGGTATGTGGATGTCTGAGCAGGTTCACAGCTTCTGGCCGCTGTGGTCTGCTCAGAAGGGACCTTGCTGTCACTCACTCCCTCTCGGTATCCTGTCACCCAGGTCCCCGTGACGGTTTCCCTGCTCTACTCTCAAGACCAATTAAGCTGTAAAAAAAGCGCCTTCCCGGAGGCACCAGTTGATAATGGCAGAGTTGAAGTGGGCAGGGAGGAATCTGGGCAGTGGCTCTTTTATTATTATTATTATTATTTTTTAATAGGACATCGGAAACAGCTGGATAGCACTGGAAAGAGCCGAGGGTGGGATCTGGGGCTAGCTCCAGCTGTGGAGACGCTCTCCCAGAGCCGGTCAGTAGAGCTATTAGGGAGAGAAGGGAAAAGCCTTAGCTTCAGTGCTGACCTGTACTTTAGCCTGTTACATGGGGGCTGGCGTGCAGATTACAACAAAACAAAAAAATAAGCAAAAGGGGACCGATGTATGCGCGGGCAACTCAGGCCCAGTTTGGCAGAGGCAGGGGGCTCGTACCTTCTTTTACCTACCCTGGCCAGCCTGTGGTTCTGTTGGATATAGTCGGGGGTTTGTTCCTTTCTGAGAGGGTGTGTCTACAGCTGGAGCTAGCCTCAGATCCCACCCTCGGCTCTTTCTGGCTCTTTCCAGTGTTAAAAAAAGGAGCCACTGCCTGAGATGTATAGTATGGCCTCTTGCTGGCCCAGACCCTTCTAGGGCACATGGAAGGACCTCCATCTTTGCAGCGAGTATAATCCCCTGTAGGCTCTTAGGTCTTTGAGCTGTAAATCACAGACTTTTTTGTTGTTTTTGTTGTTGTTGTTTTGTTTTTTGTTTTTTGAGACAGGGTTTCTCTGTGTAGCCCTGGCTGTCCTGGAACTCACTCTGTAGACCAGGCTGGCCTTGAACTCAGAAATCCACCTGCCTCTGACTCCAAAGTGCTGGGATTAAAGGTGTGCGCCACCACTGCCTGGCTTTTTCTTTTTCATCACAGACTTGAAAGTTGACTGATCAAAATTCCTCCCCTGCACCTTGTCACCCCAGACTTGTGTCTGCACAACCTACCTGTAGTGGGTTTTTAGAAGACGGTTTCGTCCAGGGATGAACCATCCTGTGAACTTGGTAGAGGGTGGAAGCCCGTGAATTTACTGAAGCCATTTCCCTCTGGATGGAGAGAGCACACTTGAGCCACTGTAGTGTTACAGAGCAGAAGAAAACTGCCGGGAGCCATAGTTGGTCTTCTTGTAACATAGCTGCAAAGTCGTTTATGGTCTGTCACAGAGGCTGTATTTATGTCACCAGAGGGAATGTGTTTCAAGCCTAGAAGACTTGTAGGCTGGGGACTGTCAACTCATAAGAGGGTCCTTCTTGTTCTGGGGACAGGTGGGGGATCAGGACTCAGGATCAGGGCCACTGGCTGGGAGATGTGGGGCGGGAAGTGCTCCTGGCGTTTCTGGGTAGCCGTGGAACTGTCTCTGTCATAGTATCTCCCATTGCTGTTGACCCTGGGGGCCCTGGGTAACAGTGAGGGGAGCTGTGGTGTACACATTTATAATTTCCACCCATGAAGTGTCAGCAAGGCTTATCCCTCTCCACCTCATTCCTGTCGATCAAAAGCGCCTCCGAGCGCCCAGTGATGAATTGCTAACCCAGCAGGCTTGGGAGTCCTCAGTACCAGGACAGGAAGGAGTGGGAGTGAGCAAACAAAGAAAGAAGCATATCCCAGCCTCAGCAGCTCTTCTTGGGGGAAGATTGCTGTGGTTGGGACCATGGACCGACTTCTCCTAAGTGCTGTGGGGTTTCCGCAGCTGCGGGATGATGCCGGCGACCAGGGAGATGACAGCTGAATTACTCTGAACCAGATGAAAGCCAGGAGATTCCGTGGGAGCTGAGGCTCTGTCAAAAGCATAGGAAACTGTAATTGAGTTGGTGTGAAGGCTTGTGAGGGCCAGAGTCTGGCTTTCCCGGGGGGCCATAGTCCAATTAACAGGAAGCAGATACAAGCGGGAATTTTGATGCACCCCTCCCATGCACGCGAGTGTACATGCACATACACAAACACTCACAATGTGCATGTGTGTGTGTGTACATGCACACACACATATACACACATGCACACAGACACAGATAATCAACATCTAGACACATATCATCTATCAAAATTAAAGGTATACAGCCCCAGGTAGCTCAGGAAATGAGGTTGAATTGGGTTAGGGTGATGGGAACCTGTCCAGGCCACTGGCCACTCTGGGATTAGTGTCTTGTGATACTCCTGGAGACAGGATGGGTCTCTTGAAACCCTCTCAACATCTCTGCTGGGAATAACCATGCTAAACCTTGGGGCAGGGACTCTGGCTCACGCTTTGAACTCACTCATCACTCGTGTGGAGGCTGGGGCATCTCTTCACACTTCTTTCTCTGCTTTGATCCTCGGAAATGAATTTCTTTGGGCCATGGCTCCTCCCCATTCAGCTCAGCACAGTGTGTTAAGGTAACAAGCATCAACACAGTTATCATTAGTATACTGAATGGTAACAAACTGGTCATTTATTGGTACCACCATTGATCTCTCTGAAGACTGGGGCAGCCCAGGGGCTATGGGAGCCCAGAACAGGGATCGTCCCAGGTCCTGTGAATTTTCAGGGTCTTGAGGGGAGGGTGGCACCCTGTTTCTGCTTCCTTCCTGCTTCCTGCTTGTTTTTATTCATGCACCAGATGCTAAGTTATGAATCTGCTCAGAGTTCTTTTTTCCTGCACAGCGCGTCACAGCTCAGAAATATTTTTTTAATACCTTCTTGGAGTATTTTGGGTTGTAAAAGCCAGCAGTCTGAGAGATGGCTCAGTGGTTAAGAGCACTGGCTTCTTTAATTGGGAACCAGGGTTCAATTCCTAGTAACCACATGGTGACTCACAACCTCCTGTAACTCTGCTTCCAGGGGATCTGACGCCCTCTTCTGGCCGTAGCAGGTACTGCACACACACACACACACACACACACACACACGGTGCAATACAATATTAAGGCAAACATTAGATGAAAATAAATCTTTAAAAAGCCCACAGATATTTAAAAGTGGAAGTTAGTGAGATCTCTGCTGGGAGAAAGTGGGGTTCAAGGGGCCATGTTGTTTTGGGGAGTGGTGTTTTGGGGAGGCAAGGTCACAGTTCCTCCCATTGCCCATTGACCTTTGTGCCAAAGAGTTATGAGAAGAAGAGGAAGTAATTTTGGGTCCAGGGCTTATGCTGTGTATCCTGAAGGTATGTCTGGGTGTGGTAGTTTTAAGTCCAGACTTTTTTCTTTCCTTTCTTTTCTCTTTCTTTTTTTTAGCTAAGGTATTACAGCAGCTTGTAGGGCCTAGAAACAGTTGAGACGGTGTGTGTGTGTGTGTGTGTGTGTGTGTGTGTGTGTGTGTGATAGCCTTTAGAAGAAAGACTTGAGGTCCCCAGGACTTTTCTGAATGTCTCTAGGGCCAATGAATGTGGAAAGGATATGAAATGTATTCGTCTTGCATGACTCTCTGTACAAATGTTTGTCTTTCCCTGATGATCAGTGGGGAGCAGGTTTGTATCCACAATGGGCTCAGTACACTGTGTGCAAAGGCTCTTCTGTGGAGGACCCCAGAGCTGCACCTTATCAGGCAGATCTTGCCCTGTCTATTGTACAAGAAGAGTTAAGCTCAGAGAGATGGAAGGCTGAGGTTGCACAGGGGACAGTCATGAAATTGGTGTTGCCTGGAGGAGTTCAGTCTGTGGCTGCCACGGTCGCCTTGGTCTCAAAGAGAGAAAGCTTGGCCAAGGTCACCCAACAGGATTTAGTCAGATTTGTCTGAAACCTCTGGAGCTTCAAGAACACAGGCTGAATTCAGAGGCGGATGCACATCCTGATTGAAAGTGACACCCATTTCAAGGATGGTGTGCTAGCCATGTCCAGGAAGTGCTGGCCCATGGTTGGATGTCCCAGAAGAACATAGGAGCAGGGGCATGTTCGTGAGGAGGAAGGAGAAGAGACAGGGTAGAGGAACAAGACTCTGGAGTTTAAAGGGACACTCTATTCTTTGGGATGTTCTACAAGGCCAGCCCTGCCTCTGGCTTGCTCTGCAATGCCAGGTGGTTGCTGGCTCGCCCTCTGAGCGTCTACTGAGAGTCTTGTCAGAGGGCTGTGTTGTACCAGAGATGTGGGCATTATCTCTGCACACAAAAGCCAGTCAGAGGCTGGTGAGATGGCTCATCAGAGCGAGGTGCTTGCTCGCTGACAAGCTTGATGCCTTGAGACCCACATAGAAGAAGACCGTCCCTGTAGGTTGTCCTCTGACCTCTACACATGTACACACACGAGCACACAAACATAAAATAAATAGAATAAAAAAAAAACCACATCAGTGGCCATTAGCACTCCAGTTGACTCTCCTGTTGGAGAGTCATGGTACAAACTTGATAGGGGGAAAAGGAACCCTTCATTGTCTTTGTTGGTACGTCCTTGAAAACAGAGGTGGGTTTGCTGGCTGTAGAGGTGCGGGTGACCAAGATGACCTGACCTTAGCAGGCGGCTCATGTACACGTTCAGTGTGAACCAGCACCTATGGAGTACCTACTGTGCTCCTGGGACTCTGCGGGATGATTGCTCTGTGGCCTTTTGGTCTCTCTCTGTATCGGCACTGCCTGGTCTGGAAATACTGTTAAACTCAAGAAGAGGAGAAACGACCACATTCACAATTGTCTATTTAAAGCAAGCTGTATTTTGGGGTACGTCCGGGACTGGTCAGGCTGGTCTCACCTTAAGTGGGGATTTGGGAGAAAAGCCTCTACTGGCTTCTTGAAGTCCTTTTTATAGGAGGGATAAGGTCTTCACAGGGGTGAGAGAGTCGGCTTGATACATTGTTGCGAAGATACAATGAAAGGGAAAGGACAGGGTAAGGATATTATACATCCTGTCGCAAGCTTAGTGTAGGCTGAAAAACATGTTTTGAAGTTTACATCAGGATCCGAGAGAAAGAAACTTATTCCTAACTGCAAACAGAAACTTTAAATCGGAAGGACTTCATACAGGACAAAAAGGGACTTGTTCTTAACTGTCCTAAGTGCAAAGGGAACCTTAACCTGCGAGGTATATTGTTCTTTGTTTGGTCTCTCAGTACCTCCACCCTTGGGGTTGTTTTGGGAATGAAATGAGAGCAGATACCTATAGACGAGGGGTGCCTTGTTGCTACCAAGGCAGGAACTATAGTGTCCTCACCTACATGCTCTCAATCCATCCCCAGTCCTTCTAGAACATTCTTCCAACCCTGGTTACTTTCCTCAGCTACCTTATTTGTGGATTAAGGACAATTTAAGATTTATTTATTTATTTTATGTACATGAGTACTCTGTAGCTGTCTTCAGGCACACCAGAAGAGGACATCTGATTTCATTACAGATGGTTGTGAGCCACCATGTGGTTGTTGGGAATTGAACTCAGGACCTCTGGGAGAGCAGTCAGTACTCTTAACCACTAAGCCATATTTCCAGCCCTAAGGACATTTAAAAAAGAGTATTATATTAATTTGGTGTTTATGTGAGTGTGTGTGTGTGTGTGTGTGTGTGTGTGTGTGTGTGTGAGTGTGTGTGTGTGAGAGAGAGAGAGAGAGAGAGAGAGAGAGAGAGAGAGACTTTTGATCAGAGGACAATTTAAAGGTGTGATTCTCTCCTACCATGAAGAGTCCAAGGTTCAAACTCAGACTTGGCTGTAAGCAGTTTCACCTGCTGAGTGATCTTTCAATCCCAAGCCTGGTGTTCTTGCCCCCAGTTTCTGGATGAGGAATGGCAGCGAGGCCCACAAAGGAGCAGAGAGGAAAAGGCCCTGGCTGTCCCTTCCTGTTTCTAGTGAGAGACTGGCCAGATGGCGCATTTGTCGGCGTGGAACAAGCAAGGCATGAGATCTCTTGAAGTAAAGAGGTTATGCAAGGCTGTTTTTGAGCGCGTGAGCTAAAAAGTGAGCTCTCGGGAGGCAGTTTAGAAAGAAACCAGGCTTTCTCTGCCAGTGTGTTTATTGGTGAAGGGTAAGAGAAAGAAAGGAGCCCCTGCCCGTGTGGGTGGATGTGATCGTGTATGATAGGGACATCAGCGAGCCGCTTGCTCTGGGGTGGGGGCTACTTTTCCTTTCTCTACTCTGCCACGTCTCCAGGAAACAGGGGCTTGCAGGAAGTCGGATTTGGGAACATGTCACATCTCCTTTCTCTCCTAGTCAAGAAATCTATTTATTTAATTAAATTTCCGCTGACTTCGGCTCCCCTCCTGCCCACCCCACTGCCCTGCAGCTAATTTTTGCTTCTGTTTTCTTTCTTTCTTTCTCTAGATATCAGTTAGGCCAGCGAGCATCAACAGAAGTGACAGCATCAGTAATAGGAATAATAGAAAGGATAATGCCCAAACAGTGCCCTGTCTTCTGGAATCTCCTGTTGGTGGCTGAAGTCACCTTGTCTCTTTAGATGACTCTGCTGCTCACTCTTCAGTTAAACTTTGTTCTGCCCATGGCTGCGTTAAGGGCCAGAGACGTGGTCTCTCTCTCTCTCTCTCTCTCTCTCTCTCTCTCTCTCCCTCCCTCATCTATGTCTACAGGAAAATAGAGAATGCTTTGCTGACGATGAGGTTGTCTGCTTCATGTCACATGTCCTGAATAGTCTAATTCAGGGTCCAGCAAGTCTGGTCACCAGTTGCATTTTAAATAAAGTTTTATTGAAACATAGCCACGCCCACTTATTTACATACTGTTTACCTCTGCTTTCTGCAGTAAGGGCAAGACTTGGTGGTTACAACAAATATATTCTATCCCGCCCTTTACAGAAAAGATTCTCAGAGCTCTCTTCCCCACTTGACTATGTTTCTCTGTGGTTTCCTGACTGATTCTGAGTGTTTGTGAACAAGTGGATTCAGTTGCTTTTGTGTTCATGGAGCGTTCATTGTACTGAGCCCCTTTTAGATCCGAGGGACTTAGGGATGAGTGGGGATGCTTCTTATTTTGGGGGATGATTGTGATACAGTAAGGTACAGAGGAGGTGTCAGCTGCAGAGGTGACCAGCCAGAAGAAACAGGAACATCTGGGGGTGGGGGCTGAGTGTAGGAGGAAGAAGGGGGAATTGTAGAACTGAGGGCGTTGAAGACGGGTATAAAAACAATGGTACCCAAAGGCTGTGGAAGCCTGACATCCTGGGTTCAGGAGAAGCTGTCAGTGAGCTGTGGAGATGTGGTAAGTGAGACCAGCCTGAGGAGATGAGGCAAACCTGTACAAGGGTTTGGGGGAGGGAAAGGAGGGGGTGAAGTTAGTGGGAAGGAGAGATGGGGTTAGGCATAGGGTCTAAGAAAGACAATGACAATTTCGGTGTCTTCCTTTTTTTTTTTTTTTTTTTGGTTTCTCTGTGTGTTTCACAGGGTTTCTCTGTGTAGCCCTGGCTGTCCTGGAACTCACTCTGTAGACCAGGCTGGCCTCGAACTCAGAAATCCACCTGCCTCTGCCTCCCAAGTGCTGGGATTAAAGGCGTGTGCCACCACCACCTGGCAGGTGTCTTCCTTTTTAATGGTGACTGATTCCAAGCAGGAGCAGAGTGTGGTTGACCTCGTTCATCAGTTTTGAGGGGAACCCAAGATTACCCCGTTTGCAGGTGGTGTTAGAGCAGGTTGGATGAGACTCAGGCTAGGTTCCTCAGGTCCTAGGCCAGTGGTTCTCAACCCTCCTAACACTGTGACCCTTTAATACAGTTCCTCATGTGGTGGTGACCCGCAGCCATAAAATTATTTCATAACTGTGATTTTGCTACTGGTATGAATTATAAAGTAACTATCTGATATGCAGGATATTTACTGATATGTCACCCCTGTGAAAAAGTCATTCAGTCTCTGAAGGGGTCTCAACCTAAACCTCTGACCTGGAGACTGACGTTGTCTTTTTAGAAGTGACTTCGGAAATGTCATAGGATCTGGAACTCTCCGAGACATAGTTTCTATTTTACAGTGGGATGCCGAGGACATTTTGGTAGAAGGACAGAGAATCTGGTGTTTTCCACAAGGACTTGACAAGTTCCACAGGGGACAGCTAGGAGCTTTGGATTCTGGATGTCCTTTGGAAACTTGTAGTCAGAGTTGAGACGTCTTGAGTTAGCCCACCAAGATCAGCAGGGGGAAACCCAGGGTAGCCCAACCACAGGATGGAGGCACTGTTTGTGTCTTGACTTTGAGTAAGCCCAGAGCCCTTGCTCTTTCATCCACAGAGTGGGAAGAAAGCTGACACCTGCACTTTGGGACTGTCACAGGAATTTAGAGAATGAATAGACCCCGGAGGCTCCGTAGTAAGCAGGTAGTTAATCCGCTTACTGATAGAATTGCTGTCCAGACTACCTTTTCCCCCAAGGAATCTGAGGAGTTTTACATAAGAACCAATGTGATTTCTTACCCGCAAGCTTTCTGGTGGAGTGAAAGGCTGCTGTGTGCTGAGTCTACGTAACAGCAGGAGGCAAGCGAACTCGGCTGAGGCTCCCGTTTTCTCTGAGAGAACGAGAACGTTGAACTGGGGAACTAGGAAGCAGGGTGTGTGGTCCAAGGAAGAGTTTAGGGAGATGCTTGCCCAGTGCTGTTCTGCGCTAGGCCCTGCACACTGTTAGATGTTGAGGATGCACACAGTCCACACTCGTGGGACCAAGATGGCGGTCATCGGAGTCCCTGACTGTCTTGACTCTCACTGTGAATCTCTAAAGTGGGGATAACACGCTTGAGCCGGGATCACAGAGCTGAGGCAGGGGGGTCACAATTAAGTCTAATGTAGGAGCCACAGAAGACGGCGGACATGGTTCGCTGAGCTTTGGAAACTGTTCTGTGACCAGCTGGGTCACCTTGGGGGAGTTACTTAACCTTGCTGGGCCTTTGGCTCCTCTTCTACAAGAGGACAGTTCTTCGACTCACGCATAGAGTCTTTTAATGTAATGTGTAGACAAAGATAACCCTGAACTTCTGATCCTCTGGTCTCCGTCTCCCAATTGCTGGAATTACAGAACAAGCGCCCACACCTGATTTATTTGGTGCTGGGGATCGAACTCATGGCTTCACGGCTGCTAGACAAACACTCTACCCATGGGATTGCTTCTTAAGCCCCCGCAGAGGATTTTTTTTGGTTCGTTTTTCTGTCTGATTCTTGCTACTTTTTTGAGAGTCTCATGAAGCCCAAACAATGTGTGTGTGTGTGTGTGTGTGTGTGCACAAGCGTGGGCATAACTTGTGTGTACACATGGACACACAAGCCCATGCACAAGCGTGTGCATAAGTGCGTGCACACAAATGCGCATGCACAAGTGTGTGCACGCAAGTGTGCACCTGCCCATGGAGACCAGAGGCTAATGTTAGGTGTCATCTTCAGTCACTCTCCTGCCTCATACAGAAGCAGAGGTTCAGTCTGAACTGAGAGCTGGCTGGTTTGGCTTATCCAACCAGCTGACTTGCTCTGAATATCTCCTGTCTATGCCTCCCCAGAGCTGAGCTTATGACTGGGACTCCTACGCTCCCACAATATTCACACGTGTGCTAGGGATCCAAACTCTGGTCCTCACGCACGTGTGTAAGCCCTGTCCCTGCTAAGCTATCTCTCCAGACCCATTCACGGGTCTCTGACAGGTAGTGAGCAAGGCAGGGACAACCAGGAAGCTACGTGTTCAAGGACATATTAGACAAAAGTAGCCAGCCAGCCTCACTCAGCTCTTTGCTTGGTGCTCGGTACCCCATTGTGGATGAGGTGATGTCACATGGCTTTCTTTATGTTCATGTAATGGACAAGAAACTGGAGGAGACAAGAATTTGAATTGTCATAGGCAGCTAGTCAGTATTAGGGCCAGGTGGCCTAGACTCTAGTGTCTGAACCTATAACCCTGACCTCTCCTGATATAGACAGTGATGCTGGTGACACACAGTCTCCAGGGGCATGTGCAGAGATGACTCCAGGTTGCAAAGAGGATATGCCTGCAGTGGCTGGGTGTATGTGCAGAAGGGACCCTGTGCCTGCAATGGTCTGGTGCAGCTTTCTTAGTCCCAAGACTTCTGGGAACACCAGCAGGCTCCTGTTTATCTTTTAAAATTTCAACTCTGTGTCTCCCTCCTGTCTTCTTTGTCAATGGTTTGTTTAACAGGAGGAGAGTCTGGGGTCCCTAAGATCAGCTTTGCAAAAGACAGCAAGTCCCGGGAGGATGTCGCCCTGGGCTTTAGGAACTGTGTGACCGTGAGTGTGTGTTTTGAACAAGCCCCCGCTAAATGCTAATATGCTTCTGTCAGTCTTCGCTTTTTGGAAGTCACCTCATGGACTTCCCATCTCTGTCACTTGTCATTTTCTGAGTATTTAGAAAGCCAGGGGCTTGGTCTTTTCCTTAAGAAGCAGTGTATGTTAGAAGTGGGCTTGTGTTCTTGTTGCCTACTCGAGTGTTTTCTTACCTCTCTTGCTTTTAGAAAATTCCCCTTCTCCCCTTTTCGAGTGCCTGTCAGCCTCACCCTGCCTGGATTATTTAAGATGGTTTAATGGCCATGACTGACATCAGCCCCCAGGGACAGGACACTGCCTGGCTCTAGCTGAGATTCTGGAAATGGTTGCGTGGGTTTTGCAGATTCAAAGGCTTTGTGGCTCATGGTTTGTGCCTTCCTTGGAGGAAGAGTGGTTTTATACAGGTGATGGCTAAGTAAAGTGCACTGCAGCCATGTCCAGAATTAGTTAGCCTGTTTGTGGGTAAGAAGACAATGTGGTCTGTTCATTCTTTCTCTGTCCCTCCCACGATCTTCCTTTTCATCATCCTCCCTTTTAGCTATGTTTATCTGTCTTTCTGTCCATCTATTCATTTATTTCACCATCTGTCAGTTTATCTATCTGTCCATCCATCCATCCATCCATCCATTTATCCATCCATCCATCCATCCATCCATCCATCCATTCATCCATCCATCCATTTATCTATCCATCCATTTATCTATTCATCCATCCATCCATCCATCCATCCATCCATCCACCCACCCACCCACCCATTCATCTTTCTATCCATCTATTCACCCACCCATCCATTTACCCATGTGCCTATCCATCTATCAACCCACCTATTTTTCATCCATCCACCCACTATTCAGCCATCCACTCACCCATATGCCCATCTATTTATCCATCCACCCACCCATCTACCCATCTGCCCATCCATCTATCTATCCATCCATCCATCCTTTCATCCATCCATCCATCCATCCATCCATCCCCTATCCAACCATCTACTTACCCATCCTTCCACATACCCATCTCCTCACCCACTCATCCATCCATCTACCCTTCCCTCCATCTTCCACCCATCAGCCCACCCATCTATTCAATCTGTAGGTGTTCCATACTGTCCATGCACCAAGTGCTCCATAGAATGTTGGAGATGAAGAGCTGCTGAGCAAGTACTCTGCTGTGGACCACACTGTTTGAGGAGGGAGACAGTTGTTAAACTATTCAAGGGAGAAACTAATTGAGAATCTGATAAACAGTGTGAAGAAAGGAGAGAGAGAGAGAGAGAGAGAGAGAGAGAGAGAACTACACAGCTGTTGGAGGACATCTGTCTTAGGAAGTGACGTGTAGTTACAGGCAGCAGAAGGGGAAGAGCATGATAGAAAGTTGCCCTAGACAGGGAACACGAAGGGATGGAGTATGTTTTTCTTGGGGGAATGAACTTGATTTCTGGTGTGTGCAGGCATAACAGCTATCCTCCTATGTAGCTGTGGCTACATTCACCTACCTAACAATGAGGCAGGTAAGAAGGCATCAGGAAGCATCAAGATGGCAGCATCTACTATGGGTCTGTAACTCAGTGGCGGGCCTTGTGTTAAGGACTTTCCATGTGTTATTTCCATGAAGTATCCCAATTGTCACCTCAAGCTGAGTGCTGTTCCTTCCCTATTCTGCAGATGAAGAGACAGAAGCTGAAAGAGGTTAGGCTGTATGTCATTTCTCGAGGACTGACTGGCAGAGCATCTGAGCCTAGATCTGGTCCTCAAGTTTGTGTCTCCTCATCTTGACTCTGCAGGGCTATGATGTAAACAACAACAGCAACCCAGGTACAGGATGTGGTTGTTCTGTTTAAGTGCTAGTGAACTCTCTTGCTCTGAATCGGGAGGTTGACCAGATGACCCACATGTGAATTTCTACTTCTAGACTTCTGAAAGATCCCTAGGGCTGGTGGATCCTGGGTATGTTGGTCCAGATCTGAAGTTCTTCTGAAGTAGACTCCCTGGGTGGGTGAGGAAAGACACTTTTCCTTTGATAGTGAGTGGTGGTGCCTAGGCCTTGGCCCCAAGCCTTCCAGTTTCTTCCTGTTTCTGCTTCCCGAGGGTCTGTGGCCAGAGCCTGGCTTTTCAAATTGGCTTCAAAGATAACGATCTGATTTAGTGATTTATCTGATTAGGCTTAAATGTATTTATTACATGTTTAAACATATCCCAGTGAGCTGGGGAAACGAACCACAGGACTGGCCTGGGCTGAATTTCCGGGACCCGCTGGAGCAAGTTCAAGAAAAACGTAATCTACTTAGAGAAAAACCAGAGCTAAGTCTAATCCAATCAGCGTGCTCTTGAGGCAGGACACCCCACCTCCTGCCTGTAACCCTGATGCCCCCCGAACCTCCGCACAGAGTTCAGAGGGGGTCGAGGGTTAAGTTCTGGACACTCAGATCATAGGAACCGAAGCATCTGGAGTTGGAGTCTTCCTCCTCACAGGGCTGGGAATGAGACTCTTTAGGGCTCTCTGTGTATTAAGATAACAGTTACTTCTCTTTATCATACCAATATTGCTTATAAGAGTTTTGAAAGATCAAGAAAAGTGATTTAAAACAACAAAATCACCAGACTTGCCTGTGTTGATATCGGAAGGGGAGATCTTTCAAGTGCTTTAAAAATGATTTGAGAAAACTCTAACTGTATTTTATCTTTTTATCTATTTACTAGTTTATTGGTATGTGTGTATGTGTGTATGTGTGTATGTGTGTGTCTATGTGTCTGTGAGTGTGTGTGCCTGTGTGTGTGTCTGTGTTTCTGTGTTGTTCGTGTCTGTGTGTGTCTGTGAGTATGTGTATGTGTGTGTCTATGTGTGTTTGTGAGTGTGTGTATGTATATATATGTGGCTGTGTGTCTATGTGTCTCTGTGTGTGTTTGTGAGTGTGTGTATGTA
>JANHMN010000023.1:34516026-34540307 GCA_030674055.1 Rhabdomys pumilio | reverse complement strand
GTGTGTGTGTGTGTGTGTGTGTGTGTGTGTGTGTGTGTGTGTGTGTGATGGGCAGAGGTTAGCATTGGGTGTCTTTCTCCATTGTTCGCCGGGTTATTTTTTGATGCTGGTGTTACTCACTGAACCTGGAGTTGGCTGTCAAGGCTAGGCTAGGGGAGCAGGGTCCCCAGATCTGCCTGTCTCCTCTGCAGCACAGGCATCAAAGCTGTATGCCAATGCACTAGGCTTTTTAGGCACATGCTGGGGATTGAACTCAGGTCCTCCTGCTTGTACAGTAAGCGTTTTACCAGTGGAGTCACCTCTCTGGCCTCTAAGAAATGGATTTAAGCTGTCCTGTAATTTAGAGGGAGGACAACTGAGCTGTAGAAGGTTCTAGCAGTTGGTTGATACCAAGCCAGAGTTGCAGTTGGAAGTCACCGGAGAATCCTTTTGAATTCTGCTGGCCTGGGCTCCTTTCCAGAGCAGGTCTAAGATTTGAGTCTAAGCACCAGGAGTTTGAAGTTTGTTTATTCTTAAATTTTTACCCCATTAAAAAAAAATCTTCATATAGAGTAACTGTCCCGTGTGTGTGGGATATGATAGGAAACATGTATGTGATATGTAAAGCTTAGGGCAGTGTGACAGACACATCCATTGTCTCAGACACTGGTCGTTTCTTTGGGCTGGGTAGCTATTTCAAAATACACAATGAATTGTGAACCATAGCTGTCCAGGAATTCTATAGAACATTCTAAGTTGTTCTTCCTCTCCAGCCGCACATCTGTCCCCTCATCCAGCTTCTCCAGCCCCCCTCTCTACACCCACTGGGCTTTTGATGCCACAGGTCTAGCCTCAGCTTCTGTGAGAACATCTTTTTCTTTGCTCATAGGAGGGAGAAACTTTGGCTTTTGGCTCTTTGAGGGCATCAGGTGTGGGAAGGCCTTCTGGATGGTTCTGCTCTGTGTCTGGGGTTAGAAGCATGGGACTGGAACATGTAACTCATGACCATCAAGGCAGCCAGAGAAAGATGCTCCCGAAGGCCCTGAGTGCGGCCATCACTATCTTCCTACCCACACTCGCCAGAATCCTTGCCTTCAAAAATGACCGAATGTTTAAAGCATCACTCAGGCTGGGCAGATGCTCAACGGGGAGGGCACTGGCTGTACCACCATCAGGACCCAAAGTTAAATCCTCAGCACCTGTGTGTGAGCCAGTCCTGGCCAGGAGCATCTGTTACCCTGGAATTGGAGGCTGAGATAGGCAGATCATCGGGCTTACTGAACAGTCAGGTTCAGAGAGAGATGGCACCCCCAAAATTAAGACAAAGAACAATTGAAGAAGATATACAACACCCTGCTCTGGCTTCCACACTAATGTATGCACACATGTACATGGATAAATTTACACATGTACCTAGATAAATATACATGTATACGCACATGCACACATACATACAATTTGCACATACATGCACACACACATATACACATTCACACACACATGCACAGACATATGCACACACATACACATGAACATACACACACATACAGGCACACATATACACCATATACGCACATACATGCATATGCACACACATGCAAACACATATACACATACATGTATATATACATACACACATATATGCATGCTTATACATGCACATGCATACACATACACCACATATGCACTTACACAGACATGCACACACACACACATGTCAGACCTTCTTATACTCACATACCACATATGCACATACACATGCATGAGCATACATACACACATGCACACACAGACACACACACACACACACACACACACACACACACGTCAGACTTTCTTCTACTCACTCTACTCTCAAACCACTTGGAATCATGTTTCCACAGGGATTCCAGCTTCGCAGGTTGTAGGTCAGCCTGCGACTCTGCCCCTCTAACACAGCCCTACATGGTGCTGGTCCTGGGGCTACCCTTAGCCAGTATCTAAAGTACCAGGGATCCAGTGTGTCTAATCCTGAGGCCCAGATTGTACAGAACTCCTAGGCAGTCAGCACATGGCTTGGCTTGTTTAACTTACCCCGGTATTTGCTCTGTGAATCATGTGGTTCCATCATCCCCAGTTTCACACTCACAGCAGGGAGCAGCTTGGCCGTGTGTATGGGTACCAGTGAGTATGGGGATCAGAGTTTGGACCCTTTTTGGCAGCCACAGCCCAAGATGTCCAAGGTTGACCCAGATCACACCAAGTCCAAATTCTCCACATGTGTGTGTGTACATGCATGTCTGTCTGTATGTATGTATGCATATATGTGCATATGAGTGAACATGTATATATTGATATATATGTATGTATAAACATGTTCATGAACATATGCATATTTGTAAATGTGTTTGTGTGTTTATGTGTGTACATATGTTTATGCGTGTGTGTTTATATGTGCATGTATGTGCATTATTCATATGTATGCGTGTTTATGTATATACATGCATATATGTGCATGTGTTTATGTGTATATGTGTGTGTGTACACATATGTGTATGCATATATATATGAATGTATGTGCGTGTGTTTATGTTATATGCATGCACGCATATGTTTATGCATATGTACATGCATGTATGTGCATGTGCTTATGTGTATGTGCATATGTGCACACACATATACATGCATGTACATACATGTGTTTATTTATATATGCATGTGTATGTGTGTACACATATATATGCATTTATGTATATATACATGCATGTGTATATGCACATGTGTTTATGTGTGTGTGTGTTCCCTTAGACAAAGAGCCCCTGTTTACTCTCAGCTATCTTTTCTTTCTTCTGAAAATGCCATTTGTCTTGGGGGTGGCTGACCAGGTCCCCCTGGCTCAACATTCTTGGCTTCAGCACTGAGTTGGGTTGAGGATAGGGGCTCATGCCTATGGTCCCAGAACTTCAGGTTGAGGCAGGAGGATTATGAGTTTGAGGCCAGCCTGGCCTGCACAGCCTAGACTGTCTTCCAAACTCTAGAATGTATTGTTCCTACTTAGGTCCTAGAAGTTTATGTTGTTCCCGAGGATGCTGGTTGGCTGCGGGTGTCAGGGCCCAGAGTGTGAGCATTCTCGCCCACAGCCTCTCTCAGGAAGTTATAGCGACCTTTCCCGGCTGGCTGTCTTTAGACCCTTGCTTCGTGACAGGAGAGACAGCGTGTGTTTTCAGAAGAGCGTCTTGAAGGATATGGCTGTAGTTTCAATTCTCATTCGGAACCTAGAAGCTTGGAAAACGTTACAATATGATTAAATATGTTGAAGGGTCCTGATTTACTGCAGAAACAAGACTTATTATCTCAAAGCCTGATTCCTCAGCGGGGGTGGCTGGGAATATCTCAGCTCTCTCAGGAAGGTGAGGATGGCCAAAAATTAGCATAATGAGAACAGCCATGCTAACACAGTGGCAATAACCTTCATCGTTATTCTGGGGACCTTTTCCTGAACGTTTTTTTTGGGGGGTGGGGGAGGAGTCTTAGTTTGTGGACGTGCTTGGTAGATTGGCAGGAGCTGTCCTGAGCTTTGTTTTGTTTAGAGACAGGGTCTCTCAGTTGCCTGAGGCTCAACCATATGTCCAGTCTGGCTGGCCAGAGAGCCTGAGGTATCTTGCCTGTCTCCACCTCCTCAGTGCCGGGGATATATCCAGCTCACCAAGCAAGCACGGGGACCTAAATTCAAGACCCATGGCACACCTGGTGCTGTGGTGTGCACCTGTAACCCCAGCTCTGAGGAGGCGGAGACAGGCAAGATACCCTGAGTCTTGAACTCAGGTCCTCAAGCTTGCTCGGTGAGCGAGCTAGTCACTGGTTCAGGCTCGGAAGACCACTTAGTCTGCCTCATAAGGTTGTATTTCTGCCACTGTAGCCTAACGTCCAGTGCGCAGAATATGAAAAGCCCAGTCCAGGCGTGCTAGTTTGAATAGAATGAGGGACTCTGGCCTGGTAATGCAGTATGAAGAATATTATGGCCTGGCGCAGTGGGAAGAGAACTTCCCTGGGCTGTGTTACATGGAGGGGGGGTGGGGCTGTGGATGCAGCTCTGCCACCATCCAGCAGCCGGGACTGACATTGGATACATGAAATCCTTGCTTCCCCGCTGTGCCCACCTATAAAACACTAACAAACATGAGCTGGGTCTCATGGACTCACCTTGCGTACTAATCCGGAGATGACAGAGTTTTAATTAACTGATTGCGTTTATTTACTTATTTGTTTATTTATTTGTGTGCATGCGTGCTCCGCTGTAAGTACAGAGGTCGGCGGGCTCCTTGAGGGACTCCATTCTCCGCTTCCACCAAATAGATTAAACTCAGGCTTGGTGGCAAGCTCCTTTATCGGCTGAGCCATCTTATGGACCCTTGGTCCTTAAGCATGAGACAGGGCTTTGCTGTCTAGCTCAGGTTAATTTTGAACTCACGATCCTCCTGCCCCTGCCCCGTAGCACTGGGTATCTACTCTTTGAATGTGGTCCTTCATGTGAGGGTGGAGAACACGGAAGACAAGCCGACACCTTGTCTGAGGGTCAGGATGCTCTGTTGGAACTCAATTTCTCTGGCTTTGAACTCTACCTTTCCGCAGAGGGCTCCTGGCTCAGAAAGGACTGCAGCTCCCTCCCCCCTGGGTGCAGCTAATGAAGGGAAATCAGGGGCCCTTCTCCCTCTTTGCTTTCATGCCCAATAAATCACTCTGACAAGGGCTTGTTATTGCTTAACTCTCTACATTGTTTGCCAGTCCCCGGAGGGAGAAGGGGGCATCGTTTTGCCTGCAATTGCTTCAGGAACGAAAATATTTTTGCGTGTGGATTAATACTCATCAAATAGGTAAACATCCTATAATTAGGAGGTGTGGGCGATTTGTCAATTGTCAATCCAGGCTTCCGAGTGCAATTATCAGTCAGATGGCTCTGAGACCCAGCAATGGCGCTGTCCCCAGAGATCCCATCACTCTCAGATCAGGGGCGAGGGGTGAGGGATGATTCTTTTTTTTTTTTTTTTTTCACAAAATTTTATGAGCAGCAACGCCCCTCTGTCAGAGCTGGGGGGCAAGTTAATATCTCACCCCATCCCAAGCCTCAAAATTGGACCTGGAACTCAAAGACACTGGCCTAGTTTGGGTAAATTGTGGAGGTGAGCGGAGGAGAAGGTGGATGCTTGCTAGCTCTTTCTTGTGCCTCCAAGGTGCAGGCACTCAACGTCCTCCAGGCTGCCATCACGTGACTCCCTCTGAGCTGCCATCACGTGACTTCCGCCAGGCTGCCGTCACATGACTTCCTAGTTGTCTCACACAGAGAAGCCAATGACAGACCAAAGAAAAGCTGCCAATCCTTCCATCAGTGAACCTGTGAGGTCACTGACTGGTTACTTACTGGAGCCTGGGGAGGGTCTGCTTAGTGATAGAAGAAAGGCCCGCCTCCCGGGCCTCCTGGGTGATGCCTGGAGACAGGAGAGTCTCTGGAACACACCAGCACAACTTGCAGGCATTTCCCCCGAAGAGACTCCTTGCACCCTACCTACTGCTTATGATTCATAAGATCCAGGGAGGGGCACTGAGTCTTGCCAGTTCCTAGAGCCTCTTCCCTCTCTCCCTCCCTTTCTCCCCCCTTCTCTCCCTCCCTCCAGGAGTTATATTTTAATCTGGAGCACACAGCCACAGTGTCACCCTCCAGTCAACTGGAAGCCAATATTATCACCCCCATTTTACAGATAAGAAGTCAAGGCTAGGGAGTACTTGCTTGCTGTGGTAGGGAGACCCTACTCACCAACAGCAGCACACACATGGAGCTCAGAGGGCGACTTTCACTAGTCAGTTCTCTTCATCCACCATGTGGGTCGCAGGAACCAAACTCGGGTCATTAGACTCAGTGGTCAGTACCTCCCCAATGGAACCATCTCACCAGGCCACCGTCTCCTCACTCACATCACAGAGCAGAGAGACTTTACAGATGTGATTAATGAAGGCTTTGGGAGAGGGGGGTTGCATGGACCTTCTAAGGCTGGATGGAGGGCAGGAGGGAGAGAGAGAGAGAGAGAGAGAGAGCGAGAGAGAGAGAGAGAGAGAGAGAGAGCTAGCTTTGGACCATGTTTGTCTGAGATAGAAAGGACCAGAACCAAGGGGTTGGGTGGCCTTTAACACTGGGCGGGGCAAGAAGACAACCTTTTCCTTAGACCTTCTAGAAGGAAAATACCCTGCTGGCACCTGTGTGCTGTTAGTAAGACCCACTTTGAGCTTTTCAGTATCCCAAGAGAGGGTCTTCCTATTAGCCCAGGCTAACCTCTAACGTGTGACCCTCCTGCTTCAGTGTCCTGAGAGCTGAATGACAAGAGTGCACCACCGTTTCCAGCTCTCTCATCCTGTCTCCAGGGGCACAGTTTCCATGTAAAGACACCCTGGTGTGCATGGGACACACGTTAAAGAAATCTCAGGAGGGGCTCCAACATGAATCAGTGTTATAGTAAGCAATTAGGTGGTTTACCCAGAGCGGGCCTTGAACTCCCTCTGTGGCTCAGGAAGATCTTGATCGTGTCATCCTCCTGCCTCACACTCCCAAGTAGCTGGATTACCAGGTCCTGTTTATTTTATTCCTAAACACTGCAGCTCTTGCTTGGCTTGTTATCAATGGGGGAGTACATTAGCATTTTTTTTCTGTTACTAGGGTCTCTTGCTTAACTGCTGTCTGCCAGGCTCTTTGCAATGGCAGGGGTTGGATGTCGTGTCTCTGTGTGTCTCCTCACTGGATGCTTTTCTTTCCTTTAACCTGTTCGGGCATTCACCAGAGACACCTCTCCCCCTGTTCATCTTTGTAGTGAACAGAATAGAAACAAACTCTTAGGTCAGATTTTGCCTTTTTCATCTGGGTTGGTCTTGAGTCTCCCCCAGCATGTATGAGGTCCAAGATTCAATTGTCAGCAACCTCACTCCCCAAAAAACTATTGCCTCACGGTTTTGATGGCTGGGGCATCCAAGACATATCCATGGCTTGCATCTGTGAGGCTCTGGCAAAGGATTCTGTATTCCACGTGAAGTGTGTGGTACGGAGAGATGGATGAGGCATGCCAGCTCCGGTCTCCTTTCTGTTTTCTTAGGAAGCCACTAATCTCATCGTGTGTGTGACCTCTTGTGATCCTGGTGACTTCCAGTGACATTAGTCAGCTTTCAGTTACTGGGAGAAAGGTTCCCTTCCATCATGGGTGCTCCTGGTTCTTTTAGATGCCTGGCAAGGCGGCGTGTTGCTGAGGGAGCCCTCGGCAAAGCGGAAATCACTCACCTCTCAGAAAGCCAAAGAGAGAGGAAGAAACTGAGGCCTCATAATCTCCATGGAGAGTATTGCCCCATGACCCGAAGACCACTCTTTAGGCCCCGCCCCTTAGCCCACCTTCCAACTCATCCTTCAACACATGGCTCTCTAGGAAGGGAGATGTTTAATGTCCAAACTGTAGTCCTTTAGAAAGCCTACCTCTCAATAACAGAATTCCAGCATTTAGACTTTTGGGGTGCGCATACCGGGGTTCTGATGGAACCATCCAAGTATGGTACCGTAGCTCCCACATCAGGGCACCCTTAGGGCTACCCACTCAGGAGGAAATTATGTGGACCGTGACATTTGTGTTGCTGAATTCTACACACGGCAGTCCCCCCCCCTCCCCGCCACTCTGAGATTTTTATCAGTTAAAGAGGTTTAATTATTTGTGAGCCTAGAGGGATACTTTTAAAGACACATTTGTTCTTTATCTCTGGGCTCCAGGGCACAGAGTTCTAAAATTAGCTTTGGAAGCTCAGCACATGGGAAGCTGGGGCCTTCTCAGCTGATGGGGAACCGGGAAAGGGTGGCTGTTGGGCACCTGCTTGTGTAGAGCTCCTCCCGGTAGAGAGAGAGTCAACTTTGTGCCTGGGTCTGAGGTGTTAGGAACAGACAGGAAGTCCCGGGATGTGACCTCTGATCTCCAGGGGTTAAAGGTCCGATTGTAGGTGTGGTGGGTTTACTACAGAAGCAAATGGGTTTGGGTCATTTGGGTTGGCGATTGGGGCTATAAGACTGAAGCTGGTAGCATCTTTGGGATAAATCCTCATCTAGTGGCCTGTGGTCCCCTTGATCCAGGCCCCTTAGCTCATCTTACTGGCTGTGCTCTGGCCTCCGGCTCTCAGGTTCTGTCATATCCTTGGGCATGTTGGCTCCTGGTTGGACACTTGTTCTTTCTTCTTTGCCTAATTAACTGTCACTCATCCTCCAGTCAAAGCTCCCGGGGATCTTCCCAAGGAGACGGTCTCCACTTCTGCTCAGTGACATTGTGACTAACTAATGAGTGTGGGATTTCCCACTTTCTGCTGCCTCTTCTGGGTCTAGACAGTCTGTGTTCAATGGGAAAAATCACACCCAGCTTATGTCATTTTAGATGTCTTAGAAGTTATATTAAAAAAAAATTCAACTGATAAGTATTCCTCTGGCCGTAAGAATACATGACGGGATGTGTCATTTTAACCATTCTGAGTGAATCCAGAAACACGAAGAGCAGACATATTGTTGGAAAATGGTCTCCACCATCTCTCCCTGGGAATATTCTATCATCAAAACCAGAAATCCTTTTTAATTTTTTTCGTGCCCTTTTATTTTTTTTGAGACAGGTTCTCATGTAGCCGAGGCTGGCCTCCAACTTACTATGTAGCTGAGGATAGCCCTGAACCCCTGATCCTTCTGCCTCTAGTCCTAAGCCTTGGGACTCCAGTGTGTGTTAGTATATACCCAGTGCAAATTGAAACACGAGTCCCGGATCAGTTCTAGCCCCGCCCCTTAGGTAGAACAAAGTCCATTTTGTATATTTGTCTCTCCTGGATGCTTTGCTGAAGTGTGTGCTGTGTTTGTTTATGCCCAGGTCCTTTCCTAAAAGTACTGATTTTTTTTTCTTAAAAGAAATGATTATTATTCTGGTGGGATGGGGCATGTCTGCCACACAGGTATCCCGTTGGTTCTTTCCTTTCACCTTTACGGAGGTTCCAGGAGTTGAACTTAGGGCACTAGTCTTTTGCAGCAAGCACCTTTACCCGCTGAG
This sequence comes from Rhabdomys pumilio, assembly GCA_030674055.1. Classification (NCBI taxonomy): domain Eukaryota; kingdom Metazoa; phylum Chordata; class Mammalia; order Rodentia; family Muridae; genus Rhabdomys; species Rhabdomys pumilio. The sequence goes on along the minus strand of JANHMN010000023.1, from coordinate 34,531,251 downwards.
CCATTTCACTGGCCCAGCAAGCTGTTTTCCGGAGTCAACTGTTTTGTGGTGTGTGTCAGAATTCTATTCCTTTCTGGAGCACACGTGTGTGTGTGTGTGTGTGTGTGTGTGTGTCTCAATGTGTGTCTCTGTGAGTCTCTGTGTGTCTTTGTGTGTGTGTGTCTGTGTCTGTGTGTGTAGAAGGCAGAGGTCAACCTCTGGGATTCAAACCCACATCTCTGGCTCTACTTGGCTCTGTGTTCACCTGAAAGACTTTCTCTCAGTAGGGGCTGAATCTGGAGTCTGCCATTGATGACTGGTTAAAAAGGTCTGTCAAAGTTTATCCAACAGCCTCTCCCCGTTAGAGTCACCTACATTCCTTTCTGACTCTGTGTGGAGATATCGTGGATAAAATGGAACACACTGATATCCTGGCACACTGAGCCACAAAGGCTTTACTGGTGCTGTCTGTGTGGGGAAACTGAGCCACGAGGGCAAGTGTTTGCCCTGAAGCTGCACTGCAGTGAGCTAGAGGACAGAGGGGTTTGGGAAGCCTCTCCCAAATGTCACTCATCTAGAGATAAAAATAGCGAGCCTTGAGGCGCCCGAGGCTGTCTGATGTTGCCTTCGGCTTCTGGAATCTGCAGACACAAGCAGCTGGAGAACTAATATAGTACCTGTCACTCAAGGGAGGCAGACTGTTAAGAGTGATGGAACATTCTGGAATGAGCCCTGTCTCAGAGGTCAACCTTTCTGGTTGGGCTTTCTCCTGTGCTTCCCTCGGGTTCTGGGCTGGACAGGAGGAGTCCTTGCCTATGCTGTCACATCCCTACTCTGAGGCTTGTGTCCTGGGAGTACTGACTGTGGAGAAAGGTATAGCTGTCTTTCGGATGTAAGCTGAAGGAGGCAGAATCAACCTGTAGACCTAGTCTACCATGGATAGCCTCAGCCCACTGCGTGTCGAGGCTAGCCACTTGGGAAGTGTCTGCCACGAGTGGATGTCTGTTTGTGTAAGGGCTTCTCAACCTGCTTTCTTCCTAACTTAAAAAACAAGTGGTACAGGTGTCCCCTGCCACCCACAGCTCTGTGTTCTGCAGTTTCAGTGACCTACAGTCAGTTGAAAAACCATCCTCAAACTATCCACATGTTTTGTATTGCATATTGTTCTGAGTAGCATGGGAAAGCCTTGAGCCATCCTGTGCTACCTGTCTGGGGCATGGAGAGTCGCTCTGTGCGATGAGCCCACACTGCGTGTGCTAACCTTCTTTTAGTTGCTTAGACACACTCTCGGTTATCCAATCAGCTCTCAGGGTGTCTATGATGCTCACGTTAGCCTCCCATGAGTCATTTAGCAGCCCTACTAATTTCCTGATCCTTGGTTGGAGTGTCCACACTGTGGATGCTACCCTCCCATTCATTGTTCAGATGCTCTCTTGCTGTGGGGGCACTGTGGTGCTTTTATTCAAATAATGTTTAGTACCAAATGAACCTTACCCCCAGAGGATAGGTGTGGTGGACCTGGTACAATGGCTGTGCCAGTGAGAAGCCATGAAGCACTTCCTAGAGGTGAAAAGGCAAACATTGTTGACAGTGTAAGGAAAGCAAAGAAACAGTGTCTCTGCAGGATGGTGATGGATGAGGAAGAGGAAGAGGAAGAGGAAGAGGAAGAGGAGGAGGAGGAGGAGGAGGAGGAGGAGGAGGAGGAGGAGAAAGAGGAGGAGAAAGAGGAGGAGAAACAGGAGGAGAAACAGGAGGAGGAGGAGGAAGTCTCTGCCATTATTACTTACGAGGCATGGAAGTCCTTGCTGACATTCTGTGTGGGTCTATGGGTGTCAGAGGTCCATGTAGGGCGTGGTTCCACCTAGGACATCTGGTGGTTCATGGCCCACATCCTCAGCACTAGGGAGCACCTCAGCACTAGGGAGCACCTCAGCATTAGGGATCACCTCAGCATTAGGGAGCACAGTGTCCAAATGACAGCAACATTGTGTCCACTTGAACCCATGGCTCCTTAGCCATTTGAATCAGTTGTCAAATATCTATTGGAACACGATCTGACTACTTATACATCAAGACAAAGATGTAGAAATTATACACAAATAAATAAATACAAACAAGTGCCAGCTGCAGCTCCTGTAGGGGTGGCAGGCCTTGGGCAGGACTGGGGCGGGCATGTCAGCCCTGGAAACTTGTCTTGAGCAGGGTTCTGGCCGGCACACAGATACACTTGAGTGTGTAGTCCATTCTCCCTCTGTGGATTCCGTGGGTGTGAACTCACCAACGCTCTAAAGTGTATTTACCATCCCCAAATCAAGAGCCGCACATACGGAGTAACAGAACATTCCAGTCCTTTGATGCTCAGGCTCCCACTTGGGTTGGAGCAAGGCCACACCCTACTGCTCCGTGGCTAGCTCTTAGAGTATGCATGATGGTTCATATCGACCGGCAACCTGACAGGAACGCAAATCACCAAGGAGGCAAGTCCGCGGACACACCTGTGGGACATGATCTAGATTATGTTAGCTGAGCTGAGAAGACCACCACCCCGAGTATAGACCGCACCATCCTGTGGGCTGGGGTCCTGGGCTGAAAACAAAGAAGAAAGTGGGTTGAGGGGCAGCATTTGCTTCTCTCTGCTTCCTGACGGTGGCTGTGAGCATTTAGTGCAACTCCCGCTGGCTGCCATGTCTTCTCCATAGGTGAGGGTGAATAGGGTGGGTTGGAATGGGGGGATGGGTGGGGATGGTTAGACCACGCCTTTTCTAGACGGAGTAGGGGGATACACTTCTTGGAGCAGTGGTTCTCAGCCTGGGAGTTGCGACGCATTTGGCAACTCTCTGTCCCCTTAAATATTTGCATTGTGAGTCATAGCAGCAGCAAAATTACAGCTGTGAAGTAGCAATGAGCATAATTTTGTGGTTGGGGGTCCCCCACGACATGCGGAACTGTATTAAAGGGTAGCAGCGTCAGGTTGAGAACCACTGCCTCGGAGACTCAGTTTCCCCATCTGATAACACGCATCTTGGATCGCCAACATCGGCTCCAAATACCCGGCTGTGGAAACACGCTAGAGCCAGTGGAAAGCAGGCTTCCAACGTTTGGATATTTAACCCTCCGGGCTGAGAGGATTGACTCTAACGTGGAGGATATTGTATCAGGACCAAGAAACACAGCCGGGAACCGAGTGGGATCTCGGTCTTGGACAGGGGACTCGACTTTCCTGAGAGCTTTAACTTCCTCAACAATGTGATAAGAGTATAACAAGAGGGTATTGAAGTAATGTGTGTGTGGGGGGGTGGTGTGGGAGGAGGCAGGGAGGGACCTGGGCCATGGTCAACACCCGGTGTACTCAGCTGTGGCCATTGATGTATGTATTTGCTAAACACTCATAAGGATGGTGATTGTGGTGATGGCAGTGGTGATGTTGCTAGTGATTGAGGTGATGATGGGGATGAAGGTGATGGTGATGGTGATGGAGATGGTGATGATGGTGGTGGTGATGATGATAATGATAAGATCAGTAGTAAAAGAATGGGGGACACAATCAGAACCATTACATGCAGCTGGTGGGAACAAAGAGTGCCACAGCCAACCAGGAAGATGGTGTAGCCGTTTCCCATTTGGTTAAATAGAGCTGCCACCTGGCCCAGCAAGTCCACTCCTACTTTATGCTCCAAGTGCTGGAGATGGATAGCCACACAGTATCGGTTCATGCCTGTTCTTCCCGGCATGGTAAAAGTCAATGCGGTGTGTCATGTCCGTCGGCTGCGGAGCAGAGAAACAAGCTGTGATTCCAGTGTTGACTTCGGCCACCAGAAGGAAGCACTCAGCCGTGAATAAACCTTGGATGAGACACAGAGTGAGCTGGACACTTAACACCATGCGCCGCGTGATCCCCTTGAAAGGAAAGGTCCAGGGAAGGCAGATGCACAGAGACAGGAAGCGTGTCCTAGCCGCCAAGGGCGGGAGGGGGGAGGAGACGGTGATTACTGATGGGGACAAACCTTACTTCTGGGGTCGGAGCTCACCTCGAATTTGATGGGTGTATTCATGACACCACACAGTGGATATCCTAAATGCCAGCAAGCATCACATCTTAAAGCCATTCTGTGCGGCTGTGTGGTTGATCACATGGCTCAGTTGGTAAATTACCTGCTGTGGAAGCATTGAGTGTGTGGATTGCGGCAGGTGGGGTAGAGCCCCTCACCTCATGGCAGCCAGGATGGAGAGGCAGGAAGAGACAGGAGATGAGGTGTATCTTTCAGGGCACCTCCCAGTGACCCACTTTCTCCAATGAGGCCTCACCTTACACAGCTCCACAGGTATCTCAGCCTATCCTGATTTAGGTTCCGATAGTGGTTGAAACCAGCTATTGGGACAAAGCCCTCAGTTCTGATCATCCCCGGAAAAGTGAGATAGATGTGCACAGAGGCATGCTGGGAAAGTCTCCTGAGTGGTTCTCATTTAATGAACTTGGCAGTTAATAACACACACACACACACACACAGAGAGAGAGACAGAGAGAGAGAGAGACAGAGAGAGAGACAGAGAGAGAGACAGAGACAGAGACTCATTTGAGGAATAGCCTTCATTAGATTGGCCTGTGAACATGTCTGTGGGGTGTTTTCTTAATTGATGATCAATATGTTAGGGTCTGACCCACTGTGGGTATTGCCATCCCTGGACAGGAAGCCCTGGGTTAGTGATTCTTAACCACTATCCTAGGTGGTCTAAGAAAGCAAGCTAAGCAATCCACGAGGAACAAACCTGAAAGCCACGCTCCTTCCTGGTCTCTGCTTCAGTTCCTGCCTCTGCGTTCCTGCCTTGACTTCCCTCCATGATGCACTGTGATGGGGACTTGTAAGCCAAATAAACCTTTCTCTTCCTAGGTTGGTTTGATCTGTGGGGCAAGCACCTTGTCCACTGTGTCGTCTCTGTGGCCCCAGAAAACAATTTTCCACAGTGGTTTTAGTGTGCCCACGTCTGCACTGTGGCTGGCCACGTGGGAGCATTCAGCCACAGAACTTTCCACTTGGTGCTTCTTGGTGGCCCTAGAAATGTTTTGGACTTTGGAGCTTTCTGCATTTTGGATGAGGGACCCAGGCTGCGTAACTCATAATCCTGGGAGATGCTGGTTCTATTCTGTAACGAACCCCCGAGTCTGGAAAAAATATTTTCAAGCCGTGTCTATGCATCCTGCTTCCTGCCTGAAAGTCAGCAGGATTAAAACAGCAAGTACTTTGAAATAGTCAGAGAAGTTCCAAGCCCCAGTAGGCAGGCCTGGAATGGTGGGGGTGGGGTGGGGCCCGCCTGGCCCTCCCCTTCCCCAGCTGCTTCAGAAGGGCTAAGGCAGTGTGTGACTCTGCTTCCAACATCCAGACTTCTGAGTCACACATTTGCCTGTTTATAGGGTTTCAATGGAACGGGACAAAGAAGGCAGACAGTCGCCTAGACTTTCTGAAACCATTTTCTCCCTCTCAAAGTGCTTTTATTTCTCCTAGTCCCTTATCAGAGAATGTCAAAAGAAAAAAATATAAGAAAAAAAAAAAAACCCATAGGCCTTGAAAGGCCTTTAATCAGTCCTCAGACTTTTCATTTTTTAAAATCTATTCCCTTCTCCCCGCCCATGTCAAGACTTGAAATAAAACGATTTTTCCAGAAACGGATGACAGGAGGCAAGGGTGACGATTAATAACTTGGGAGCCTATGCCACCACACCTGCCCTATTTAAAATGAAAAATTACCTTTTTCCCCCTTAGACTTTATTAAAAAGAGGATCAGAAGGGGGGTTGCTGATAGCACACAGCCCATCTGACGCCTTGGCTCTGCAAAGTCGACGCTCCTGGTTGAGCAGCTTGGGTAAGAAAATGAGGCTTTGTGCTCCTTGGTCTCTGAACTTCTGAATTTGAGCCTCTGGGTGTGAAGAGGAAGCAGATTAGCTAGGGAAGGGAATGTAGTTTGCATGGTGGGATATTTTTCTTTTTATCTCTTTAATTTTGAAGAAATACTTGAAGAGGGCGAGTCCCTGAAACCAGTGGAGTGTCTGTCTGTCTGTCCTTGGAGTAAGAGTGGGCCAGACCCCACCCTCCAGGATACCGCTTGGTTAATGGGAAAAGCGAAGGCATTGGTCTCCATCTTCGGTGAGATTTTGATCAGGTCCTCTTACTCGTCTAAAACTTGATTAAACTGGCCAGTGACCCACTTCCAGGAAGACGGGATAACTAATCCCTCAACTCTGAGACCAGCCACTGTCTCCCAAATGTTTTTCTTTCCATTTGTTATTTCCAAAATTATGTGTACCTACCTGTCTGTGTGGGTATGTACATGTGAGTGCAGGTACCCTCAGAGGCCAGCAGAGGGCGTCAGAGACGCCCCCACCCCCACTCCGGGGCTGGAGTTACGGGTTATGAGCCTCCCATGTGGGTGCTGGGAACTGAACTTGTGTCTTTCATAGCAGCAATATCCTGTTTTAAACATCGAGTCATCTCTCCGGCCTCAGCTCCCACCAGCATTTTTTAGTTTTTTGTGTTTGGTTGTTTCTTTTGGAGACAGGGTCTGTCTGTGTAGCCCTGACTAGCCTGGAACTCACAGAGATCTACCTTCTTCTGTGCTGGGATTAAATGTGTGTGCTACCACACCTGGCCTGATAGGTCAGCTTTGATGACTCTGCTCAGTGCTCACACACAGTCTCCAGGGCTTAGAGTCAAGCAACAGAATGGGGCTGATCCCTGCCTCTCCCCGTCCCCGCCATACCTGGGAGATGACTGACAGTCCTTACATCCCTTGGCCTGTTGTTTCATCTTGCCAGGTTCTCTCTCCATCTTCCCTTCACTTCTGTGTCCTCTCTCTATGGGAACAAATGTCAGAGTAGAGCCCAGGATGACCTTAGACTTGGGATGTTTCCTGCTTCAGCCTCCTGGGTGCCTAGGATGGCAGGTATGTGCCTCATGCTTGGCTCCTCTCCTCCTCATGTGACTACAGCTGATTAGGGATGATAGCCTTACCCAGAACCAACTCAGCTCAGTTATACCTGCAGGGATTTTGTTTGCAAATACGATGTTGGGGTTCAGATGCCAACCTATGGCGTTGCTGGACCCTTTGACTCACATCTCTGTCCTGAGGTTGAACCAAGGCCACATGTCACCTCACAAGGGTCTGCTCTGACTCTTCTAATTTGTCCTGAGGTTGAACCAAGGCCACGTGTCACCTCACAAGGGTCTGCTCTGACTCTTCTGAATTGCTTGCTTGTGCAGCAAGCGAGGGGGAGATGACGGTTTGAGAGTGGGTATCTACATCTGAGAACCCTAGTCCGCGTTCTTTACTGTGGGTTACCTTGGAAATCGACTCTGTTCTTTTTGAGGAAGTTCTGGAAGAATTAAAAAAGTAAATGACACACAAATCAGTCTTCTTCTTACCACACCTCTGCCCCACCCTCATTCCCCTACCTGCCCCCCCTCCAGCCCCAGTCATCGCTCGGACTGGGGTGCCAGTCTTCACTGTTGGCATGGTGACCCTTCAGCCAGCTGACATGTGGCCTCCTGGCAGTGTGGTTTCATAATCACATCCTGAGGAAGCCTCCTCCCCTCTTCTTTCTCCTCTGACTTCCTTCCTTCCTTCCTTCCTTCCTTCCTTCCTTCCTTCCTTCCTCCTTCCTTCCTTCCTTCCTTCTTCCTTCCTTCCTTCTTTCCTTCCTTCCTTTTTGTTTTTTTTGAGACAGGGTTTCTCTGTGCAGCCTTGGTTGTCCTGGACTCACTTTGAAGACCAGGCTGGCCTCAAACTCACAGAGATCCTCCTGCCTCTGCCTCCTGAATCCTGGGATTAAAGGCATATGCCACCATGTCAGGCTTGCCCTACAGTTTCTTGATTGAACTGTTTGCTTTGATTTCAGATATCTGGGACAGGGGCTTGCTGTGTAGCTTGGGCTAACTGAACACTTTCACTGTGGGGCTTGTGGATTCTCTTACTGTTGTAAGAAGACACTACAGAGGGTATCTGGAAGGCTTTGTTCACCTTCTGTTGATGGCAGTATCTTGTTTGACAGAGTTGCAACCAGGGTACTGGTATAGATACAGTCCAGTGATCTTGCCTAGACCCAGTGTTGCATGCGTACATGTGCGTGTACATGTGCGTGTGCATGTGCGTGTGCGTGTGCGTGTGCGTGTGCATGTGCGTGTGCGACTCTGCATTTGGTTCTTCATAATGCTGTGCCAAGGCGGGATCATGTGTTTACACCGCTGTCAAAATACTGGAATTAAAGAGTTGTTCTCTGTGACGTTGTGGAATGCAGTCAGGGAATGAGCCCTGTAACATCAGCCCCCTTGTAGTCCCCGGAACTCCGTGCATGGATATTGGCTCCTCCATGTTACAATGTCATGCCCATGGTTTGTGTGGACCATCTGTCCACTGCTCACCTGTTGGGTTTGTGTGTCTTGGACCAGTTGTTGGGTTAAAATGTGTCCCGTGTCTGTCTTGACAGAGGGCTAGGGCCACTCGGGGAAGACAGAGGTGAGGGAAGTTTGTCTGTGCTCTCCCCATGCTGGTGCTGGGCACCGAAGCTAGTTCATCTGCCTCTTAGGCAATCATGCGCTGCTAGGAGCTGAGGAAGAACTGAGAATGGAGTGGGGGGCATATGGGCTGGATTGGCCCTCGGCCAAAGGGGGAGAAAGGGAGAGAAGCTCTGGCTGTGTCCCACGGGGATGAGAGTTCTTGGCTTGGTCACAGCTGTTCACTTGCCTTGCTTGGGTTGGTGGTCGCAGTGGCCGGGAATGCAGAGAGGTCTTCTGTGTGAGATTAGACCGCGGCTCTATAGGTGAAAACTTTCTCCATTGTTCCCCACAGCAGATTCGGATAAAAGAGAAATGGTCCATGGTTTTAAGGTGTTTATTGTCATGGCGGAAAGTGGATGAAAAACTGTACCCCAGTTTTCTTAGGGCAGGCCTGAGGTTAAATACATTTTGCAGGGAGGAGGGTCTGGGAAGGAATGCTTAATTGGCTATACCCCTCTGGTCTTTAGGTACCTCATTAATATGGAAATCTGTCTTGAGGATACGTAACCTATAGTCATGCCCTCTACCTGTGGACGCTGCCCTATGTGACTAAAGGACAAATCTATGGAGGGCTGCAGCCTTGTGTCAGGAGCCTGGAGCCTGGGAGCATGGCAAATGCCTACTGTCCCTTGCAGGGGACCCTGCGGGGACTGGGGTTTCAAACCTAGCTCAACCAGAAATCAGGCTGCCTTTCACGGTCCTATACTCACTGTCACCGGACATTACAAACTCTGTTTCCCTCCTTATAACCATGTGAAAGGCTTCCAGGAACATGTTTGCTTGTCCGTCAAGTCTGTGTCCATGCTGGAGACAGGCATTAAGGTCACCCCGTAGGGAAACATTATCCTTGGCCGTCTTTTAAAGCACCCTGACATGGTTGAATGTCGGGACTCATAAGAGGCAAGGATCAACCGCTTTGCTTTACGAAGTCTTCAGGACGTGGTCTTCACAGCCACAAAACCCTAGCAGGTGAGGGGAGGCAAACAAAGAGACTCCAGTTTTGTTTGTGAGGGCCAAGTGGTGTGATCAGCTGTTGTACATGTGTCTATGATGTAGCACACGTGTGTAGTGTGTACTAATGAATGTGTGGTATAATCACCATCCTCTTGTACATATGACACTGAGCATGTGGTCTGTGTGCATCTGATGGACATGCATGTGCTATAATATACTAACGCAGAGCATGCGTGTGGAGTAAGGCGTGTACCGTGTGACATGTATGTGCTTTGATGTGGTAAAGTCTGATGTGTTTATGGTGAGCTGTATGGTATGGCCTGTCTATGATGGGACATGTATGTTGTGTGAGGGGCCCTATGATGGCGTGTGCATATGATTCAAGGTGTAGATGCTGTGATAGGTGTATCACACAGTACACGTGTGATAGGTGAGTGTATTGTGTGAGGTGTGTGCACGTGCCATGAGGTCTGTGCATACAGCATAAGGTGGGTGTGTGTGTGATGCATTGCATATGGCTTGAAGTATATATGAGATGTTAACATAGTGTGAGCTATATGCAAGGTGATCAACACAAAGTTTGAGGTGCATTTAAGGTGCTGTATACATGGCCTGAGGCTGCAGGAGGTGTATGCACATAGTAGGAGGTGTGTACACACAGCAGGAGGTGTGTGCACATAGTGTATGTGTACACAGGCTGTGTGTGCACACAGCAGGAGGTGTGTGCACATAGTAGGTGTGTGTGCACACAGCAGGAGGCGTGTGCACATAGTGTATGTGTACACAGGGTTTGTGTGCACACAGCAGGAGGTGTGTACACCTAGTAGAAGGTGTGTGCACATAGTAGGAGGTGTGTGTACGCAGTAGGAGGCATGTGCACATAGTGTGTGTGTACACAGCAGGGAGTGTGTGCACACAGTAGGAGGTGTGTGCACATAGAGCAGCAGGTGTGTAGCCTGAGGGATATACCGACAAGGTGCAGAAGATGCGTTGTGCCGAGTGTAAGCTGCTCTGACGTAAGATGTGCTCCACGTGACGTACCTGTGGTAAGATGTGGTAATGGTGGGTCTCTGCCCACGTCGACCCTACCCCTTTCCCCCTTCCTTACCAGCGTCTCTCTGTTCCTTTGTTCATACTCAGGAGGGAATCTCTCCAAACAAGATTGGATCATCCAGTGGCCCACCACGGAGCCAGGGCAGGAGAGCAACCCCGTGTGTCCCGCGGAGCCCAGCCCGTGGATCCGATCCCGCCTCTCCCAGAGCCCCAGGGTCCAGACCAAGTGTCCCCAGCACTTCTGTCCGACCAGCCCTACGCCTGGGACCCCTGTGTACACTCACGTGGACAGACTCACTGTAGATGCCTATCCGAGCTTGTGCCCGCCGCCACCCCTGGAATCAGGCCACCGCTCGCTGCCCCCGTCACCCCGGCAGCGGCATGTAGTCCGCACCCCACCTCGCACCCCGAATATTGTCACCACCGTGACCCCGCCTGGCACGCCACCCATTAGGAGAAAAAACAAACTGAAGCCTCCGGGGACACCACCCCCCTCCTCTCGGAAGCTCATCCACCTGATCCCCGGCTTCACAGCGCTGCACAGGAGCAAATCCCACGAGTTCCAGCTCGGGAACCGCGTAGACGAGGCCAACACACCCAAGTGAGTGAGGCCCCTGGATGCTCTGGGGTGGCTGAACCCAAGGAACCGCTCCTCTGGGAAAGTCGGGAGCAGACAGTCTTGTGTCTGTCTGTCTAGATAAAGGAAAGCAGCGTTGCACTGAGTGTTCTGAGGAGATAGATGGGTTGGATGGAATTTTCTGGAGCTGACAGTTACTTTTCACCCGAAAGCCTTTGGTATTTCTGACTGTTGGTAGGCATATCCTGGTTTGGGGTGACTGTAAGTTGTGGCCCATTTTAGAAGATAAAACTCACTGGAATACAGCCAAGCCACCCCTTTAGTGTTGCCCTGGTGAACACTGGCAGGTTGGGTACAGCCTACCGAGTGAGAATGCCGAGGTTTGCTGGACCCTGCACGGTCACCTTCCTGCTGACCCTAGACATAGGTAAAAGTTACGTGTTAGCCTTGAACTATCTGGTAGGCATAGTAAAATGAGTTTAAAATAAAAGGTATATGACTCTTCTACTCATAACCCCTAAAAGTCAGGGACCACCTGAATGTCCTCCAGCAGCTTTGAGGGGAGAGGCAGGGCCTCTCCACAGAGGGGATGATGTTTAGCGGGAGCAGGGAGACACTTCTAAAATCTGCTATGACAGGATAGAGCTGATAACAGTAGGCTGAAGGACAGAGGAAGTTAGGCACAAAGATTCAAAACTAGAGGGACCAAGGCTGTGTGTGGACAGAAAAGAGAAAGGTAGTGGACTGGGGTGAGGGAGAGGGAGATGGGGCGCCATTATCCAACGGGAATGGGATTTGGGGTGAGAATATTTTCTGGTGACTGGTTGGTGTCATTTACATAACCTGTGAATCTTTTTAACGCCTTTGAAGGTTACATTCAGAACGGCTTAAAACTGCCAACTGTGTGTTAAGTTTATTTTACCACAAACAAGAGAACCAGCATCCTATCTGCTGGGAGTGCAGGGCCAGACAGTAAACATGGTAAATATTTTTGGCTGCACTGGTAGAATGGGTTTGTATTGTCAAGGCTCAACGACTAAAGCAGCCTGTTGACAGCAGGTGAGCAGATGGGCGGGCCGTATTCCAATCAAACCGGCTATAAAAACAGCTTCCAGCTGGCCTTGACTGTGGTCCATCTTAAGCCACGCTAGGGAGGTGGTCTCTCTTCTGAGGGGCTGTGGAGGGAAGGGTGAGGTCAGACGAAGGGAGATCCAGCAGCTGGGAACCTTGGAGATGGTCCCTCAGAGGCTGAAGCAAATGAAAGAGGCTTTTCTGACCAGAATTAGATTGGATGGTCATGATTTTATGAGCGCCACAGACATTGAAGCCTGGAGACCTGAGGCGAGTCCCAGGAAGGCTACGTGTGACAGACGGAAAGTGGAGAGAGGTCTGGGGTCAGTTTCTAGACCTATAGCGTTAAAATTATTTTTTATTAAATTTAATTAAATTCAAATTAATTATTAATATAATTAGAATAATATTTAAATTAATTATTAAAATATTTATATTGTTTTCCTCCCTCCAACCCTCTCATGCACCCCCCTTCCTCCTTACTCTGTCTTAAGTTCATGGCATCTATTTTTAAAAAATATGTATATTTATAATCATTAAATTATAATTATATAATTACGTAAATTAAAGTCAAATTATATATCACATATTAAAATTTAAATCAAAATATATTTATATCATTAAGTTGTAATTATATAAATTAACATTAAATTATATATTACACATTAAAATTAAAATATATTTATATCATTTGGTTATAATTATATATTTATATAAATTAAAATTAAATTACATATTAATTATATATTGTATATATTAAAATTAAAATATATTTATATCATTTCCTCCCTCCAGTCCTCCCATGCATCCTTCCCCCTTGCTCTGTCTTAAGTTCATGGCATCTAATTTTTGAAAATATATTCATAAATATGTAAATACAGTCTGCTGAATCTGTAGGGTGTTACTTGTTTTCAGAACTCACCAGTTGGTATTGGATAACCCGTCGGTGTGCACTTCCCTGTGGAAGACTGTTTCTCCTGCTCTCAGTGTTCCTCAGTTTCTCAGAGTAGCTCTTTGCTACAGCTGGGTCCCTGTGAGACCTGTGGCTTTCCATCTGCATGGTTGGGTTTATGTGAGAAGCGGCTCCTTTGTGTTCTCAGGGTTGACCTCTCTCCAGGAGAGCACAATTCTAGACACACCTAATCTGATGCTTCCTCGAGGTCTTTCAAATGGACCCAGTCATGTTGAATGGTGCTGGGGCTCCACATCAGCATCCAGGAGGCTTAAGTTTTGCCTCTGATGGTCTTTTGTCTGTGTCAGTACTGGGATTGATTCTTCCTTAAGGGGACATGTCCCTGGCCACCTCCAGGGACCCCCAGATTCACCTCAAGGTAATAGCAGAGGAGAGGAAGCACTGTGGTCACTAAGTTCTAACAATAAGCCTGGGGGAGACAGTCCCTACTTAGCATGTCCCATGTAGCCCTAGGCTTCCACCAGGAAGTAGCCTTGGGACCTTGGCTCCTGGGAAGGCTCAGCTCCCCTGAGTTGGTTGACCAAAGAGCTTGGAATATGTTCATGCTTTTGAGTCTGAGGTTCTGAGCCAGTAGCAGAGGGTAGTATCAATTTAATGGGCTGTGAAAGAAGAGATGGATGGACTTAGAGGAGGCTATTTTGGGAAACACGGTGTGGTGAAAGAAGTTGCTCTGTGGGACTTGTTCATACCCATGAACACATACACATATGCACCCATATACAAAGTAATGCACGCACATATACACATATGCACGCATGTACATGCATATACAAATGAACATACACATATACATGTGTACAAATATATATACATGTACACACACAAATACATATATACACATGTGCACACACATACACATGAACAAACACACATGCACATACACATGTATCACATATACACATATATACATATGCACAAATATATACAAACAAATACACACATGTATGAGCACACATATGTACATATGCACAAACACATATGCACATATACATTACATGCATGTACACACATACGCATGCATGCACAAACACACATACACATGTATGCACACACATAGATACACACATAATATATATTAGCCACAAACATACTTTTTCTGTTTTGTTTTTCCCATTGAGAGCTCTTACTTCTCAGGACAGCTTTGACTCTAGAATGATCTCTACAGGAAGTAGGTGACAGGACATACATCATTCCCTGTGTCTGACTCTGCCCTTCATCCCTGTTGGGCATGCTCCCATGGGAACTTGGCAGCCTGCTATCCACCTTTATTTCTTCTTAATGGTAAGGAGGTCACACAGGTCTTTCAGAAGACAATGAAGGCTTCCTAAACTGCAAAGTTCCATGACTTTTCAAGTGTGTACCCTGGGAGGCTTTTGATTAGTTCAAGACCACTTTGGCTTTTTCATCCTTGGCACACAAGCAGTATGTATCACATGGTCTGGGTGGGTCTAAGTCCTGCTCCCCCCCGAAGTCTTTCTTTAGCCTTTACAGAACAGTCAGAAAGCAAGAAAACAGGGCTAAGAATGTAACTCAGCTGGTAGGGCTTTCCTGACATGTATGAGGCTGTGGCTTCATGCTGGGGATTGCATGGTATATACCAGATGTAGTGACAGGTGCCTGACACCCCAGCACTCAGTCGGCAGAGGCAGGAGGATCACGAGTTCAATAAAAGCCATCCTAGGCTACATAGTGAATTTGAGGCCAGCCTGGAACATGAGAGATCTTGATAAACACAACACAACACAACACAGAAAAACAAAACCATCAACAAAGAAACCCAACCAACCAACCAACCAACCCACCAACCCTCCCACCCCCCAACAAAATCAAACCAAATAAAACAAAAACAAACCAAAAAATACAAACAGAAAATAATAGACAAAAAGAACTCTTTAGTCTGTTGGAGGTTTGAGTGTGGTTGGCTGGGGCGGCTCAGCCTTTGTCAGACTCCCCTGTCTATGTTCTCAGGAGATGTTGCCTCTCTCTCTCTCTCTCTCCTCTCTCTCCCTCCCCCTTTCTTTCTTTCTCTCTCCCTCTCTCCCTCTCTCCCTCTCTCCCTCTCTCCCTCTCTC